>OY747721.1:12530648-13730648 GCA_963556495.2 Valencia hispanica
TTTAAAACTTTTATTCTTCCATTTCTGGTAGAAACATTGTTTTTGTGGACAATTGTTCTCTCTGGTTTTGAATGCTGTGCAGCTGGAAGGATTTTTGCTGATACTTTTTGTTATTTTTGGACATTTGTTATGATGCATAACCATGGCAACAAGGTGGTTTACAACTGGCAGCAGTTGATTAACATCACAAAAGCTCAAATAATACCTCAACTACACCCACAAAACCCTGATGAGTTGAAAAGAAGACACCATAGATCCAGAGCATCCTCTACATCAGACTATCATACAACTACAGAGCGTCTTCAGTAAGACGCTTCTTCAGATCTGCAGAGCACTACAAGAGATCATCCCTACCCACAACCATCAGCATCTACAACAAATCTTTGAAGGAACTTGCATAATGAGTTACAACAACATTTAATTTCCCTTTGGGCTTAATAAAGTAATTTTGAATTTGAATTTGAATGACAACTCAGAGGGAGGTGAATGTTTTTTATAACTCATCCATTTAGATGTAATTTAAGCTTGAAATTATGAATAATAAGGGAGGTGTTGTTTTGATTGATAGGTCTCAGATGAGCCGTCGGTGCTACCGCTGGTGGGAAGCGGCTTGCCCCTCCCTGCTTGCTCCAGGGAAAGCCACAGCCTCACACTCACGGTAACAGTCTAGGCCATTTCGTTTCTCTGAACTTGACAAGCAGTTGCTTCTGCAATGTTTAGTTGTGTCCGAATGCTAATTGTGCACTTATTGGACAAAGATTGCTTGCTATGGTATGGATTGCACTAACAGACAGTCCAAAATGTCTCTGCTCAAATTTTTTTTTCGGTAAGTAAAATTATGTTCATGTTGTGCATTAAAGATAATGCGACTTTCTCAAAAATGAGTTGAAATGATCACATTTATTCTTTACATATTGATTATTAAAACTTGTTTTGGTTAAAATTCACATAGTTTTAGTGAAAGTTATGGACCAACAAGGCTTCATGATCTTCAGAAACCTACGAGTGACATCACTGAGGCTCCGTCCATCATATATATGCAGTCTACCAGAGTTAATTTGTCCTGAGTTAAGACCTAGGTTTTAAGCCAGACCAGAGTCCGAATACGCATTCACACCTCCCCATATGAACCGGACTTTCTGGGCAGACGAATTCGAGTTTGATTAAAGCGAACCAAACAAGGCTGGTGTGAGTGCACCCATAGTTTTTTTTTTCTTTCTCAAATGATGAATTCAACAGTACTATGTGAGATTTTTAAAGCTTAGAATATTGTTTTCCAACGCAACCTCGTTTTATCTTTCTTGGGGTTAGAAATGACTGAACACAAAAGCAGGATGGACCTCTCAGATATGTATTAGTAGTTTTGTAGCTCTAATGAGGTAAAATGTGAAAAATGTTCAGGGGTGTGAAAAGCAAGGCTCTGTACATATTGGCGTGTTGCTACTATGGATCCTGTGTACTTTTACATGCTACATTAAGAGTAAAAGGTCACTGAAAAGATGAAGACCTCATTCACTTAAATGCTTATCTGTTGACCAAAATAACCTATTAAAAAATCAGGACTGCAGAAAATTGTGACACTCACCCAAAGCAACCTCACCCTTTTAAAATGCAACATTTGGGCTGAGTCTGATGGCTCTAGTAATCTGTGCCCAGATTACCACAAACTCATTAACCATGCAGTAACAATGTGTCCCAATGGGCTTATAAAATCCTATTTTTCTGAATCCGCCCATATTGTGCACAAGTACGGGTCCCAGACCGAAGAGAGCCGCAACATCAAAGCTTGTGTCTGCATCTGCCGTTCTAACTCAAGGGACAACAGAAGATGCTGAGATCTCATTTGGAGTATTTGTTTGAGAAAATGATCTCCGCTATCTGTAATCCAAACAAGAGGCCCGACGGGTTTACCTAAAGCTGTAGTGTGACGCCACACTGGAACATAAAGCAACTCTGTGACAAATTTCACAACATGTAAGATTCAATAACACAATCTGTTAAGCTACCACAGCTGATGGTGATGAAAGCGAAGCTGGTCTGAGCCAGCCATACAGAGTATGATTGTATTATGCTGTTATAAATAAGTAAAGTTCAAACTTTTGAAGTAAAACTTTACAAAATCAGTGGACAATGAATTTCCCAATGATTGTTTTAAAATTTGAAAGAATGCAATCCGTCATTAAAAGCTCTATGAATGAAACAATTCAATATTATCTCAGTTAATTTTCTAAGTTTTCTTTACTTTTGGTCATAATGTCTCTACAAAAAAGAAACGTAAAACAAAACCTATTGCCTCGCCTCACCTGAATACCTTCCTGTGATGTAGTTGCACCTTTGTTGCTGTTAAACATTATTCCACTGGCAAATAGTTAATAACTCCAAGATAATCTTTGTTTTTCAATGAAACAAATGTTCCACTGTTGCAGCTGTAATGAAGCTCAGAGTTAGGTAATCAAAAATAAACTCTTTTTTTTTACGGTGCCTTGCAAAAGTATCCACATTCCTTTACTTTACATTTTGGCACATTACAACTACATACTTCAATGTATTTCGTTGGGATTTATGTGACAGAACAACAGTATTAACTGTGAAGAGAAATCAAACTTATTTTTAATGTATGCAAACCTGAAAAAACATGGAGTGTAGTTGTAGTCCACCCGCCACTCTGATTGTTCTAAATGAAATTGAGTATAAACAATCATCTCTGTACAATTACAACTGTTCTGTGAGGGCTTTAGCTGTTTGGTAGGTTGTAAAGTGATAAAATGTTAAAAAATTCAAAAACAGACACAAGGGGAAAGTTGCTCTGAAGGTAGTAAGAAGGATGGGAAAAGGTCGGACGAGGAATGAAAGGTAAGTGGGAGGGTGAACAATGCAGAAAATTTGAGCATTTTCTGAATATAAGAGGTTGATTATATTTATAAACTTTGTCTTTCAAAGAAAAGGTAGAGATATTGACCAAATGCGCATGGTGGTCTGGTGGTATGCTTTCTGTATAAGGTCCATTATTTTGTTCTGTGCCTTTGGATTCCTTGGTTTGTTTTTCCTTCCTCCACACATGTATTCAGTAAGTACAGTATGTCTACTGTTTCTGTTACTGTGTCTCTGTTTTGCTGTGTCATTAACCCTCTCTCTGACTTTATCAAGCTTTGGCGCACATCTTGTCATCCCGTTACGTCAGTTTTAACAAAACTGTCAGTGTCACACATCCGATGTTTAATTTTATTCATTTAACAGTAGGGCAATACGGATTTAAATATAAATATTTGTTTCTTGACTTTAACTTGGACTTTGAAAGCACCACCATATCACTTTTCACATGGGATGGGGTGATGTGGTGGGAACAGGTACAGAGATGGAGGTTTTCTTGTCCAGGACTGCCCCTGTTTCAAAAAATGGAACAAAGATGTAATAAGAGACAGAGAGATGACTGGATTAAAGGATTTAAAATCTCATCAGGGCAGCCGTGTCAATAAACCTCTGGACCTGCAAAAAACCCTCAGTGACTGTTATCCAAAAACTGTGTCACATGCGAACACACTTTTACAGACTGGATAAAAATATACATATATGTGCATCCTACGGGTTGTATACACACATTCATCATAAGCATGACAGTGCTATTAAATCTGTGCTCTTAATAATTTATTTGAACTCTTCTCTGTCCTGTTTACACAGCAAACAACTTAAAAATTAGAATTAGGTACACAGTTTTCCATTTAGTTAGAATTTTTAGGACTTTTACACTTGGCCACAAATAGTTACAATTATACATAAATACCTATCTATATTCATACATGCTTACTATGTTTTGGCTGAATGTCAATTAGCCAGCTGCACATTACCCAAACACTTTTTGTAGTCATCTACCTTGATTCTAGCTAGATTCTAGTTGCCAAGCAGGGTGGTGGCATCATCATGCTTTGGGACATTTTGCTGTCCTTTTTTAGTGGAAAATTACATGAAGTGAAAGTAACAATTAGAAATACTATCTCTAAATTCTTCAACATTTCAATAAAATCATCAGCTGTATGGTTGAAACCTGGCAAAAATTGGGCATTTGAACAGGACAATGATTGCAAACCTACATCAAAACTTGTTTTGAAATGGATAAAGCAGAATAACTTTAAGCTCCTGGAACGGTATTCTCAAACGGAAACATCAATCCTATTGATATACAGTTGCCCTGGGGAAGTCTGACAGAATAAAGGCTGCCATTTTGTGCCATTGGCCCTTCCAGCCAACACCAGTAGGCAAGGTAGGTGAAGTGTCTTGCCCAAGGACACAACGGAGTGTAGCAACTGGAAGCCAGAATTGAACCCACGGTTTCCTGGTTGCAGGTCCAACAACTCTACCACTGAACCACAGCCGCCCCAAGTTGAGTCTTTACCAGGAAATAAAATTGGTTTAAATTACCTCAACCAATCCTACCAAGATTAATGATCACAAATCCTGTTAAAATTATACCAGAAGCTTGCTGATGGCTACAAAAAGCATATTTTTGAGGTTAACTTTTTAAGAGACTTCTGATTTTGACCTAGATTCTGTTTCTTTTTTAAATTAGTTGAGAAGAAAGAAACAAGATGCCGTTTTAAAAATGTATTTGCAATTAGATTAGTTTAAAATATTTAATTTATTCCTACAAATGGGTTTCTTATATATTTATGAGTGTGAGTTTATCTCACTTTAAGCTGAATCAGTTTGATAAATGCATTGATAAATGGATAGGGATACCCTTTATCAACATGGTTTCTTTATCAGACTTGTGTACTCTGATATGTAAACAAGACTGAGTTAAACAAAACCCTTTGTACCTCTCTTTACTCTGAACTGCCATCTAGTGTTCCTTCATTTTCCTACTGTATGCTGTAAGTAAAGGGGGGAATCAGTGGTTTCATTTTTCTGTTGCTGTAATATAACAGTAATTTACATGCAAGAGCTAAAAAATATAATACTGACATCACTGTTAAAGTTTTTTCACACAAAAGCTTACACTAAAAAGTTTTGTAGTCAAAACTGCTAAATCTGGTTATTTTCCTTTGTGTGCATTCCCTCCCAGTCTGTGCTGCCTTGTTCAATATCCCATCATATTTAAGCAGCCAAAACACAGTTTGGAAAGCAGTTCTGAAAGTGAAAAGCATGCAGCCTATCAGCCTCCAGGAAAGAATAGCCTAATCGTGTGAATGAAAATAACCCAAGTCCTCTTCTAATCCCTGCCTATCCCTTTTTTATCTGTGGATTCAGAGCAGGCGGAGCAGTTGGAGCTGTGAGCCTTAGAACCACCACCATGTACCTGACGTTCCCTTAGAACTCATTGCTGTTCTTTAATTAATTGTAGTTTAGTCAAGTAGAGTTTTAGTAGCTTGCAGATAGTGGGAAACATGAGCCGGAACTTTACTGCTGCTTTTTGCTTGGCTTTAGTTTTTTTTCCTCTTTTAAGCACTTCATGTCCTTCACAGTGCAACTGCTTCTTTCACAAGTTAAGTGATGGATCAAAAGCAAGGTAAGTTATTTAAACTTAGTTATTATTGGGAGCAGTTGAATTTGTATTGCGTGCAAGCTGCTTTTACGGTTGCTTTCTACTATTCATTCACTATGTAATAAACGATTACCCTGGGCTGTTCTTTAATCTCCTTTGCTTATAACTGAACAATAGGTTACCACCATTTTCCTCAGAATGATTGTTTTTCAAAATTAAAGTAGAAGCTTAAAAGATATCTGACCTCTCTGCAAATCTACATCTAGAAGCTCCCCAAGTTCAAAATTCAAAAGTATTCCTACATTTATTTCCAGGCTGAAAATAATAACGGTTCTACTTGATTTTTTGCAGGAGTGTGCTTTGCAATGACCCAGAGATCACTGTGATTCCCCCAAATTTCCCCTCTGACACATCAAAGCTACGTATAGAGAAGACAGCAATCACACGCATTGCCAGCAACAACTTTCACTACCTCAACAGTTTGGAGTTTCTCTGGATGTCTTTCAATTCCCTGAACTCACTTAATGCAGACAGTTTCCGAGGCCTCTACAACCTGGATGAGCTCAGGCTAGATGGAAACTCTCTCACTTCCTTCCCCTGGGAAGCTCTGAGTGACATGCCAATCCTGAGGCTCCTCGACTTGCACAACAACAAGATCTCCTCAATCCCGGCCTCAGCCACAGTGTACATTAAAAATATCACCTATCTGGATTTATCCAGCAACAGCCTTACAACACTTCCGGCTGAAGCTCTCACAATGTGGCTGAGTGTGAAGCCTTCCCAAGACTTGGAGTCATCAAAACTAATACTGGGTGAGGATCAAGCTGTGACAGTTTAGGATGCTGGAAAGTTTTCTTTTTAGAGCTGCCTTTTTTTAGTTATGGATTAGTCTAACTATAGGTCTTCTGTGTAGTGTGTCAAGGTGTTTGACTAATTCCAGACTTGGTGTTGCCTGAGCTTATAGCATTTGTTCACTGTTGCTTCTGCAGGTCTTCATGATAACCCATGGCTTTGTGACTGCCGACTCTACGACCTAATACAATTTCAGAAGTCCCCCTCATCATCCGTGGCACTCATTGACACCAGGATGAGGTGTGCCGATCCTGAGAGCCTGTCTGGGGTTTTCTTTACTGAAGCGGAGCTTCAGAAGTGCCAGGTCCCCAGGGTGCACACGGCCGTGGCTCGAGTTCGGAGCTCTCTGGGAAACAATGTCCTGCTGCGCTGTGGCACTATTGGCGTCCCCATTCCAGACCTGTCCTGGAGTCGTGCTGATGGCAAGAAAATTAATGGCACGGGTGAGTTCAGAGCAGTTACTTTCGTCCAAGTCTAAATATCAGAGAGATTCAAACTCTTTCCTTCTGTGTCAATCTGTATAACTCCATTGGTGTATTTGTTGGATGTTTTCAGTTCAGCAAGAGATTTCAAAGGAAGGCATCATTTGGTCAATTCTGAGTGTTCCTGCAGTCTCCTACAGAGATTCTGGAAAGTATGTGTGCAAAGCCACCAACTTTGTGGGCACTGCGGACGCCATCATCTCCTTGGTGATTACTGATTCCATTCGGTCAGAGGAAGAAGTCGGTGGCATTCCTAAGAGAGGCAGCAGGAAGAAACCTGGCAGCATAGGAAGAGCAGCGTACCAGGAAAAACTCATTGCTAGATATGTTCCACCACCAACCAGTACTGCAGCCCAGCCCATAATTGAACCTCTTAATGGAAAAGAAGTGACTGGGAGGTATGAAATTGAGAGCTACAGCGTTTCTGATGGAAATTCTCAAGGACAAGCCAAAGATTCTTACCCTCTGAAGTCAGGGGAGGTGGGTCAAGAAGGGTTGGGTAACTTGGTGGCAAATGCTTCATCCCTACAGCAAATTCCTGATAAGAGGGTGGTGCGTTCTGTAAAGGTGATCGGGGACACGGATCACACAGTCTCTTTGAACTGGCGTGCCCCCACAGCCACAAACACCACTGAATTCAGTGTCCTGTATGCTGTTTTTGGTGAGAGAGACATGCGTCGTATTAATGTGGGTGCTGGAAAGAACCGTATCACCATTGAAGGCCTTGTACCAAAGACAAAGTACATAGCTTGCATTTGTGTAAAAGGCTTGATTCCGAAAAAGGAACAGTGTGTAATCTTCTCAACAGACGAGGCTGCTAGCGCCAGCGGCACTCAGAAGCTCATTAATGTGGTGGTGATAACTGTGGCGTGCGTGATTGCAGTCCCCCTGACTCTGATTGTGTGCTGCGGGGCAATAAAGAAACGTTGCCAAAAGATGCTGGGGCGGCAGACAAAAGACATACAGGACTCCTATGTAACATTTGAGACTCTTGCTCCTGGAGGCAAGGCTAAAGGGATGGAGGGTGAATATCTGACCAGGCTAAACCCTGACGAATCCAACAGGCTCCTGTCGGCAAGGTCAAGTGTTGACTCAGAGGCTATAGCAAGGACTGAAGGGCCACCAAATGAGTACTTCTGTTAAAATAGAGCAGACTGTCTCAAGAAGAGGGACTTTTTTGGGGGGATGTTTATGGAAAAAGGACTGCTCACAGACTCAAATGGATGTATTTTTAGGAGTTGCCTGTGTCATCAATGAGATTAATTTACAGCCTTGAAAGGAACAGAATCAGTAATATCTTTTGATTGAAAGCAGAAGGGGAAAATAAAAAACAAATAAGTGGTTTTATTATTGTGTATTTATTAAAAAACAAGCTTCTTTTTTATCTGTGATGCACTATTGAAAGTGATGTTTTTGCCAGGAGAATTGTCTTGATGCCCTCAACTCTCATAAACCCAGTCAGTTATCTTTTTTTCCTGAATGTAACTTCTGCTTTGTGTTAAAGTCTAAAATTATCAAGAACCAACAGTCTTTTTAGTCTGTTTTGTATGTCAGTAAGATATTATTGTGCCAGATTGGCTGTTGGCTCAGAAACCTAAATTACAGTGCATTTTATAATATATGAACATTTGTAACCTCAACTACATGCATATAACGACTGAAAATAAATATTTTTTATATTGAATTATGCTTATGAGCTTTTTACTTGACATTTCTGAACATGCTATTTTAAAGAAAAGTATATTGCCAATGTTGTTCAGTGCAATTTTTGTTTCAGTAATAAAAACTTAACAGAAGCTGATATAGAGTGACACAAACATTCTTTGAATTTAGGAATAGCATTTAAATAAAGGGTATTTTGTGAAGACTTTTTCAAAAACATCAATAAATAGATTAATCGCTTGAAAAATATTTTTTGTCATAATTACCAGTCTGAGGTTCAATGAGGATTATACAGACAAAAACACTTACTCTATGGTTTGCCATGGCAGTGTTTATGTCTTTGTTGCTTAGCCTGCCCCTTTTAGTCCAGTCTACTGGAAAAAATGGTTCATGCAAAGTTTAAACATTTTAAAAATTTGGTTGATAGTGCCACGTAACTATTAATTTAATCTTACCAATAGCTCAAATGTTACATTTCAGGTAAAAAAATTGACGTGCAATGTTTGTTGTACTTTTTACTGATAAATTAAGCCTTAGAGAACAGCCAGCATGATAAAACCTAAAAAGTTTATACTGAATCCTGCCAGATGAAAAATACTAATACAACATTGCAGTCTAACTTGAAGAACCTAGAATCCAACCCTGGTGGCTTAAAAAGATGTTAAATTACCTCCAAAAGCTGAGATGGTAAATATCAGGTTACCTGGAAACTAAGAGGTTGACTTTAATACTTATCATCAGATTAACCTACTTCATTTAAAATGCTCAAAAATTGAGGTAGAAATATATAACATAGAAACTACATTTCTATTGTTGGTCTCCCACTTCTTTCAAATGCTGACTCGAGCAATCTGAAAGGCAGCCAGTGTTCAGATTATTGAGGTCAGATTACAATCCTTTCCAGACATCTGTCTCTGTCTCACCGCAGCCCTTCCTCTCAGCACCGTTAAGCCTAACGGACTATGGCCCACTTAGTGCAGATGGGCCTCCTATTTATCCTGTCAGAGCTGCTGCTTGGCTTGGAAACAAATTAAATTAGACTGATGAGAAGCATTTTTGAGGCCACACCTGAAAGGAAAATCACAATATGATCAAAATACAACTTGGCACAACTCTCAGTGAGAGAAACATGTAGAAACCTTGTGGTATTTTTTTAGCAGACCCAACAATGTTTTTGAGACAAAGTGGACCACTGCTATAAATACACCTTGCGGTTGTCTCACATGTCATTTGGTGTCTTAAGCATTGCGTCAAGGGAGATTAAGGTAATAGGCTTTTTTCCACGCAACCGATAGGCATGTTCTGCTCAGACCGGCCTACTTCATATGCTCATCCAGGAACATGGATGTGTTTTGTGCCGTGTTTGGGATCTTCTTGATGTTTGATATGATCACCCCTGGATTCTCTGCTTGTTTGCTGGGTTGCTCCTGCACTAATGATAACTTGGGAAGGTAGGCCATCGTTGAAACATTTAATAGCTACTTGTATCAAAGTTATGGCTTAGTTTTGGAAATGTTAAATGTTTCTTAAAACGTTTCATGGAAGGCAAACATCTCAAAAAGTAAAATTGACAGATTTGAGAAAATCATGCATCTATTTCATGAACTCCAGAAATAGATTCTCTTGTAAATGTTTCACCATGTATATCATTCTAGGTCTTTACTGTGTATGGAAACCCACTTGGGCCACATCCCAGAGAACATCCCTGACAATTTCACTAAAATTCGAATTGAAAACTGCCACCTGACTGAGTTACCTCGAGGTTCCTTCTCTCAAGTTCAAGCCTTAGAGTTCCTCTGGCTAAATTTCAATGAGATCACCCTGATGAACGTCAAGAGCCTGGAGGGGCTCTCCAACCTGACCGAGCTAAGGCTACAAGGCAATAAGCTGACCTCAGTACCGTGGACTGCGTTTCAGAGCACGCCCAGACTCAAAATTTTGGACCTGAAGCACAATCGGTTAGATGTGTTGCCTGAGCACTCTCTGAGACACTTACCTGCACTGACCTACCTAGATCTATCCTTCAATCAGCTCAAAATCATATCAAAGGAAGTGTTCACAAACTGGCCTCTTTACCAAACAGCAGAGAAAGCGTGGGGGAAAGAAGGCTTGGTGTCCAATGTGGTTTTAGCGCTGCATGATAACCCCTGGTCATGCGATTGCCGCCTGAAAGGTTTTGTTGAATTCATCCGTAAGGTGAGCCCTCCTATCATCCTCATGAACTCTTACTTGAAGTGCTCAAGACCAACCTCCAAAGTGGACAAATACTTCCATGAAATCCAACTGAAAACCTGTATGAAGCCGGTGACCTCTGTCGCAGAGTCTAACATCACTATATCTCTGGGAGCAAATGCAACGCTGATGTGCCTAGTCAAAGCCAGACCACTTCCAAGCATTCAGTGGATGTATCCTCTGAAGATCATCAGAGGATTTGCTTGTAAGTTTTAAGTTTTGATTACTACAAAATTAAAAGAAACATGAACTTACTTTGTTTTATATATATATATATATATATATATATATATATATATATATATATATATATATATAACCCTGACATGGGAGGCTTTCACACCAGCATAGTCTGGGGGACACAGTTGAATTGTACTGCCAAAAAATGTTACACTTTTTTCTGGTTTGGTCCACTTTCATACGGCTACTTCAAGAGCAGACTGAACCATCTGGAAAACATCATGCAGTTTTAACTGCTGGTAATTGGGGCACTATTGTCTTCTACATACAATGATGAGTAAAGAAATTGAGCAAGTAAAGCAGAAATCCATCACCCTTCATTCAGGTTGTCCATAGTAAAAACAAACAATGGAGAAACTTCAAATTTTGGGATCATTGTTTTTACTTTGTTCTATCCTAAGCAAAACAGACTATAGAAGGAAAACAACTCAGGTCCATTTAAAGTAAACCAAAGAGCTGGGGTGTGAAACCGCCCTAAATACAGAGAAGACTTTTGTTTTTGTTAATTTCAAAGTAGTAGTCTTTGTTTTTCTTCTTGTATCCTTGCAGCTAGCCAGACTCAGATAGACGAGGAATCCATCGAATCTCAGTTGATGATCCCATTGGTGCACGTAGCAGATCGCGGACTCTACACTTGCATGGGCAACAACTTCATTGGCAACTCCTCTGTCAGTATCTCTCTCAACATCGATTCCCCCATTTTCTCGGCCCCTCTTCCTCCAGCTGTACCCATGCTGTCATTTGATGACAGTCCCCACATTGACATCCGCATTGCCAAGCAGACAGTCTACGGCATCACCTTGGAGTGGCACGCCATGATGAACAACCCTGCAGAAACGTGGTTCACCATTCACTTTGGTAAATACAATTCACCCAAGAAAGAGATGATCTTCATTGGGCCTGGCATAAACTGCTACTCCGTCAGCGACTTGCTTCCTGTCACCAAATACGAGGTCTGTGTCACCCTGAAAAACCACCCACCCAGAGAGGGCCAGTGCATTGTCTTTGTGACAGGTAGTGACATTAGTGAGCTGGAGCAAAGGGAGAGACTCATCCACATTATTGTCATTGTGTGTGCCATGGTTCTGGCCGTGCCAGCAGGAATGTACGCATGCACAACAGAGGCTAGGTTCAGTTGCGTGGACCGTTGTGTGGATCTGTGGAAGAAGCGGAGGAGGCATGGAGAGAACGGAGAGGGATCAGGAAGGCAGAACACCTTTGACAGCCTGCAGGCAGCCAGTGATGAAGCCCTGTGTAGGGACTCCGAGGAAAAACCAACAAAGAGGCGGAAATCTGAAGACAGGTGCAAAGGGGGAAGTGCTGCTCACCTATACTAGAATCAATGTGGGAAACTATGTCTATGTAAAAAAAACAAAAAAACTTTAGCTCCAGTTTGTGCCTTCTTACAGTTTTGTTCTTTACAATATATCAAGCTTAAAATATTTGACCATTCAGCTCAAAAAATTTTTGAATTTAATTATTTTAATGAGTGCAGAAAACGTAAAATTTTTTGGAATCTTAGAAGTTCCTATTTCAAATGTAAAATCAAATCCCAAGCTGTCACCAGAGTTTAAACACGACTTTCTTCCTTGCTGTAGGGGAACTTTACTGATACCTTGTACTTATATATACACACATGTATAAAATGAAGTATTTTGGATTTATCTTTCCTAATTTTTTATACTGCATAGTAAGTCATAATAAATATTTTATGTAATCCTTTATCACAAGTATGAGGATAAATGTTATTATTTTGACAGTGTCAGATTTTTTTTGGTTGCTGTATTCCATTTTGTTATGAATAAAACATATATTTTATTATTTCGCTTTGCAGACCTCTAAATGTAATGTCTTGTAATGTAATGATCTGGATTAAAGAATAAACAAATGCTGAGACATAGTCAGCTTGTTCAGGACAATCACTCAGAGGATTTGTTACATAAGCTGTGTTTTCATGAATTTATACATATGCCAGTAAGCAGATTTAAGTGATTTTCCATCTGAATCCTAGTCAGCAGGACATGATATTTCTATTTAATGACAACTCCAAGCACACTGTGAATCGGTTCAGCAAATGCATGTTTAGTAAGTTAAACATAAAAAAACTCATTGCAGTCACATTTTGTCTTTACTATTTCTGAAGGTCTGTTGCTTCCACTCTTTTTGTTTTCCTCCCCCTTTAAGCACGATTCCTTACTCAATTTACACCATCCTGCTCTGATTTCTTCCTCTTCTGTCTAGTCCCACTATTTTGTTTGTCTTAAACTCACTCTTTTTGTGCAAAATCTATGTGTCCAGATGTAGATGTAGACCTTTAAAAGAACACACTTTCTAATTTGCAAACTTACATATCAGAACAGCTACACAGAAAAGTAAGTTTCTTCGAGGTGAAAACAAGCTGTTAGTAAATGACACAGTGCACTGTTCTTAAAAAGATGGATCATCAGTTCAGAAACTTTAGGAAAAACACATTCTCAATTCAAATCACTAAATAAAATGTAATGACAATTTTTTAATTAGGTCAAATTCTCTGGCTTTTTATCTAAAATAAGGAGTATCTAGAAACATTTAGAAATGCTTTTGAATTTATGACTTGAATGATTATCATCATTCCAAAATAAAATAAAAACTGTTGAAATATCATTTAAATATAATTAAAGAAAAATGAACAAAAATAAATGTGGTGTGTGTGCATTGGTGCATCTATCACCAGATAACTGGTAAATCATTTAGGCCCTGTATAATACAAAAGTTCAAAGCTGGTTGGGCTAGTTTCTGATAGAACAAAACAATGATTCTTACTTTAAAATGATAAGAATCCTTGTGAGAAGCAGCCTTTATTTCTTTATACAATTAGATTTTTAAAGACTCTTGTTCGTGGACTTACTATCCACGAACAATAGAAACCTAAATCACTGTCCACAGGAGGTATTGATAAAAAAGGAAAATAAGAATTAATAAGCACTGGTGTGTGAAGGTTGTAATTCTTTCATTTTCCCTAACAGGATTTTGAGACAAACAAAAAATGAAAAATCTAATGTATTATAAGAACAGGAATCTGCAGTCGCAAAGAGTCTATTTTTAAAATGTTGGTAACTGTTCTGTATTTAAAAAGGTCTAGAATGTTAAGCAGTAAAAAGGATAAATAACTAAATCGCAGTTGCAGTGCCAGATTTAACCTTCCATCCAAAGAACCTACTTTTCTTCAAGTCCATTCAAAATGTCCTTGAGCAACCATGAGTTTAGCCAAAACAGGTCTTGATCCAGCAATGTGAGAGTAATTTTACCCTGATAATTCATGCCCAAAAAACTTTAAATGGATGTTAGTACATGTAAAAGTCCTTCCTATATTAAAATCTGCATAAAAATCCAACCCTCTTTCATTCACTGATGCACAATTATTTAAGACAAAGGTCTTAGTGATTGTTTCAGCTGTTGTAAGGTATAAAACGTGTTGTAGGTTTTATTAAATTTCGATTTCATACATTTGATTTGATCAGAAAAATGGGGAATCTCAACATGTCATTTGTAATTATTTGTAAAGTTTAAATCTTTGTGTATAGATCCACTACCAGACCAAGCTGTTGGGGACAAAGGACTGTAAATCGTTGGTTGCTGAATATTACCACCATTTTTTTCAGGGCAGGAAAAGGAACGATGTTAGTAAATGTTTCAGTACAGAAAGGCTTGAAGACAGTAATAGAAACTGAAAAAAAGAGTTTATAGGGAAACAGAGAGTGAGAAAGCTTTAGAAGAGCTTTAAAACAGCAAAAACAAGTCTTACTTGATAAGAAGGAAAGAACAAAGAAAGCCAATAGCCTCAACTTTAATCACTATTTTTTTCATTTTTGTTGTTTTTATCAGAAACATAATTCTCAAAGAAAATTGGAAATGGTCACCTTCATTGATCATAAGGCATGCAAGCATTCACATCTTTCACCAAAAATCATGGGCTGAGAGATAATACTTACTGCAGGCAGACTGGCAGTCATGCTGGCCAAGACAGCGACCCAGAGGAGACGACGGAGGTAAAAAGATGTTCCACCTGGAGGTGCCAGAGGGCTGAAGTGCAAGGTGACAGATCCCTCTCAGGAGGATCTTTGGTCCATTTAAGACTACAGGTGAAACTAGAAAAATTAGAATATTGTGAAAAAGTTAATTTATTTCAGTAATTTAACTTAAAAGGTGAAATTAATATACAAGATAGACTCATTACATTGAAAGCGAGATGTTTCAAGCCTTTATTATTTTAAATAATTTTGATGATTGTGGCTTACAGTTTATGGAAACCCCAAATTCAAAATCTCAGAAAATTAGAATATTACATAAAATAAATAAAACAAGAATATTAAATTTAAGACCTCTGAAAAGTATAATCATGCATATGTACTTAGTACATGGTTTGGGCCCCTTTTGCAGTAATTACTGCCTCAATGCAGCATGGCATAGATGCTATCAGCCTGTAGCACTGAGGTCCTATGGAAGACCAGGATGCTTCAATAGTGGCCTTCAGCTCTTCTGGATTGTTAGGTCTCATGTCTCTCTTCTTTCTCTTGGCAATGCCTTATAGATTCTCAATGGGGTTCAGGTCAGTCAAGTTTCCTTGCCAATCAAGCACAGTAATCCCATGGTCATTGAACCAGGTTTTGGTACTTTTAGCAGAGTGGGCAGGTGCCAAGTCCTGCTGGAAAATGAAGTGAGCATCTCCATAAAGCTCGTCTGTGGAAGGAAGCATGAAGTGCTCCAAAATGTCCTAGTGGATGGCTGCGTTGACTCTGGACTTAATGCACAGTGGACCGACACCAGCAGATGACATGGCTCCCCAAATCAACACAGACTGAGGAAACTTCATACTGGACTTCAAGTGTCTTGGATTGTGCCTCTCCATTCAAACTCCAGACTCTGGGACCTTGGTTTCCTAGTGACATGCATAATTTGCAGTTCTTTCTGTCTCTCTGGTGACCTGACATATATATCATAAACATTAAGTTTGAACAATAACCATGTCATTTTACCCTAGATACATTCACTAAACAGAGAATATACACTTAATTCCTAATTACATAACAATTTTCCACCACAGACGCTTCTGACATTTTTTGTTGCTCCGGAATGGCTTGACAAGAGGAATACGACATTTGAAGTCCATTTCCAAGATCCGCTTGTGTGTGGTGGATCTTGATGCACTGACTCCAGTCCACTCCTTGTGAAGATCCCCAACACTTTTGAATGGCATTTTCCTGAGAATCCTCTCTAGGCTGTGGTCATCCCTGGTGTTTGTGCAATCTGAATGCAAACCCCATACTGCGAAAAGTCCACTCTTGTTACTAACTCTTCATCTGTAAAATTACCGGTAAAGGGTATCCGGACAAAGTCCAGAAGATTGCTTTCAGACTCAAAAGCAAAACAGACAAAGTCTGGAAAAAACGTTTTTCATGGCCTGTTTGAAAGGGGCTTTAGATTAATTAGCTGATTAGAGTGTGACACTTTAAGCCTAAAATATTACACATTTTCACTGTATTCTACATTTCTGAGATTTTGAATTTTTGGTTTTTATAAGTTGTAAGCCATAATCATCAAATTTATAACAAATAAAGGCTTGAAATATCCCACGTTGCATGTAATGAGTTTCACCTTTTAAGTTGAATTACTGAAACAAATGAACTTTTGCACAACATTCTAATTTTCAGAGTTTCACCTGTAGATCAGATGTGAAGCTGATATGCTGATAATTATGTCAATTTTTCTTTCACTTAACATTTTGAAGCTATTATAGCATCTCTTTAAAGTAAACTTTCAAGCATTTCATGCACATCAGGCTCAACACCTTCACGGTGAATTGGTCTCAATCATGCATTAGATCTTTGGTATTATTGTTGCATTGTTTAATATATATATATATATATATATATATATATATTTGTGTGTGTGTGTGTGTGTATGTGCACATGTATAGCTATACTTGTGTGGACCAACATTTGCAGTCGTTGAAGACATTTTGCCTGGTCCACACAATGTTTAACAAGCTATTAAACTCTACTCGTTAGGTTTAGAGGTATGGTGTGAATTAGGTTTAGGTTAGGGTTAGGGTTAGGCATGGGCCACTAATGGTTAGGTTTAGGGAAAGTGTCTGGGTTAGGATTGTAAAATCAATGGAAGTCAATAGAATGTCAAAACAAGTATAGCAAGACAGGAGTATGTGTGTGTGTTTTTGTGCGAGTGTCTGTTCTGTTGCTTGTGATATTACCTAGGTAGAACTGAGATCAAATCCTGAACATAATTTCGATATTAATGAGCTAAAAATTAATTCCCTAAATTAAATATTTTATTTCCTCAAAAAAAAAAAATGCTTCTTCTGCTCAGGTAATCAGGCAGCAGATTATCAAATTATTTGGCTAGTGTTGATTAATCTTTTCACTGAGTATAAATCGAAATTAAATTCAAAGAAATTTGCAGATCATATCTCCTCAGACTTCTTCCAAAGTGTGATAAAGATAGATGCTTAGAAAGGCAAGATTCATCCTTCAGTCTGATTTTTGATGGATGAAGAGACTCGAGGGTTTACAAACATTAATATAATTTGACATAGCTTAATATCATTAGACAACAGACTAGCCTCTAAAAAGGATAAAACACAAATGAAATTATGTTCAAATATTTATTTAAAATCAAGACAGTACAAAGACAATACAAATTTCTTCAAAGGACCAGGCAAGATAAATTAAAATTTATTATATATAGCTTATCTCAACTTATTAAAATCATTATAAGTTAAGACCTACTCAGACGCAAGTTATGGTTACACCAATAATATTTTCTTTGCCTACATTGAAAGGCATTTGAGAATGAGATGGAAAGTATTTGTGTGTGGATTCTAAATGTTTGACAAAGATGATAAATATCTATTTTATTAAATAAAAATCTCTGCAATATTGATGCGAGCTTGGGATTTTCAAGCATATGACAAGCTCTCATCAACAATTTCCCACCAGCAGAGTTAAACTTCTGCTTTCACTCGTATATTTAAAATACAATGCGGTACACTTAAAATGGATGCATATACATTTATATAAAAGCATTTTTATCCTAGAATTACTTAAGCAGGTTCGTGTTACTACAGTGGCACATTGTTTTCATTCAAAGGAGCAACTTCTCAGCTTTGAAGCGGCTGATGTAACAGTAAAAATATCAACACAGATTCTTTAGCACTTCATTGTAAAATTGTACCAAGTTGTATAGCTGCATATTCCACTGAGCAAGAACACATCTTTCTGTAATGGGAATTTATCAGATAAAAATCCTTCTCTGTACTGAAAACACTGCAGGTTTGTGAGCATTACACTTTTCAGCAAGTTATGCAACTGATGTACAGACACTAAACCTTCGTAATCCTCTCCCAGGTTAATTTACAGTAGTGCCTCTTACTGTTAAGATCACATAATCCTCCTCAAGATGTCAGTGTGGTGAAGTATCTGAAACTGCACCACTGACTCAAGCTCTCTCCACGCTTTTCTAAAACTAATACAATGGAGGATGTAGTGCAGCCTACTTCCTTGATGTCTCCTGTTAAGAAGTAAATATCTGTAAACGTAAAAAATAAATAAATCCAAAGGTAGGTCCTTCTAACAATCATCACAATGACTGCATGTAAGATAAGAGCACAGAGCCATCAACAAATGGAGTGAGCAACCCTTAGACCAGATGTTTTTGCAGTTCTGTTCAATAATACCCTTGATTATTCTCATTAATCTTCTGCTCCAGCTTCATCTTAAGCTCAGACACTAATGCAGAGCTGATGTTTCCTTCTTTGCGACGGCCAGGCTTTGCTTTTTTTGAACCTTTGGAGGCCAGTGCACCAGATATGGTTGGGACCGCCCGCGGACGCTCATTAGCCCGAGTGTTAGATGGAGGTGGAGGGGGCAGACAAGGAGCGATAGGAGGTGGAGGCTTCAGCCTGGGGCAGCTGGTTTCCTGCAGTGGGCTGCTTTCCGAGTCACTGATGAGGAACTTCTCCCCAGGGCTGGACAACTTGATGACAGGAATCTTGAACTTCCAAGTCTGGTGGTCCCTGGGTCGCTTCTTAATGATTCGTCGCACTGGCATAATTCTGTTTGACTTTGAGTTGCGCATGTACGTAACTGTAGAGATCATCACCGTCACTCCTACCATTACGAGAATGATAAAAGTGATAATGCCTAAAGCTCTGAGAGGATTGTCCCTACTTTTCATTAAAAATACTGCCATAGGCCCCTTGAGAGGAGTCTGTAAAAGAGCACAAATACAATCAATTTCAATCTGAATCAAAGGTTTGGTAAAGCATTCTTTAAGGAGCATGCAAGCATGAAAGATGAATGCTGCAAAGCACTGACAGAGGAGGCCCAGGCAACATGTCTACCAATCAAGCAAACAGTTTCCCACTCACTCTCAGTCATCTATTATATCCTGGTATACTACCTATATAGAACAGTTGATAAAAAGCCTAGAACTAGCCTAGGAACTAGATGTTGGGAATGCGTCTGGCAGTGCGCTGCATTTAGGTATTTCTCTGACTGATCAGGAGTAACAGGAACAATAATCCTTTAGATCAGAAATTTGATCTTTATGTCAGAAAATGTATTCAGACATGGGTAAATTTGTAGCGACCCCTGGTAAAAATGTATAAATAGCCTTAAAACTAATTCAGCTTTTAATTAGGTAGCATAATCTTACACTGAAAATTTTAGAAAACCTACATTTAATTGGAGTATGATTATTCAATGGGGGATGAGGGGAATCACAAGTGGCACTTGTGACAGCTCAAAAGAGGAATGATTATGTGTCTGGTCTGGTGAGCTGTTTTTGTTTTGATTTAGTCATGTATTTTGGATCGTGAACCTTTTTAAAAGCTCCAACAATGACCCATTTTTATTTTTCCAGCAGAGGCCACCTGACTTTTATTTTGACTCTTTATATTTTTAGGAGTTCATGATGACATAGACTCCAAGAAGAGTCATTAGGATTTCTGGAAGAGAAGTAGGCGCACAGCATCACAGTTTTTTTTACCATACTTAAGCATAAGAATAAGATGCTTTTAAACATATTCATTACTTCAGGCAAGACAAACCTGGAGCGTTTGTTTCTGAAAACCTTCATCTTTCAGCAAAGCACATGGTTCCAGTTAAAGTCCCTGGAAAATTGATCAATCTACACATGCTTACATTTGTGATGGTAGAACTGATGGTATGCTTTTTTCTCAGCATGCCTCCCCAAAACAATTTGGTTTATCCATGGTGTATAATGGCTGATATGAAGACTTGGTGACCTTAAGATACCACTCTTTCTGAGTGAATTTCAGAGATTTTCCTACTTCCCTTGACAACCTGCTCATGCGTATGGTGGCAAGATAAATATGGGTCATCATCCAGGCTAGTGCCCAGTCCTCAAAAACAATATGCTACTGTATATTGATAATGCAGGAAAAGAAGAAGTTGTGGAACACTAATTAGAAGTTTCTATTAACTATAATCAACTTGATTAAATAAATTAGAGATTAAAAATATCTCAAATTCTAGTTATTTTAAAGGGTCTGTTCAGACTCCAACAAATGTGTACTTTTTTAACATGATTTTTTCTCAGACTGATCAAGTGATCTTAAATTATAGGTAGAATTTTTCATAATTTCCAGTATGATGAGGTATGATGAGGTTTAATTTTAAGACTTTATCTTTATCAGGAGTGCCAACAAATTTGTGCACGTTTAAAAAAATAATCATAAAAATCATTGAGTCCAGTCATGCTCATTTTAAAGAAAATACTGATATCATAGGTTTTGAAAATAGGCCACTTTTTTCTAATATGTTTTTAACTTTTCCGTCATAAATATAACAAAAATAAAAAGATGTGAAAAATATTTAAAAAAAGTTACAGTACTCTTTTACAGACAAAGACCAGCAAACAATGCCTGGAGCTTAATCTTGAAGTACCGGCTGTGTCTCACTTCATTCTGCGGATGACTTTGATATAGTTACTCTCAGGGTTGATTCTGGACTTTTTCACTGCGTTACAGTACAGGATTGTGGATATGCAGATGGTCAGTAAAATGAGGGACGTGATAATGCTGGAACAAATTCCAAAAACCGTCAGCGGACGCTTTCTAAGGCCCATGAAGTATGAAACCATTCGACCTTTGATCTGGAAAAAGCACGATCACAACACAGAAACAAAGCCAAAAACATGATGAAGGTCGACAAATGAATGTACTGTGAAGACATGATGGATTAGGAAAACACAAACCCATGTTTTATGGCTGGGAACTTTAGGAGATATATCATTATAATATTTTATATCCAACAGGAAGACAAAAAAAAATCAGGTTTCATAAAGGATGGAGCTTGTGAATATGGTGCTAAAACAAGTAGCATTAGCACGGCAAGAATAGGCTTTGCTTTAGGCTAAACTGTATCTACAGCTCAAGCATGCAATTGGAGGCAATAGAAGCATGCTGGTAATTAGAACAAAAGCCTTACCGCCTCTGTGATGTCGATGTTGACCACAGCTGTTGTGCTGAAGGATGGAGATCCCCGGTCCCTGGCCTGGACCACCAGAGACCACTTGCAGTCCTTTTGTTTGGTGATATTCTGCACAATTTCCATAGACTTGATGAAAGGCTTCAGCTGGATCTCCCCTGTGTCTGCATTGATGTCAAATGCATTGTCGGGATCGGCTGTCATGATGGAGTACTCAATGACATTGTTCGGAGACTCTGCGTCCTCATCCATGGCCTGCATGAAGGAAGAGTAGAAGTGAAGATATGGTTTTCAAGTTCTTCTCAGTTGAACTGAGTTCATGACTTCCTGTTTCTGATGTGACTCATTTCTTATTGTCACTCTTAAAATAAGAAATTGAAGAGAACATGGCATTAAAGTAGGGTAGCTTTTTTGATCTTCAATAATCAGGAAATGGTTGCAGGATTGATGGAAAACGCCTTTTTTGAACAACATCACCATCATGAACACCTGTAGTTTGTTTTGAGATTATAGTGAGCTTGAACGTTTAAATTTCAAACACTCCAGGTGGGGGATCTGTATGGGGTAAGGACACTGTCAAAATAAAAGCATATTCACAGGTTAAAATGTGTGCATATTGGCCAATAGTTGTGCATAACTACAAATTTGTAAACTATTAAATGAAGCAAACCATACATAAAACAGAAGTACATATTTTCCCTGTGAGAATGCAGTTTCAAATGTTACATCTGAAATAAATCACAAATACAAGTTGCACATTTACATTTTACTCATTATGAACACCAGGAGCGATGAGCTTGAAAATACACATTTCTTCTTTGAGGATACAAATCTGCAACTGGGAGCATGGTCACGTGATCAAGGGTTTATCAATGGAGCTTAGATAAGTCGATGAACACAGCACTGGTCCAGACTCCAGGGGGTGGTAGTGAACCTCAAGCTGTTTGTCAAGTGTTGGTAAAAAGGAAGAAGAATTCGAAGTTTGATTGAGGATCTGACATTAAAATGCTTTATTTCCATCAACATCTTGTGTTATGTCTCCTTTTCCTCACAATCCTGGTTGTATCACACCCTCTCTACCTTTATCTATTGTTCATGCTCTTAAAATCTGTCGTTTGTGTACAGTATTGTTACAGTAAACCTGTGAAAATGATAAAGTGGTCCTGTGTAATTTCATTTACGGACAAAATAATCACAAATAAATCTTTTAGATCTTTACTAATGAAAGATCTTTTTCCAAACCAAATTAAAATATAATATATTCTACAAATGTTTGGTGTAGAAGAGATTAATAAAACAAGGAAAGAGTTAATGTTCAGACGTGAAAATTCTCTGGTTGTTTGTATATACTGGTTGATTTAATAAAAAATAAAAAAAAGAAGCAGGTTCACTACCGCCCCCTGGAGTCTGGACTGGTGCTGTGTTCATCGACTTATCTAAGCTCCATTGATAAACCCTTGATCACGTGACCATGCTCTCAGTTGCAGATTCGTATTCTCAAAGAAATGTGTATTCTCAAGCTCATCGCTCCTCGTGTTCATAGTGAGGAAACCACAAATGTAAATGTGCGATTTGTATTTGTGATTTATTTCAGATGTAACTTTTGAAACTGCATTCTCACAGGTAAAATATACACTTCTGTTTTATGTGTGGTTTGCTTCATTCAATAGTGTACAAATTTGTAGTTATGCACAACTATTGACCAATATGGACACATTTTAACCTGTGAATACGATTTTATTTTGACAGTGTCCTTCTCCATAGATCTGCCATATTGTGAGTTTGTTTCTCCCAGAGGCTCTCTGGAAGCTTCTCAGAGTGCACAGAGTTGTGGAATCCTTAAAATACCAGAACATTTTAGACTAATATTGCAAAAATATTTAGACAAATCAACATGGAAATAATTCAGCAAAGTAAATTCAGCCTTCTTCCACCTCCATCTCATAGGGCCTGATTTATCAAAGGTTTGCCCTTGTTAAGACGTGTGCAAACCTCAGAGCAGGTGCAAAAACATGCATCAAGTGGGCGTTTTTGTCAGAAGGCGCAAAATATTGGGAGGAGAACATGCAAATAATTATACACTGTGATTTATCAAACTTGAAACTGTTTGCAGCGGCTGGTTTTGAGCTTATTTTGACCGTCTCTGAAAGGCATGTCTTAACTTTGTGCCCCCACCATTCAACATAAGGTTATTACTGACGGAGTGAATATCATTCACACACATTCTAACCTAATAATAATTAATACATTAATGGCCATAAACCTGACAGTTATGTCGATTTTTGTCCCTTTTTTCCATAGACACATCATAACTCACTGCCCGCTCTTCACATCTGCACCTACAGTTTTTTTGTTGGTTTATTTATTTGGATCCCCATTAGGTTCCACCGGAGTGGTTATTAATTTTTCTGGGGTCCAGGTAATAAAATATGATAATCATGTACAATACCACAATGACAATTACATATATGACATTTTACAAACAAAATTCATAAATTTCAGATTACATACAAACGCCAGAGGTAATTAATTTGTAAATTTCCAACCTTCAAAAAATACCTAAAACATTCAGGCAGATCCAAAGCTAAAATTTGATTTTAATACTTTTAGCCTAAGAATACATGCCGTTTAGTTCTCTAATATTTTAAGACAATTTATTCCATTCCTGAGATCCTCTGTAGACAGATTTTTGCAGGCACGTTTTACCATTAATTTAGTATCACAAGCATATCTAGTACAACGGGTGTGTATCTGATCAGAGTAGATGAACTCTTTGTAAAATGTTTCTGGTTGACCTGTTTTTTAATGAATATAGGAAGGTTGTAGCCTACTGTAACTTGACATTTAATAGAAGCCATTATAGAGTGCGGTGCATTTCAACAACAATAGTAGAATATGGACATCTTAGGACTAAGGTTGCTTCTACACTAACACAGCTAAGGTTATACAGGGTATGTCCCACCTAACCTTATACCTGTCCACACACACACACAAAGCATTGTTTATGTCCCCGTCCCCCCCTCCGCCATCTTCACAACCCCAATCTAGTAGGCATGCGTGAAACAAAGGCACATCTATGACGTCACATTCTGAGATGTGGTGTATCCGAAACTGCTGCAAACAGGCCGGGCCTTCTCTTTAGGTATTCTAGTGTGATTTTTACTAGAGCCTCTACATGTACAAGAAGGAGCAACAAAGGCATGTCTGGATGGTTCGCCTCAATCTTCCTACTGTTTACCTCCGAGTGGTCACCGGTTGTTATAAAGCTGGCTGTGGCGCGTGTTTTCTGACATCACTTCCTTACCAAACTCAGTTCTTAAACACCTAACGAATCCACACCAATCCAAAAGTCGGAGATTTAAGAAATAGACGGCCCACTTACCAGTGTAAAAAAATAACCGGGGAGGGGAACCTTAAACGATGGGCCAGTGTGGTCGAGACGGGGTATTGACAAAATATTTATTCGTTTAAGCACTTAAACGGCCTAATGTAGACAGCGCCTAAGCTGGCTATGGTGCAGTGCATGGGTCAGAAAAGCTGGCACACACAGCAGCGGACACAAAGTCCTCATTTGAATTACATCAAATGAATGATAACAGGCACTTTGCCTGCACTATGATTTGTGCACGCAATCTTACTAGATCACTCGTAAATAAGGAACATGCTCTTTGCACAACTTTTTTGCGGCACAGGCAATTTTGCCCTCTTTATTTGAAATATTGATAGATCAGGCCCCTAGATTTACATTTTGATGTGATGATTTGTATCATGTACCTGGACTTTGACAGGTGTCCCAATGACCATGGTCTTCTCTTGAAATTCCTCATCAAATTCCGGAGAATGGTCGTTCATGTCAAGGACGCTGACAAAGACTTCAGCAATGCTGTACTTGCCTTCTGAATCTTCTGCCTTGACATAGAAATTGTATTTCGACCTCATCTCTGCATCTAGACTGGTCCAGGGTTGTGTGATGATAAGGCCTGTTGTTGGATGGATGGCAAATCTGCAGGCAAGATTAGTTACTGTATGAGTAATTGCATCAAATGTTTTGTTTTGTGTCACCATTGCAAACCAGGTATTCAAGTATAGATGTTAGATTTCACCAGACAGATAATTTCTAAACTATTATTGTATGTAGTTTACAGAAGTATTCACACCCATTAAAACATTTTTTTTTACATTACAAGCAGAGCTTTTATATAATTGACAGCTTTTAATGTTATAGACCAAAACAAAGTAGCTCAAATCGAATGGTGAAGAAAGGTAAAACCTACAGTGCTTTGCAAGGTACTGATATTCCCTGAACTCTTTAACATTTTGACGCAGAATAACCAACAATGTTAATACATTTTCTTCATATTTTGTACTTGATCGATCGTAACAAAGTCATTCCTTATTATGAAGTTAAAAGAAAAATGTAATCCAAAGTTTTCAATATCTTTGGACAAAAACTTCCCTAAAATCCAAGAGGGTGTGGCCTGCATTTAATGCACCGTTCTAACATACTGTATACTTAGTCTTTTGCTTCCTCTATGGGGTTTTCCACGAGGACTGCCTCGTATTTAGCTCCATCTAACCCCCAATTAACTCTAACCAGCTTCCCTGTTCCTGCTGAAGAAAAACATCCATACATGGAGCCGCCATGCTTTTCCTTGTCCAGAACATCTTATGCTCCTACTGGGATTAAATAACTCAGGTGGACTTTGTTTTGTATTTTGTTTTAGTAATTTAACTTTTATTCAGGGGTGATCAGAGGTGAATTGAATCAGAGTATAGAGGTATGCACCAACACACACATTAACCTAACAGTCAGGTTTTTGGAATGTGGGAGCAAGCCCCAGACAGAACCCACACATGCATGAGAAGAACATGAAAACTCAATGCTGTGATTTAAACCCATGGCCTTCTTACTGCAAGGCAACAGTGCTACCAACCATGCCACTGTGCAGCCTTTTAACAGGAGAGTTTCTGTAAACCATGAATGACTTTCCTACTACTTTTATAGTTATGCACTGCTTTGTGCTTGTCTGACACATAAAATTGTCATAGAATGTACTGCAGTTTGTGGTTGTATTGTGACAAAGAGTAAAAAAGTTCAAAAAGGAGGGAACACGTGGCTCCATGCTAACTTTTTCAATTTATTGTCTTAACCTAAAAAAAACTCTATATAATCAGTTTATATATATAATCACCATCTCAAATCTACAAAAGAAAAATAATTTACAGGGTAAAGAAACTTCAAACAGATGAAAGAAAATTGTAAATTTGATGCTATTTCTGGTTTATATAATCCTGACAATTGGCTATTTAATCTCTGACTTTGGTTTTAAATTGTAAGTTTAAAAACATTTTGTACATGGTAAAATCTAAACAAAATTGATATTGCACAACTTAGGGAGTGCAACATTTGGTTTTACAATATGCACTATAACATTAACTAGATCAAAGACCAAACATCCTATTTAGATTGAGAAATCTGTCTTATTTGAAGCTATCAAGTTTGTGATGTGTTGATATTCTTAGTTCATACACCAAACTCTTCCAGCGAAACTCCAGCGGCACAAACTACTCTATTCTGGCTTTCTATAACATATATGTCATTTCAACCTTATGTGAACTGCAGAACACATAATTCCATCTCTCACTACAGGTCCAGGATGATTGTCACTGACAGATATGATCCCATAAACTACTCTGTACTCTTTACTGATTTTTATAAAAAGATCTTGGGTGAGAAACTATGAATCTTGGCTTTATTCTAGTTGAGGCAGTATGCTATACTCCCCCCTTGTTGGGATTTCTTTTTTTCAACCAAAATTATATATTTTTTCCCTTAAAAAACTGTGCTTAAAATAATATATCACATAAATCATATAAATGTTTCTTTTTTTCTAAATGTAAAATGGAGATGAACAATCTTTTGGTTGAGCTTTCTGCCATTTGATCTAGTTGACTTTTCAAATTTTTCTTAGTGAAAATTCACAAGTTGCTTTGAAACTGATAACTTTCACACAATTAATGTTGCTGTCTGCAGATGAGCATAAATTCTCACTTTTCGTCTGATGCGTGTTTCCTGGCTTTTCAAAGCCTCCGTTTTCTATGGCTCCAGCTGTCACATTGCATGTTAATTGGCTCTGCCTATGTGAGATGGGGCCAGGATGGCTATTTTTAACCCTCCAATCCAATTAGAAGTTTAGCTGGCATCTTGCAGCCATTTTGGAGTGAGCTGTTTGAACAGCACAGAGGCCAGTAAAGTTAGGCTTTCCTGTTTTAGTCTTTGACAAAAAGTTGAATTCAGATTAGTATTGCTATTGTTGAGCCTTAATGTTTTGTGGAAATCAAACGGTTATATGTCTGATCAATGTAATGATAAACTGGCAGGAGTAAAATATTTTAACTTACAAATCTGATCCTGATCCATAAATCGTGTATTTGACTTCACCCCAAGAACCAGAGTCTGGATCATTTGCCTGGAAGAAAAAAAATAACAGAATAAATCCATTGTGCTTCATGGATAGTAAAATGATAAAATATGTAGGCACTGCACTTTGGAGTTGTTTATCCAATAATTTGCATAATTTCTGATTACATGAATTTAACATTAACTGTTGTCTTAAACTTCCATGGTTAAACATTTAATGTGACTTTTACCTATTAACAGTTTCCAAGTTTTTTCTTTTTTTTAACTGGTGAATACAGATTAGAAGGAAATTAATGTGCGCTGCTATGAAAAAGTATCTACCCCCAAAAGATTTGTTGTTTTTGCCTTTTCACACTGAAATGTTTCAGATCACCAAACAAATTTTAATACCAGACAAAGACAGCATGAGTGATAAAAACAGTAAATTATGATTTCCTTTAAAAAAGGTAAAACACATAAAAAGCAGAAGAATAAGAGTAAGAGACTCTTTCCAGTAAAGGAAAATTCGCAACATAAGAAAAACAACACTGTACAGTTAATGCGCAAAATTAGTGTGCAACAGAGTATTTATTTATTTATTTATTTATTTATTTAAAAGGGACAATGCATATTCATGAACATATAAATGTAAATTTGCCAGAATAAGCCCGAAGGCTACTTTAAATCTGTTGTCCTGGCAGGTCAAGAAATAGAAACAACTTAGAAAAATGCAGTTTCACACAATAGACATAAGAACAACCTGTCAAAAGACAATTATTAGGACAAACATAATAAAAGGAGCACAGGAGTAGGAGTAGGGTAATTCAAACAAATGTACAAGATGTGTATATTTGTGCATAGAAAACAGCAATGGTTTGGAAATATCAGCAGGAATCTGCAAATGACAGCAGGGATGCAAACACCTATGGAATTTGATGTTGTTGGGAGCAGTGATGGTTATAAAGTCTTACAGCTGATGGGAAGAATAGTCTGTGATCACACTCATTTGTGTGCCTAGGATGCAGCGGTCTGTCACTGAAGGAGCTCTTAAGTTCTGCAACAGTGCATGGGGTAGGAGACATTCTCCAAACTTGATGTTATTTCAGCCAGAGTTCTTCTGTCTTTCACCACCTGCACTGGGTCAAGAGGGCATCCTAGGACAAAGCTGGCCTTCCTGAAGTGCTTATCTAACTGCTTCCTCTCAACTGTAGATAAGTTGCTGCTCCAACTTCCTACACCATAGAAGATGACTGATACCACCACATAGTAAAAATAAATAAAATAAAAATAAATAAAATAAAATAAAAAAAGATCTTCAGGAAGACCCCTTGCACTCCACAGATCTCAGTCTCCTTGGGGTAATTTTGGTAGGACAGCCACTCTTGGGAAGCATTACCACTCTTCTGTGTTTCCTCTATTTGTGGATAATGACTCTCGTTGTAGGCTGCTGAAGTCCCAGAGATAAAGATAGGCTTTGCAACTCTTTCAAAACTGATTGATGTTAATGACAGTGTTCCTCATCTGTTCTTAAACTTCCTCAGATCAGGACAATCTGTTTCTTTTTTAAATATTTTAACCTACTAAATGTAGGCCTGTTCTCCCAGATGACACAAAATCTGGACTAAAACGATGTAAGTGGGGGAGATGGTCTAAATAGGAAGAAGGGGCCCCGAGTCAAAATATGCTTATGGCCCCAAAAAGGAATTTGCAATGGCTCTGATTTAAGGGATCTCATTGTTCTAGAGAACGAACTTAGGGCAATTATTCTGTCACATAGGGCCAGGTTGATTTGGTTAGCAGTTTTCCTTCAATGCACAAAACAGTTATTTAAAATCGGATTGATATATATATATATATATATATATATATATATATATATATATATATATATATATATATATATATATATATATATATTATGTAATATGATCAGCTAATGAGATTTAAACTAATTGATACATTCTATAAATAGTATTTTGGTATAACATTTTAGGTACACCACAAGTAACCTTTAGTAAATCAGAGTCAATATTATTTATCTACACAGACTGATGTCACATAAGAAGGTAGCATTTCATCTAAGAATGTGTTATTCTTCTAATAGCATATCATTCAAGCTTTTTGATCAGCAATCCATGTTCACTGACTTTTTAAAGTCGACATACAGTCCTAAAGTAACTTCCCTAGAAAGGGAGAAAAAAATATATCTTGATTGACCTCCGGAGACAGAAGTGCCTACTTTACATAATCTTCTTCAATGTGCAGCTAACAAAATCCTTTTCTTAATTTTATCTTTATCCTGATTGCGTTTTCTCTAATGAGCTGAACTTATTAATGCACCTTTATCAAAGGATTAGTGGGTTATATTAACACTTTGAGTAAAACAAGGGCTTAATCAACAATGGACTCACTCTGACAGACACAACACTGGAGCCTCCAGGGGAGTTCTCAGGCACCCTGGCGATGTAATACTCAGATGTGAAAATGGGGACGTTGTCATTGGTGTCCAGGAGGTTGATCACTATGTCAGCTGTCGCACTGAAACGCTCAGGAGTGTCAATCTCTACCGCCAGTAGCTGGAGAGAGAAATTGACGAAGTCATAGATCAATATAGTTTATGCATCTAATTGTTTAGACAAGGAGAAAATATAAGTCAGCATGTCTGTGGCATATATGTATTTTATATTCTAGGGTGGTAAAAAGTTTATATTAACATGAAACATGAAAATGGTAGTTGAATAACAGGCTGCAGCAACCTTTATTTTGAATTGCTCCTAAAATCTTTATAGTGTAACTTGCTTCTTCAGTCTCTAAATTAAGCAATTACATTTGCAGACAAATTGAATTTGTTGCATGAAAAGTATTAAAATTATTGTAACTTCTACTGCAGAGGCATGATCTCATCATGAAACATTTAGAAATAATTGATCTTTAATTTGAATACATTCATTAAACGTGTGAGTGTGTGTGTTTGTGTGTTTGTGTGTGTGTGTGGGGGGGGGGCACAAGTGAAAAAATAATTGCGTTGAAACAAAATCGCTTGTGGTATGATTGTTAGTGCAACCGGAAATCTCTTTAAAATGAAGTTAACTGTAGTTCTTCTACTTCATTTTTTAAACTTTGATCAAAGATTCAAGGAATTTCTCATAATGCTAGAAAAGCTCCCGGCCCAGACGGTGTGTCTCCTGCCACTCTCAGACACTGTGCAAATGAGCTGGCCCCAGTGTTCTCTGGCATTTTCAACTCCTCACTGCAGGCATGTCATGTGCCTGCCTGCTTCAAGACCTCCACCATAGTCCCTGTCCCCAAGAAGCCAAGGATCACTGGACTTAATGACTTCAGACCTGTGGCTCTGACATCTGTGGTCATGAAGTCATTTGAGCGCCTGGTTCTGTCCTATCTCAAGACCCTCACGGCCCCCATCCTGGACCCTCTGCAGTTTGCCTACAGAGCCAACAGGTCTGTAGATGATGCCATCAACATAGCTCTTCACTTCATCCTGCAGTATCTGGACTTCCCGGGAACCTTCGCCAGGATCCTTTTTGTGGACTTCAGCTCTGCCTTCAACACTATCCTCCCAGACCTTCTCCAAGGCAAGCTATCCCAGATGAACGTGCCTGATCCCATCTGCAGGTGAATCACTGACTTCCTGATGGACAGGAAGCAGCATGTGAGGCTGGGGAAGAATGTCTCGGACTCTCGGACCATCAGCACCGGCTCCCCTCAGGGCTGTGTTCTTTCTCCTCTGCTCTTCTCCCTGTACACCAACTGCTGCACCTCCAACCACCAGTCTGTCAAACTAATTAAGTTTGCAGATGACACCACCGTTATTGGACTCATCTCGGACGGGGATGAGTCTGCCTACAGGATGGAAGCTGAACGTCTGGTGTCCTGGTGCAGCCGCAACAACCTGGTGCTGAACGCCCAGAAGACAGTGGAGATTATTGTGGACTTTAGGAAGCACACAGTCCAACTCCCCCCCATCGTCCTGACTGACACCCCCATCACCACTGTGGACTCATTCCGCTTCCTGGGTACCACCATCACCCAGGACCTCAAGTGGGAGCCCACCATCACTTCGGTCATAAAGAAGGCCCAGCACAGGATGTACTTCCTGAGGCAGCTGAAGAAATTCAACCTGCCAACACGGATGATGATGCAGTTCTACACTGCAATCATCGAGTCCATCCTCACCTCCTCCATCACCGTGTGGTATGCTGGAGCTACCATCAGGGACAAACAGAGACTGCGGCGTGTTGTGTCTCTGCTGAGAAGGTGATTGGCTGCAGACTCCCATCTCTGCAGGACCTGTACACCTCCAGGACACTTGGGCGTGCAGGTCGGATCAAAGCCGACCCTTCTCACCCTGGACACAGAGTGTTTGACCTGCTCCCCTCAGGCAGGAGGCTCCGGTCCATTCGGACCAGAACCTCTCACCATAAGAACAGTTTCTTCCCCTCTGCTGTTGGACTCATGAACAATAACCCTAAGACTGTTCCCACCGCCCGCTCACTTACATGACCCATATTGTGGTTTTTTGCACCTGTCTGATTTGCACCGATCGTTACCTGCACTCATGTATATATCAATCTGTTTAGCATATTATATTTTTATTTAAGTGTTTGTCTGTTTGTTCTTGTATGTTTTCACAAAGTACCGCAGCAATTTCCTAATGTTGTAAACCTACCCAACATTTGGCAATAAATCCCTTTCTGATTCTGATTCTGATAATTATTGCCCAAATCAGAGATTCCCTGGGGAATACTTGTGACTCAAGTCAAATGGCCATTTATTTAGCCACTGGCTTCTAGGTTTTATATGTGTATCACACACATTTAGGAGGATGTGAACGGAGGTAAAGAAGTAAATTCAAAGCTGCAACCAGGTTGTATCTTTCAGTCACTGAATCTTCATAACAAGCATCAGATGCAATCTATATGATATCCGGTTACATGGCAGACATGTTAGAAAAAAAGTACTTTCTTTCCTGCTTCATAAACTAAAACATACTGAATTTGCTAAACTAATGAAACTGGAACTGGAGTAGAATGCTTTGGTTGGAGGAAACTAAGTTTGAGCTGGGTTTACCATGGGTTTGGTATAAACAAACCATAACTGGAGGGAAAACTCTGTTCCCACTGTAAAGTATGGCAAGGGATCTGTGAATCTGTGGGCCTGCTCTCTTTCAAAGCCTCTGAGAATCTTGTAAGGTTGCAAGGCATCACGAACCCTTTTAAACACATTTTTATTTAAAGTATTCAAAAATTTTATTTGCTTATAATTAAATTAAGATATTCAAGAATGATGTTTGGAACCTAAAACCATAGAAATATGATCACTTAAAAAAACATTCACTAACTATAACATCGGACATATTACATTTTATGTATCTAGTGTTTTCATGAGAAAATATTCCATTGTTTGTGTTCTCTAATAGATGAGAGAGATATTGATCAAAGTGGTACAACATCTCGTGTCACCTTCTGTTTGAAATTATGGATTTTAGTTCTTGTCTTAATAAAGCTTTCATATCAAGAGACTTAGTCAGATTTTGCTGGTAGGTTTTTACTTGATTACTCCCTGCATTACTTTGTTTTACCATTTGCCAGGAATTATGGAAATATGTTTCATGGTGATGTCTTAAAGTCACAGAAGAAAAATCTTCCACAAAAAACATCCAGCAGCGGTGTTCTCATTAAAGGAGAATTAATTTAGGCTTTGTTTCTCTTTTGCATGCACAAAAAGTTATATAACTAACTGAAACTAGATTAAAACTTAATCTCCTTAAGCAGAAGCATAATCTCTATGTCCTTCCTAATAAAAATGAATTTTATGCTGAACAGGTTTTACCTTAAAAGATAAAGTTGGTCCCTTTTCAAAGTCTATGCCAGACGCGTCCTCCACAATGATGGTCACCTGTGCTTCGTTTAGGACCGTTTGGGGAACCACTCGAAGTACTCGGCTGGGCCCCACCAGTCTCAGTCTAAACTTTGCATTTGCCCCCTGAAACAGGCAGAAATCTCCAGTGAATATAAAAGTGCAACTGTGTGCATGGACAATGAAATAGAAGATTGACCCAAATCATTGCATCCTTACAAAACCATGGTAGATTAAAAAAAATACAGATATAAAACAGTAATTAGGGTTACATGATGCCAGATGGAGAGAATAAACATGATGGTTACCAGATTTCCTGAATATCTTTTGTTGCATAACCAGATGTACTTGGATTGGTTGGCAAATATTTATGTAATGGTGTACAAAGAGGTATTTGTATATCTGCCAGTGAAATGTTCATCTTAGGATTTAAAAAAGGGTTAGGAATTGATCCAATCATTTGATTAGATATTGGAAATGAACTCACCTGATCAGAGTCATTGACTGTGATCTTAAATCCTCTGAGGATCTCCCCAGCAGGAGGATGCTCATACATGGTGACCTCAAACTTGCTCTGGGGTCCATTTTCTCCATAAAAGGTCGGAGGATGGTTGTTGAGATCCACCACCCGGACAGTCACCGTGGTAAGGTCGTAGTCTAACAGCTCATTGTTGGGCCCAACTTCAGATGCCTGGAGATAAAAACATGCAGGAGATGCACTATGTTCATAGCGTGTTCCAAAAGTATTCATAACGCTGGAACATTGCCATATTTTGTTACTTTATCAAAATCCCTAATGTCGTTTGAGATTTTGCTTGAGAGGCAAACATAAGGTTATGTGTTATTGATCCTAACTCTGCTTTAAGCTTCTCAACAATTTTACCCTTGACCTGGCTGGTGTATTCCTTGGTCTTTATGATGTTGTTGGTCTCTTGATGTTCTCAACAAAAAAGGGTAAGGCCTTTACAGAACATTTGTATTTACACTGAGGCAGGTGGGCTCTATTTACAAATTAGGTAACTTTTGAAGGCTGTCAGTTGAACTACACTTTATTTAGGAGTATCAGAGTAAGTGGACAAAGAGGCTCTGATTTAGATTCTTTCTGAATGTTGAAAATCATTCCCCCCCACTTCACAATTCTACCTTGTCTATCACATTAAAAGCCGGTAAATGCACTGAAGTCTTTGGTTGTGATGTCAAAAAATATGAAAAAAAGTTGAATGTGTAAGGATTGGATTTCAAGGCACAGAATGCTGACATAATGCAATACCCTTAAAGCATTTGTGCATGACACACTTTTCACCCATCTATCATTTTCTGTATCATAATTATGTGGTACTATGTGTTGGTCCATCAAATAAAATGGCAATAAAATATATTGCAGTTTGTTTTAAACAAAATGGGAAAAGTGAAATTTAATTTATTTCATGTCAATTAAGTTCTGGTCACTTTTGCCAGGCATTGTATTGCTGGAAGGAGGCTACACCCCAAAAAGTGACTGTGACAGGAATAAAAAGAATAAATTACCTTTACTTTAATTTCATAGAGTTCATTTTTCAGCAGAGATGGATGAGTTGTTAGAGAAATGCATCCACTGGTGCTGTTTATGTCAAAAACACCATCACTTCCTGAAAAGTGAGGATAAACATGTTGTGTCAGATCAAGTACAATGCTATTACTGTATTAACAACAAACAGCTCAACTTTGGACATATTTAGTAGTTTTTCCATCCTTACCATTCACAATGGAATAATGAATAGAGTTGGGATTGCCTTGATCCCCATCTTTAGCAGACACAGTGTATATTTCCGACCCCTTGAAATAACACAATGATTAGTATGTGTGAACAAAGAAATAATATTGCAATCAATATGGCTGCATATGGAGAACAAAGGTCTTACGGGCAGCGAGACTTCATAGATGTACCCAAAGTATGGCGTTCCCACAAAGGATGGAGGCATGTCTTGGGCATCAAGAACACTGATTGATACAGTGGCTGTGGAGGACAGCACCTGGTGCTTCCCTTTGTACTTTCCTCCTCCATCCTGAGAAAACAAAGCAGTCCAAGAAACAGTTACTACACTCAAATTATTAATGTGTTTTATGTGTTTAATATAAAATAAAAATATGCTTAGATGTGCTTTAAAATAATCCAAAACTAGCCTTGAGTTTAAATAATGATTTAAGCCCTGAATGTTACCCTCATTTCATGTTCTTCACTAGAACATGTTTGGAACTTTGAATTTAAAAAACAGCCTCAGTCATGAGATAGTAATTTGTTGATAGTTTGTTGACATTTTTATTATATTTCCCTGAGAATCCATGTTATTATTGGTTGTCTAACCCAACATATCCCTGGTATTGCCCTAATTATGCTTATAGTCTTTTGCCTCATCAGCCACTCATGATGTATCCACTCCTGGAAGCACACACTGCCAAAAGGAGAGCTTAGTCCAGCGAGATTCAAGGAAGCTCCAACAAAACGCCTTGCATCATCAGAACCAGGACCAATCCCCCTGTTAGATTTGGTACGCTATGTTGATCATATTTTGTGTAAAGCTGTCCAAGATTGCAATTATTTCTCTATCCATGTCTTTGCTGCATCCTACATGGCACATAGTAATATTCTAAGGGCTGACAATGGGGGCTTGCTTTGCATTGACAAGACCTGGACACCTTGCAGTTACTGAGTTGACCATTGACTAATGTAATGCCAAACTATCCTAGAATCAAATATGAAACCGTCAGTCCAACAGTTAAAGGTTGACCCAGATTTGATCATGAAACAGTACAATGATTCGAAGCGCAACAGCAAATCTACAACACATTGGCTAAAAAAAGAAAAGAATCAATGTGTTGCAATAACATATTCAGATTTAAGTAATGAAATAACTAGGGCTGTCAAAATTAACGCATTAACGGAGGTCCATTATTTAGTTAAATTAACACGATTAATGTTTATTTTAAAAAGCAATTAACACTTGCACAGAATGACCCGCCCTGTTATTGTCCAAAATTCAACGCGCTCTGCTTTCAGTGTTCCCTCGTCTGGTAAACAGCATGGCAGACCCGAACTGCATTTGTGGTTCCATGTGAACGTCTCTTAGGAATTATCGATCATCGGGTAGTTTTCAGAAAGAGACACAATTTTGTATTGTGCTGTTGTTCACTTTGATAAAAACAACAAATGTGCATTGCATCAAATTGCCCCTTTCAAGGCAAAAGAAAAAAAAACATCTTTGGCTGCAAGTGATCCGAAGAAGCGACTGAATGAGCAGATGATTAAAAATGCAACAATCGGGAGTGATAACTTCACATCGGGTGAGCCTTGGCTAACCAACCCGATAGCTAACCAACACTGCAACTGCAAGATAACTGCAAATAATAACAGTGGGAACTAGGGAGTGATGTAAAGGTTTTGTGTCCAACCATTTGCACAACCATGGCGGTGTTGATAAACAAATAATCCCTCTATTATTCAGAAATATTAATTTTAAAAATACTTCACTGATCCCAGAGAGAAATTAAGTGTTGTTGTAGCTCATACTATTTAATTCTTCAAGGAGTTATTGGAGCTCCTGATGACAGTGGGAAGGAAGGATCTCTTGTAGCAGTCTGTGTTGCAGCAATACTGAAGAAGTCTCTGACTGAAGACACTGTGTTGTATTAGGATAGTACCATGAAGAGGATGCTCAGGGTTGTCCAAAATTAAAAGGGAATGGTCAGCTTTACAGTCAGAAAATGTTAACCAGTCAGTTTGCCTTAGCAAATGGCTAATAGATTAATAGGTAAAAAGTGTGACGGTGGAGTTCAAAACAAAAGTTCCAGGATCTCTCCTGTATTTCCTTGAAAAAAAGAGCAACAGCTTCCGGTTTTGTCCTTTATTTACACCAAAAATAGTTCTTTTTCAATCATATTTAGGAATGTTATTTATACGTGATTGTGATCAATCCACAGCTACCCTGTGATTAATTAGATTACATTTTTTATTGTTTGACAGCCCTAGAAATAACAGCAAAGGTTCAACTAGTGAGAACTAATCTTTTTCAAACTGAGGTATTTCAGAGAGCACTAGTACTACTGCCGGTAAAATACTTATTGCTGACAAAATTTGACAAAACCCTACTTTTAAAAAACTTGACAGATGCTTGTAAGTTCTCTAAAGGAGTAACTACATTTTGTTTTGGTATAAGACACAACCCAAAAAAAAAAAAAGAAGCGTAACAAAATTTTTGTGGCACAACTTTCGGTAGGTTGGAAGTATTGCAATATTAATCTCATACATTGAGTTCATTTCAAGAAGTGGTCGCATTAATTAATAGATAGATAGATAGATAGATAGATAGATAGATAGATAGATAGATAGATAGATAGATAGATAGATAGATAGATAGATAGATAGATAGATAGATAGATAGATAGATAGATAGATAGATAGATAGATAGATAGATAGATAGATAGATAGATAGATAGATAGATAGATAGATAGATAGATAGATAGATAGATAGATAGATAGATAGATAGATAGATAGATAGATAGATAGATAGATAGATAGATAGATAGATAGATAGATAGATAGATAGATAGATAGATAGATAGATAGATAGATAGATAGATAGATAGATAGATAGATAGATAGATAGATAGATAGATAGATAGATAGATAGATAGATAGATAGATAGATAGATAGATAGATAGATAGATAGATAGATAGATAGATAGATAGATAGATAGATAGATAGATAGATAGATAGATAGATAGATAGATAGATAGATAGATAGATAGATAGATAGATAGATAGATAGATAGATAGATAGATAGATAGATAGATAGATAGATAGATAGATAGATAGATAGATAGATAGATAGATAGATAGATAGATAGATAGATAGATAGATAGATAGATAGATAGATAGATAGACACCTCTAGTCTAGGTTGTTCACAAAGGTGAAGTATAAGAGTTGAGTATACAATTCTACTGATCTCTTACTTAATAATGTAGCTTGAATTTGAAAATACATTGAGTATTAAGGACCTTACATCTACACAAAAGAAATAACGTCAAGAACAAAAATACATTTATATCTAAGCTGTCACAGTATTCCTGCAAGTGAGAAAATTGTTGGCAGAAACAAATTTCATCACTTCACCAAAGTAGCTCATTTAAACTTGGCAGCTTTATCGCTGATTTCTTCATCAAACCAATGTTTAGTTACTGCTGTACCAGTACTTCTGAAACATATAACTTAAATGTGAAATGTTCCTGCACTTACAGATTCTTAACTCCTTTCAACTGTAAGTTTATAAAACCATCGCTCACCTTTGCAACCACTGTCACAAAATGTGTTGGTGTGGTCTCATAGTCCAAAGGCTCACCAGGTTTTACCCTGAGGATCCCGCTGTGTCCATCAATAGTGAACTTGGCAAATGGGGAACTCTAAAGATTTAAGAAATCAAATAGTTATTGGAACAGAAGCAATGAGAAACAATCAGGCTTGTGTTATAGATCATTATTTGCTCTCACTAGTTTCATCCATGGACAGTTTGATTTGACATTTAACACACATTTTAACACACAATAACAAACATGGGCACTGTCCGTATTTTGGCCTACACCAGATCTGAACTCATACTAAGCTTCAGTGCTTTGCTCAAATGTAATTGAAATTTAATCCATTAAAGTAACACCATTTCCAGACTGTTCTCTTTGGTATGGGATTAATCTTTCCCTTTGTCACTGTCCCATCACTTGATTGCCCTTTTCCTCCCTCCACATGGCAGCACAGCTCTCATGATAACAGCTGACCTCTACTCCCAACCCTGACTGTCATGTTTACATCAGCCCAGCTGCTTACATCACCATGTTTAAAAGAATGAAACAGATTTTTAAACTGAATACAAAAACCAATAGTAAACATACAACTAAACACATAAAATGAGACACAGTAATAAATTGTAAGAGAAAACTTGATAATGCCTTCAAACGAGGTTGTGGAAACTGGGACGTCAGGACAAATTTAAGCATTTCAGAGTTTGAAGAGCAAAAGCCACAAATGGCTCATATGTAGTCAGTCAACAGTAGCAATCACTTCTCAATTCAACCGGATGCCTCTGAAAGAGGGGGCTGAAAGAGCTATGATGAGGTTATCTTGGGGGACTTTCTCTGCACCTAAAAGCTGTTGCAATTTAAGCTTTTTCCAAGCAGATTTGGGATTGAAGATAGTAGATTAAGTAGTTTTAAGGGATTGAAAGCCTTTGGGAAACATTTGTTTGTGGATACTTTATAAATGGCTCAGTGCTTCTGTGTTCAGATGCATTTTCTTCCAGGACAGACCCAATGATGGAGTTGAAGCTTCAGTTTGTGAACCCTTTGTTTTTCTATCCATAGAAGGTAGTCCTGGGTGCTTCTGGAATGCATTGTTTCTCTTTCCTGCATGAAGTTATTGACAAGCCCAACTGTTGCTATTAATTTGTTTTTCCTACTGATAAAACGTATTTCTGGCTAAGTGCTTCTGTATTATTTGTGTCTTTCTTGTTCTTTCAGTTCACAGCTGGTCAATTCAAATGACAGCTCATGCGGACCCATGTTTTGCAAGAGGTTTTCTCAATTACAACAAAGTGGTTTCTCTCCAACATTGCCACATGCTTGCTCAAGATGAGGGGTAATATATAGATCCAAAGTAAAAACATGCTTTCGATAAAACTGAGCAAACAACATATGTTAAGTTACCGGTATGTAATATGAAACACTGCCTCCTGAACCCAGGTCCTTATCTATGGCATGGACTCTGTAGATACTACTTCCTGGAGCAGTGTCCTGGTAAAGAGATGAAATCCAACTTTATCATCAGGTTTCATTCATACACTACAAAATGTGAGGTCTTCAGTGAGCTTGTGTATTTATTTGACACATTACCTCTGGAACATCAGTGATAAAAGGCAGACTTTGAAATTCAGGTGGCTCATCATTGGCGTCCGTCACAAACACTCTCACAGTCTCAACAACCTGCAGGCAATAAAAATGAAAAATGCTAATCTGTGGCTGAAATTAACTTTCTTTCTTATTGTAAGTTTGCAAAAGACAAAAATACTTTTATGCATGTTTTAAGACTGCAGCCATTTCAGACAGGACTAAGTTATGTAATGTTTTTGTGCAGTTACCATAATTATTTATAGTATCTATTATTATACATAGTTTTTTCTTAAATCAGAAAATACAATTACCAATCTGATATATGCATAACATTTTATGTATATTTCAGTATTATTGTGTGTTACTTCCTGAAGATGTCTTATTACAGACTAATCCCACTGGGTGGGTTCTAATCTCCCCTCTGACTTTTAATATGACAGATTATAATTCCTGTTTAAACCCAAATATCTCCAAGCAACCTCCTGCCAGTCAATATTAGTAAATTAAGCTAAACTACATTTTCTTAGTGAACGTAGGATTATAGGATTTTTACTTTAATTCTAGGGTTGCTTTATTTTGGGCTGTACCTGTGGGCAAGAAAGATCTACCATTTAAATGGTATATGTCATCAAATTTTCCCCCAATTTATTGCATAAGTGCCATTGTTAGCTGAGAGTTAAACCGTAAAACTGAAAGTGATGCAGACGTCCTGTGGTTAATATTGCATTAATCCTAAAGGGAAATTATGTTGTTACATTCTCTTAATGTAAGTCTACATCTGAAACAAAAAAGAAGCAAATAATATTCATAGAATGGAATAAAAAGAACTACCTGAAAGAGTGAATATACAGTGGCTTGCAAAAGTATTCGGCCCCCCTTGAACTTTTCCACATTTTGTCACATTACAGCCACAAACATGAATCGATTTTATTGGAATTCCACGTGAAAGACCAATACAAACTGGTGTACACGTGAAGAGTGGAACGAAAATCATACATGATTCCAAACATTTTTTACTAATAAATAACTGAAAAGTGGGGTGTGCGTAATTATTCAGCCCCCTGAGTCAATACTTTGTAGAACCACCTTTTGCTGCAATTCCAGCTGCCAGTCTTTTAGGGTATGTCTCTACCAGCTTTGCACATCTAGAGACTGAAATTCTTGCCCATTCTTCTTTGCAAAACAGCTCCAGGTCAGTCAGATTAGATGGACAGCGTTTGTGAACAGCAGTTTTCAGATCTTGCCACAGATTCTCGATTGGATTTAGATCTGGATTTTGACTGGACCATTCTAACACATGGATATGTTTTGTTTTAAACCATTCCATTGTTACCCTGGCTTTATGTTTAGGGTCGTTGTCCTGCTGGAAGGTGAACCTTCGCCCCAGTCTCAAGTCTTTTGCTGACTCCAAGAGGTTTTCTTCCAAGATTGCCCTGTATTTGGCTCCATCCATCTTCCCATCAACTCTGACCAGCTTCCTTGTCCCTGCTGAAGAGAAGCACCCCCAGAGCATGATGCTGCTACCACCATATATGACAGTGGGGATGGTGCGTTCAGAGTGATGTGCAGTGTTAGTTTTCCACCACACTTAGTGTTTTGCATTTTGGTCTCATCTGACCAGAGCACCTTCTTCCACATGTTTGCTGTGTCCCCCACATGGCTTGCGGTAAACTGCAAACGGGACTTCTTATGGTTTTCCTTTAACAATGGCTTTCTTCTTGCCACTCTTCCATAAAGGCCAACTTTGTGCAGTGCACCACTAATAGTTGTCCTATGGACATATTCCCCCACCTGAGCTGTAGATCTCTGCAGCTCGTCCAGAGTCACCATGGGCCTCTTGGCTGCATTTCTGATCAGCGCTCTCCTTGTTCGGCCTGTGAGTTTAGGTGGACGGCCTTGTCTTGGTAGGTTTACAGTTGTGCCATACTCCTTCCATTTTTTGAATGATCACTTGAACAGTGCTCCGTGGGATGTTCAAGGCTTGGGAAATCTTTTTGTAGCCTAAGCCTGCTTTAAATTTCTCAATAACTTTATCCCTGACCTGTCTGGTGTGTTCTTTGGACTTCATGGTGTTGTTGCTCCCAACATTCTCTTAGACAACCTCTGAGGCCGCCACAGGGCAGCTGTATTTGTACTGACATTAGATTACACACAGGTGCACTCTATTTAGTCATTAGCACTCATCAGGCAATGTCTATGGGCAACTGACTGCCCTCAGACCAAAGGGGGCTGAATAATTACGCACACCACACTTTTCAGTTATTTGTAAAAAATGTTTGGAATCATGTATGATTTTCGTTCCACTTCTTAAATGTACACCACTTTGTATTGGTCTTTCATGTGGAATTCCAATAAAAATTGATTCATGTTTGTGGCTGTAATGTGACAAAATGTGGAAAAGTTCAAGGGGGCCGAATACTTTTGCAAGCCCCTGTAAATAAGAAAAGGCATTTAGAAAAAGTCTAAAATTATGTTCTTCAATTAGATTCAAGTAGAAACAACACTATGTTAAAGAAATAAAAATCTCTGTTTCCCATTTTAAGTTAGAAATATTTAAGATACAAGCGCATGATGCAGATGGGAACCATTTTAATAACACTATTTTTAATCAATTTATGACATCTGTTTTCATCTCTTGTAATAAATATGGCAAATTAGTACCATTAGTAATGATCTTTTAGATATAATTTCTGATCAATAGACCTCATACTCGATGTTTTCATGACCCACAGCAGGTCCCAAACCCCACAGCAGGAAACAACTGCTTAGTACTGAAGGTTATGAAACAATGATTATCAAACAAAAACAAAAATCTACAAAGCAAAATGAGTAAAAACGTACTTTATTGCGCCCATCTGTTATACTGACAGTCACTGAGATTTCATCTTGTTTCTGTACAAAGAAGAATAACATTGTTAATTTGAGCCTGAAGGGCTAGTTTGCTTTAAAATCAAGTGTTTTCATCAGTGTTCTCACCTCTCTGTCCAGCTCCTGAATTAGAGTCACATTTCCAGATTTGGGCTCTACCCTGAAAAATTCAGTGGAGCCTTTTTCAAACGTGAGGCCGTACCGTATAGGATCCTCCTCTGGATCTGTCCCATTCAGGATGTATATCTGTGTTCCTGGTAACCACGCAACACATGTGAAAATTTAAAGATACATGCAATAGAAGTAACACAGGTCAGATCAGCCATCACCTACATAGTGCCTTGCAAGTACTCCTACTTCCGGAGTTTTTCCTTGTTCTTTCACATAACAATCACATACTTTGATGCATTGTGAAGCACAGGTAAAAGGACATACATGTTTTATTAGGTTTTTTTTATAAACAAAAATCCGAAAAGTGTGGTGTGCAGAGGTCTGCAACCACTGCTGCAAGTGTCTTCCGGCTTAATACTAAGGCAAATTTTTGTTACCCATTCTTTTTTGCAAAATAGCTGAAGGTCCGTCAAACTGGCTGCATGGTGTCTGTGAACATCAATTTTTAATCAGATGTAAGTCTAGGTCATTTTAAGATACTGTGGTGGAAAATTGTTATGTAATTAGGAATTAAGTGCATATTCTCTGTTTAGTGAATGTATCTAAGGCAGAGAACAAGGTTAGGGGCAAGCTTATTGTTCCAGCTTAATGTTATGATAAAGATATATGTGTCAGGTCACCAGAGAGACAGACGCCGGGGCAATAAGATAGCAGTCTGGCCTTCGGATGTGCTGTTTTATGCGTTGCTAGCAGACTCGCATGGGGCAGCTGTCCAGAGGTGGGGCATGAAGGTTGGAGAAGACCTCTACAGAGATAAAACAGTGATTGCTGAATACTATTTAAGGGGTTAGTTAGAAAGGTTGGATAGAGTGATGCACGAGTAACTCTGTCCCCTCCGTGTTCTGGGCAGACATGTTTGTATTAAATACTTAAACGCCTTCTGGGACTCAAGTCTTCTTTATTATGGAAACCCTGAGATACTTTTTTTACCGTAACACTTTGTGCATTATTTCCCCCCCGAGGCTTTTATTGATTAGCGCAAATCTAACAGCTGTAACCGAGTACAGCACATCCATTTAATAGGGTGACCATATTCTTAGAATCCAAAAAGAGGACACCTTCCCCAGCATGGACGTGACTACCCCCCAAATCAAATCTATAAATTAATATGGATTCAGGTTAGAAAATACTCAAATATTAGATTGATGGGGTAAATACAGTCAGATGTCATTTCCATCTCTCACATGAATTTGAAGGATTGTTTTGAAAAATCAGCACAATAAATCAAATAGACTAAAGAATGTTTATTCATATTTGCAGAAAAATATCATTAATGATTGTTGGAAATGTGCATACATGCATTTTAAGATACGACCATGCTTTGATGTGAATGATTCCATTGTAGCTCTGGCTGTATGTTTAGGGCCACTGTGCTGGACACTTTTCAAGTCTTCTGCAGTCTCTGACAAGTTTTGTTCCAGGATTGTTCTGTTTAGCTGCATTCAACTCTGGTCAGGTGTGCTGTCCTACTGAAGAAAATAATTCCCACAGCAAGATTCCCACCATTGCCAAGTTTCATGGTAGGAACGCATGTACATTTCGCATGTAAAAAAAAGAATTCAATTTGAGTCCTATCTGAACAGATCACCTTCTTGAAAATGTTTGAATAGTGCTCCATCATAGATTTAAAACTTAAGTTGTTGTTTTAAAACCTAACCCTGCTTTAAACTTAACTCTTCAAAAAACAGGTATATTAACACTGTAGGCCTAATTAAACCACATACAATTGGATTGTTTATTAATGCGGTGACATCCATCCATCCATCCATCCATTCATTATGTATACCCGCCCATCCTCTGGGGTTGTGTGGGGCTGGTGCCTATCTCCAGCAGTCGTGGGGCGAGAGGCAGGGTACACCCTGGACAGGTCGCCAGTCCATCGCAGTAATTAGTTGACATTTGAAAGCAATATATTGAACTGGGTTTTATTTATTGTCATAGTTCTTAGTTGTTTGTGTAGTCTTTGATTTAAGGTTTAAAGTGTTTGTTATGTCTCCCTCCTCTATTAGGTTCATTAGTGGTTCAAGTTTCTCTTAGTCTTATTTCCTAGTTACCACTTTGTGTTTAGTCTTTCCTTATGTCTTCTTAGGTTAATCTGTCTAGTTACTTCTTATGTTTTGTTCTTGGCCTTCCTCTGTTTCCTCCTTGCCATTTTTCCCCTCTGCCCCAGCTGCTGATTGCTTCCACCTGTTCTCTCCCTCTCACCTGCAACTGTATCCCCTAATTAGTCCTCAAGTTTCACTGCCATTTCCTCACTCCCTCCTAAGTATTTAAACAGTTCTCATTCAGTCACTACTTGCTGGTTTCCCGGTCACTGCATTTTCTGGTCCTCTTGAGTTTTTGTAAGTTCCCTGTTCCTTGTTCTTTTGTTTCATTAAATCCTATTTTTTTTTACTTCACTGCATTTGGGTCTCATCACTGCTATCATGACATTTATGGATATCACAGTAAAAGGGGCTAAATAATATTTTTATTTGCAAAAACAAATGATTGAAAATCATGTCTCAGCCTCCTTCAGCTTCATAATTTTGCATCACTTTGTATTGGGTGTATGGATACTTTTGCAAGGGACTGTATCGTTTTCTCCCCGCAAGGCTCTGACGCACGTCACAATCCAAGAGGTATTACTACAGTGATTAGCTGCAGCACCAGTACATATTCAAGAAATCTTAAACTTAATACCTTAATGTGCATTGAATTTCTTTTTGACACTTAACATTATAAAATATGTCACAAGTTATTCAGATTTTAACATAAAAAGGTGGAAACTCTAATAAAAAAAACAATGGACGTACCAACAGGTGTATCCTCAGAGATGCTGAACAAGGCCATATTTCCACTTGTGCTGCTAGGACCATTGTCATAGAAATATGGAGCATAGTCTGATTGCCCTTTATGACAAGACAAATAAATAAGATTCTAAAGATAATCTGAGAAATAAGAATAAAGAAAAGAAAGGGGCTTCACACTGCATAAATATAAAAAGATAAAATAAAAATCATATAGATGTAATTTGAGATTATGCTCTAAACATACAGTATATTATGCTCTATGCAAAACGTTTATGCTTTATAAATTAAATGTGTTATTATGTTAATTGTTAAAATTCAAACACTAACATCATGATGACATGAGGTAAATAGCATACAAACAGCATAATCAGTTTACCTGAAGATAGACATGCCCTCTTTGTGTTAGAGGATTAAGCAGATAACACCAAGGCTAGAAGTCTTAACCACACACACATATACTCACACAAAGAATCACACACCTAGAAGCTAAAGAAAAACAACAGGCTTACCCAAACTGTAGTGAAGTAGCAGGAAAAACAGGAATGCATGTGTTTTCTTGATTTTCTTCATCCTGGTGCGGAGCTAAGGCTTGGCTGGCTCATGTGGAAGGCTTGGTGAAAGGAAAGCGAGCGGTGAGTGTCGTGCCCTTCTGGAGACGTCTCAGCAGGCTCAGAGAGGAGAGGCTGGGGCAGATTCTCAAGCACTAATCCAGTGACGCATCCCTTCCCTTTACAGGCATCTTCTGCCTCACTGCTTGTGCTCCAATCTATCCAGGAAGGCTACAAATGCAGAGATGGGAGTTCAGGTTTCACACATTTTGGTGTGAATATTACACTTCTGCACACAAGTGGCAATCTTTATATGGGCTGCCTGCATCAGTGACTACTGCTAATTTAGTTTCTAGCATGCAGTTTAGCTTTCTGACAGGCAACCGCATTATGAAGTACTCTGGGTTTCACGTGTTGCGAGCCAGAGCCAAGAAACTGAACTGACCAGTGTTTTTGCCACGATTCATCATGTCAAATTTAATTTATCATATCATACCACTTTATACTTTATGAATTAAGCACTTTAATACCAACAGAAAGGCTAGCCAAAAAGCTGTACAATAAAAATCTAACTAAATGACAGACGTAAGAGAATAAAAGATAAATGCAACACAAGTAATAAAAAAGTAAAAATGAATTTTAAATCAATTTTGGTAATTAACTTAAGTTAATTAGCAACTGAAGCCTGACTAAGCCCAAAAGAGAAAACATTACAATAATCAGGTATTTAGGCTGTAAAAAAATGAACTATGGGCTCCAAGTGACTTTTGGACAAAGAAGACTTGGTTATTGACAGACACCACAAATTGTAAAGCAGCATTTCTCCACAGAGTTTACTTGACTGTCATTGTTCAGGGTAGAATCCAACTTAAGGGTTTTGACATATGATGCCAGAAAGGAAAGATCAAGCAGGTGCCATTAGGTCTAAACTTATATCTTTTGCTCATTATAGTTTCAAAAATTCAGTGTCTTAAGAGAATATCCACCAATGTGCTACAGCGGAAAATACACCTGATAGTAAACCAACAGTCTTGGTAGGAGCTGCTGGCAGCAGAGACATTGCACAAACCATCCCACAGGTCATTGTCCCTTATAACCTTCCCAAAAATCTCTTCCCGCTCAGCAAGCAGCTCTAATTGTTGTTCCTGGTATTCCCAGGACAAGAAATGCATGAAGAGCTTTGAGAATCCACTCTTCCCTTTGAGGTTACAGAACATAAAGGGCCTTCCAAACAGATTCCTGTCTTTGAAACCTCTTCCTATTGTGCAACATCAAAACCACAAAAACAATGTTTTTTTGTAGGATTTAATATGGTAGACAAACCCAGAGTCGTGAATAATTGTAAACTGAAATGAAGATGTTTTCCAAATAGTAAATGACCTTTATTGTAGTGCTTTATCTAGTTCTGGGGACCCCAAAGTACTTTACACTACATTCACACGCACACATTCAAACACTGGTGATGGTATAAGCTACACTGGCACCACTAGGCCCTCTCACCATTACCAGTAGACAAGGCAGGTGAAGTCTCTTGCCCAGAGACACTTAAAAAGACGAGAGAGGCCTGTAATTTTCCTCATACTATGAGAGACAGAAAAATCACATGGTCTGATTTTTAAAGAATTTATTTGCAAATTATGGTGGAAAATAACTATTTGGTCAATAACAAAAGTTCATCTCAATACTTTGTTGTATAACCTTTGTTGGCAATGTCAGAGGTCAAACGTTTTCTGAAGACTTCACAAGGTTTTCACACACTATTGCTGGTATTTTGGCCTATTCCTCCATGCAGATCTCCTCTAGAGCAGTGATGTTTTGGGGCTCTCCCTGGGCATCACAGACTTTCAACTCCCTCCAAAGATATATGGGGTTGAGATCTGGAGACTGGCTAGGCCACTCCAGGACCTTGAAATGCTTCTTACGAAGCCGATCCTTCGTTACCCGAGCGATATGTTTGGGATCATCGTCATGCTGAAAGACCCAGCCACGTTTCATCTTCAACGTTTCATCCCTTGCTGATGGAGGGAGGTTTTCACTCAAAATCTCACGATACATGGCCCCATTCATTCTCTCCTTTACATGGATAAGTCGTCCTGATCCCTATGCAGAAAAACAGCTCCAAAGCATGATGTTTCCACCCCCAGGCTTCAAAGAAGGTATGGTGTTCTTTCGATGCAACTTAGCATTCTTTCTCCTCCAAACATGACAAGTAGAGTTTTTACCAAAAAGTTCTATTTTGGTTTCATCTGACCATATGACATCCTCCCAATCCTTTTCTGGACCATCCAAATGTTCTCTAGCAAACTTCAGACGGGCCTGGACATGTACTGGCTTAAGCAGGGGGACATGTCTGGCACTGCAGGATTTAAGTCCCTGGCGGCGTAATGTCTTACTGATGGTAGCCTTTGTTACTTTGGTCCCAGATCTCTGGAAGTCATTCATTAGGTCCCTCCGTGTGGTTCTGGGATTTGTGCTCACCGTTCTTGTGATCATTTTTGACCCCACGGGGTGAGATATTGCACGGAGCCAACCTAACCCAGATTGAGGGAGATTATTAGTGGTCTTGTAGGCCTTCCAGTTTCTAATAATTGCTCCCACTGTTGATTTCTTCACACCAAACTGCTTACCTATTTCAGATTCAGTCTTCCCAGCCTGCTGCAGGTCTACAATTTTGTTCTGTTGTCCTTTGACAGCTCTTTGGTCTTGGCTATAGTGGAGTTTGGAGTGTGACTGTTTGAGGTTGTGGACAGGTGTGTTTTATACTAATAACGAGTTCAAACAGGTGCCATTGATACAGGTAACGAGTGGAGGACAGAGGAGCCTCTTACAGAAGAAGGTACAGGTCTGTGACAGAATCAGAATGGGTTTTATTGCCAAATGTTGGGTAGGTTTACAACATTAGGAAATTGCTGCGGTACTTTGTGCAAACATACGAGAACAAACAGACAAACACTTAAATAAAAATACAAATATAATATGCTAAACAGATTGATATATACATGAGTGCATATGGACAATATGGGTTGTGTAACTGAGCGGGTGGTAGGAACAGTCTTAGGGTTATTGTTCATGAGTCCAACAGCAGAGGGGAAGAAACTGTTCTTTTGGCGAGAGGTTCTGGTCCGAATGGACCAGAGCCTCCACCCAGAAATCTTGCTTGTTTGTAGGTGACCATACTTTTTTCCACCATAATTTTCAAATAAATTCTTTAAAAATCAGACCATGTGATTTTCTGGATTTTTTTCTAATTTTGTCTCTCATAGTTAAGGTATACCTATGATAAAAATTACAGGCCTCTCACATCTTTTTCACACTGAAAGCAACAACAACCCCCTTGAGACAAGGCTGTCAATCTTAACTGACAGGCCAGGCAAGAAGAGCTTTAATCAGAGAAGCAGCCAAGTGGCCCAAAGTAACTCTTGAAGAGCTGCAAAGATCCACAACTTAGGAGGGAGTATCTGCAAATTTGAAAACTCTTAGTTGTGCACTCCACAACCTATTCTTTATAGAAAAGAGGCAAGAAGAAAACTATTGCTGAAAGAAAATTGTAAAAGTCTCATTTGCACTTTACTACAAAACATGTAAGGGGCACAGCAAAATAGAGATGGTGCTCTTATCAGACCAAAACTGAAAATCTAACACTGTACATCACCCTGAACACACCATTACCATGGTGATGGTTGTGTGATTCTCCATTTACTCTGCCTCTCCTTTCTGTGGTGTTGATTGTCTGAGAGGGTGGGGCTGGTCCTGCTGCACTCTCACCTGAATCCAATCCCCTCATCAAGCCTGCAGTATACATAATCTGTTGGATGGCTGCTTTAATGCCTGACAGTCATCCATGTGTAGTAAACAACCCTTTAATCTGGGTTGGGATTTAAAGATAATTGCAAAAATCTTTTGAAAATAATTTATTCTTTTCCGTTTACTTCCATACTTTGATATTTGTGGCTGTAGTGCAAAAAAAGGTGAACATTTTTACAGGGTGTGAAAATGAAAACCTAATTCGTGCAGTTATTGTTCATGAGTCCAACAGCAGAGGGGAAGAAACTGTTCTTTTGGCGAGAGGCTCTGGTCCGAATGGACCAGAGCCTCCACCCAGAAATCTTGCTTGTTTGTAGGTGACCATACTTTTTTCCACCATAATTTTCAAATAAATTCTTTAAAAATCAGACCATGTGATTTTCTGGATTTTTTCCTAATTTTGTCTCTCATAGTTGAGGTATACCTATGATAAAAATTACAGGCCTCTCACATCTTTTTCACACTGGTGAAAAGGTGAACATTTTTACAGGGTGTGAAAATAAAAACCTAATTCGTGCAATGCCCTCCACATGTATTGGCACCCCTGCATTACCCAGCAATTAACAGATTTGTCATCCTTTTCTTATATTCCCTTCTTGATGTTTTATTCAACAGCCAGAAAAGAGATAATGCTTTTATTGAAACAACAAAGAATGTTGCATGCGGAGCATGATGCTTTTCACCCTGTGTTCTTGATAGCAGTTGTTAAACGTCATGCTTTTTATTTTTGAACACTGTTTTTCACCTTGGCCAGAAGAGAGGGAGAAAAAGAGAGAGAGCTTTTGCACCTTGTCTGAAAGAAGGTGTCAAGCGAGTGAACAGTTGTGTGACGTCTCAGCGAAGTGTGTGAACTCTACTGACTCATGCTGAGGTGCAGAGTGTGTACCTCCTGTATTCACAGCTAGAAAAATAGTCGCCAGCTGAATATTAGTCAGTAAATAGATAAAATAGAAGAGGTGCAGGAACACAACATCCCTTACAGAGAGGATAATAGAAGACGTATCATTTTCTTTTAGAGTCCATGCATGCACCCCAGATTAAAGGAGTTCATTCTGCAACACAGGATTCCATTGTTAATAGTATTTAAATTCTGTTATATATAAGTACCATTTAATTCTTGAGCCAAAATTAATGTTTTGAAATTTCTTGTTTAAATGCAAGAGTTCAGTTTTGCACAAACCATCAAGAATGTGAGACGTGAAAAAAGTGACCCAGTCAGATGAGTCATTCTTTAACATACTCTCATCAAGTAGCTTGAATTGTTTTTAGTCATACAGTGAAGACATCCTCTGCTGAGATGTTAGAGGTGCTTTTGCTGCTCCATTAGAGAGAAGAATGACGTAAAATTACATCCCAAAGCTGAGTGGGGTCGAGGTCACTTTCAGAATAATAAAGTTCAAAGTAAAAAAGGAATCACTGATTTAATAGGTCAGATCTCAACTTCAGCTCTAATTATGCAGCAGTCTGTTTATTCTCAGCTCTCCTGTTTAACAGTTTGTCACGTTTTTTTCAGTCTCATCTTCCCCACTCAGTTTTTCTTACCTCATTTCTACTTTCTTCATCCCCAATCCTATCTTTTGTTTCTTATCCTACCTCCTCCATCCTTTATTCCTACTTTGAGCATCCATTCCATATCCTCCCTCTTCTATCCTTCAACCCTACCTTCTTTATCATCACCCTTTCTTCCATACCCCTTTAATCTCTTGTCCTACATCCTTACCTCCTTCATCCCTCTTTAATCAATCATCTCCAACTAGCTCATCCCTGATCTTCACCCCTTACCTATTTCATTCCTCCTCCATCATCCTGCATCCTTACTTGCTTCATCCCTACCTTCTTTGTCTCACATCCTTACCCTCTTATCAGTGTATCTTGCCTTGGGCACTGTGTCGTCTCTCCTAAAACAGCTCCCTATTCTGAGTCTCTTTCTCAGAACCTTCAAGCATTGAGTCTCCCCAAATGATTGCATCAAAATTAATCAACAATTCTGTTTCGTAATTTGAATATACAAATTATGTAAATAAACAAATAAAGGAACGTAATGCAAATATACGAGTAATATATTACTTAATTGATCCGTGCTGAGTTTTTTGGTGAATTATTAGTTTAACTAAACATTTCTAAATCTATAGACAAAGTTCATAGTGTCTACACTGAGTTTTTCTATGTTCTGCTATTCTTCTACAAAATTAGCCAATATTACAGAATGTAAAATCTCAATTAAATTATCAGCAACCATCTAAAAGAAACAACTACATAAAGGCTAAAACATTTGTGCACAAATATCATGAAAAATTAATATGTATTTCACGAGGGTTATATAAGAAAAAAAGAGTTAGTGTAGAAGAATCAGAACGGCAAATGGTTTGGTCCTGCCCTGATTTACAGCCTGTCTCCAAACAGACACACAATGACCATGACGTCTCTAAGCTGTAAAAACCTTGGAACCAAACCAAATATTACTCATCAATTTAAAAACTGACTGACAGATGGACGTTTCCTTCTGCAACGATGGCACATCACTTCACACCAAAGCCTGCTCCAATCTCATCCATCACAACCCTCTTCATCCCTCTCATTAGGGTCGTTTTCCTGCACGGTATTTGTAGCATGCACGTCCAAATCGTTCACATGATCTGAGAGGGGTTTAAAGCAAGTGCTTGGTAGCTGCACGCTCCACGTGCCCACGAGTATTCCAAACTCCTGTATATTTACAGATGTTAGCATCTGCTGCAAGTGCCCTGGTTTGACAGTTTAATTTTAGAGGAGTAGCCAGATGGTGGACAAGAGGATTACTATGCTAAGCCTTTGTCATCTGCTGCTTCACACTGACTTGTTTATGGGGAAACGGGCTACAGGGTGGACCCCTGATGGTCGATCAGTCTGGCACAAACCAGTGAGAAGCGCGGATAACAAATGTTAAAACAAGCAAGTATTTATCTGTCAGATTAAGCAGCGGGGGTTAAAGAAGGAAACCACAGGAGATCAGAGATTTACTGTTTGGAAACTTGTAGTTCACAGGTTGTTGAATGTTATCAGAGTCCATTAGGAGGTTTCAGACTTAAAAAAATGTACTACAACACTTTTAGGTAAGATAGCCGCTAATTGTGAATGCATCTGTTTCCAAACAGTGATGTTCAGTTGTGTTTATGTATAAAGAATCAAACCTTTTTAGACTGAAGATTAGTAGTCAACCTGTGTATTCATGGGTCCATTTTAATTGATTTTTAATATGTCCTTTACAATAATGAATTTTTAGAATGTAACCAATATGCATTCTTTTTGATTTTGACCAATTTTCTGAGTAGAAATGTTGTAATTTTAGCAGTTACAAGACTAATGAATCTGTAAAATTTAAACCAGTTTCAAAATTTACTTACTCAAGTTAAAATGTAACTTGTTTCCTCTGGTTTTACTACCTATGTCAAGAAAAAACTAAGGAATTGCTTTGCGGTTGTGGTATTACTAAAACAGTAGTAATATAAGTGTGATATGCTAATCTTTTTCGCTGACAACCACAGCTAAGTTGTGAAATGACTAGCTCAGAGTTCAGAAGCTTAGCTTGCTTGCGACTTTTGATTTAGCATTAGCTCTATTGCTAAACTAGTTCAGTATTAAAATATGAATGACATACTGTTAAACTTTAAATCTAGATTGGTGTAACTTTTTCTGACAGTTGTGGAGTCGTTCATTACCAACTATAACACTTTCCTCAGGATTAAAAAGCTCAAGTTGGTAGAAATTCTGACATCAGCATTAGCTGTTTAAGCGATATGAACCTAAATTCTTGCTTTTCAACATCATAACAACATTTTCCATAGCATAATTTTTTTTTTATGTAATGACTTATGCCAATAAAGATAAATAAATAATAAAGATACATAAAAATATAATACATAAATAGGCCAGTTTCCAAGAAATGTTTAAGAGTTCGCTGAGATTTGTATAGTGGATAGCAGTTGTCACACTGATTCACTAAAAGAAATGTACTTTGCAGCACACTTTCCTTAATTATGATTGTAGGAGAATTATTTGTTGTACTAAGTTTTTATACTTTTCATTAGCTTAAATAGATAAAATTATATATCTTAAGGGACATAATTATTCTACAACTATTTAGTTAGATCACTAAGTGGAATCTGCTAGAATTAGGTGAAGTAACAGTGGTCATGTGACCTACATATAAGGTTTTATATTGATGAAATATGTAAAAATGGGTTTTGTGAAAAGCTCAAGTGTACGTTGAAAATTACTTCAAAAGAATTGACAAAGAATCAAACAGAAACAACCTGCAGATCAGCTATTTTCAAACTGTTTATTAATTGGTGTTGAAATAGCTTTATGTGTTTATAAACATATGAACTAATGTCCCATATTTACTATGAAACTGAAGTGAAATAACAGTGAATGTTTAATCTGAAACCAAGAGCACTGAAATCATTGTTCTGCTAATAATCTTGATTTACCTGAAGTATTTCTGCTAAAGTACGTGTGAAGTTTGTCAGCAAAAATAAATAGAAAACAAAGTATAATACAAAAACGGCTTGTCGATCTTACAGAGATTTAACAGATGTCTTCACTCCCAGAATAAACTTTCAACAATCAAGAAAGACCTCCATCTCAGAGTTTAATCAAAATACATAAATGTGTCTTCTTCTTTTCTATTGCCAACAGGCAGCTCAGAGGACCATCCCCGTGTTCAGAATTCTTCAAAAGCCTTTATTATCATCTACCAGTCACGTTTGACTTGTATTTAAAGAATAACACTTGTATGCTGAATGAACTTTGTTTAGCTCTGAAGTAAAAGGAAAACTCGAGCGGATGTTTACTTCCTTTTGCCACCACTGCCGCCAGCCAGGATCATCACCAGCCTCATGAAAATGTTCAGCGTGTCCATGTAAATCCCCATACACCTGTTGGGTTAATCCACACATCAGATCCGCACTTAACACATCACTAACTGTACTTTGCTGAAAAATACCAGAAGTTACTTACGCATTTATGGGGTCGTATTTCTGTGCGGCATACAGTGGGTGTGTCTCCGCCCTCTTAACAACCTTTTGTGTGTCATAGAGGAGGAACATGCTGAAGAGAACAAGGCCTCCATAAACGGCAACAGAATACAGGCCTGCTCCAAATGCTGAGGTCGGCGGCAGAAACATTGACCCTGAAGACAAAAACCCCCAAACAATTCATTATGTTGAGTGTTGCTCTGCTTTGAAAGTGTTAATTAAAACCTTTCAAGTTTAATTTAATCTGTTTCCATGGCAACTATTCGTTAGCACCTCCTTATGTGGCCTTTATGAAAGAATGTTTCCAGTCAGAAGTCATGGCATAGTAAAACAGTGGAACAAGATGCTTTTCTCAAAACTTAACTATCTGGCACATACAACATGCTATGTGTGGTGGAAAACTAACACTTAACATAGCGCTAGAAACACCATCTCCATGGTGACAGATGGTAGAGGCAGCATAAAGCAGCAGGATGTCTTTCATCAATAGGGAGTGGAAAGCTGGACATATCTTCTGGACCATACATGTTTTGTGAAAGGGGGTAAGGAATCAAGAATGGGGTGGGGGTTCATTTTCCAGTAGGACAATGACCCTAAACATCAAGCTAGAGCTACAATCGCTCAGATCAGCGGTGCCCAGCTTCAGTCCTCAAGAGTATGGTATTAATAAATAATATGATATTATTTTGGTCTATCACATAAAATATCAGTAAAATACCTTGAAGTTTGTGGCTGTAAAGTGAGACAATGTGAAAAGGTTCAATGGCTATAAAATACTTTTGGCACTATATGTGCAGGATACCTACCTAAAGAACTATGCTAATCTGTGTTCATTAAATAAAAGCATAACAGGTTGTGCTCACACTGAATTTGACCGAATTGTCTGTTACTGTTCTGAACAGATGGGTTCAACAGACTATTGGGCCAATTTGATTTGATTTGATACTTCTGTGAAGATGCAGATACAAGGACTGAATTTAGATAACTTATTTTGTTAAATGAAACCAAGTGGAGAAATAGGCAGTCTAGTAACACAGCCGATGTGGCATAGCACAGCTGCTACTCATATTTTTATTTATATTCTCTGAACTTACAATGTGGAAAGATGCATATTTTACATTGATAATTGACTGCTGGATTTTACTTCACGGTAATTAAAAAAAGATGTAAAAAGCCTTTGATTTTAGATGGTTCAGTAATAATTTCAAGTAACTTATAGTTACTATATTACTATATATTATAAGTGTAAAGTACATTTGAACTTTATGGAAGTACTGAAAGTCGGGAGTTTTCTGACTATTTCTCAAACAGAAGGATAACTTTATGCAGATTTGCTTTTGCCAGCTCCTAATTCTTAGTTTTAGAACAATGTTGTGGAATTTCCAGCAAATGCAGCTAATAAATTACTAAGACACCTGCAGAATCGAAACTTGCACATTGCTAAAAACACTAGTGTTACTTCTTATTTCTTACACTGTTGCAATAAAATAGATTTAATATGAACAAAAACTTGGGGGGGGGGGGAATGCTCACAATCTGAATCAGTGCATCAGTTTGTCTTCTGCACAATTTATAACCTTCAGCCTAGACTTGCACGCAATTGCCATTTTACTGTTATGTGAGAAAGACATTTTAACTACTAACCAAGAGAGGAGGCGAATACCACTCCAAAGCCAACAGCCAGAGGCCCTCCCATGTTGAGGAACTTCTCACTAGGGGCGCACATGGCCACAGTGGACAGACCTCCCACGATGCCTGCTGTGTACCAGGCAGCCCTCATCATAAGAGGTCCTCCCAGCAGAGTTAGTGGAGCAATGACGGCACCCATCACACCTTTTCAACAAATGAAGAAAAGAAAGGAACCAAATTAAAATCACAACAGTATGAACATTACTGGTTTTCTGAAAAGCAATTACATAAACTTATAGATTTTATATACAAGTTATTATTTTTCAAAATAGTGATGAAATTGAGGGCTGCACAGTGGTGCAGCTGGTAGCACAGTTGCCTTGCAGCAAGAAGGTCCTGGGTTTGAATCCCAGCCTGGTGTCTTTCTGCATGGAGTTTGCATGTTCTCCCTGACCATGCGTGGGTTCCCGCCGGGTACTCCGGCTTCCTCCCACAGTCCAAAAACATGACTGTCAGGTTAATTGGTCTTTCCAAATTGAGTGTGTGTGTGGCTGAATGGTAGTTTTTCCTGTCTGTCTCTGTGTTGCCCTTTGGATGGACTGCCTAGGGTGAACCCTGCCCGATAAATTACTAGGGATAGGCACCAGCCCCCCCACAACTATGCGTGATGAGCGGTATAGATAATGCAGTTATTTATTAACAATAAAATGTTTGTACTTTTACACAAAGTGGTCAGATTGTTAGAATCTTATACCAGCCTATACCTAAAGTAACTTAACTGGAACTAAAAATCATCTGCATTTTATATTTTTAATCTGTCCTTTACTGCCCTCTAGCGCTCATTTAATGCAACTACATGCCAAAAATTACAATGCGAAGGACAATGGCCAAAAGTTTTGAGAAAGCTCACTGTTAAAAAAAATGAAATTTTTTTTTAATTATTATGCCAATTTGTATTGATTATAGTTTGCTAGGAAGAAGAATAAAATTAAACAGAAATAACTGCAAAGTTATTGTTAGTAAATAAAAATCAGCCACAAAAATCTTATGTCACAATCATTTCAAAGCCAGGCTAAAATAACTCTTCCTGAGTGAATTTGAAAATCAGAATAGGTGCTTTAAAGGAAGGAACCAAGTGTTTTCATCATTACTTTGCATGATAACGTAATGAAAGGGAGCGATATATCTTCTCATAAGATTGTACTCACATCAGCCACATTTTAGATAATCAAGCACTTAAGGAAGAGGTTCTCAGTTCCTGTAAAGAAAGCTTCAGGACACCTAAGAAAGTCAAGCAAGTGCAAGTACGGTTGTCTGAGGACGGTTCAACTGGCCAGTGCAGAGCTTGCTCAAAAATGGCAGCAGGCAGGTGTGTGCACTTTTGCACACAGTAATGTGAAGACATTTGGGGTCACGAAAGGCAGTGAAGAAACTTCTTCTCTCCAAATCAAACATTAAGGACAAACTGAAATTCTGCAGGAGGGACTCGGATTGGACTGCACAGGACAAAGGTAAATGTATTCTCTTACATGACTCTCCCCTTCAGGATCCTTAGGACGAATGGAAAAATGACTGTCCAGAGATAAAAAGGTAAACGCTACCCTGAGCCATGTGGCCCTCCTGATTGAATTTATGTGTGGGGTTCCTCTCGCTAAAAGATGGCTCACTCATATTTGTTCCTAAAACCTCTACCATGAACAAAAGAAGGGATCAAAATTTTCTCCAACGGGAGTTTTTCCTCACAATCACTGAACATACTGACAATGAACAATGTCTTTTCCAGAAAAAACCGAGCACAAGGCCAAAAGAATAACTAAGCGACTCATGGACAAAAAACATGGAAATTTGGAGTCGGTGGTCGAGAAACTGTGCACATCTTAACCCCAGTGAGAATCTACTGAGGTTTTGCTTAATCCTGCAGTATTTCTCAATAAACGGCTTTCAAACATTGTTTACGTTTATCCATCAACTTCTGTACACCACAGAAACATTTGACAAAAAGCTCTAACAAAACCAAAGCAAAAAAGTTTGTGAAACAAACTTGTCGTAATTCCTAAAACTTTTGGTCACAACTTTAAAGTGTAACTCACCCCCAAATCAACTTCTTTTTGCTGATAAACTGTATAAATGAGTGTCTAATAGTGCTATCTGCATGTATGGTCATTATTTTTTGCATTTCAGTACATTTTAGTAGAAATATTCATTTTCTACCCATAACTGTTACTGGAGAGTCCTCTTCAGGTTAAAACTTTACACTGCACTTGAATTTGAATCAGGCATTGCTACTGGCTCAGCCGCTATGGCTGGCGTCACCAGTTATAACTGACGTCAGCCTTCCTGCCGCTGTAGAGTATAAAAGAAGCCCAGTCTTGGCCACGCCTCCGTAGCGAGTTGGAGTTGGATTAGCAAGGAAGTGTTGAAGACGACCCCCCCCCTTTGCCAATGTCCTTCGGTCCTCCTTTTGCCGCATTTTTCAAACCGTAAACGTAGAGGATAACTCTGGAAGGGGGGTGAGTTGCTCTTTAAGAAAACAACATGCTTTGTCTGCAAGACAACATGTAGCAAACCTGCATGGAGCATCCAAGCAAGATGTTTGGGCACCGGGCTGTGCTCATACGAAATGGACCGAACCAGCATCCCTGCTCCAATCATTGCCGCAAAAGTTGCTCCAATTGCCTGGAAAATAAAGAACAGGTAATACATTCAACTAGAAACAACAACTGACTCCCAATCTAATAAAAAAAGAATCCAAAACAGGATTAAAGCCTAAAATTGAGCTCAGCTACAAAACTCACCAGCCAAGACCCCCTCATCATCAGTCCCATGAGGGCTGGGGTCCTGCTAACGGCTACAGCAGACAGAGCCGTCAGTCCAATGCTGCCTGCAAAGTACATGTAGGTGGAGTGGATTCTGTCCTTCACGTACTGAGGCCAGATCCTGAACGAAGGGAGAAATGAGCCTTACATGACATTGTGAAGAATTTGAAATGTGTGATGTAAAAAAAAAACAACATAACCATAAACATCCTAGTCACTTACATTGCTTTCTCAATGGCGCCGACTTCATTCGACATGCCAAGACCATAATAGCAAAGAGCTCCAAGGCCCACCACTGCACCTCCGGCAAGAATAATTCTTCCCATGCCATCAACTAGCGAACAACACAAAAACTATTTCACATATATTTTTCAGTGGCACAATGTCATGTTGTTCAATTAATCAAATAATTATTATACACACGCACACACATATACATATATATATATATATATATATATATATATATATATATATATATATATATATATATATATATATATATATATATTCATGTAAAGCAATTACTTTTAAGGGCTGTGTCTGTTGCTGGTTCAAAGGCTGCTTCTTTCAGCTGCTCCCTGCTGGTTTTTGCTCGGCGAAATCCAAATCTGGCCTTTGTGGCATAACCCTTTTGATAGAAAAAGGAAATTGGACAAAAAACTGTAAATGCTGTTTTATAGCTGAAATTTAACTGTCTTGTTTTATGTGTGCAGATCAAATCTGTTAACCCGATCTTAACCTATACAAGCAACGGTGTCCCAATCCATAAACTGTTCTCAAAATTAACACATTGACTGTCAAGAGTAGGTCAAAGAACATCCCCACCCAAAGATTTAATCACTTAAGCCTAACATACTTACTGTAAGTATAAAGGTAGTAAAGCTTATGTCTGAAAGTTCATAATCGCTTCAAATCATTTAAAAATATTAAAATAGCACACGATAATGATGACAAACTGACAATGCCTATTATGCTAAACTCTGGTGAGTAGTTATAGATCTTGTAATAGTTTGAAGCGAGATCTGTTTTCCTAACATATTTCTGGTAAAACTACTATAAAACTAAGATTTGAAAAGGTTTCAACAGAGAAGGGAGGAATTGTGAAGGCTGACTGATACAAAAATCTGCTGAGCAGATTTTGTTTAACATCTTTTTCATCTGATAATTTGAGGCGTTAATCGGTCTGATTATTACCTTCTTCCACTCAAGGAGTTTTGATGAGACAGTTTTTAAAATCCAACGTACTGAACTTGAATCAAATAAAGGCTATTTTACTTAAGAAATAGTAGCAGAGATATTCTGTCATTTAGTCTTCTGCTGAATTAAAGCATTCCAATAGCGTAATGCTGCCACCACCATGTCACAAAGAGAAGAAGGTGTGTTCAGGGTTATGTGCAGAGTTGGTTTTCCTAAATGCATAGCATTTTTGAATTAGAACAAAAACTTCAATTTAATCAGACTAACATTGTTCATATGTTTGTTGTGTTGCCTACATGGCCAGTGACAAACTGGGGTTGTTTTTGCCTTCTTTTAACAATGGTGCTGTCAACAGATTATCCCAACTGAGCTCTGGATCTCTGCAGCTCCTCCAGAACCAAGGGCCTCTTAGCTGTTTCTATAATTACTGCTCTCCTGGGCTGGTCTGTCAGTTTAGATGGAAGGCCATGTCTTGGTAGGTTTGAAGTGCCATACCAATATCAGATGGTGGACTGAACAGTGCTCGATGAGATGTTCAATGAGTGGAACATTGCTCAATCACCCAATTATGATGGTGATCACTAACAAATCTCTGAGGCTCTCACAGGACACCAAAATGCATGCTGAAATTAGAAATACATCTTTTAGATAAAAACAAACTTTGAAAACTGTGCGCTGGTTTTCCTTTCACTTCACAAATACGTGACTCCTCACATCACACCAAATCTCAATAAAACTAAACGTTATAGGTGTAAGAAAACAAAAATGTGAAAAACATTAATGGGGTATAAATAATTTTGTAACATGGCATTATTTAGGAGGAAGAGGAGCAACAAAGAAACATAGGAGGAGTTCTCAAGTGTTTGGTGTAGTAAAACTAAATGGGCAGAAGACAAGCTATAAAAAGGATAGACCAACTCAAACATACCCCTGTAAGATGCAAAAACACCAAAAGATCACAATGTCAGTTGTTAACAGCATTGTGCCAGCCTTTCCTTCAAATAGATAACATTTAGCAAACAACCTATATAGAGGAACATTAGAGAGATATGTTTACCAACCAAGAGATTAGAACCTTTACAGTACCTGCTGAGGCCTGAGCAGGGGTGGGCAGGCCTTCAGGGTGGGCGCTCTCAGGGCTGAGGAACCCTGTGACAGCACAGGACGAAGCCCGACCAACGGGAGACTCCTCAGGCATGTCAGCCTCGCCACCAACATGTTGAAAATGTTTTTCTAGCCTGTAATGACCTAAAAAAAAAAACACAGAAATGTACTAAGGTTTAATACATTAATTCATTTAACAATTTTAACCAGGTTTATATTATCTATTTGATTGCATTTGCCTTCACTTTACATTTTATTACAAATAATTCGCTGAAATTCTGTGTTTGCTATTTGTGCCTTGCAGTTTTAGAATAACATAGTTTCTATATATAAGATGTTTTCCTTATAATCAAATATAATAAACAAATAAGTTTTATACGTTTCTATGTCTGCTCATCTAATCTTTGAACAGCACTTAATGTTATAGCTATCTAGATGAAAAGTGCTCTACAAATAACCATGCACTATTATGACATTATGTTTGTGTGTCAATCCCTACCAATGGTATGTTTGTAGTAGTGTTTAAGAAAACTCTCCTTTAAAATACAACTCACAAAAAACAGAAAAACATTTTTAAAGTAGTGTAATAGTTTATTAGCAACGTTTTCAAAACGTTTTGTTACAAGTTCTAAATATCAAGAAATTATAAGTTGTTTTGCGATTAGAAATTGATGACTAAATCAGTATTTACAAGCTCCGTACATTTTGCAGGGCCGAAAACGCCTTAAAATCAGTTGATTTGTGCTCTATAGGTACTTGAAAACATAAAATATTAGAATAGCAGGTTACTTAGAACAAATCCAAGGAAGGGCACAGTTTTCTCGAACCTTAAGTTCACATGGTTACCACAGCAATATACCTAATTGCAAAGATATTGCTCGTTAAATCAAAAAACTAAATAATTCACGATGGCAGAGCCAAGTATTTAATTTATAGTTAGCTAGCTAACGTTAAGTAGCTATGTTTAACTGCGTGACGAATGCATGAAATATTTCTGAGATTAATCTGAATGGCAATGATTAAACTAAATATATCACTTAAAAAACAGCAGAAGATATTTGGATGCAACAAAGACCCTTAGACAGTAAGTAAACGCTTCTTACCGAGAGAAACGTCTGAGGTTCACCTTCCTTGTTTGAGATGCGCAAGTCTCTGACGCAACTATTTTGCAACGAGCTGATAGACCTTGCGGAAGATTCTAGATTCTGCGTCATCACCGAGCGACGGCATATCTAAGAATTGTAGTTCCAAATTCTTAAGGGTTCTAAAGTAGGACAATATGTTACGAAACAAGCATGTAAACATACCAAAACGCTTTAAAAGTACCCATGTCCCTGAAGACAGTTGTTTTATTAAATGTCACATAATTGAGGCCATATTATCCAGGAACCAAAATCATATTGTTATACAGACCTCGATGTTTGGTAACACAGAACATGAATTTGTGGCTGTGGTTCTTAAACCTTTTATAAATAAGCTACTCGGAAGCGGGTAGAGTCCCCCCCCAAAAAAAAAAAAAAAAAAAAAAAAATCAAATAAAGATAGCACTACCCCAGCAAATGTTTAATCAAGTAAAAGTAAAAAGTAAGTAAAAGCAGAGGTGGGTGTAAGAGTAGCCTATGGCTACTTCAACATATTTTTTACTCAAGTAAAAGTAAAAAGTATCCTTTTGCTCGAGTAGGAGTAAAAAAGTATTAGGTAAAAAGGATGCTTGAGTACAGAGTAACATCTGATTTATTTTTATTTTTTTAAATAATGTCATCAGACAGACATAAATATGAAGTTTCAGGTATTTTAAATACTAAATACTAAAATGAAACACATTTATACAAAAAACATTATTACAATACATTTTAAGCAGAATAAACACTTTTTAAAGTCAATTTGTATGTCAAAATGCAACAAGCTTAACACATAATTACATTAGAAAAACAAAGCTTGTATAATAGGTGGTCTCCGTCAAAACACCATAGGTTTCAATTTTAATTGAAAATACTTTTTTGATCCCAGAGGGAAATTAAGTATTGTTGTAGCTCATATAATTAATTCTTTAAGGAGTTAGTTGTAGATCCTGATGGCTGTGGGCAGGAAGGATTTCCTGCAGCGGTCTGTATTGCAGCAAAACTGAAGAAGCATCCGACTGAAGACACTGTTGTTGTGTGACAGTCTAATGAAGAGGATGCTAAGGGTTGTTCATCTGGAAATATTACTTAAGTAAAATTAGTGAAACCTCATAATAATTAAACAAGTAAAAATAAAAAGTACAGCGTAGTAAAACTACAATTAAGTTTTTTCCAAAAAGTTACTGAAGTAAATGTAACTGAGTAAATGTGAGAACAGTTACTACCCACCTCTGAGAAAAAGTAAAAAAGTATTTCATGAAAAGGCTACTTGAATACAGAGAAACTCATCAGGATGCCTGATTTAATATTCAAAAATTATATCATCTGACAGACAAAAAAATAAAATTATGTGCATTTTAAAGTATCTTAAAGACACAGTAGCCTATCATAGTATCCAGAAATCATACTCAAGTTAAAGATAATTTTGCAATACGCATGTTCATCCGCAATCCTCTGTTAATAAATCCCACATGTGCGTACCTAGGTGCTCGTGCCTGTTCATAGTCATTTGCATACAGAAACGCCCTCCATTAACCATGTTTGGCAACACCACATCCTCTGACAGATGCGTGAAGTCCTTGCATTCTTCCTAAAAATAATGGCCAAGAGAGCGAAAAAAGGAATTTCAGTGATCAAGATGAAACGTGGGGGGAAAGAGTCAGGATGAACAGAGGTTTTGAAAATGATCATAGTTAACGCAAATTCATTTTAGCACTGAAAGTTTTTGCCCTCTGTTATCAGCAGTTAACAGAGACGGTGTTGTCCCCTCCCCCCCTCCTCAAGCACGCAGAAGTTATATTCCTGCTGCAGATGTGTGGCAAAGAGTTGCTTCATATGCTGTTATTAACTACTGTGGAAATACCTAACTTCTTCGAACAAATTAAATCAGTTAAAGTTGTCCAGAACATAAAAAAGAACAACGCCTGGAAGAAAGTGACAGAGGCACTAAATGTGGTCGGGGCAGCGGAGATGTTTCTGTCGGAAATAAAGGGAAACACATGTTCAATATCAAACTGAATACAATTAAACGTCCCTCGGCACACAGATGGGCCAGAACTCCACCTGGGGTGCACAAATCACCACATTTGAAACGTGTGGCCATGCGTAATGGGAGATACTGCTTTGGCTGGCATCAGTACGCACGGAGACAGCGACAACCTGCTGCACCGATGAACAGGACCATACAGATTCCACAGTACAGTTTGCAACCCTTTTATTCAGATGTGTAACAACATCCTGTTAAGGTGAAGTGCTTGATATGACATGCAACAAAAAAGCACACGGAGAGCGTAGACCTCTGCGAACACCTTGCCCCCCCGATTTCAATTCACAGGATCTCCATGCCTGGTCATCCCCAAAATGTAACTATTTATTTTTTGTCAAATTTCTAACATCTCCTGAAAGTTTAATCCAAATCTGTTCATAACTTTTTTAGTTATTTTGCTAAAAGACGGACAGACGCCAACATTCCTTTGGCAAAGAAGAGTTCCTTGGCATAGGTGATATACCGATTAAATATTCGTCAAAGTAAAACTGTTTCAGTGTTGCAGTCCCCCCACGCTACCACTAGATGCTGTGCGTAAGCATGGTCAGAACTGTTCTTATTTTTAGGAACATTTCTATGCGCAAGTACAAGATGGTAAATACCAGACAATGCGTAAAAATGTTCCTCCGCACGAAATACGCACAGATATTTGGGTAAGTAGTTGTAGGTAAGTTGATAAATGAGGGGCCAGGTTTCAACTCTTTCCAAAGCTAAAATCCAATATGGCTGATATGTAGGCCTATTGTTTAGTTTAGTCTGCAGTTAAAAAATGTTTCAGAAGATTTTTATTTTCTTAAATCATTTATACATATAAAGCACTGTAAATCCCCCGAGTGAAACTGTTGCAACAGTTTTTGAATGTTAAGATGCAAATTGCATTGTTACCAGCCTGTTTCACCAAGCATCGTCATGTTGTGGGTGTTTTGCTGCAGGACGCAGTGTTGCCTTACACATAATCGATGGAGTCTTGGGTGCCATAAATTATTACACAAATGGTCTTTCAAATGGACAATGACCCTAATCATAAAACCAGGTTAATTTAAAGGAATGTAAGGATAGGCTGCAGTCAATATTCTGGAGTGATCAACACAAAGCCGCTATCGCATAGAGGATTTCTGGGCAGAACTGAAATGGTGTGTGAGTGCGTGTGTGTGTGTGTGTGTGTGTGTGTGTGTGTGTGTGTGTGTGTGTGTGTGTGTGTGTGTGTGTGTGTGTGTGTGTGTGTGTGTGTGTGTGTGCAGGATGGCCAACAAATAGAGGTTCTGTCAGAAGGAGTGGATAACAATTCTAGTCAACCATAGTGATAAGCTTGCGGAAGGACACCCAGTATTTTGCTTTTACTCAAATCGTACAGCATATAAGGCAATTATACGACCAAATACATAGGAAGCTCTGAATAACTATTCCACCTCTACTCCATACAAAGCCAACTAAAACGTTGTCATTTAGGGTAGCCTACACATTTTTCCACTAGATGGAGCCCTTCTTCTTTTGCTGAGACAAACCGATCACCACTAAAACCGAATTTTAATCCCAAAGGCTACATGATATGCACGTTATAGGCCACAAATTACAAATTATTTCTATAAATATTGCCAAGAGTATGAGTATAAAGTTTATTTGATCTGCAGTCAAGAACCATCTGTGGGTTCAATAAATGGGATCCTTGATGGCGCGCCTCCTGCTTGAAGCTCCGCTCCTCTGTAACCAAAGTTGATTCAGGGCGAATCAGTCAGCTGCAACTGTTAACTCTCACTCGGTTACAGAGGATGCTGTCCCTACCAACTTGATCAACATGGTTTTATTGAACTCTCTAGATCTGCTCAACGGAACTCCACCAGACGCTTCTTTGTTTGGAATGGATCGTTTCTGTCGCAAAAGTAAATCCGAATTTTGAAAGTAATGGTATAAGTTTCTCCACCGAGTCGCACCTTAAGAAGAGGCTGAACAAGTGGAATGAAAGCGGGACGCCTTCAGACATCATAACTCATCATAATGGTTGGTTCTTATCAAGTATGAGTTTGACTTTAGTGATTACAACCTGCTGAGGAGCACGTTGAGCTCAATATACCCCAAACAGTAAAGTCACTGCAAATAAGACACTTGTGACTTTGCTCATGCGTCTTTTATTTGGACGGCATGATTTTAATTTGTTCTCGAGTTAAGGGAGAATTGACGCTTTTTCTTTCAGATTTATTTAACTTGTTTGCTTCTCATGTAGTCTTTAGATTAACTTTCCTAAATAATGTCGTATTTTATAAACCAGTACATGCAAGTGCTTTGAGTATGCTGCATGGTTTCTGCAAAATTTTCACAAATTCTAACATCCCAACCACAGGGTGAATAAAATTGTCAGAATTAAAAATGTGGCGAGCATTTGCATTCAACTTCCTTTAACACTGAACAAAACCCAGCGCAACCAACTGCTTTCTGAAGTCACCTAATCTGTAAATAGGGCAAATCTTTGTGAAATTTAATCCCTGCATAACTACAGATGTTTTGTGGAGGGCTCAGAGATTTGTTAGAGGTGATTTGTGAACAGGATCATTAAAAGCAGGGATAGATTATAAAAAAATACCCATCTTTGAACATCTCACTCTAAAAATAGAAAGATTATTGCAAAACTGCAAACCTACCAAGACCTGGATGTTTACTTATGGTTACAAATTGGGCAAGCAGATCCTTAATCAGAGAAGCTGCCAATAGACACATGGTAACTCTGGTGAAGCTATCCAAAACAGTGCCGGAAGAAGTTGTTGCAGGGAAACTATTAGTTCTCTCCAAAGATCTGGACTTTTAGAGTGTTAGGGCGAAGGAGAAAGCAATATAAATACTTTTTTTGCAGTTTGCCACAGGCAATAGGAGATACAGCAACTATGTGGAAGAAGATGTTATGGTCAGTTGAAACAAAAATTGAACGTTTGACCTACATACGAAACACTTTATGTAACAGAATAAAACAGATCATCCCTGCAGTGAAACATGGTGGTGACAGCATTATGTTGTAGACATGCTTTTCTTCAGCAGGGACAGGGAAGCTGCTTAGAGTTGATGGGAAGATGGTTGAACTTAAAAATAGGGCAATCCTGAAAGAAAACCATTCAGGGGCTGCAAAGGACTGGAGACTGTGATTAAGGTTCACCTTCCTGCAGGACAACAATCCCACATTCAGGAAAAGCTGCAATAGAAATGTTTATTTCAACACATATCTATGCATTAGAATATCCCAGTTAAATTCAAGGACTTATTTCTAATGGAGAATCTGTGAACATGAAACCAGAACAAGACTTGAAAACTCCTGCTTGCATACCCCCTTCAGCCAGTCGGACATACAACATTTTGAAAGTCATATGTAAATATTTTGCCAGTCAATTCCTTTAGCTATCATCTATTTCATTTAATAACTAGGCCTATGTGATAGCAGGTATATCTTTAAGCAGGTAAGACTTACATTATAGATGCCCTGTGCATATACAGAAAACTACAGGTTTATTTTGGTGGCTACTGAGCACCAATATTAAAGCAATGTCAATACTAAAAGCTCAATATTACCAAGATAGTTAAATGTTGCAAAGAAAATAAAAAATGCTGGTCATAGCAAAACAAACTTTTTCTAATAGCAGTTTTAAGCTGCTACTTTTCTAACTTCCTATATCAGCTTGCTGTACTGAATCACTAACACTAGCACATGAAGGGGAACAAGTGAAATTTCGGTTTGAGCTCCTTCTCCATTAATTTGGATCCTCCTATATACCAACAATTGGTTTGCGTACTTACTCAGTTATAATAATAATAATAATAATCAACTCTTTGCTGTTAGATTAAGGTACTACGACTTTCCGCCACCACAGAGTTGGGTTACGAGCGATGTCAATTTGTTTTCCAATACTAATGTAGACACCAGTTAAATTGACAAAAATTATGCAACAAGATAAACATCAAATATAAACCTATTTTCAAATTCGGGTATTTTAAAGACTAAATTGAAAAAATGCAAACAATTACAAAATAACAAATTCAGGCAGAAGAAATCCTTTTCAACGTCAAATTTATTCAATATAAATGTTTTAAAAGCAGTGCTTACAGTAGCTAATGTAAATATGTTAGAACAAGGGAAAGTAATTCCGCTGACAACATGTGCTGTTTGCTGTATATTCACTTGACCTCCAAATGGTACAGCAGGTTCAGCAGATAGAATGTAACATAAGAAAAAATTTTCAAACAAGAAGTCTCAGTTTAACACAAACTGTTAAAGTGTGTGTTTGTGGCATTTTTAGTTAAAAAAGTAAAATGTGCGGTGTAGTAAAACTACTCTTTGAAGTACTTTTTTTCTCAAGTAAATCTAACTGGGTAAATGTAACTAGTTATTATCCATCTCTTTCGATCAGGCTTTACTGGCTGCTTGTGATTTCCAACTTTCTTTGAGGATTTTAACATGTAAAAGAGAAAAAATGTGTTGAATGTTCTTTGATAGAGGTTATAATTTTGACTCCAACAGATAATTAAGGAATTACAAGATCATCCATATTTATGCTTCAAAACATATGTCCGTAACCTTTACGTTATCTTGAACTAAATAAAAAAATAGGACATCAAACTACATGCCATTGGTGATGATGCATTTAGTAAAGAAGGAAAAAAACAACAACAATATTTCCTCTATTTCACCTCCATATCACCAATCAGAGCCAGTAAAAAATAAATGTAAAATGTAATTGTAAAACAATTGCTCAATTCCAGTCCCTGGCAGATTGATTGGTGCAGATATCTTATATATATTAGATATTTTCCCCCCCAATTTTTTGTGAATATGATCTTTTTGAATACAAAACAAAAATCTATAGTTGCGGTTCATTCACATGCAAAACAGGCCTGGGTGACTGGAGCTTAATTTGTCTCCACATAAGATTTACATTAAGTAAGAGGCAGCTATTAAAAGCATTCTGTAACAAGATGATAAATGGTGCACAAGCGGTTTTGTTATGAGCAGATGATCAAATGTGTCATATGCCTCAGTGGTTTGTGAATATTCACGAATGTCAGCTCAAGTGTTTTTTTTCTTCCTTTACACAGCAGATGCAATAAGCTGAGATAATTGGTGTACATCTAATTTACTATATAAATGACAAAACATCTGACTACTTATTTACGTGATGAATTGTTGATGTGGAATATTTATTCCTGAAATTATATGTGGATAAAAATACACATTTACCTCGGCAGAACTATAGAGCTGTCAGAAAAGCTTGTAGGGTTTGTCAATAACTGTCTTCTTGTGTCTTTTTGGTCTGTTATTTAGCTCAGGTGCTGTCATTTAGTATATGAGAGACTGCAGAACATATTTGCCAAAATAAAACAGTAAATCTTCTCAAATCTGATGTTAGTTTGCTCCTACAAGCTGTCGTTCTTTAGTTTAGTTAGATTATGCATGAGTTGTAACAATCAGGGTCTTTGCCACTGATAGTGTGACGTGTAAATGACCAAGCAGTTTGTGTTCTGCCACGTCACCCCAAAAGCAGGGTTCAGAGTTACTCCCGTTTAAAGACCCCTTTGTGGTTGTGGCATGCGGCAGGGTGGTGTAAGACAGAGCAGACTTTTCCTTCTAGTGAAAGTGTGTCTCATTGCATGGCTCACCTTTTTCATGATACACCGTTCAACGTCAACAGTCCTTTCTCTCTGTCTCAACTGGAGCAGCAAAACTTCCTGTTCCCACTCAGAGAATTTCACAGGCACTGTCCAACCATTCGCTGTGTTTAGACTGCAGTCATTTGGACCTTCTTCTGTGCTTGCAGCAAGCCGGGCCAAAGGTCGCAACTGTATGAGAGAACCAAAACTGCGCTTGTGTTAACACAGTAACCTGAAGGCACTCAGAGTTCAACAGAATTTAGAAATGAGATTGGAAATCCTTAAGTGAAAATATTGGCGGTAGTTTCAAGTCGCAGTACTGATTAACAGCAGCAGTTTTGTTTATGTGTTTGAAATGTACCCTGCTCAATTCAATTCAATTCAGTTTATTTATATAGCGCCGATTCACAACAGAGGTCATCTCAAGGGATTTTACAAGAAAAGTCATTTCAGTACAATCATACAAACATTCCAATTAGTTTAAAGTTTTAGTTAGTTTCCTATTTAAGGAATTCTAGCAGATTGCGTCGAGTTATTGACTTTAGGTTGCGTCCTGTTGATGCAGACTTCCAACCACAGCAATCCCTCAACAATCCCTCATACTGAGCAAGCATATAGCGACAGTGGAAAGGAAAAACTCCCACGACTGCCACGACTGTCTGGGGGTTTTAGAAGACAGAGCAGAGACACAGAAAGAACAGAAGATCTGATATAAGAGTACTTTCTATATTAAAGAAAGTACAAAGTTGATAACAGAACCCAGGGGATGTTCAGCCACCAAGACCATCATCCCAGTCGACGCCCACCGTCCAACAGGGCATTGTAGGTAAGCAGGATACCAAACCAGGTGTACCTTCTACGGAGAGAAAAACACTGAGAGAAAACAAAGTTAACGGTCGAAATAACAGCATGTAATGCAACTGGAGAGTAGTAGAAAAGAAAGCAGAGTGAAGAAAAGTGGTCAGTCTGTCCTCCAGCAGTCTAAGCCTATAGCAGCATAACTACAGAGATAGCCAAGGATGACCTTAGCCACTCTATGAGCTTTATCAAAAAGGAAAGTTTTAAGCCTGGCCTTAAAAGTAAACAGAGTGTCTGCCTTACGGACTAAAACTTAGAGCTGGTTCCACAGGAGAGGAGCCTTATAACTATAGGATCCGTCTCCCATTCTACTTTTAGAAATCCTAGGAACTACAAGTAAACCTGCAGTCTGAGAGAGAAGTTAGGAATATGGGGAACAATCAAATCTCTGATGTATGATGGAGCTTAATTATTAAGGGCTTTATATGTAAGAAGGAGGATCTTAAATTCTATTCTGGATTTAACAGAGAAGCTAAAACAGGAGACATTTTATCTCTCTTTTTAATTTTCATCAGAGCGCTTGCTGCGGTATTCTGGATCAACTGAAGGCTTTTAATCGCATTTTGTGTACTTCCTGATGTGCAGGCTGTTTCATTTCCTGTTTGTGTTGCTATAACACAAAAACGAGAAAGGTAGGGCGTATCTGTGTCAGCCTCCACATTTTAGGGGTTAATGCCCTAGAGTAAACCTTTAGTGTCCCAGAAAAAACAATTCAATAACATTTTGAGACAACTAAACAACAACATGCCTAAAGGTCAACTTTGAAAGATTACAAGAAAGTTCAATTGGTAAGAGTAGTCTACATCTAAAAATGCACTAGAAAGGGTTAGGCATTTAAGGAATACTTCAAATGTATGTCCAAACCTTGAAAACATACAGAACATTAGTCAATTGTCTTTGGTTCGTCTGTGTTTGCATTCTACCTTTTTCAGCACTACAGTAAATGTTTGGATAATAAAAATGAATATGAACTATATAGTCTCAGACAAAGCATAGATACTTAAATCATATATTTTTAAGAGGCTTGGGAACTGAAGACAATGCAATTATCCATTTTAGTGAGGAAACACTAAGGAAGTATAAAAAATCATAAAACACAAATTTGTGGGGAAATAAATAGAATAGCAAAATAAAAACAAATGAACAATTTTAAAACAGAAATATAAAGGTACAAATGACAAACAAACTAACAGTTAAATAAATATTGTTTTTGCTACAATTTTAATAATGAAAATAAAAGTAGTATATTACAGCATACAAAGCATATCACGCTGAACACAACACAGTGAAGCATGGTTGTGGCAGTATTATGCTTTGTTCTTTGGGGTCTTTTTTCCCCATTGGGACTGAGACTCATCAGAGATGATGGGAAGATGGCTGACGTATATTCAGGATTATCCTGAAAGAAAACTTTGTATATTTTTAATGGCTGCTAATTAAGACAACATTTTAAATTTGAGGAAAAACGTGACAACAATGTTCAGATAAGTTGCCCCAGTATGGCATTATTTCCATGTGTTTCAGAATTTACTAAACCTTGAAGATTAGTCAGGAATTTGAGTCAAGCTATAATTATCTTAAAAGTAAACCAGTACTATTATTTCAAAAATGTGCAATATGTTAGCAAATAGGTGTTATTAAATCCACTCTTATCTTCATTTAACTACCCAACCCCTTTAGTCTAAAGACTTATAAAATTCATGAGTGCCCTCCAGGTTTAGAGGATGATAATTTATAGCTCTGTGACAAACAGGCCTTCCCTATCAATTTCAGCACAGCACAGGTTTAGTCCTCAGCATCTGGACATGTGCAGTCTTACTACACACTTTAGTATCACAAAATCATTCAATGAGGACCATTGTTCACAATATTTTCTTCCAGTGTTGACAAAGAAGAGAAACTGTAACTTTGGACACCAGGCTGCTCTGCTGGCTACATCTGCGGGTGGTAGAGAGTATCACTTTAAGCCCGACAACCCATGAGTTTTTTGGCAAGCAGCTTTGCAGGAGTGGGATAACAGTTTAATTGGAAAGATTGTGCTTGATTGCAGCCTGTCACTCATATGTTACTCTGCACTCACTTGTTTGTCTGCTCAGCTTTTTAAAAGAACTTCTAGGCATGACTAACTCATAAATACAGTGTCTCTATGTGCCCCAGCCCTCAGTCTGGCATGGTGGGTGGGCATGTTTCTAAAATGCACTGGTGCACTTAAAGATAACAAGGACTTCTTCATGGCAAGGACTGGCTTATATCTAAGACTAACACACTGAGCAGTTTTGTTTTACTTCTTATCTTATATGGGATACTTTTGTGTTTCAGTGAATGTCGCAATATCTTTTTTGCAGAGGAGAGAGCTACTTGGTTAAGCACAGCTGAAACAGTTAGCAATGCGAAAGTCTTTGGAACATGCAAAGAGTTTGTGTAACCGCTTTTGTGATTCAGCATTATACTACAGTTTTTTGTGCCATGTGATAGCATCAACTTCCCTCTAATAAGTGAATATTTAAAAAAGACAGAGGCATTGCTCACAGCTGTCTGTCTTCAGACGCGCAAAATGTGAAGCTGACAGGCTGATATTGATTTCATTTTACAGGATGAGACGCTACCTACATTTGGGAACACAATCAACTGGAAGGCTCCTTAAGAAGGTGGCTGGAGACCTGAGAGATTGGCAGAACCATTTGGGAAGCAGTGTGTAAAATTACATATAGACGCAGCCACGTCCAAGTATGAGGTTCAAATACACAATACCCATTGTCTTCTTTGTGGCACTTGTTATCATTGAGAAGGAAAACAGGATAATCTCGAGGTGAGTCTTCTTGTTCATAAATTACGAAGATAAATGATTATAGAAATGCTCAAATCTCATGAATAATTGTACAATCCCGTAATCCCCCGTTGGGCCAGTTGACTTTCTTGGGATATGAGAGTTTACCAAAATAACTCTAAGATGCCTTCTTGTGGTGGATATTAGTTACTGGAGTCATAAAACCATAGCAGGGGAGAATGAGTAGACTATATACCTTAAAAGAACTGATGAATGGTAGATATGAAATGTCAAAGGTACAAAATGGCTGATGCAAAATGAACAGCACCCTTTCAGTTCCAGCAGATTAGATCTTTAAAACTCAATGACTGCAACTGCAAGTATTGCTTTAGGCAACAATACTGTATTTTAACTTGAAAACTGTTTTTCCACATTTTTAGGGTGTCTGATAAGCTGAACCTAAAGCAGACCCCCCAAACTCCTCTACAGCCTGGTGCTTTCTTCCACTTAGCGCTGAAGCACAATGCTTCCTTCCCCACACTCAGCAAAAACATCAAGGCGATGAAGCGGCGCCTGGAGAACTACAGCGAACACCAAGAAGTGGCAGCAAAAGGAAGGAAACATGTTCTCCTGTTGGCCACCACCAGGACAGGATCCTCGTTTGTAGGCGAGTTTTTCAACCAGCAAGGTGACAACATGTTTTACCTATACGAGCCTCTGTGGCATGTGGAGAAGATGTTGACATTAGACACTGGAGGTACCAACGCTACTGCGTCGGCCAAGGCATACCGTGACGTTCTCCAGCAACTTTTCCTGTGTGACTTCTCCATGCTGGAAAGTTTCATTGACCCGCTCCCTGTGAACCACATAACCACTAGCCTCTTCCGCAGGGAGTCCAGCAGCTTTCTGTGTGGGGAGTCCGTCTGCAGCCCTGTCGTCAAAGGTGTTTTTGAGCGCTATCGCTGTAAGACGAGACGCTGTGGGCCCCTGAACCTGACGATGGCATCAGAGTCTTGCCTTAAGAAGGAACACAAGGTAATCAAGTCTGTAAGGGTGCGCCAGCTTGAGAATCTCCGTCCACTTGCTGAGGATCTGCGTCTTAACATCAGATTCATCCAACTGGTTCGAGATCCCCGGGCAGTGCTGGCCTCACGCATGGTCGCGTTTGCTGCCAAGTACAAGAGCTGGAAGGAGTGGGCCCTGGGTGGGGATGGGCCCCTTGATGAGGATGAGGTGAGGAAGCTGAAAGGCAACTGTGAAAACATCCGGCTGTCTGCGGAAGTTGGCCTCAGGCAGCCCCCGTGGCTGCGCGGTCGATACATGTTGGTGCGATATGAGGACATTGCTCGTTTTCCCATGAGAAAGGCAATGGAGATGTTTAGGTTTTCTGGTATTCCACTCACTCCTCAAGTGAAAGCCTGGATCCTGAAGAACACTCAGGTTTCTAAAGAGACCAGCGGGGTTTATTCTACCCAGAAGAACTCCTCTGAACAAGTAGAGAAATGGAGGTTCAGTCTACCATTCAAGATAGCTCAAGTTGTACAGAGAGCTTGTGGGCCAACACTGAAGCTGTTTGGGTACAAATTTGTGAGCAGTGAAAAAATGCTTACTGACAAATCTATCAGTCTGATTGAAAATAAAGTCTTCAAGGTTTAAAATAATAATAGAACAATAATAGAACAAAATGAAGGAAAATTGATTGTTTTTTAGTTTGTTTAGAAATGAGGGTCAATAAAGTCATTATTATGAATAGTTCCTTTACCTGTAATAGACAGATGTCATATCCCTGTAGGGTTGCAGGAAGAGGAAAGTGATGGTGAGGAGCCATTCAAACAGATCACCTTTTATCTGATTTTGGCGATATAAAAACTCAAACTAAAAACAACAATATATTGACAGATATTAACCATCTACCTGTCATAGTGATCTGAAGATTTGTGTTTATGTGTATTTTAAGTCTTTCACGAACTGTATAAGGTTGGAGTTGCAGTCTCTAGTTACTGCGTTTCTTTTTGTCAACCATGGTTCCTCCTTTTGGTAATTTGACTTTTCTGTACTGTATTCCCTTTACTTCCTGTACTCATTGTCATTCCTGTTTCTGAGTTTCTCTGTCAAATTCTGCTTTCATAATTTGAGTCATTCTTGTGTTTGGTTATGTCCTATATTTGTTCAGTTTTCTGGTTTCTGTAAGTTAGCTTCTGTTCAGCCACATTCAGTCCTTAGGTTTCTGTCACAGCTGTTTACATAAAACTGTCCCATTAATCACTCTTCCCCATTTATGGTCTTCTCTGCTTCACTCTGCCATTGCAAATGTTGGCTGTTGTCTCCTCTTGATGCTTCTGGTTTCCTTGTTTGTTTCTGTTTGCCACCATTTGGATTTTTATTTTCTGCTTTGGACTTTGTTGGTGTTAGTCTTGGCCATTAAAATCCTTTATTTACGTTGAACTTGCTTTTCTGCCTGCATTAGGTTCCATCTTGACTTTTTTTTCTGTCACTATTCATTCTCAACAGACTGTTGTTAAATTTGCAAAAGTGTAGATGGCTGATGGTTAATATTTGCTAAAAGCATTGTGTTCTGTGGACATAACTGTTGATTTTTGAGTTCTTTCAAATTGCTAAGATCATCTAAAATAGTTAAATCTGACTAACAATTAGCATTCCACTGCTCATATAGTTATTTTCTGCCTATTCAGGCTGGATATAACTCATGGCAATGACATCTTCACAAGTAAGGGAACTTTATTTTATATTTATTTTTATGTGCTTATTTTTATGTGTGTATTTTATTTTATAGAAGTTTGCAGAACCTCACTTCAATCTGAAAATGTTATTTTAAATCTGTTTGTATTGATTGTATTTATTGTGAATAGTCCTCGTAAAATAAATTTTGTCTGTTTTCATCTTTTTTGTACTATTTAACATAGTTTGATGTAATTATTTATAGACAAACTGTGATAGACAAATAGAGGATATAGACAAAGCTCAATAAAATACAGCTCTTTTTGCACTCCAAACTATTGTGTCCGTGCAATGAAAACAGTGCTGCACCCCTTTTTTTTCTCAACTCCAAATTTGATAGCTGTGGCTTTATGAACAACAATGAGCTGTTTAACTAAAACACTTCCAGGAACCTACACTGGTCTTTTTTTTTTGTCAAGTTGTTTCCGCTAGAGCAACAAGAATTATGATTGCACTAAAGACACACAAAAAAATGAAATTGCTTTGTATACCAGTGTCTTATCATGCAATAGTTTATCTTTTGACTTTTGAACGTAATCTCTCATGAAAATGTGTCTTTTTCTATACTGTCTGAATGTGCTGATCTTGCACCTCCACAGAAGTTATTTTAAAAGTCTGTATTTTGCTTTTGTTGAAAAACATTTACTTTTTTGCCATAAGCTGTTCAAAATTCTCTTTAGGTGGTAAGGATCACCTACAACAGATGTTGCTACTGTAAGCTAACATTCTAACTGCAGCTGGTTTTGCAGGATAGTGCAAGGCTGGTCAACAGGTCTCTGTCTCTTGACACAAGTCTCTTGGCAGGTTTTGATAAGAGCAAAATGTCCTGGTCTCTATTTATGTGCTAATGTTTGCCTTTTGTCTGTTGCAATAAATCAACTTTTAAATTAAGTGCAAATGTTTTGTTTTTTTGTAAAAAAAAAAAAAAGAAGAACAAAACAAACAAACAAACAAACCAAAAAACTGTGAACAGATCTGGAAAAAGTCTCCGGTCCTGACCACAATAACCCGGATGTTTTTCAAGCTGGAGAGTTTTTTTCTCCCAGGCTTGCAGCTCCTGGCAACACTTATGGGTAACATCTGGTGAGAAAAACTGAGATTTACCATCCGTACTTGTTATGTTAGTTCAGATGGTAACTAGTTACTTGTTAGTTAAGTTCTTGATGGAAGATTGATTAAGAAAATAACACATTATAGAATCGCTGTCTAATTAACAGTCTAAAGTCTGACCACTCTGTTTTAAAGCACTGAATTAATTCATGATTGTTGGTTGTTAAACAAAACTACCAACATAATGGTACAAAACCCTAAAAGTTGTTTTTAAATTCCTTTCAGTCTGTGATCAAGGGGCTGTTTACACAACGTTTTTCAGCAAAACAGGTTTTTCTCTCCGATTCGGCCTCTCGTTTACATGACAACTGGAAAACGGGGGGGGAAATGCAGCTTTTTGAAAATGGCTTCCAGAGTGGAGAGTTCTGAAAACGCTGAGGTATTCGTTGTCATGTAAACGCAAGCCGGAGACTTCTAAAAAACGATGACGTCATTGCCAGCCACCTACGGACATGTGCACTCCGCCTTTCTACAGAAAAAAAAAAATGGCGGATCAAGGTATGCTATTACTGCTGTTGCAGCTTCTGAAGTTATTTGGTCTCTGTAAGCAAAACTTAGAGATCATCAGGCTTCTATGCGATCGCCAACGGAAACGCATACAGTACGTGCGTCAGCTGGTAGAGCAGCTCACCTCACAGCTAGAAGGTCCTGGGTTCAATTACCACCAGGGACACTGTGGGTGCTGAGGATGTGTTTGTTACCCCACATCATCGGCACCCACTCCCTCGGTGGGGTTGGTGAAAGGGCCTTTCTGTGTGGAGTTTGCATGTTCTCCCCGTGTTCCCTTGAGCAGCTAATGTGAGCTACTCCCACAAAAACATGCACTAGTCCTGGGGCTATATACTGCCTCCTCCTGGCTGGCTGGGGCACCTGAAGGGTTGGGGAGGATCTGGCTGGAATAACATGATCCTTCCACACACTACATCCAGCCAGGGAAACCCCACCCCATCAGGTGAAAAGAAGGGTCTGCTCACTGCCCAAGCATGAAGGAGGCTTGGGCAGAGGGAGAGTGGAACCCCAGGACTGGAACTAGGTAAGAGCACTGGGTGATTAATAATGGGAGAAAACTGTGGGATAAAAAAATCTTAAAAAATTTTTTTTTAATGATTTGTCTAAAATGGCTAGAAATAATTTAGCAAACTCCAGTTGCTGTATACATCTCACAAAATTAGAAAATCATCAAAAAGTAAAAATCAATTTTAATTAAAAAAGTTTCAAAAGCATTCATACATTTCAAGCATTTAATTATGCTATTTTTGATGATCATGGCATATAGCTAAAATTCTGTTTTAGTGTGACTCTTTTGACCATACTTTTTCCTTTCGCTCAACTTTCCACTGCAGCTTCTTTAGCAATAGCCTCCTTTTGGATGTTGTCAATGACTATTTGCTGGGCAGCTGTCGAGTCAGGAGTCTTCCCCATGATTGTGTAGTCCACAACATTTCAATATTAAAAATATTTTTTAAATTATTTAATATTCACATTTCGAAGAAACTAAATTTTGGGGTGTCATTCACTATAATCATGAAAAATAAAAGAAATAAAAAATTGGAATAAATCCCTCTACTTTCTTGAATTTAAATACAGAAATAATTAACCTTCCACTGATATTTTAATTTCCTTAAATGCACCTAATCATCTTAATCATAAAGTTTAGTGGTAAAATATCTGTGCTGCGATGGTGGTTGGAAAAGTTAAAATTGTATCCAGAATAGCAAATGCAAAACTAAAAATAAACCAGCGAATGGCTCATTTATTGCAATAAATGACCTGCAAGGAAAGCTGTGGAGTGTGAACGGCCTTTTTTTTAGGCTTTTAAAAGTTTTTGTTCCTTGTTTATCTGTGTTTGTTTAAAATCTTTTGCTAGTATGGGTGTGGAGGTGTTCCGTTGTTTTACTGTACAAATTGCACCAATAAACTTCTATATTTTTGTTTGTTTGTGTTGGCGTTAGTTACATACAAACCACTAAATGCTGTAATGATCTATACACATTTATACAATTTTAGAGTTTTATTATAAAACTCTAAATGTCCTCTTGTGAAGGATTGCCACAGTCAGAGGAATTCCTTCCCATGTGACAGCCCCACCAGTAGTTTCCTACCTTTTTTAGGATTCATACACCACAACCACAAAAATCTTGGAGTTTTTTAAATCAGAAAATATGAAAGAAAATACAATAAGTTTGAAGGTACAATACAATCAGCATGTATACAACAGGTAAAATGTTGGATTTAAATCATTTTCCCTTTTCAATCCTTTAGAAAAGCAGTTGTTTGAGCTTTCATCACCATGCTGGTAGGATAACTGCAGAGGAAGCTGCCCTCACTGCCAGTGTGTTTACCACTGTGGGCCCAGCTATTTAAATCTTCCAACCTAGTAATTACCCCAGCTTTACATATAGTGTGGTCTAAGCCATTTCTGTCCACCTGACCCCACCCGCACACACAACTGCAGCATTTATGTAGTCTTTTTCTAACTCTAATCCTGTTTTTCCTCTTATTACACCAAAAAATGATTTATTTGTCTTTTCATCTATCCATTCATGGACTGTTGAGCTTTACAACTTGGCAGCAGTTTAACGGTTTTCACTCAGAATAACAAACCATTGTCCTGTTTCAGAGGTTGTGCTATTTTTGTAAAAAAAAAAAAAAAAAGGATTCCAGTTCTTCAGATTCAGGAAATAAAATATTGCAAAAAGATGTTCAGCATTCACTGAACATCACTGAACATTCTCTGCTGTGACTTCATGTGGGATGTGTTGAGGGTGGAGTTGCTGCTTGGTTGGAGCAAATATAGAATAACCACTTTCCACTGAATTAAAGCCTTCTCAGCCCCCCTCCTCAGCAGTCAAATGAGGGCATTTAGGTAAACCACACCCTCCTGCCTTTTTATATGGCTCTCTGCCACATCAACCAGGAGCAGTTTGAAATATGCAAAACAGCCCAAACTGTGATAAACAGAGAAAATTGAGGTGATTCCAACACGTCTCAGAGATGCACATAAAACTTATGCCGCTGGTGAGGATAATGAGGGCTGAGGAGGGAAGATAAATCTAAATACATGGCAAATTATCACATACTAAGGAATGCAATTCATAAAACTCAAGTTTTTGCATGCGATAATGAGTGACTGTGCTAGATGAAGGAAGAGAAATTTACACACCAGACTCCCAACAAAGAACTGAGAGAAAGTGGAGAAAGTGCAGAGAAATTGAACAATTTTGTAATTTAAAAGTAGTCTTTACGCTAGATGGATATGTTGAAGGCATACATAAACTCAGTTCAAACAGTTACCTTTTGTTTTGGCAATTATATGATTAAGTTATGTATATGACGCAACTATTGGGTACTGTCATGCTCCCTAAAAACAAAACCTGTGGTTTCGGAGACTTTGAGTAGCTGATGTACCAGATGTCAGAGGTTTTAAAAGCAAATATGAACTTCACAATTTTCTTCTCTGCAGTGCCTTGTAAAAACATTCATACCCCATGAACAAATTTTAAATTGTTACAACCACAAACTTTGATATAGTTTATTGGGATATTATGTGATGTGTGAATTTATTTTTACATATAAACATCTAAAAAGTGTGCTTGCCTTTGTGTTCAGCCTCAATGAGTCAATAGCTTTTTGAACCACCTTTTGTTCTAATTCCTGCTCTTTTGGGGTAAGTCTTTACGAGGTTTCCACATATAGAGACTGACATTTTTTACCTATTCTTATTTGCAAATTAGCTCAAGCTCGGTTAGATTGGATGGAGAGCATCGGTCAATAGCCATTTTCAAGTCTTCCTGCAGATCTAAATCTGTGGGAAGAACATTATTTAATCCATCCCATTGTTGCTCTGGCTATATGTATAGGGTTGTTGTCATGTTCAATGTGAACCTCCCTCTTCCATCTCATGTCCAGGAACCAAGAGTTCACTGTATTTAACACCATCTATCTTCCCATAGGCTCTGACCAGCTTCAATGTTCCTGCTGAAGTAAAGCATCCCCACAGCATGATGCATTCACCAACATGTGAGGATGGTGAGCTAAAGGTGTTGTGCAGTGCTAGTTTTCTGCTCCATGCTCCATTTTGCCTTTAGTCTCAAAGTTCAGTTTTGGTCTCATCTGACCAGAACACCTTCGTTCACATGTTTGCTGTGTTCCCTACATGGCTTGAGGCAAACTACAATCATGACTTCTTGTGACTTTCTTTCAACAATGGCTTGCCTCTTGCCCCACATCCATCAGAGTCAAATTTGCAGATTGCACAACTAAAGGTATTCTATTGACAGATTCGACCACCAGAGCTGTGGGTTTATGCAGCTCCTTTAGAGTTACCACGGGGCTTTTGGCTGCTTTTCTGACCAACGCTTTTCTTGCCTAGGTAGGGCTTTGTCTTGGCAGATTTTAGTTCTCCCAATCTCTTCCCATTTTCAGATGATGGTTTCAACAGTGCTCTCTGTGATGTTTAAACCTTTGGATATTGATTAATAGTCTAACCTTGTCTCAATGTAAAAACTTTGAACAAATTTCTCTTTGACCTGCATGTTGTTCCTTGCTCAACATGATGATGTTTGTTCACTAATGTCCTCTAAGAAATTTCTGAGGCCCTCACAGAACAGCTCAGTTTAAACACGCTGGAGGAGTACATTGTTTAGATGACTTCTGAAGGCAACTGGTTACACTGGAGTAAATTCAGGGTGTCACAGTATAAGGGCAAATGAATAACTGCACTTTTTTTTAATAAATACCTTTGCAAGGCACTACATGAGCAAAAGCTGAAAGCAGGAACATAGCTTCACGTTTTTCATCATTATCAATATGCTTTCTCATCATCCAGAAAGAGGTTTGCTGCTGGGTTGTTATTCTGAGAGACCGAAAACTTTCAAAATCCCAATAAGGCAACTTTGAACTAAACATATTGGAAGTTTACCTCATTTCTCAACTGTTAAAAACAATTTAGAATGTTCAACTATATGCAACAGAGTATAATCTAAAGCTGTTCTCTTTTTGGAGGACTTCATTGTGGTTAGCCACAGCGGAGAGACTAGGGGCAGAATGGAAATGGATGCTTGTTTTCTTGGCATTTAGTCTCAGCAAAACATAGTAAGGTGTGGGCAGAAGCTTGAGCTGTCTGACCATTACAGCTCCTAAAATGTAAAAACGAAACAAAATGACAATAATTGTAGCTAACTGTGGTAGCCAGTAATGCAGAAACAAGTTACTGAATGTTCTGTTTCTGAAGTGCAGGCCAAAAATATTCTCATTAAACATGTTGTGAAAGTGCCACATTTTGGGTAAAAACTTGTATCTAAGCAGAACACAGCAGTGCTCAGACTATCTCTTCTCCTGTTTTTTGAAGATAATTGTTTTAAATATTTTCCGATGTTGACTCATTCTTACAAGCCACTAGTGAGACACAGGAAACGGAGGAGCACAGTAGTTTGAAAATGGAAGAACATCACTTAATCCTTTTCTGTGTTGCCAATAAATAACCAAACATCAATTTGACTAATTCTCATGAGAAAGGTCTCCTTTTTTCCATAAAACAATCCTATTTCTGTTTAAGACAATGAGCTAATTGCACTCAAATGTGTGACAGCAGCAGTATTTAAAAGGCAAGTAAACATGAGGAGTTCATTTAGCATTTGTAAACTGTATCAGCTGAAATGGCAAACTGGAATGATGCAGACGTCCTGGAGCTTCTTGCCTTAAGAGCTGAAGAGCAGATCACCAGACAGTTCACTGGGACTGTGAAGGACAGCCACCTTTTGGAGCAGCTTGCAAAAAGACATGAGGAGTGGGGCTTCAATCGGGATAAAAAACAAGTTACGTCCAAGCTATTTTGTCTGTTTAACATGGACTCTTCTGTCTCATGGTTAATATGCAACCCTGGACATCGACAACCTGGGCACCACCCTCACATCCCCCTTTATCCCGCCATTGCGTAATCTTTTGTAAAAAGAAACATGATCGCAGCACTTTGCGGCCAGAGGCTGACCACTTATGAATGACCAAAAGAGTCACTGATGTCTTTTGAAACAGCCTTTTATTTCCTTCAAAGTGATGAAAGAAAATCAACTTTTTGTTCCAAAAATGTGAAACTATTTGAATTATAGCTTCAAGAAAGGGAACAAACCAAGGCTGAGGGAGGGAGAAAAAACACAGTTCAAGCAACTGTGATGAAAGCCGTCTCCAATAAAGTCAGAAGCAGCACAATCAGGTTACGTTACGAACATAAATAAATAAATAAATAAATAAATAATAATCACTATGAGCATGTTTTTAACCTAAGATGATTAGATGCAGAAGGGAAAGTTTTCTTTCCTCTGTGTCTGAGCTAAATGAATGAGGACATTTGAATGTAACTGCCATTCAATTGTATTCTAGTATTTTGGCTCTGCATCTAACAAAAATGTGTAGCATTTGCTTTGAGGGAGTTGTCCCTCACCATCAATCCCTAACCCTCACAATCAAAGCTCAAAGTGTTTATGTGTTGAAAAGTGAAAAGTTCATTGTTTCTCTCTTTTTAACCACTGCATGGCTCCGCAATATAAAGTACTGTACTGATACATGTTTTGGGAGAAATATTAGTGCTGAGGTTCATGTCCATCAGAAAACCAATACCAGTCAGAACCTAAACAGAAGCTACAATGTCATGACTGTTAGGTTAATTGGTCTCTCTAAATTGCCCTTAAGTATGATTCTGTTTGTCCTGTGTGTCTCTGTGTTGCCCTGTGATGGACTGGCGACCTGTCCAGGGTACACCCGCCTCTCGCCCGATGAATGCTGGAGATAGGTACCTTGAACAGACACAAAAAGCTGGAGACTTTGCTATTACTTCTTTTTCTGTGAGATAACTGTTATGTACCCAGGGGGTTCAGGGTTCTTTTAACCTCTGTTATTGGCTGCTTTTTTATCAGTTTGTTTCTTTTTTGCCTTTTTAGATACTTTTCCACTTCATTCATGAAATTAATTAAACCATTATGAGCTACTCACACTTGAAATAAAAAATGACAACATACTGTATGCCATTCAAGGTGTTCTTCGGTGTTTATGAACTTCTGGGGTTTGTTACCCAAAAATGATGAAGTCTTCAAGTTCTTTACATTTTTTTTTGTTTATTTTCACTAGCTTTTCCTAGAACAGCCCTATCATTTCATGACCTCAGTATGTACGCAGAAAGCTGCCAAGCCTTCTGCTAAATATCTTAAGAAAACATATGGCAAAAGATCTAAATTTGGACATACAATCCGGTTTTAAAGAAACATTAATAGGTTTAGTCAAAATAGTGAGAAAAGTATGTGACAAAGTACATAGCTGGGGCATTAGGTAAGTACAGACAACAAGATGGCTTTTGTATTCTTTTAGCTCCTTTTGTTTCCATGGCTTTAGGACATTTTCCCAGGGGATGATTTCAAACCTGCAAGGCTACAGGATTAAATATGGAGGCATATACATTACAGGGTACTGCATTTAAACTTAGTAATAACAAACAGAATCAGAATATATTGTTCATAATTTAGATTCGGATATAGATTTAGATGCTGAGTATAACATAGTAGAGCCCTTTGCATTTTGAAGCAAAGTTCTTTAGGAAGAAAAGCCACAAAAACTTCAGTCTCTTCTTCCATGAATACTTCCTTTTGTGTCAGAACCACCAAGCAAGAGTGAAAAGCCCTTTAGAAATAAATTTAGGGCTACTGAATGGGTCTCTCCATTTGTCCCACTCTGCTGGCTTTGGTCCAAACACAGTTTAAGAGTCTTTCTACTGCCAACACTTGTCTCAGTAAAACATGCATTACAGTTTAGGGCTTTGAAGGAGCAGGAGGAAAAGGAGTGGCTAATGAGTAACATCATGCATCAGCACAGAATCTCCATATTTCCCATAAGATTACCAATTATAGATTAATCTCCAGCCTCAGCGGTTTAATGACAGGCCTTTTACTCTATGACATGTGAGCACTAACCATGTGATATCACAACATGACGGCCACAGATAAGAAGATTCAGTACAAATGAGAAAAGATGTTTGCAGAACAAACATAGAATGAGTAATGAATGTCCATAGAAGTCATTCTGGACAAATCTCCACATTGTATATCAGTATACAGCAAATTCCAATCAATCAAAATCCATTTTCATTGTCAAACTGATTCATGTGCACACACACGCAAATATATATATATATATATATATATATATATATATATATATATATATATACACTTCTTGGTCTGCATGCTGGTGTAGTTTGTAGCGCTGTTGACTTGCAACAAGAAGGTCTTGGGTTGACATCCCAGCCTGGGGTCTTTCTGCATGGAGTTGGCATGTTCTCTCTATGTATGGTTGGGTTCTCCCTGGATATCCGGGCTTCCACACACAATCCAAGTCTTTCAGCGACAAGCACTCTATTTTGGACTAAACAAGAAAAAGTATGTGGAAAAGTTAATCATTCCCACTGTAAAGTACAACTGAGGACAATTTTTTCTCTCACAAAGGCTACATCTATTCAGCAGCAATTTTCATCACACTGAGTGAATGTAGTTAAATGTTCGATTTTCCAACATTTTTTCAGCATGAGACATTGCTACTGCCATACAAGACAAATGTGTATTTTTTGTGTTTTTTCACATCCCTATCAGAGGTGCAGATACGTGTAGTCAGCATTGTAGCAATTTTTGCTATTTAACAGTATGACAACAATTCACCTGTAACAACATCATCTCTTCCTTGCAGGGTTAAAGAAAGCAGCATTTTTTTTCAAAGAATGACAAAATAGTTAAACTATGTATAGTCTAGATAGATCCAGGACATTGCTATGATGAAAACAATTGTCTTTTAAAGAGGGGGTTGTGGATATTTATAGTAAGGTGCAAATACTGTTCCGGAGGAGTATAAACATCCAACTTATCATACAAACACACAGAGAGCTTAGCCGATCTTTGTCACTGTGCTTTCCCAGACAAGTGGAGGCTGCCCCATATGTCAGTAACTATCTTAATCAATAATATTCCATCAATAAGTTTCTCACTGTTAATCTGAGTGAGGTCAGAGATGGCAGATCTCAACAAAGGGGGTCTGAGTCTAAAGCCCTTTTTATAAGTCGTTGTAATTTTGTTTAATGTCATACATTGTTTAAAACATGTATGCACTGTATGATCTATGCCCTCTCTTCTCGGGAAGCTATGTGCTATGTAAAATGGAGAGAGGGATACTGTGTGAGCAAAAACCCCCAAAAATTGCCAATGGAGAAGTAATTTTTTGCCCTCATAATGAAGGAACGTGCAGAGTTTGTTTTTTTTACTCAATAACAACTAAAAAATTTGTCTTGGCAATTAGACTAAAATAGATAAGCACAATAAAACAGTTCTTTGTTTTCTTTCCTTTTTGTCTTTTGTTATATTTATCTCTACCACCACTAAATTTGTGTGAAACCGTCAGAAAGGTCAAGTCCTCCTTCTCCATAGTGGCAGTCTGATTCCAGCAGTTGGAGGGGAAGGTTTTTCTACCTTTGGCACTGCTATTTATTGAACACAAAGCTGCTCTATTTTCAGCACAAGGCTGTGGTCTTCTGTAGTTGGTGGACTTAGATATAGTCAGGATAAAACTCCCTGGTGAGAAAGAAAATGTTAGGAAAAGAGGCCAATCTTTCAGCTGGGCTAACATTTACCTTCTTTCATTGCAAGATTCTTATCAAAAGATTGAGGTCCAGTCTGAACAAAGAACCCAAGAAAACATAGCCTCATTGTTGGCATCGTAAGAAACACCTCTGCTTTTTCTATGAGTAATTGAAGCTGGCTTGAAGTAACACCAATCATTTCTGCATCTGACACAGAGAAAAAAGGGTTTTATTTTTGGAAACAAGGTGGAGTTGTAAAAAAACAAACAAGTAATGTGCACAAATGGTGTTTCAGAGGGTCATTATTTATTTCAGACTTTATTTTATTTTAGACTTCATCTGTGAGAAATAATGGGTAATTTATTTGTGGTCTTTGTCTTGCTGGAAGGTGAACCTCCACTCAGGTCCTAAGTCTCTTCCTGCCTCTAACAAATTTTCTTCCAGGTTGCTAGGTTCATCCTTCCATCAACTCTGACTCTGACATGGAAACAAAACTCCCTGTCCCTTCAGAAGAAAAGTGTCCCCACAGCATGATGCTGTAACATATTAGACTGTAAACAGGGAGTTAATTCTTCTAATAATACATAAAAGTTTATTCCCAGGCCAAAATTGTTTGGTTGATCTCATATAACCAGTGCACCTTCTTACATATGTATGTTGGGTCCTTTACATGAATACTTGGAAAACTTCAAGCTGGACTTTTACGACTTTCTTTGAACAATGGCTTCCTTCGTGCCTATCCTCCATACAGGCCTTTGTGGAGCATATGACAAATATTACAAAATTGTCTTGTCATCAAATTCTCTCTCCTGTAGATATCTGCTGGATTTTATTTAGGTGTTTCATAGAAAAAGAGGCTGTATACAAGTGCACAACACACTTTTCAGATTATTTTTTCCATAGAAATTTTGAAAACCATATATCATATTCCTTCCCTGTTGACAATCAGGAACCACTTTATGTTGGATAATAATATAAAATCGAAATAAAACACATTGAAACATGTGGTACTAGTGTGACAAAATGTGGAAAAGTTCAAAGGGTATAAATACTTGTAAACCACTGTGTAGAGATGTAAGCATCTGTGCTTTGGGCATCTGGTACTGTACTTTTTTTGCAAGATCACTAAGTCAGTGTTGTCAGAGCATCTGAGAGCGTCTTCAAGAGCCACTTCTGTATCTGTGTTCCAATACTGCAGACTAACACTCAAAAAGTAGGTGCATTTATCGTTCACACACATTTGAAGATATATGAAGCTTGTATGACAAACAACCAAGAACAGTTTTCTCATATATAGCTAAATAAAGAATATTAAAGATAGAAAATCATGACTAATTTTAACGGTTTTCAAAAAAAAATTAAGAAAAATCAGAAATGACAGTTTTATGTGGTTTAAGCATACAATCTGTATCAGTTTATTACAACAGATGTATGAAAAAAACAATGAAAACACAATAATTCACCAGTTTCTGTGTAATTAAGAAGATATGTTTGAATTATTGAGTGAACTGTGAGACGTGTTAGGCAACTTTACAGAAACTAAGTTTCAAACCTGTTGTTTTGTTTTGCATGGTTGATGACGGCGTGGTTAGTATGTGTGGTAGGATGTGGTTAGTACGCATCATTTCCGAGACAAACTGCGTTTAGGCACATCCCGACTCAGCTCATACAAGGAAAAAAAACGATTGAAGGCAGAAGTAATTATATTTAAGAGACTGGGTTTGTATTTAAGGAAAAGCACTAATCATTTTCCTAGGAATATGTGTATTATTCTTTCAAATGGAATTTTAGCCATTTTAAAGGGAAACAACTACAAAAAGCAATTCCAAACAGGGGTGGGTGTAAATATTGTTATATATTATTATATACCTTATTGACACTAATAACCCTAACTAAATTCCAGGTCAACCCACCTCATTCAAAAGTCATCTGAGAGCCCACCTGTGTGTAATAATATTTATAATGGTCTCTGGTCAGACAAAGAGATTATTAAACATAGAAGCAGCCAAGATGCCCCCTTTAACTCTGGAGGAGCCACAGGAATCCACAGCTCAGGTGAGAGAATCTGTCACCAGGAAACTGTTAGTCATGGACTCCGAAATCTGGCCTTCAAGGTGCAAAACCTGAATCAATTGAAAGAAAAACCTAAGAAATCACAATTGCACTTTGCCACAAATCATGTGGGGGACACAGTAAACATGTAGAAGAAGGAGCTCTGTTGTGATGAGACCAAAACTCACAAATTGAAACACTCCACATTATCCTGAACACTCCATCTTTACAGTAAAACATGGCGGTGACAACATCATGCAGTCGGGATGCTTTTCTTCAGCAGAGACAGGGAAGCTAAATGCAGAATAATTCTGGAGGAAAACCTGCTAGAGGTTGTGAAAGATCTGGAGCTGGAGCACAGTTTAAACTTCCAGCAGATCACCAAGCATACATCAGAAATGCAGTGAAATGGTGTAGAGTAAAGCATGTTCATAATTAAGAATGGTTCAATCAAACTCTAAACCTAATTATTTTCATTAGTTATACTAGTAGTAGTATTAAGATAGAACAGAGAGACAAGGTGCTGCACGTAGAACACAGAGCGCCTCAGATACAGTACAAGCCCCTAGACACTCCTGGGGCCACAAAGCCTTTCTGTGAGCCTCTAGATTGTGCAAAACAGATGGTGACGCTGTAACCTTTCATAAATCTATAATGAAAGGTGAATATTAGTGTGGTGGTAGTTAAAGCTCTAACAGAGCTGGTAGAAAAAGCAGGGTCTCAGTGCCGTAATATGTAAACTATGAGGAAAGCATTTCAACAGAAGCAAAGGTTAATCTTGCACTTTGTTTTAGACCATGCCAGAATCTTTCCTCCATATTCATCTTGATACAACAACCATATCTGATAGTTTTAGTAAACTTTTCCTGAAAAGAGCACATGTTAGAGGACACAGCTAATATGTGAAGGTAAAAACAATTTTAGACATGATCTATTAAAATAAAATTATTTCAATTCATTCTACAGGAACCAATATGTCATTATGACAGGTTTGTTATATAATACTCTAAACATGACCTTAAAAGTTATGGATTAAATATCTTTATGTTAAACGGTAAAATGAGCCATTGAGTACCCACAAAGGCCCCCACATGACTCATAAATCTCCATGCACTCACAGGTGGATTGGTCAGTAATTCTCACGCTTGACTTTTGTCTTTTATAGAGGGTATTAATCAAATCTCAAGCAGATTGCTGTGTAACTCAGAGTGTTGATTTGATTGGTGAAGCTTGATTCAAACAGAGCTGTGATGCTGATTTCTCCCTGTCTTACTCATGTGGTTGGCGTCAGGCTAAAAAATAGTTAATGTCACATAAGATAACAGCGACTTAGCAGATGTCTAAATTTAACACCCACATTAATCTATTTCATACTGACGCGGACCTTTAAGTTGGGATATGTACTTCTGTAACGCTGCATGGTTTGTGGAGTTCAGTATGAATAGTTTATTTTATAATGCAAAGTATGTAATGCTAAGATAAATATAACCATCACATATAACATATGTTTATCTAAAAATAAAACAAAAATCTTGTTATTTATGACCTTTTTATGTTACGTGTGTATTGTCTAGGTTTGTTTTTGCTTCTTTGATTATGGCAGGTTCACATAAACATATCATATCTGAACAGTGAGCATAAACCTACGCCCTATTTGACCATAGATTTTTACATCAACGTTGAAATAATAAGTCATTAATTTTCTTTTTAGTTAACTCCAGCAAATCACAATCTTCTGTCTGTTAAAACCAAAAATTCTGTGCCTTCATGTGAAGAGTAGTTGTCTTGCAATCAAGACGTTTTGGGTTTGATTCCAGCTTTTACCTGTCACATGTTGATGTGGCCCTGGGCAAGGCATTGAACCCTAAGCTGGATAGGGTGAATGTGGCTACAGTGCAAAGGACTTTGAGTGGTCACTATGACTAGAAAATGGATACATAAAGTCAGCCCATTTACCATTTAAATTTAATTGATTCATGGCAGAAGAAGGAAAATATTAAAGTCAGTATTCCTTAGCCTAGAAGTTTAAACGTTTTGTCACATCACAACCACGAACTTCAATTTATTTTATTGGGATGTTATTCCTAATTATAAAATGGCAATAAAATAATATGTGGCTTTCAAAACTTTTTGGCATACAGAAATCTGAAAAGTCTGGTGTTCATTTGTATTTAATGTCACCCTTTGTTGCAGGTACACCTGCAAACATTTTTAGTTTTGACTGCTTTCAGCGGGTTTCTTCTTGTCTCCCATAAAGGCCAGATTTGTGGAGTGCATGACTGATAGTTGTCCTGTTCAACACATTCTCTTTCCTGAGCTGTAGATCTCCAGAACTCGGCCAGAGTTACCATGGGCCATGTTCAAAAGAATCTTATTGACAGTGAAGACTGGGTAAAGTAGTAATAATTAGTAGTAGTCACGGTTGAGGCGTGACCCTGCTTATGAAGTTAACATATCAACTTAATTTCTGACGATGCTGGTAGCAATTGATTACTTTTTTGGGTGTCAGAGCTAAACACAGATGTATGCCAAATGTTTCACATTTCATTACAAAAATGTTTTGTAATCCATCAAGTATTATGTGCTACTTTTTGTTGAGCCAACACATAAAATCCCAATATTTTTGTTTTTGATTCTAAAGTAAAAATTTTTTTAAAGCTTCAAGGAAAAGGAATATTTTAGCAAGACACCTTAAAATCACCAAATATTTTGAAATGTTTTTTAAAGTCTTTGCTAAATGTACTTTTTTCTTCATATATTTTTCTGTTAAAATATTTTTAACTTATAATTTTATTTTGTTACGACAACATTAGCAAAGCACTTGTTAAATTGAGATAAATGGATACACGAAGACTACAACCAGTATGAAATTTTACTTACAGTGCAGAAATAAAGTGGTTTTCACACACATTCCTCACTGATAATTCTCATACATTTTTTATTTTTGAAGAGGTCATGCATAAAGTAGCGCTGCCAAGCTAGTGACTTTAACAACAGTTCACTTGGGGAAACCTGTGAGAGTATAACCATCTCATAAAGGAGATAATTCATATGTTTGTGTTTTGGCTCCTTTCAAACCAAACTGGTAACTCCCACTGCAAGCCTCAGAGCACATCTGTGGCTCTCAAAAAATGAGTCAAAACTCTGAGTTTATGTGCAAACTTTAAATAAAATCAGTCTCCAACCCTTCATTTTAGCTGCCCCTGGTTTTACCAAATCAGTGATTTAGGAACAAAAATACAGAAAGCCAGAACAAACCCCAAGTGTTATATACAACACCGTACTGCGGGACTGGAAAACACGCTAACAGTTTACCAGATAGACCACCAAGGGAAACCAGTAGTAAAGCTGCTGTTTTTTGTGGCATTTACACATCAATTGTGATTTTCTTTTGAATCTTTATGATGCAGTTTGATCTTTTTACTCCTATTTGACAAATACGAAAATGTTCTTTAATTTCTAGCAGAGCAATTTGGCATTTGTTTTCCCCACAACCAGCTCAATGATTCATTCTGCAACCACTCCCACTGGCATATCTGTCATATATGTTCTTAACTTCTTTAAGGGTCTCCACATGACATCATAATGATCTCCTTTCTAGCAAGTTCTGAGGTTAATTTACAGCCTCGTGATCTCTGAAGTACATTTGTGTTGACAGATATATGAGAAATTATGAGGAGATTCACCCTTTACTCTGTTCTAATTTTAGTTTTGTGTATCACTAAGTGGCAGGCTTGGACCATTTCCTAAATTTCAATGTCCCCCCAGCATGTTCAAATGTAGCTATGTCTGCACAAAGACCTCAGATATTCCAACCATCAACTGAATAACAAATGGTCACTGTCAGTACCATCTGTGTGGTTTATTTTATGATTGCTTCCTGGTTGTCTATAGCAGATAAGTGTGAGGAATCACTTCCCCACCAGCCCTAATCCCCCGTTAATGGCCAGCAGAAGTAACAGCCACTAAGAGACTGAAAGTCAAGGATTTAAAGGAGAAATAATTTTCCAGATTAGGAAAATGAAAACATGTATGTGAAATTAAATATTTTTGAAGATGCTCTGTGTTCATACATCTCTTGAGAGCAAAAGAGGATGATAAAATAAGCTTCAACTTGAAACAATTCATTCTTGTCTTTTCTTTCAGGACTGAATGACTGAAGCTTCTGGGGTGGTTTGTTTCTCTAAAAAAACAAGCACAGCTCTCCCTGGTGGCCTAAGGCTGAACCAACAGACCATAATTGAACACCTCCAATTTAGATCAGAATTTGGCCTGCCTGTAATCTGGTGATTTTTGCTCTGGACAGATGAAAGAAACTGAATGGGAAATTAATCAAACCATTTGAGGATGTTACATATGTGAAAAACCCAAGTTTGCTCATTCTTCAATTTCTAAACCTGATATCTGCTCCGGCGCTGAGGGACTTTGCTCTAATTTAAATGAAACATTATGCAACTCTGTCCATATTTATGTATATTTAGGTAAATTACAACTAGAACAAATATATTCTCATTCTCAAAGACCAGTTCTCTTTGAATTAAGCAGATTGCACAGGAAAAATAAGGTCTGTTTAAAGCTGGTGGTCATTTTTGTGGGTAAGAATTGAAAAGGGAAAAAAAAGGCACAAAAAAAACAGGTCATGGGACGTGAAAGATGGTCTAAATTGAGGTTAGCATTCTGTGGTGATGATGCTTTTTCCAGTGCATAATACAAACCTTATGGTTGTGAAAGAATCCAGCAGATGCAAAGTTTAATAAACGCAACTAAATAATAACTAATAATAACTATAATAACTAATAATAATAATAATAATAATAATAATAATAATAATAATAATAATAATAATAATAAATAATATTTATTTATAACTAAATAAACTCTGTAAAGAAGATTATTGTGAAACTCAGGTGAGGTTAACTGAGGAATCAGTGTGCCTGACATAAAAAAAAAAGGTGGAGGCAAAGAGCGGGGGTGCCAGGATGCATGGTTCCAGGGGGGGCGGTAGATCTAACTCTGGGCCTAGTTCAGCACATTGATCTAATAGGACTACTTTAGGGATTCTAACTCGGCTGATCAGCCAGTCAACATCATGGGCCAGGAAATCTCTAAAAACTCCCACCATCCAGATGATGCCAGTGACCACCAGCGCATCCATTGTGCAGCATTGTGCTGGAGTGTCACTACAATATTTATATTTCTACTCATTACAAATAATGCACCAATAAATGCAATTGCTATATAATCTGAAGGCGTACATATGAACATACTGTGATATAATTACTAAATGCAACATATTTTCATTGAGATTCTCATTTTTATTCTCCGTTCAGAATCAGGGATGGGGGGTGACTGTTGGTTGTGTGTTCGTGTGTGTCCGAAGTGACAAGTCAGAAAATGTAGCTTAAATTGATAATTTTCCTATCTCACCAGGTGTGCTGCCAGTGTCCTCTGTGTCCAAAATGTGCGTAAGCAAGTCTCTTAGTGTTCTTAAAGTTGCGCACATTGTGCAAATTAAGACTAATTGTGGACAAATTCAAAGTCATATTTTAAAGACATTTGTTAAATCGAAGCTCATACAATGCTTTTAAAAGAGAACTCCACTATTTCATGACATATAGGTTCACATCTGCATGATTTCAAGGTCTTTCAGTATTATTTATTTATTAATGTGCAAAGATGAAGGATGTGTTGCTGATTTTATTCATGCTACAAATAATAATATTTCTCTCAGGATTGCAAACATTTTGATTGGTATTTTCCAGATTATTTGTTCTCCTATTCCAATATTCATGCCCTGTGTAATGGATTGCAGGTACTGCAAACATCCATTGGTCAAACCAAAAATTGTTGAATCTTTAATCGCCCAACCCCGTTGGCTAATTCATAATTTAAAGAACCGGGTTGTGAAGCATTCAACTTTTTCCTGATCATGCTCCGCTAAATGAAATGGTGTGGAAAGTGTGAGGTCATTAACCTGCCACTGGTACGTTCCCTCCTAATATTGGGGATAATGCATCCCAGCCAAGTGTGACAAAAAAGAGGGAGAGCTTGCTCGTTCCCAGGTAGGTACCGGTTCTTCATTTTTCAGGAAGCTTCATTTAGGGATATTAGGTTATGAAAAGTTAATATCTATTTTAATTAGGAGGAATATCGCTTTAAATCTGGGGGAAATTTCCACTCTGCTGCTTGGGGGCCCTTTGAGTAAGAGAGCAGGACTCCTATTATCCTCCTGCAGATCAAACTCGATTTTACAGAAATGAGTTTGATCTGCAAACCTTTTAAAATGATTATTATTATGTAATCATTTGCTTTAAACGCTATCGCAAAATAATAATAATAATAATTTAAAAAAAGATGAATGTTTTTCAGATCTGTTAAGCAATGATTGATCTTAATATTGAACTGGTTGCAATAAACACTACTCATCATTTACCATTTTACTTGTGTTATAAACATCTGAGACTTTTCACTTGCCGCAGGATAATTCTTCTGTACAACAGGAACATTTCAAAGTGTTCCTAAATTCCTGTTGTTATTCTTTTCCAATTCCAAAAGATAGTGATTAACTTTCATATGTTCTGCTTCATCCACAGAATTAGGTAAAGAAGATGGATTTTACCTGCTTGTCAAGTTCTTAAAAGGTTTAGCAATTCATTTAAACACTACAACTACTACTGCTATTACTACTACTACTACTAATACTAATAATAACAACAGTGGTAACTTCCAGTGTTAGACTCTGTGACTAGAAATATGAAGGGCAAAAAAAATTGCTAAAAGACAGAACAATTACTAAGAAATATATATATATATATTTGTGTAGAAACTTTAAAGGCCTGGTATAATCCTCTTTCTTTCCTGAAAGAGTATATTTCTTTTAAATACTTTTTTCCTCTAATTTTCCCCTCAATTCTTAAGCACACCCTACAGAACAAAAGTGGTGTATGTGACCCTCTCTCACTCTTTCTTGTGTGTGTGTGTGTGTGTGTGTGTGTATGCGTGTGTACGTGCATGCATGCGTGTGCATGCGTGCACGTGTGTGTGTGTGTGTGTGTGTGTGTATGCTTCAACCAATGAGACAAGTAGAGGACATAAAAAGAAACAAGTTATGAATCTACCCGTCTTTGGGCTCAGCTGATCATCCACTTTTTGCCAAGTATGGGAACAAACTGGTTATTTGTGTGACCCTGCTTGCAACAACATATCTAATAAATGACTACAACAAAGCCTAACTGTTTGGATAGGAAAACATGAAAGAATAGGGAAAGACAAATAAAAGATCAGATTTGAGTAGAGTATTATACTCAGGTAAAAAGTAATCATTCTAAAATATTAATCAAGTAAGAGTAAAAGATTTTTGGTAAAAAGGCTACTCAAGTACTAACTGGTTGATTATGACATCTGATTTAATTTTTACAAAATGATTTAACCACACTGACAAAAAAATAATTAAATTAGTAGCAAATTTTGTTTTTAGAAAAATAAAAAATGCATAAGACAAACACAAAATAAATTCAGGCAGAAGAAACAGACATTTCCTAATCTATTTTTTTCACAACATTAAGCATCTGAAAACAATACTTACAGTAGTTAACTGATATGTTAGTTGTTACATAATTTTACTAATATATTTATATGTTAGGACAGTGTAAAGTACTTCCAGTAACAATACATACATTTACTGCATATTTATTTGACCTTTCAAATAACACATCGGGTTTAGTAGCTAGACAATTACATTAGAACAATAACACTTGTGTGCAACATGAAGTCTGACTGTAACATAATTGTGCAGATCTGTATCTGAGTCTGGTGAATATTGGGGTGAAATGTGCTTGTCCTTCATTTAGTGAAGTAGCTAGAGCCAGAAATTTTACTCAAGAGTAGCTGTGATAAAGCTGTCAGTTTCCTGACCCACATGCAGAACACAAAACAGAGTCTAAGGTAGATTTAAAATGTTTATTGAAAGGGTGGATGAAGACTGGAACCAGGAAAGGTTCACGTGGGCGGGGGGTTGGGGGAGTGACACTGTAGAGAGCTGAGCCCAGAGGTGAGTAACGGTATTTCTTGGATGATGAATAGGAATGGATGCTTTAGGTGGTATAAGGAGGGGCCAGACATGGGAATGAGTCCAGGAGTGTCTGTGGGTGTTTGTAGTTAATCCAGAGGAATTAGTCAGAGGTGGTTCAGGTGGGCGAATAGGCGGAGGCTGCAGGTGAACACGGAAGTGGAGAAGCTTTAGCCTGGTCAGACGTGGGGGTAGGGAGCGGTTTCTCAGATGAAAATGCAGGCTGGACCCAGAGGATCTGAAATATAAGCCAGGAACAGAACCTTGAGAAGGAGCAGAGAAACAATTACCAACAGGTAAGGAACTAAGGAGATTCATCAAAAGGATCACAGTGAACTCAGAGGGCTAGAAGTACCATGGGAGGTAAAACACTCAGGTCCTGAAGGCCTGCCAGCCAGCTCCTTTTAAACCAGCTTGGTGATTATTGCTGCCAGGTGTGCCAGCTGGCACAGTCGGCAGCTCCGCCCTCCAGGGTGATGGACAGCTAGGATCCTCTGACGGCTCCCTATGGTGCTTTTCTGCCAGAAAGGTGGAAAAACAGGCAGAAACAGGTAACAGAAATCCAGGATTCCTGACAGCAGCATTGCTTTGAAATAATAGTACTCAATTAAAAGCAAAAAGTATGGTCCAGTTACTCAGTGGCATTTATTTAAGTAAATGTTACTGAGTGAATCCAACTAATCGCTACTCATCTATGTTATTGAGGCACAGAACTGTTTGAGAAGATGATGAATTGTGTTTTGTTTAAAAATGAAGTTTAAAATATTTGAATGTTGCACATATATGTCCAGAGTTGGAGTTAGCAAAATGTCTATTTTAGCTCTCAAGGGAAATATGGTATTACAAAAACATAATGTTGAACTAAAGAAGATTTGAAACCTGCTAAGTCTATTACCTTATTATAAAATACTGTAAGTTATCATATTTTTTTTAATGAGGGATGAGGATTAGCTGATATTAAAAATATACTTTTTATTTGAGTTTCGTACCCGAATATGGCTTCATGTCTTGGCTGTAAAATGACACTAAACATTACTGTGTAACTGCTTGCTTTCAATTGATATTGCAGAGAAATCATAATTTCAATAGTTATTGCTGATTTTTTATTTTGTATTCCTTACACTGCTACTGTACCACCATACTGCTCTTGGAAATATTTTATGGTTTACAAGTTACTCATCATCCATGATTGAATATATTTAAAAGTTAGAATAATTATTTTTTGCATCTGCTGTTTTAAAATCTAATTAGATCTAACGTTTTCAGGATGCACCCCTTCACTTGATTTAAATGAGGCCAGAATTCCAGACGCCTATTGATCCTCCTTCTGCCAGAGTTATTTCTCACAGGCTACACAAATCTGCTTTTCCTGTGCGTCCTCTTGTACCAGAAGGGTTAATGCATTATACAAAGTGTTCAGATTCAGGGATTAGACCCCCCCCCCCCCTCCAATTCCATCAGTCAATTCTCGGTGCTCTCCGGGGCATTCATCATTTTGACAGTTGCAGATAAGGCAATTATTTTTCTCAAGCAACTACAAAATGTAGACAAGTGCTTCTATGACAGTGTGTCTGTTTGAGAGGGGGGAACACAAATATTATTGCAACAGTCGATGACAGCACGTAGCGCTAGCTACAAAGTGAATACCCTCTGTAACACAAAGAGAAACAGAGGTTTGGAGTGTTTCATATGTCCAAATCTTACATTTCACAATTTTATATGGTGAAATAAAGCCTTATTTTGTGCTACTTTACTTGTGTGAATAATCACAGTTACAGATGCACACTTTAAAGAACGCAATTTAAATTTAAACTTTTAATGCCATGCAGTTTTATTAGTTTCAAAAACTGAAACAGCAGAACCCCTACTGTTTTAGAGGTATTTAAAGAATAGAGTAATTGAGCTTTTGCTTTCAAAGTTCCATTTTCAGCCTGGTTTACATTTAAACATTTTTGATATCTAACTGTCCTGAGATATGTTCCTTGCGCATTTGTTGAAGTTGTAATCATTTTAACTGATTCTCTTCTGAAGCATGAAGCAGCCACTTCTTTAGGAGCCCCTGGGGGGCAGCAAAGGACCTTATTATTATTATTTTTATTTTTTTTACAGCTGGAGCTGCTTACCGCTGACTTACACCACTGTCACTTTACTGCCAGACTCAAGTCAGGGAGCGTTTCAGGCTCCTGGTAAATGTTTCCCGGAGAAATAATAAAGTTTTCTCTGATAAACAAACAAACAAACAAACAAACAGGCAAATACTTGAGAGGAGCTTGCACAAAGTTCAAACGTGCAGCAAAAGTCAAAGCTGAATGTAACACTGTTATAACTAACAGAAAAAAGTTTGTTTAGATCCATGTTCGGTGGTACTTGGGCTGCCTTTAATGGTATGCCGAAGATGTTTCTGTATCAGTTATTTGCTCTGTAAACAGGAAGGAATTACCTGTGATGTGAAGCTAATAAGGATAATCATTCTAAAAGATTAGGTATTCAAAAATGCTGATCTGTTCTTCATCAGTAACTCAAAACAGTACAGTAAGTGGGAAGATTCTAAAAAAATCCTGCACAAGTTTCAGCAGAAAAAGCAAAACTGAATAAGGGAAAGCTGCTAGTGGCCACTTGGTCCGGTTTTTATTTAGAATACTTCTGTTGTCAGAATTTGAAATGGGAATGACCCAAACATCAAACCCAACTTAGCAGTGTTCCAGTTTTGAGTTTAAAAACCAGGGGGACTTGCTGGCTGACATTGAAACCAGTCTAACAACTATAAGCAATTACAAGCTATTATCAATGTATTTTTTCTTTTAAACAGTGTAACAATATTTTCATTAAATAAGGTTAAATTTCCAAATGTATTACTAAATAAAAAAAAATACATATCATATTTTTTTATGTGGTGATTAGTAAGTTTTATATTCAAGATGGACATGTTGGAGTTTAGAGTTTGAATAAAAACTCTGACTTTCCCACTAGAAAAAATTAACTTACAGGAAGCTTTCTTTATAAATGTCCAAGTTCAAATTCAGAATTTTCAACTTGTGAGTAAAAATAGAATGCATTCTAATGTTTTAAAATGCTGTCAAGATGGCAGAACATAGAAAACGTCACATTCACTAAGTTGGTACTTATTATAAAATACTTTAAAAAAATACAAATACAGAACAAAGCCAGACAGCTGTGGGTAAACAAAATATGAAAAGAATGTCACTTTGACTAATATAGGCAGATATCCAGCCCAAACACATACAGCAAAGTTTAAAAAAATCTCCACTTTTAAGCTCAGTTTGCATGTAGTCAGAAGGTATAAAGGAAGAACAGAAAAATCTGATGTGCAAAATGTCCATGTTAGCATAGACTTTACCCAAAAAAAACAAAGTAAAAAACAATCAAACAAATGACCCATCCCCCCTTCAAAAAAACAAAACAAGTTTTGATAAATATATTTTTTGTGAGGATTCAGGGGATCTTAGAGGCCACCTGCTGGCCTTCAAGACCATAAGCAGTGGCTTAGTTTGCTTCCTCCTCTGACCAAATTTGGTTGCGTCTTCATGGTTTAAAACACTCAGCAAAAGATTCACTCTGCACTCTTAAATACTTTCAAACCTTTTCTAAGTGTGTCTGCCAAATTTCAAGACACACTTTGGCTGAACTTCAGTGTGAAGGGAACAGAGATGAGAAGAGGAGGAGGGTGACGTAGGGCAGAGCTCAGATCTGTCAACGGATCAAAGAGGGGAACTTGTTCTCCCATCGCTGTCAGCACGTTTTAATGACCAAGGTGTGCCTCCCTACAGAACTTTCCCATGCAGAGTGTCTCATACAGATTCAAGGCCTAAACATTAACTTGCACTTATTTTGTGTGGAGAAAAATACTTAATTAAACATTACACATGCTGATTTTGGTAAAAAGCTGATTATCTTTAAAAGTACAAATTAAACAAAATTTTAATATATGAATGATCTTGATTAGTCTAATTATTTTAATTATTACTATTACTTTTTAGGTAATTATTATGACATTATTACAAAGCATTGTGGAAAATGAGAATAAGCCAAGTACACAACTCTGAGGAAATAAGATTCAATTCAATTCATCCATCCATCCATCCATTTTCTTCCGCTTATCCGGGGTCGGGTCGCGGGGGCAGCAGCCTAAGCAAAGAGACCCAGACTTCCCTCTCCCCAGCCACTTGTTCCAGCTCCTCGGGAGGAACCCCAAGGCGCTCCCAGGCCAGCCGAGAAACATAGTCCCTCCAGCGTGTCCTGGGCCTTCCCCTGGGCCTCCTCCCGGTGGGACGTGCCTGAAACACCTCACCAGGGAGGCGTCCAGGAGGCATCCTGACCAGATGCCCGAGCCACCTCAACTGACTCCTCTCGATGTGGAGAAGCAGCGGCTCTACTCTGAGCCCCCTCCGGATGACTGAGCTTCTCACCCTATCTCTAAGGGAGAGCCCAGACACTCTGCGGAGGAAACTCATTTCAGCCGCTTGTATCCGTGATCTCGTTCTTTCGGTCACCACCCAGAGTTCGTGACCATAGATGAGGGTAGGAACGTAGATCGACCGGTAAATCGAGAGCTTCGCCTTTTGGCTCAGCTCTCTCTTCACCACGACAGACCGGTAGAGCGCCCGCATAACTGCAGATGCCCCACCAATCCGTCTATCGATCTCCCGCTCCATTTTTCCCTCATTCGTGAACAAGACCCCCAGATACTTAAACTCCTCCACTTGGGGAAGGACCCCATCCCTGACCCGGAGGAGGCACCCCACCCTTTTCCGGCTCAAGGCCATGGTCAATTCAATTCATTTCAATTTATTTATACAGTGCCAATTCACAACAGATGTCATCTCAAGGCAATTTGCAATAAAGTCATTTCAATACAAGCATTCCAATCAGTTTAAAGTTTTAGCTAGTTTTATGTTTAAGGAATCCCAGCAGATTGCATCGAGTCATTGACTGGCAGTTGGCAACATCAGAATGAAGGCAACGACAAATAAAATCAATCGATTCACATCCTGCACCTTAAAATGTTTGACAGCTTTTAAGATGCTGCTGCTCGCTGTCATCCAAAGACAGTAAATACAGCTGCATTTCCTAGTCCACTCAGCTGTTGTATAAATGAACAGAATTATAAGAATAAACAAGCAGCAATTAACGCATGATAGAAAAGAAAGTCAAACATGTTTCTGCTTTAAACAGTAAAAACTGTGATTAGAAGACCGACAAAGGCTTCATGTGACCATCTGAGCTAAGCCACTGCGACAATAAATCACACAAGGAAAGAAGGCCAAGGCCTTTATGGGGAGTGCCACCCATATATTGACTTCACATCATAGCAGTCCTCGTCTTGTTGGCCGCATTATAAATCCTGTTTCTAAAAGATATACGATATGTTTGAAGTGTAAGAGCTGCCTCTACCTTACTGACTAAACTGTTTGAAAATTTAAAAAAACTTCAAGTAGCAAAACGTACGCAGTTCGTAATACTTGTAACACTTGAAATTAGCTTACCTCTTATGTGTCATGCCTTCCTATGTGTGTCTGACAGGATGTGCAATGCGTTTAATGAATTAGGCAGCTTGTGCAGACTTCTATAAGGTTGAATAAGTAGTTTCTAAGACAGAGAGAGAGAGAGAAAGAGGAGAAAGAAAAGGATGAGTTAACAGATGAAAAGCCGAGAATTCAAGCTGAACCAGGGGTCGTCCCCCTTAAACTGCCCCCCAAAAACAAGTTCTAATTCCAGACAAAGCACCAATCTTTCAGGAGCCTCAAAATGTATTTATTTACTATATAAAAAACCACCAAGAGATATTCTATACAATCCTGACTTTGGGAGTTTTCAAAATATTCTGTATTATTTCTTGAGAGAAAAGCCGCTAAATCAGAGTAACTAAACCTTACATTAACTAACTAAAATTGAGATAATTCTAGATAAATCTGCCAAAGGGGAAACAAAAGCTACCAGTCTAGTATTCTCATTAAATTAGGGTCATATTCACTGCAAAAGAAGGAAACAAATTCAAGAATTTGCTTTCTAATTTTAATGAAGAAGATCATCTTACATGAGCTTTTAGAATAAAAAAACTCAAATTTACAAATATAATAGTCACATGAGTTTCCCATAGGGTGATTAAACAGTACAAGCAATTGCTGGCTGTTGGGAAATTTACTAAAACATAAACATAATGAAGAACATGAAAATGGGGTACTAGAAAAATATATATAAAAAGCGGAATGTTAGTGTTTTGCAAGAATTTTTGAGGCAAACCTTTTCTTTTCAGCTCCATCTTTTAAAAATAAATACGTACAAGGTGGTATATGAGGATGGGATTTTTGCTCAGTTCAACTTTGAAAATATTTAAATCGTTGAATAGATCAGATAATTTATCCATTTTGAAATAAGAGATCTGTTGTAGGGTCATGATCTTTTCAATCAATCAATGAGATTGTTTGCATGGATGACTTCTAACACAGCCAAAAGTAATACAAAGTGTTTTACAAACTTTCATAACAAAAGAAAAAGAATGCAAATAACAACCATCTTAAAGAATGTAAACTGATTAAGCAAAACACAAACCATTAAAAACCAAAATATAAAGTTATATAAAATGTGGAACTAAGGAAATGTAACCGCTGTTGTGAGGAAACAGCAGCAACAGATATAAACAACAAAAAAACACAAAGAAACAGAAAAAAATAATTTTATTTATGATAACATCTAAAATAGTGTAACAAGCATTAGGATCAAATTAAATCAAATTAGGATCACTTTAAAAATAGTATAGAGCGAAGTAAATACATTTAAAACTAACTTGAAATTTAATGGACAGACAAAGAAATAAAGTAAAAATAAGGATGAAAATAAAACAAAATGAGTGAAGCAAACGTAAGAGTCAGGTTAATACTGTGTATTCTTATTTTCTTTTAAAGCCATCAGCTGCCCTCTGGTCTTCAGGGAGGCACTTCCAAAAGTGAGAGCCACAATATTTTAATGGAGCCTCACCATGAGCTTTAGTTTTTACTTTAGTTACTAATAAATGACCCTTTTTAGAAGACCTAATGGGTCTTGAGGGCTTGTTAAGTCAGCAATTCAGGCCGACAGGTTGGGCTAAAAGTGTTAATTGTTTTAAAGAACAATAAAAAGAACATTGAAATGGTTTCTAAAATGCACAGTTGTGCAAAAAGTTTTGTAGTAGTCGCTCTGCATTAAACTAACAGAACGGTTCCTCAGCCAATGTTTATCAGATTAATAAAGCATTTCTCATGTTATGTAAAAAAAAGAACGCTGATTTTGATGAAATAAAACACATTTTATTAGATATCATTGCCAGTGTTGAGAGTGTGTCTCTTTAAATGTAATAGCCAAAACTCAGTTTTGCTTTGACTAAGATAAAAAAATGTATTTGCCATCTATGAATTAATATCTAAAATACAGTTACAAAAGTGCATTAACTGGTATTCAGTCATAATGAGACGCAAAATAATCCAGCTATAGAAATTAGCTTAATAAAAGTAAATAACATGATGACTCCACCATGAAGTAGCTTATAAACAATAAACAGTGTGCGACCCAGACCTTGTGGAACTCTCCAGTGGAAATGATAAAAAAACCATCACACTTTTGCATATCTGACTTCTGTTTTAATGGCATAGGATCATTCAAGTTCATAGGTAGATAACGCTCCAACATTGCCTCATTACCAATGTAACGCTTTAGTATGCACAACTTAATAGCAAAATAAGCCAGGCTGCTACAGATGTTTTTGGACAATATTTTGGAAAATTACGTGCATCAGCCCCACAGCTCATGCAAAACCATGTATATCGGACTGCTACAGGATTTATGCAACTACAAAACAAAAAAAAAAGAAGCAGAAAATGATCCAATGATAACATCTCATGGAACATTGGAATAAGTTTGGCTCACTTAAGCATGCCAAATGCTTGAAATAGAAAGCGAAACTGACAGCCTGTTGTACTTGAATAATGTGGCAAACACTTATCTGACCATTTGAGGGCCAGCTGGTGAGTTGATTCCTAAATGAGAAAAACAATCCTTGATCCTAATACACAGACACTATTCAGAACAGGACTGAAAGTGACACATACTTTAAAAGTATAACAGGACTTGATGTTCCACAAAATCTACCTAATTTCGTCATGCTTAGCCCCTGGTAGCATGTTTTTAAAATGCCAGCATTCATAATTAGGAAACAATGTGACAGTTGCTTGACATGTGAATTACCTTTGCTTTGCCTATGATAGGACTTGAATCACTTCTCCAGAGATTCCAATAAGTCGACTCTGTCCAGTAATATGGTGCGGCACTGAATGTTTCTTCTTATCCAAATAGAATTTGATGTTGTGGTTAGGATCTTCAGCAGTGCTGTTTCTGGGCTATGATTGGATCTGAAATCTCACTGATTGAACTCATACATTTCAAAATATCAAATGGTTATTTATCTAATTAAAAGCATGTTTTTCTAAAATTGTACCTAAAAAAAAGCAAGTCAGAAATTAGTCAAAAAATATTAAACGTTGTATTCACTGACAGTAATTCTCTAAATATGAGCTCACCCATCTAAAGAGTTTTTGTTTCACCATGATTGTTGAATGGGAGGGAAGTGAGAGCTTTCCAGCTTCATCACTGCTGTTTGAAGTAGAGGACCAGATTGATATATTTCAAGAACATTGAGGGTTCCTGGTTGTTCTTTAAGTCCTCACCGCTCAACTCTGTGTTTCATTTGTCAGACAGCAACACTCTGACAATTAATGTCTCTATATTGTCTTTGCATAAGGGAACATATTTACATTTCCACTGCATGGATGGTGCAGAAACTATTATTGTGTCTAGAGTGACTTATTGTAAGTTTACAGCCAGCGATTTGGAACACAAACACACCCATCCAGACCGAGCCACACACAACAATACACACAAACATACACGCAGGCGCACACACGCACACACACGCACACACACTCACCCATGCATCCTTCAGAACCATTGATTCTGTTTAGAATAGTGTGCTTTCTCCTCACTCTAGATAGTCTTGCCACTGCCCGTGCCGTTAGTGCGGCAGGCATTTTCAAACTCTTTACATCCATTACATTCCACTAGGTAAATACCTAATGCTGGAAACATTTGTCAATGTATGCGCCTGGCTGAACAGAATAGATTATTGGGGGGGCTGAGTAAAACACACTGCATGTCTAAGCAGCAGCATGCCTGTGACATATTAAAAACTTTACACAAGAGTATTGAGTTTTTTTCTCTCCTGCAACAAACTTTGCTATAATTCTGGAAAATGAAGCTTGTAAAGAAAGTTGTTCAGTGCAATAAGTAGGAATGATACATTTTACATAGCATCAACATGCCATTCTAACACCTTTATTTCCACTTTCTTAAAGTGTGAGTGAATGCAAAGGGTAAATTTCAGAATGCTTCCATTCTTGTCCCATCCTGTGCACAAACATAATATTCATCACTATCTCAAGTCACTTCAAATGTATTCATGAGCACACTTAAAAATAACATGCAGTAAATGTATATAATAGAACTAAGAAAAATCAATATAAAAGAGCACAGCAATAACAACAAAATTTCAGATAAAGAATCACAAGTTGGTCCGGTTTAGATGCCAGGGTATAAACATGGGTTTCTAAAGTTCCCCTTTCTTTTCTTTATCCTTCTACTTGGTAATTGAGGAATATCTGCTTACCTGACTGCAGTGATCCTCTAGGCGTATGCACAGTCAGAAGTTTGATTTACTATAAACTTACAATTGCAATCTTGCAATTAACTGGAAATTAGGTCCTCAACATTACTTTAGAATAACTATTTCATACTTAAGAATAATATTTATCAATATGTTTTTGAGTACATTTTGGGGCATCAACTAAATTGCAAATACTTTGGTTAAATGGACTTTGACCAATGTTTAAAATTCAAAATAACTGTTTTACTTGTCTCTGTTAGAAATAGTGTAAAGTAAAACTGTTTTCTATGAATGCATTTGTTTTTCATTTTCCTTAATAGAGGTTACTTCTTAAGACAAGTCTTCGGGAGTAACTGTCTTATAGTTAGTCACAGGAAAATGTCCTGTAGACCCGTTTCTCTGGAATTTTCTGTTGAAATTTGTTTTGTCAATAGATCATCTGCAGTTTATGTATAGTACTTTTTGCACCTGTATAATGAGAGGGAATAAAAAGGGAGGATTAAAGAAGATTGCCTAATTTTCAATTTATACAAAAATTTGAACAATCAATTTCAATTTTGTGATTTTTGAAGTCAAATTGCAATGCAAATATGTCAAAAAGAAGTCAAATGCAAATATGGTTATTTAAGGTAGTGCAACATCTGTTAATGTTCTAAAGCAAAATGTTTGCTTTTCTGTCTAACTATATAGTTCACAGTTAAACTTGCTTTGGCAGATTTTTTTTTCTTTCATTTTGATTGAATCCACTCCTTACAACAAATTTAAAACTTAAGTTTAAAACAGGGATGTGTCCCACTATTTGTTAAGATTAATTTTTATGTGAGCAAATATACAGAAAGCACTGGATAATTATTACCAATAAGTTACTGTTAGTTTAAACAGTTTCATGAATCAACATGAAACCTGAGGCCATTATTTCTTATTTTCAGTCTTAATTATAGAAAATATGAAGAGTAGATTTCAGAATGCTGCCATCTTGTCAATCATTGTTTTAATCATCAAAATTCTCAAATTGCCATTTTCTTGGATTTTCTTGGATTCAATTAAGCCACAAATATGTTAGTGAAAGATGCTATAAAGTATATTTGCATTCTAAAATAAAGTTTACTAGTCTGTACAGAAAAAACAACAACAACAAACATTTGCTGTGAAGCTCGGGTTGGCAGTAAAATGCGATTCTGTTCATTGAACCCTTTAAACAACAAGTCATTGTCTAAAAAATTCTAACAACTGTTTATTGTCAAAAGTTTAAAAATACATATTCTACCCATAATTGATACGTTAAGCTTTTGTAGTTTTGAAAATGTGACCAAAATGCACAGTTTTGAATACATTATACATAAAGATCGCAGACTTAAACAGCATTCATCACTTTTACCTATTTTAAAACATTTTTTTCAAGTGTTTGACAAATGTTTGGCATCTATATAGAGGGCATATAAAACTATTTTTTGCAAAATGTTTACTCAATACAGCCAGTTCTTTAGAGGAAGTTTTACCTTTGCTAGTCTCAGAAAAACTTGGCTCAAAAATGGTGCACTTAGTTTTACAGGGTTGAAACGGTTAATGAATATGATTAAGCAATGCTTTTAAATGTTCCTTCTATTTTGATGAAAAGATGGAGGGAAACATTTGAAGCTTACTCCTTATGACAACCAAGCTTGCAGAGTTTCAAGCTGGGATAAGTGTTTTATTTTGCAACCTCAATACTTATTGGTTGTAATGGAGAAAAGTAGGACACCTAAATATAATCTATAAATATGGACCAAAATCTGAGGTATGTCTAAAATACTGTACTGAGTACATATTACAACATATTGTTAGTTTTAGGTTTCTAGATGTCTTTCAAGAATTATATCAATAGTACTTTTCATTAAAGTGATGAAACAAGTAAAACCCTGTCTTTTGTTTCATATTCCATGTATCGCTTTCCCAAGTGTGCCTGTTGTGGTTTATTACTGCTCTTCCAGGTAAAGTTTAAAGTGTAAAAAATTCTTTAAGCCACATTTAAAAAAATTTTTTCAGAATTTGTAAAGTTGTTGTTCATATTGGTAAATCTTTCTTGAATTCTTTTTCTCCTCATTCTCTTTGATGAAATAAACAGAGAAAAAATTTAATCTTTTCATCCCTCTTGTGTAATCTTCAGAAGACACTTTGTTTCAATCAGAGCATGGCTCATGTTTGAGAGTTGTAAAACATATTTCCATAGATTTGTTTCAGGTCATTTAGATTTTTTTTAGTGCAACATACTTCTCTGTCTTTGCCTCTTTGATCCTCACTAATTAACAGAGAATAGGAATCTTGTAGCAGACCTTCTTCAGAAAACATACACAATGAAGAAGCTGTGGCTAAGACCAGACAGGGGTGATATCGGGTCCCTTATTTGGGAGGCATTTCTATTCATTCCTTCAATATTCCATTCCTGGTTCTGCTTCAGGGGTTTGTCTTTTGTGGAGCGCTGAATGGGAAAGCAAGAGAGCGTCTCTGCTTCCGTTAATTAGAGCTTCATGCAAGCTTCCGAGTCTTGAAGAGTCAAAGTTTAAGAAGTGGGATGAAAAAAAAGAAACACTCTGTTGTTGCTTCAAACCCTGTTGTCCACTGTGACTTCAAAGACATTAAAAGGTAGAGCTGATCCCTGGGTTTTTTGCACTGTGTTGAAATCCTCAAAAGGAAACAGGAAAAACAAAACATTTTCATAGAAAAAGGCAGGTACAGAAACCCCTTTTTTCAACAACATTTTGGGGACTTTTTGCAATGATTTTCCAGAGAGATATCACCTGTAGAGATGCACTGAGAAATGAGCAATTAGCAAAATGGAACGATTACCTGCTGGTCGGAAATTCAGAAGTGTGATTTTATTTCCAGTTAGTGAATGCACCATTTTTAAAGTACTTACAGCTTGCTGTAATGAAGCCACTGTTTGGTGAGGACGTTTCTACTGCACGAGGAAGACCTAGTGTTATCTATTTTCAGATTGAGTGTTTTGACAGAGCAGCTTAAAATGAAACGGTATTTTCTACAGCATGTGACCCCATATCTGTTCAGTCAGGATGTGAGGAAGAGTGAGACTTTTGGGTATGAAATTTGCTCCGTTTTTATAATTTTGAGCATCGAACCACTGTCTGTCATGTAATCCTGCTGGATTTGGAAATGTTGACAGCTTTTTGGAAATCTCATAGTTAAGGTAAAGTTCTACATTCTCTAGAAGTACACAGACACCGTTGTATCTGTAGTTATAGTCACAGTAATCTTTCTATTCACTAACATAAGATGCTAAAGACAGTTAAATCCGTTTTGTAGTGACTCCTCTCACACATATGCCTTAACTAACCATCTGGTTCTGATAAAACACATAATCATCAGCTATTATTAGATTATAAAAATGTTTTAAATGCTATTCTTATATCCTTTATGTACAATAGTTTTGAGGGGAAATTGGAATCAGCCGAACTGGAATCAGTAGGCTAAAGCTATAAAAGGAACCTGTCAGTGGAAATCAGTGCATCTCTATCACTTAGTTCGATATTTCAAATAGAGCTAATGATGATATTTCATTAAAGGGACTATTAGATTTATTGTGTTTTTTTTGCAGGATACCATACAGGTAAGCACGTGAAAAAAAGAAGAGAAAAAAGTCCTGGGCTTTGTTATGAAGTGTTGCTATGGGTGTCCTTTTATACCATAAGATTTCCTTTTGCCTCATTAGTTAACACACTTTCTTAGTTTTGAACAATACCTTAGCTTGAGGTCTCCCAGCAGAAATCCCCCTGCTCCGTTGATATTTCCAGGGCCTGCAGCAGAGTTTCAGAGAGAAGGCCTTTTCCCCCCTGTCCTAACAGCTTTAATACTTGTAATTATCTCTTGCTGGGGGAGGCTGGAAATTGGATTAGGGTGGTGAGTCTCAGCTGAATGAATTACCTCCATCTCCCCACTTGGTGGGCCACACGCTGATAAACTGCGGAAAAACGGATTTGGATTCAGCCTTTGCATTCATGGCTTCCTTGTGGAAAAATGAAATTTTCCAACAGAAGGGGCCAGCGTGCCAGCAGTATCTGTCCACAGCATGTTTCATCTGCTCCTGCTCTTCTGGAAATGCAATTACCTGCGTTATCGGGGCCTAAATGGTGACAGTTTGGCAGGGGAGCGGTTGCACCTGCCAAAGGCATCCTTCCACACTGTTTTTTGTTGCATTCAGTTTTCTTTCAGTGTGAAATTAGTTCTCCACATTTCCACCTGTCAGAAGTAAAACAATTTCTTGATTTGTTTACAGGTAGAATACTGCTGCTTATGACTGCCATTGTAAAGAAAATGGAGGTATACATACCTAATTTTATGATCACATTATGTATATATCCCCAATTTCTTCAGATTTAGATTCTTATATGTGGTGCAAGTGTTCAAACCGCTTTCACTTTTTTCTTTACATTTAATAAAGTTACAGCCACAAAGCTTAATGTATTTTTTTAAAACTTTATATGAACACGAACACAAAGAATTGGATACCTGAAGTGCAAGTACAATGACAAAGGGTTTACCAAACGTACACCCATGTGTATTCACTCCCCCTTTAAAATTATACCCTTACATAAAAGAGACTAATTGATTTTGTAAGTCAGCCAATTAGTATAAATAGATGAGTGACATCAAAGAAAGCCACTGTGAGGAGAACCCCATGAGAGGTCGGGTTAAGAGTTTCCTGCAAGACATATAGGACTCACAGCAAACATGTGGAAGAAGGCGCTATCTTTAGGCTGCAAACTTTATGTATTTATTCCCCATACCTATGTAACATTTTATTCAAGAAATTGTTTTCATGTCCTTTATTGCACAAGTTTGATGTTCTGAAAGTTAAAACTAGATACAACATTTTGTTCTTTGATTGAACCATAAACCAAATAATATTATAGTAAGGGTTCATAAAAAATAAAAAAAAATTGACGTTCATGTTTGGATCGTAAAGGTTGCTGACCCTGGAACAAAGCATATCACTGCATTGGAATGGCCTAGTCAAAGTCCAGACTTTATTGAAACTCTTAGATAAACCTGGACAAATGTTGTTCACAGACGCTTTTAATCACAAGGTTGTTAACAAGTGTTAACTCATTCTGATTTTTTTGTAAAACATTGTAAAGCATGCATCCATCACATAAAACCCCAAGACAACACTTCAACATTCGTGGTTTTATGTGACAAGATGTAAAACATTCTGAATACTATGAAGACTGTGCAAGGCACTGCATTTTTTAACTATTTGATGGAGGAAGAAACTCAAGAAAAGTCAACTGTTTTGAAAGGAAAAAACATCAAGCTGAAAGAAGTGGAAACAAATCAGAGAAACACAGAGCAAGCAGAAACAATGTTTTGTTTCTGCACTGTAACAATGTCCTTCACATGAATCGCTGAACATAAATCAAAGATTGATACTAAATTATTTACAAACATCAACTCAGCTATTGCTCTACATGTGTTGTTTCTCTCTGAGGAGAAAAAGGTTTGAGCTATTTCAAAGGGTCTATTAAATCAATATGTGGGGAGGCCTGCCACTGTGCACCTCCAATACGACATGGTGAGTAATTAAACTTTGGGAATTTATTGTATTTTCTCCACCAAAAGGACAAAAATACATTTGCAACATATTTCATGGCTCTGGATATATTTGCCAGATAAATACTTTACAATTATTAGAAAGGATCAGACACTTCCCTACATTTGGGGTCTAAATTAAGTCAAAATTACCTCAGACTGAGCTTAACTAAAGAGATAAACCTTTGAGAAGTTAAAGACTTTCACTTCACTGAAATGAGCCCAACTTTGTTTTTCCGTTGTTCATTAGGCAGAGGTTTAATTTCGGTTTCATATTTAATTTCCCGCTGTGTCATTGTGAGCAAGTCAGATCAAACGGAGGACAAACTGGCCCTACAAACCCAGAGCTTACTAACAGAAACCCCCCCCTTGTCTTTTCCACTTCCCATTCTTTTAACCCCCTACCGAGGACAATCCTGGAAGGTAGATAAAAGAACAACAAAAGATAATTAAATCTAAAAAAGGAATGTAAAATCTTTGTTTTCTCACTCAAACAGTTGGGGATAGATTTTAGCACAGTAAGAGTTGGGCTAATGTATGCAACAGCCCTATGGGAGTCCTTCAAATTTTACCTTCTGCCTGGAACATGCATGGGTAAATACAATATTACAGTTCCCTGTAATTGTAATATGTTCCTACTTTTACTTTCTTACCTCATTACATTTAGATGCATGAAGAAAAACAATTAAGCTATTTTTGAACCACCAAAAGCCAAATTTGTCATATCTACAATTATCAATTTACACATATGCCATTATCGGAGGAGTGAAGACTGCACTGATGTGCATTGTTGTCCCAACTCAGACCAGTCCCATCAGTGACAAATTTAAAAGTATAATACAGTAATGCCTCACATAGACCGGGCTATTTAGGCGGGAATTTAATATTCATTGCTTTTGCAGCTTGGTTGGCTTTTAGGTGCTATCACCCTCATCCACCCTCCTCCCAGCTCCACCCACTCCCAGCTATGCCGCCATTTACACCACTACATCCAGCAAACAGGGGGAAACGGCAGTGACTGGGACAGACATCTGAACGCACATCTAGCCATCTCTTTGACCCGCCCTCCTTCAGTCATTTTCCCCCTATTCTCTGTGCAGGGCCGCCTCTCTCTGTCCCCCATCACTCTCCCTGTCCTTGTTTTTGATCTTCAAACGCTGGTAGGGATAATGACTACAAATCAGGGATGAAGGTGAGTGATCACAATGTGGCCCACCCATCCCAGCTGGCCTTTTTACTCCCTTCATATGATGCATCTTCCTGACTCTTTCTGGGAACCCGCTGAACTGTACCGTAAGGATTTCATGTGTGGTTCATGGGAGGCAGAATGTGGCAGGACAAATTTTGTGTGCAAGGCCTCCTAAAATAGGCATGAACAGACAGTTCTGACATAATTTAATTTTGTGCTTAAATAATGGCTTATAGCAGTTTTATGACAACAGTACTGGTACTTTGCAACTGTGAGTATTGCGATTTTATTTCATAACACACAGACATAAAATTTGTCAGTTTTTAACACAAAGGCTCAAAGCAGGTTCAATCAAGTTCGATTCAATAGAGAACGCTTGGAGTAAATCGAACAATTTTTAATGGAAACAGCCATTCGTGCAAAAAACAACAACAAAAAAACATCAAATTTTCCCACCACATCCCGCTTATGAGAGGCAAATATATTTTGAATCTTGAACTTGACAGTCCAATTCTTTACCTAAATCAATTGAACTGAGGGAAACAAGGCTCTCTTGAAAAGTGAATGGCTCTTGTAAACTAAGGCTATGTACACACGTAGCTGGGTTTAAACCCCCCCGAATATTCTCACCACCTTGTTAAAAAAAAAAACTCCATCCACACCTAACCGCATAACTGCGTTGTTAAGCACATTCGTAGACATTCCAAACCTATAGGGGGCAGCAGTTCCCCCAAATCCTATACACTCAGAGTAGCTTTTTACTTTCTAACTGCTACACAGAGCAGTAATTGAGGTTATAAAAACAAGCAAGCAAAAAGTGCTTGGACAATTGATAATGCCAACACAGCTCTGAGAGCATAAATGCTGTTTGAGTGTAAACACAGATCGCACAAGTGATATCGAAGCATTTTTGACATTGAAAGAGACGCTGCGGAGCCTAAAACTCTGATTATTTCTGTCCACCCGCAAACGCTTAAAACTGAGAAAACGCAAGTCTTCACTTTGGCTGAAGTTTTCAGAAAGATTTGTTTTCGATGCCATAAATCAGCATTTTCATGTGGATGACATATCTTCTTTTTGTGAGATACGCGGCTATGTGTGGACAAGACATTAAAGACTTTTGGTACAAACTCCTCTTCATTCAATAAAGACACATTTCCCTCACCAGCACTGAGAGGACACAGAATGCATGAATTTAGCCATTCATAAATTTCATTCATTTATTGATTTCTATAGTCCTTTAAAGACAGTAAATCAGACAAATGACTCAAACCATATGATTTTTGTATATGTTTTCCTCAAATACCCACTGTATCAAATTAAATACTTATCTTTTGCTCCCTGGTGGAAGATCTAAGTCTAAGATAGCTACACTGATCTTCTAAGAGTTCTAAGAGTTTTAATTATGCCTTTTTGGTTATGGTTATAGCAAATGACTTATGAAAAAAAATAAAAAATTCTCAAACAAATTTCTTCATTTTGGCATACAACTTCAAATTGCCATTTTACCACAACATAAATACAGCCATGCAACCAAAAATAACTTATATCATCAATAAATGTTTATAGAAGAGCTGGTGAAAATGTCTGTAACTTCAGTGCATGAGTTGCTTTTTTCATGCAGTTTTTTAATGTATATGTTTTTCTTTGTAAATATATGATAAATACATAATTTATCAATTTTACTACAAAAAATGAGAAAGAAAATATTAAAACCATTCAATTAATAGTTACATTTTGAAAATTTTACATTTTTATAACTAATACACCTTGTATCAGACTTTGCAGGGTAAAAATGTCAGATTCTAGTCACTGTCCACTTATTCAGTACATCTTTACTTTCTAAATCAGGAGTTGGCATTTCCAGTCTTTGAGGGTTGGTGTCATGCATGTTTTAGATGTTTCTGCACTTGAACACACTTTAATGTAAATCAATAGGTTATTAGTAGGTCCCCCGTTGAAGCTGGCAACAGGCTTAGGAGATAATTCAACCTTCAGAGAATATCCCACCTCTGGTCTAAACTGTCCCTGCATAAAATTTCCCAATAAAACACACCATCTTTGATAATGAAACTTTTTGTCCTAATGACCACACTGATGCAACTTTAAGATCTCCTTTCTGTTTAGCCATCAAAACAAAAAGTGTCCTCCTACCAGGAGTCATCCTTTCACATCATGAGTTTCTAATGGGCAGTTTATATGATTCATGCCAATCAAACATCTGTTCTCTGTTCCCTTTGTCAAGAGGAGCACCTGCTGACCCCAAAATGACCTCTGCTGGGAAGCGATGTGGTGGGAGAAACTAAACTATGGTTTCTTGTTTCAGGCCGGAGATTGAAAAAAAAAATCTGGGAGAGGTTTTATGACTACTGTTTACCTTAGTGGAGTACTGCCTCTTTCTCCCCCTTTTTTGTTCTTAATGTGCTCCCGAAAAAAATGTTTCACTAGGGAGCAGGAGGTGAAATTTTTCTCATCCAAATGGATGGCAATTTCCCACCATTTAGCACCTGAAGGTAATTAGCTTGAAGAGATTGCGGAGTGAGAAACACGTTCATGGAACATTAACTCTCGTACATTCTCCAGTTGCAGAGAATTAATAGGAAAGATTAAAGTTTAAAGAGAGCAAATGCCATTAGCACACAAACCACCTCTCTGTGGCACCATCTTGGGCTAACTTTTCCCCCTTTTTATAATAAATCTGCATTTCACAATGGCGTTGGAGTCTGGTGTACAATAGCAGGTAATAAATGGTGGAAATGAGACAGTTCTTTAGGTTTGCTCTATGGTTCTGTATGAGATAATGAGAGGCTTCAATAGCCTGCAGCATTATTTTTCTCCTTAACAGCTTTCTGCTTGCTTCCACTACACTCTGATGCAGTATGCTAATAACTATTTCAAACAACCTTGTGCTCATGAGAATGCTAAGCAAATGCAGACTTCAATCTAATAAAGAATTTAATACATTCAATTGCATAGGTCCCAGTTATGTAGTCTCCAAATATAATTTCACAATCACCAGCCACTTTATTAAGTACACCTTGCTAGTAACAAGTTGCATCCCTTATTACCATCAGAACTTCCTTTATTCTTTCTAGAATACATTTAACAGAGTTTTGGAAAAAATTCTTCTGAGATTTTGGTCCATACTGACATGATAGCATCATGCAGTTGCTACAGATTTAATGGGTATAGATCAAACCTTTTGTCCCCACATTCCAAAACTGCTCTAAAGGATTAAGATTTTGTGACTGTGGAGGCGTTGTCATTGAGTAGAAGGTGTCTCATTTGGGCTAGATGCAGATGTTGTGACTATACTGATTAGCAGCTGAGTGAGCACCATAGCAACCAGAGTCCATTCCTCTAATTTTGTAGCCATGGTTCTAAGCTGAAAAATGGTGGACTCCTCCCTCTGAGTTGGGAGTTGGTCATCGCCTCAAATGGAGAGATTCAAATATATTGGTGCTTTGTTCATGGGTGAGGGTGGCATAGAGTGGTAGATGGATAGATGGATTGGGGCCTGATCGTCTGTAATGCAGACATTGTTTCGGCCTGCCTTGGTGAAAAAAGAGCATACCCAAAAGGTAATCCTCTGAACTTACTCGAGATCTACGTTCTTACTTTCACTTTCAGTCATGAGATATGGATCATGACAGAAAGAAAGAGATACAAGTGGCTGAAATGAGCTTCCTTTGTAGGTGGCAGGGTTCAGTCATAGAAAAAAGGTGAGCAGCTTGGTCACTAGAGAGAAGTATGAAGTAGAGTGGCTGCTCTCTAGCCCTGAGATGTTTCTTGGTACGTCCCACTGGAAGGAGACTGCAGGGCAGACCCAAAACTTACTGAGGGACTATATATATGGATCATAAGTATTTGAACACCTGAGAAAATCATTGTCAATATTTGGTACAGAATCCTTTGTTTGCAATTACAGAAGACAAACGTTTCCTGCAGTTCTTGACCAGGTTTGCATACACTGCAACAGGGATTTTGGCCCACTGCTCCACATAGATCTTCTCTAGATCTGTCAAGTTTCGGGGTTGTCACTGAGCAACATGGCGTTTCAGTTCCCTCCAAAGGTTTTCTGTTGGATTTAGGTCTGGAGACTGGCTAGGCCACTCCATAATCTTGACATGCTTCTTACGGAACTACTCCTTGGTTATCCTGGCTGTGGGCTTTAGGTCATTGTCATGTTGGACGACCCAGCCACGACCCATCTTTAATGCTCTGACTGAGGGAGGGAGGTTGTTGCTCTAAATCTCACAATAAATGGTCCCATCTATCCTCTCTTTAATACAGTGCAGTCGTCCTGTCCCCTTCACAGAAAAGCACCCGCAAAGCATGATGTTTCCACCCCCATGGATGGTGTCCTTGGGATGCAATTGATCCTTCTTTTTTCTCCAAAGACAATGACTCAAATTTAGACCAAAAAGTTATATTTTGGTTTCATCTGACCACATTACTTTCTCCCATGGCTCCTCTGGATCATCCAGATGGTCACTGAAAAACATCAGACGGGCCTGGACATGTGATGACTTGAGCACAGGAACCTTCCATGCAATGCATGATTTTAAACCATGACGGCGTAGTGTTCTATCAACAGTAACCTGTAAAACTGTGGTCCCAGCTCTCTTCATGTCATTGACCAGCTCATTTCGTGTAGTTCTGGGCTGATTCCTCACCTTTCATATCATCAGTGAAACCCCACGAGGGGAGATTTTAAATGGAGCCCCAGTCCGAGGGCGACTGAGAGTCCTCTTTAGTCTCTTCCATTTCCTAACAATTGCTCCAACAGTTGATCTATTTTCACCAACCTGCTTGGTAACTGCACCATAGCCCTTTCCTGCCTCGTGGAGGTCTGCAATTTTGTCTCTGGTGTATTTTGACAGCTCTTTGGTCTTGCCCATGGTAGTAGTTGGAGTCTGACTGAATGTGGGGTGGAGAGGTGTCTTTAAGGAGCTCAGACAGGTGCTACTTAATTAATAAGTGGAGTAGAGGTGGACTTTTTAAAGGCAGAGTAACAAGTCTCAAGGTCCAGGGGTTTGGAGGCAGATGGGAGAGAAACAGAACCCAAGGTGCTTGAGGTCCAGTGTAAAATATCCACAGTCAGACATGATTTGGGGTGAAATGTACGGTGCAGGTGTTGGTAAACTCTGCTTTCTTAAATCCAAGGTCACCACATCAGTCTAACAGAATGTTTTAGAGGACTTCATGATTCTTTCTGCTGAGGATCTGTATGGGCATGCAGATTTCATCTCCAGTAGGACCTGGCTCCTGCCTATACCACCAGAAGCACCAAAACCTGGTTTGATGCCCATGCCATCACAGTGCTTGACTGGCCAGCCAACTTGCCGGACCTAAACCCCATTGACCTAAACCCCATTGAGAATCTATGGGGGCATTATCAAGAGGAAAATGAGGGGCACCAGACCCAAAAACAAAGAATAGCTGACAGCAAGCATCAATGAAATCTGGGCTTTTATAACTCCCAGGTTATACTACAGACTGATTGCCTTAATGCCACGGCGCATTGAGGCAGTGATTAACAAAGGGATTCCCAAGTATTGAAGATTGACATATCGTTTTGAAAGTGCCATGTTTTGATTTATTTAATGTGATCCTAATTTCTTTCTTTTTTTCTGCAAAAACGAAGAAATAAATGGTGATTTGTTCACAGAATTCCTGATTTCGTGGGTTTTATGAGCTGGAAGCCCAAATTATGTACAAATAAACAACTAAAAACTTAAAATCGTTTAAGTTACATATTTGAACACCCTGCGATCTTGCAATTTCTCCCACTTGGAGATTATGGAGGTTTCTGAAATTCCACTGTGCAGATTCTAAGCTTTCCATGCTGAAGAACAGTGTATTCTAAAGAAGATCAGACCAATGCAATAAATCACACCTTTGTATTTAAAAACTGTGAGAAATTAAATTGAGACATGCTGGAATTTATTGCCCAGAAAATCCCATTCTACTATCTGATTTGAAAAGTCCAGTCCTCCAAGCTCTAGAAAATCTATTTTATACATTTTAATACCCAGCATAACAGTCCTCATAATTCATTCGAGTGTGTTAAGCACAGTTTTATTAGATCTGAAACAAATTTTGGTGGGGGATCCTATAGGCCATTAACCATGGAGTAATTTTATCCTTGTTTCCTTAATGATGCCATAATGGCGAGTGAATTTCTTAACTAAAGACCAAAGAACATTTTGAAGGTCAGCTTCATCTGCAGACTCCTTCATGCGCTTCTGTGAGAGATTGGAAAAGTCTTAGAATTTTGAAGAGTCATTAATAACGCTAAAGCTGAAGGCCTATTTGTGTTATAGCTTTCTACCTTGTAATGTAACAGTTTCTCCCTGTTCCTCCGCTTCTTTTCCTTGCTTCCCTCTGCTTTGCAGCTTCTCTCAAGCAGAAAGAATAGAGTGCTGATTGAGAGAGTGCAAATGGCAGTGCGGTGGCAAACAGATCCCAGATGTGGGTGCCTCGATAATTTAAATTTTATGCCTTTGTTATCACTTTAATCATTTTCTTTATTCGTTTTGTCTCAGTGATCGGAGAAAGAGTTGATAGGCCGAAATGCCCTGGGAACAATTTTTATTTGGTGTGTGGTGCAAAGTCTAATTAGAATTAGAATTTTGCTGAGCCTTGAAATGGTTGGTGCTTTATCCTGATCGCCTTAGATATTGTTCGAAGTCAGTCATTTGTCATAGCAGAGCATGCCGGGAAGGCTGTTGCTAATCAAGCCTCTATCTCCTTCACTCTTTTTCTGCTGCCATTGCACCTCTGTCCAAATAAATGCTGTTAGGTAAGGATGAATGCAGCCTTGGCTCTGACACTGAATAGTATGGATGCCCCCACAAAGCAGCATTTTAGGCAAGTTAACTCAAAGTGGAACTTTAAAAGAAATTTACAATTTAACATTTGTTGAGAAACACCTTTGACTCTCATTAATGTCCTTTTTGCTCTATTCAACCTTGAAAGATGGCTTAATTTGTGAGTTTTCACTGTGTTTGAGTGTTTTTATTTTGATTGGTATTCTTTTACTTATTTAAAGGTGTTTTGATTGGTTGTCTGAAATTCCCTTTTCTGCACTTTTAATTTTTTTTCTTTATTCATGTGTTAATGTTCTCTTTTAATACTTTAAACTCCTGCTTCTAACTGTCAGGTTTTTTTGTCTGATTATTTGGCTTTGTTAAGATGTCTGTTGTCAGGCCCACATTATGTTAAAATATGTCTCCCCATCAAATCTGACCAGCTTTTCTGATTCTCTGATTAAAAGTTTCCCCATAGCTTGTAGCTACCACCACTGTGTTTCAATGTAAGGGCAGTCTGTTTAGTGTCATGCAGTGCAAGATTTTTTATCACATAAAGTGTTTCACATATTGCCTGATGAGGTAAACTTTAATCTCATCTGACCTAAGCACCTTCTTTCAAATGTTTGCTGTGTCCCTTACATTCCTTTAACTAACTGCAAAAGGTACTTCTTGGCTTTCTTTTAGCCACGACTAGTGCATGACTGAAACTTGTCCTATCGACAGATTATCCCATCTGAGGTGTGAATTTCCCCACTTCCTCCAAAGTTACCATGGGCATATTTCAAGCTTTAAATGTGTAAAACACATAGCCCAAAAGACTCACAGCTGTAATTGCAGCAAAATGTTTGATTTCTCAATAATTTTATTTTGCTTTTAGAGGAACATGTGCTGGGTTCCAATGGGTTTTTATTGAATTTGGGATTTTTATTTTATTGTTATTCATTTATTTATTTATATATTTATTGTAAACAATGTGTTTTATGTATTTATTAATCAATGTATGTATTTCTTTGAGATGTAATGGAAGAGTACAATATGTTTGTGCAATGTAGCCTCTCCTTCCAAGGCAAATAACTCCTAAAAGAAACTTTGAAAATATGGCTAAGCAAAATATTGACTCAGAGTTGGTGAATACAGATGCATAATACACTTTTGAGAGTTTGTCTTTTGTTTCGTGTTGGTCTTTTATATAACATACAAATACTTTTTTTTTTAAAGTTTGTGGCTGTAACATAAAATGGAAAAAGTTGAAGTGATTTTAATAACAGATCTTTTTAAGTCTCACAAACCCACTTCTAAGAACCTACAGTATATATTAACTTGAACACCTTGTCAGGAATTTTAGTTTTTTGAACAATATTTATTTCATGTAGACAGGCCCAATATGTCAAATGACAATTGTCCTTGCAGTATCAATGTATGTAATATTGCAATAGCAAGGTACAACTTTTATGATATATATATATATATATATATTGTAAAGGTATTTATATTTTATTTATCAATCATTGACTGTTCATATTAATATTTGGCCAACCTGAATGCTAAAGGCTATGGAGAGTGGTGGGTTCATTGTAAAATAGTAAAACAAGGAAAGAGTCTGAAAAATGTGGATGACTTGTAAGCAATACTTTTTTTTGCAAATTGCACCAATAGCATCGTAATTTGACATTTTCTTGATTTCTTGTAATCCTGGCTGAAAGTAAGCCAGTATGTCACAGAACAAAGCTTTGACAGGGATGCAGGTCTTCCACTGTAAACAAGGAAGAGTTTGATTTTAATTATATATATATGCTTAAAATTTAACAAATCAGTTTAGCTGTAAATACTGATTGTCAACCCTGATAAAACATATGCAAACCAGTTTTATTGGGTACATTGTCATTTTTTTATAATAGTGAAGGTATGAAAAGACCCTTGTTTCAACAAAACGTATACTTCTAGTCAAAATGCACGTACAGATGAATTAGATCCAGAGACAGTAGAGCTCTGCCTTTTTTGTAAAACTCCACTGCGACGTTGCAGATGCTGCATGCGCTAGTATTTAAAGAATGTAGGCGTCTAACGCAACTGTGCAAGCCTTTTGTCCACCAGGTGAGCAGGGGCTCTTTCAAGAAATTGAAGCTGACAACCCTTAACATTTAGAAATGTAACAATAAATGGCTTTTATGCAGACATGTCCCAATGCGTTGGTGGCACACACCATCAGGATGAAAGCCGCCGTTCACGGATGTCACACTCACTGCAGCTGTCAGGGTAGGGGAGCACTCACTAAAATAAGACCCCAAGAGGATCAACCATCAATCAGACCTTTCACATCACACTGCTACCAGTACTTAAATGTGCATTATGCTCTTTTTGCACATAGATTTTTAGGTCTTAGCAGGTAAAGCGCTGCGAAGGCATATTGTATCTGTACTGTTTCTTATAATTGTTCAGCACAATAATTTGGCTTTTCTACCAAAATGTCTTAATCTGTTATAGTCCCAAACGAACAGCCATCTTGCTTTGAACATGTGATTATGACTGAGTTTTACCCATTTCTGCAAGAGTACCCAGCTGCAGAACAGATGGTGGACAAACCTCCACTCTGTGCCGGAAGCTCCGAAGCGGAAGTTGTTCTTCTTTAAAACGAAAGTTGTTCTTCTTTTAGGGGCAGGGAAGAAGTTCTTCTTTGTGTATATTTTGTTTAGCGGGAGATGACGGAGAAAAAGAACGTAAGAGAAAGTGTTTCAATAATTCTCTAGCTGCAGACAAGATAACAGACAAGCCTCCACTATGTGCTGGAAGTCACGTGACATCCCAAGCGGAAGTTGTTATTCTTTGCGTAGAAACTAGTCTCTTCCCTTTTACCCCCTATTGGTCAAGGAAAAAGCTCCTTTCATAAAGACAAGTTAATGGTTGCTTAAATAAACATAAATTAACAAAATGAAATGGTAGAATTAAAAAATGCTGTCCCTGGCCATCAGGATCTCAGCATGTAGACTTGTCACTCCTTTGTTCTCCAGGATGCTTATTAGGATCTGAAAAACAGGGACACTATCCAATCATATCTTGTGGTGCTCTAAAGAATGCACTGCTTTAATTTCTGCATTCTAAAGGAATTAAATGTTGACCAAATCACCAAATAAATTATTCTAGATTCACAAACCAGATAGATAGACCATCTTACCTCTGGGAGCATAACATCAAAAACAAAATCTAAAAGATTATCTCCCTTTTCCTTATCCTGGCTCCGACTCCTGCGGCCTCCTTAATGACCCTCAGTAGCTGAAAGATCTGATTAAATAGGTGAAAATCAGAACAACTGATATATAAACATACACACACAGATGACTGATGATATTTTCATATACCCACTGGTCACTTAAATTCAGTGTCCTCAGATTTAAGTGCTGTTTTAGAGACAAACAGAAAGATGGATTCTGCCACAGGTACATTCTGTTGGAACTTATTTTTCCTTTTACCAGGTCACCATCCAGTGTCTGAAAGGAAAGAGTAAAGGGTGAACATGTAATCAATGAGAGAATCTAATTTCTAATAGATTCTGTTCAGTTACCTTTCTTGGATCCCTAGAAAATAGCACCAGAATCCCTCCTTCTTCTACAGCGTTCCAAATCCTGCAGAAAAAAGATATGTTTCAAACCAAGCATCAGGTCAAAGGAATAGTCAAACCCAGATGTTAAAAGTTTCTGCTTCAGGCATCTATCTTGCATATTTGATAAATGCATCTCAACAAGAAGTCAACAGATCAATTACTAAAAATGGGTTTGTAATACAAACAGGCAGACATTCCACATGTACAGTCCGTTGATAAAAATATGTTTATGTATTTAGAGGTCAAATATAGGAGGAACTACAGCTCTCCCCTGTATCCACATAATTATTAAACTTGCTAAAACATTTTTATTCAATCCAACCTCTATATGACATGCTATCCCCTTCTACGTCTTTTGTAAAACAGGTGTGACATTCACGAACTTCCCATAAAGCTTTCAAATTTTCATAGACACATGTTGCTTGCCTAAAGGATGTTTCATTGTTCTATTCAACGTAATCCGCCAATATGTTGAATTAAACATTAAGAAAAGGAAAAATACGAAGTTGCAAAGTTTCTGGTTTGAAAGGAAAACCTTCTTCAGCTACGGTAACTTTAACACTGACTTTTGAATCATTCAGATAGAAAAACCCGGCGGAAAAACGACAAACAGCAACTTATGTCACCTCTAATCATCTCATCATTCCCCGCTAAACAAAATATACACAAAGAAGAACTTCTTTCCTGCCCCACGAAGAAGAACAACTTCTGCTTCGAAGTAGAACAACTTCCAGAGTGGAGGTTAGTCCGCCATCTTGTCTGTGGCTGGGTGCCTCTACATTTTTTGACCATTTTTGCCTCTGCATTTGATCAAACTCCTCCGAGAGATTTTGACCGATTGGCTTGAAAATTCTTCAGGGTGGCCTTCAGGCTTGGGGGATCTAAAGTTATCAAAATCCTGACTTTTTGTGCAGGTTGAAGGGGCGGGGCCAGGACTCAAACTTCAAGTACTCACCAAAAAATGTTCTATAACTCCTACCAAGAACGCTACAGAGGCATGAAACCAACTGTGATTGGTAACCATCTGGTCCCCAACAAATTTCTCTTGTAAAAACTTTATAACACCTTAGCCCCGCCCCCTGAGAACAGGAAGTTTAATGTTTAAATTTGAAAGGTCCATGTTTTACACTCTTGACCTAATCAACATGAAACTGTGCACAGTGACTTTAAACAAGTCGGTGTAACTCTGTGTCCAGTACTGAGAGGCTATGAATGAGGGTTGTGCTGTAGCCTTTTGAAGCCAGGGTCCATACCCCACAGAAAGTCAGCCATTTTGGTCCAAAGCTGCCATTTTTTGGTTTTTGAACACTTTGTCATGCAGATTTGATCAGCAGACTCAGTGGAAGTGTTGAGATGGAGTTGACTCGGTGGAGTGTGAGACCCCAGGTCACAGCACAGGCCGAAGCAGTGCTAAGCTGTGAGAGCTGTTCGAGGCTGCCATTAGGACCAGGATTTATGGAGTGTGCAACTAATTGTTTTTTTGTAGATTCTCCTACCTGAGTAGTGGATCTCTGCAGCTCCTCCAAAGCTTGGTCTGTCTGTTTAGATAGCTAGCACTGTCTAGGTTTGCTGTTGTGCCATACCAGTTTTATTTTCAAACGATGGATGCTCAATGAGATGTTCACAGCTTGGGATATTGTTTTAAAACTTAACCCTGCTTTAAACCTCTCCACAACTTCATCCCTGACCTGTCTGCTGTGTTTCTTGGTTATTGATGATGTTGTTTGTTCACTAATGTTCTGTAACAAACCTTTGAAGTCTTCAGAGAACAGCTCCATACTGAGATGAAGTTACATATAGGTGGGCTCTGTTTAATAATTATGTCACTTGTGAAGGTGATCAATTGCAATGAATTTTATTTGAGGGTGAAAGAGTAAAATGGCTAAATACATATGCAGGCCACACCTATCAGAATTTTATTTGTAAACGCATCTAAAATCCATGCATACTTTTCCTTCCACTTCACAAATGTGCACTAGTGCTCCATCACAATAACCCCCCCACCCCCCCACAAACACACACACAAATAAATTATTGCTTGTGATATGACAAAAAAAGTTCAAATGTTATTTTTAAATAGTTTTGTAAGCCTATGTCAAGAAATGGCACAAAGATGATGAAGGGACCATTTTGAGATCAGCATATACTTTCATAGACATCTAAAATCATCTTAGCTCAATAGGAATTGCTAAAAGCCAGAGTCTCCCTGCGGCTCCTCTTTTTGCAAATGTTAAGAAATTACCTTCTGTGAAAAAAGACCTAACATAGCAAAATGTACCTTTAATAGCTCAAGACATTTTTCTTTTTCAGCAACAAGTTTAATTGGAAAGAAGTAGATTTGTCTTTGAATGGGCAGAAAAAGAAATAAATCGGTGTGACAAGATGATCGATTAGCTGTAACTCTACCTGACACAGAAATTAGGGTTTTTTAATGATGGGCTGCCTCTTCTTGGACATGAAATTCAAATGCTCTCCCAAAGTCTACCTTCAGCCATCACTTGTCTCCCTCGCTTGTATGCTCCAAACGCAGGCACTTTGTCTTTGTCACTGAAGAAAGGACATTGTTATTACCGACATGCCTTTGTATCAGCCAATTTCATTCCTTTACAAGTAACATCTCATTGAGTTTACCTATGCTGCTGGCTTGTGTTTTATAACCTGCAGAAAAAGCTGAACGATTAGTATTACTTTTTTATTTTATCTATCTTTTATTCTCTATCTAATTATTTTTGCACTGACATGAAGAAGATCAGTTTTTTTTAAATAAATGACACTACAGTACTGACTATATGAAATTATCTACAACCTTCCTATCTGCGTATTTAATATATTTTGATACTAAAATAACCAACCATGAAGAGGCACTAATTTACAGTTCATAAAATGTGCATATTTCTCATTTACGACCTGAGCAATGCATAATGTGGTCCTTTTTTCAATCAAATTATAGGACAGAGTGTGTGATAAAGTGTCAGAGGACTTTTGAAGCTTAAAGGTAGCTTATGAGGCTGAGCAAGCAGGGGGTGGGATGTGGGGTCGGTGCTGGCGGAGGGGGTTAGGTGGTCGCAAGGTGGTCGCCTGTGAGAGTAGTGAAGCATCTCCCTACCGTCTGTCCACATGGCTGGAGGTATTGATCCAGTTATCATTGCTAGATCATCACTATATAGACTCAGGAGCACAGAGCGCTGTGATGCCAACTGAGGCTCACTGACTGAGAGACTGCCTGGAGGAGAAAAGCTGCTGCGCTAAAGAATGAAGTGATATAAAAAAAAATTCAGGGTTCACCACATGGCTGGTTCCAGCATTTATAAAAGCTTCATAGAGTCTGAATGGGAATGTATTTTCTTACCTACCAGCAGCATGAGCCTTAAATATTTGCTCAGATATCAAGTTATCAATCTGAAATGTTCAAGGGCTCAAAGTTGAAACATAAAAATACATAAACTAATGTTAAAATATTCAGGAAAAATAACTGTAAGGTAGCACAAACATCTTGGTTGTGAATTGTAGCCAACGGTTCGCAACCTTCACTATGCCCATTTCCCCAAATGAATTTGGTCTGATTGGTTGACCAGATCCTAACTTAAAAGTCCACCTTAAAAGTGAATTTTTCTGCAGGGCTGAACTCTGGTATCAACAGATGATTCACCAAAAAGAGGGAAGAAGTAAGGATCTGATTGGTAATTGGATCAGTTCATCATTTTTGAGTCAAGTTGGATGAAATTGTTGTGAGATCACGTCTTGTTTTTCCTCCACGGAAATACATTCAATTTGACCCAGTAGGTTCTTTTTAACACCCAATTCCATGTGGATCTACAGTTGGGACTACCCAAACATTTAATGTCTTATGTCAGAAGGAACAACAAACCCAGGGAGCAAGCCCATGCCTGATTAAACAGCTTTTTGTGATGATACTCAATTCTCAGCCAAGGTAAGAGATTAGTGCTTGAACCTCGAGTATACAGAACCCCAGGGTGGTTCCATGAGAGATAAATAGCCTGAATCACATCTCATTTAACGAGCTATGTTTTAATTTACTGGAGCTGCTATTCCCTATCCCTGACTTTTCCAAAGGTAACTATTAGAATTAAACCAAAATACCTGTTTCGGTTGACTTCTGACAACAGCGAAAAGCTCATCCTAAGTTTTAACAAATATAATTTTGATTATTTTCCCCTTATAAAATAGTTAACCACATAAAGTGAAGACATCAAGACATTAAAAAAAGTACAATTTAATGAAATCTTGTGGCAGAAATGCTGATTCCAACTTTCTGCATATCCACTCCAACTATTCCCACTGAGTAAATTTTCTTGTGCCAAATTTAACAATAAAAAAGATTTAATTCCTCTCATTTTAGATTTAATAAATCAATACAACACTATTCACATAGCCACAGAAACTTGAAACCTGATATGTAGTCAAACGTTTATAAAGAATCAATGTAAGTTCATCACACCATAACTTTGCATTACTGCCCCCATTTCAGACGATGAATCCCCAATCTGTCAATCTATCTTCCTCTCCGCCCTGCCATTGCTTGTGAACAAGATACTTAAGCTTCACAGCTTAAGGCAAAGACTGACCCCATACCTTTAGGGAGGAGCTCACCTCCCTCAGGTTGAGAATCATGTCCTGAAGGGGGGCTGGACTTAGCCTTAGAGTTAGTGGATGGAACTCTGTTATTTGAAGGCTGACTCGGAGCTGGGTCCTTTGCTCATCTGCACTGAAAAGTGAGATGTTCCAGTCATCTGATCAGGCTGCTCCTTTAGGTGTATTAGCATTTGTGTCCAGGTCATGCACCTACAAACAAATCCTATTTGCATTTCACTGTCTCCAAACATCCAGACAACACCAGCAAAATATAAAACATGCAATGCTCTCTTAGACAGAACATGCAATAAGAGTAGCAAACTGCCCGACACCTGAAAGATGTGGCTTTCCAAAAGCCGGAGCTATAAAGCTCACCTCACCTCACTAATATATACTAAACGTCCAATATTTCATTTGCTTGATCACCTTGCCTTAACAAAATCCCTTTATTACAGATTTATTGCAGCATAGGTCACAGTGCAGTGGAGGTGCAACATTCTCCAGATGTTTATGAATCCTAAGAGCTGTCTGCTTGCCCAACTCGCATGGTCTTTGTCTTATTTAGAAGGAAGAAAATGTGATATATGACAGTGATAGTGCCCTAATTTGTTCTGTACATTGCCTCACACACACACCCCACCACATGTCAGTGCCAGTCTCGGTCTACGAGCAACTGTCCCCCCGCCCCCGACCATGAGAATCAACCCCCACTCTCCCACAGCTCTCACTTCCACTCCACTACCTCCAACTCTCCAAAATGATTCTGTTGTCCCTAGCGTCCACCACAAGGAGGTAGGCCCAGAGCTGTGGAGCACAGCCGTCGCCACTGCCAGCATTGCCTCTGAAGGATAATGCTGTTTATTGCATTTGTCAGGTGATCGCAGCAATACTTTGTAAATCTATTGCCTACTTACTGCCTTGTACTTTAAGCTGGCACTGATGTGCTTCAATTTAGAGAATTTCTGGTGGTCCTTTTTGGCAAATTGATTCATGGCTGAAGGCTGGAAATTGGAAACAGCTGAAAAAAATTGTCACATTACATTCTTCTGTTTACTTTTTCTCTTCTTTAAGCATATAGTGCTTTGCAAAAGTGTTACCCTTAGATTTTTTTCCCCTATCTTGTCACTTAATAACTGCAAACTTGAAAATATTGTCATGATTATTTCTATAGACCAAGACAAATTAGTGCTTATTTAAACAAAAAAAAGATAAATTATCAGATTCTTACTCATTCTTCTTAATTAAGTCCGCTTGATTGCCGAGCATCCATCCTGCGACAGATTTCTTATTGGAGTCAGTAGTAATCTATTCCATGATTCCCAGAATATCATTGCATTTAGTTTTACCCATGCTGAGGAAAAGTTTACCCACACCTTCCTACTACAACCACCGTATTTCATAGTGTGGATTATGTGTTCAAGATATAATTTTTCCATCATACAAATAATTTTGAATGTAGGTAAAGAAGTTACATTTTTGTTTCTTCTGATCATAGCACTTTCCACCTGTTTGGTGTGTGTCCCTATGGCTTGTAGCAAACTGCATAGGTGACCTCTAGGTTTTCTTTTAACAACTCAAATATTTTCTGACAATTTCATAAAGACCCATAACTATAGCTTAGGTGACTTCTAAAGGCATTTAGTAGAGCTGGGTTTCCTTTAGGAGTAAGAGAACAAAAGCATGCCTGAATAAAAATGTACTCTGCACTATTAAGACTTACATTTGTCAAAATGTTTCGAAAAGCATGTACAACACTACTCTATGTTAGTCCATCTAACAAAATCCTATATACCATAAATTTACAGTTGTTATGTGACAAAAGGTCAAAAGTTTAAAGGGTATTAATATTTCTGAGGGAATGTAAATTCCCTTTATTGTATCAACCTGTTTCTTTTTTACTATACCAGCTATTAACCAGATGAGCAGTGATAGTTGAAATAAGTAATTTCATTCAATGTTTTCTTTTATAAAGCCACAGGAACTCTGGTATGTGAGTGCCAGTGTAACATTATTGATGAGATCATTATTATGTATAGGATCTCTTAGTGAATAATAACCCATTATCTTTCATTTTTCCTGTTTTTGTCAGTGGATGTTGGAAAGGTTAGGCAATTTATTTTAATGTTAATACTGTCAAGCACTTACACAGCCATGTCTTTGTTCCCAATACATTTTCCACATGGGGCCATGATTGGTTTTAAACTAGACTACATTTTTGGACAAGCTATTCCAACAAATCTCAGGGCAATTCCTTTTTCTTTTTATTCAGTTAACTTCAGGTCACATTAAGACAAAATACAGAAGCCCTAATAGTAAAGCTTATTCAAAGAAAATCCTTATTTGACCCACACTAAAAACAGAATCACAACAATGTACAGCTGAGATCTTCATTTTAAATCCTGCAGTCTTACAAAACATAAGGCAGCTTGATAGTGATATAAATATACTTCCACCCATGGACAAAGGGAAGGGAGAGAAAAAAATGCTCTGAACGCTCCAGTGCATTTAAATTTATACAAACTCTCCTCCTGACAGTGATGAATGTTACACTGTATTCTACAATATGTTTAATGCATAGGCCTGTTAAGTTTTCTATTCCTGCTCTGCGGTGTGGAGTCACCTCCTCTGCAGTTTACGAGATACCAGATAATAAAACCAGAGTCAAAACAAGAGTACATCAGTCAATATCCGCATGGATGTTTTCATCATGTACATCATGTATTCGATTCTGATGGTAGATTCATAAGATACTATGTTAACATGAACTATAAGAATAAATACACAGTTTTATTTTCTCTAGCAATTCATGATAAAGTACTTTATTTTCTTCTAAATGTATTTTTCTCACAAAAAACTCTGTTTAAGCACAACTGATACTTTAAAAGTAAAACAAAATTTAAGATTGTACTTTAATTAGACATTCCCATCGTGGCAAATATTAGTATCCTCGTAATGCAAAATAGATTGTTACCTCAGTGTCACAGTTTTACTTGCAGAGCAGTGATGAAAACTTCCTTGTGTATTTGCTTACCTTAACTTTGAGATTTCTAAAATACTGCCAGCATTTACAAATCCAGCTAATCAATGACAGAGAAGATAAATGCTCAAAAGTATAAAAAAGTATTTTATTCAGTCTAGCTGTTTCTCGCTTTCTTGTTGCCTGTTGTGCCTTAAACTGTAGCTACCTTGTGATGTTTTAAAAACTATATATTTACATTCTACATGTTCATGTATCTGAAATAGTCTCTGTATAGTGGAAAAAGTTAACTTTGTTTTCCTCACCCAGTAGCAGGGCTGTATGTTCCAAGATGACGGTGTCGCTTTGATAAAATAAAGCTAAGATTTCTGATTGACCACCGGTCACCGTACCTTTCAGTCACCAGCCAATTTCTTGTGGTGGAGCTCTAGTAATAATGGTTTAACCTAAATCTAAAATGTAATCTTTTGTGTGTTTAGTCTCTTCATTTTGACATATCCATCTATCCATCCATCATCTTTTGCTTATCTGAGATTGGCTTTGCAAATGTAACAGTTCAATGAGGGACACCTAGACATCTCACTTCCCTACCAACTCTCTCTAGCTCATTCTACAGGATCCAGTATGCTATCTGATTTTATGATATTTTACTGAATCGAGTTTAATAATTTACTATAGTTATTTCATGTATTTGTTTAACATCACTCTTTTTTGTGCCTTTTTAGTTCTTATGATATTATTTTTGACATTATGACTTTGTTTTATCACTATTGTGCAGCACTTGATTTAAAATTTGCTTGATTTATAAATAGTATTAGCACCTTGAATTAGGAACACAGTCATGTCTGAATAGAGGAAAGAGAGAAAGTCATGTGTTCACACAACATATACTCACTCAACCAAGGCCTAAAGATTTAGAAGAATAGATTCCATATCTGGATACAACACCTACCAAACCTGTAGAGAGCGGCATCTCGTGACCAGCCATTTCCTGAAACAAATACTCTCTGGCCCACAGTGGGTATGCCCCAGAAAACATATGACTACAATAGACCATGACAGAGGTCAATTAATTAGATCCTGGGTGATAAACTGGATAAATAGGAGAGCCATGAGCTTCATCTCTGGAAGTTAACAGGCTAGGTTTATGACCTTGATACTGATCCAATATAACTCCACACTGGTAGTGTAAATACAATTAGGTATGGATGTGTAATTAAGTAAAACCTTTACAAGTGTTTTCATTTGGGTGCCTTGAAATGAGCAGTAATATACTGAAAAGTTTAGCGACTGCAAACTTGAAGGTGACAGCAATAAGTGATATTTTACAAGATTACACAGATGTAATTAACACTAGTATGAAGTAAGGATGACATTATGAATGCAGGAGTTGTACAGTGACCTCTTAATGATCAGAGGGAATTATACGAGTAGCAAACAAAAGACCTCTGTCTATTTTTCTTTAGATTCTTTTAACACAATGGCACTGCTTTAAATTACACTTCATTAAACAGCTTTTGAAATGGTGCACACTGTGATACAAAGGTTCTTGGTGGTGCAATGTAATTCAAACGCAGCAAACTGAGTGCAAAGGAAGGATGTCCTGCTGCTCTAAGCTTACCTAGATTAAACGGAGGCAACTGTAAGAAGTAACTCTTGTAGAATCTTGTTTAATAAGAGTGTTGGTACAAAATAGAATTATCAGGAGTTCAAGAAAAAAAGAATTGCTCTACATCCAAATGAAATAAAATGTGAGAATTTTATTTCAAATTCCACCCAGGGTAAGATCTGTGCTTGTACTAAAGAATAAATGTAGTTTTAGAAAATGACAGATTTCCACATTGACTTAATTACCTTTTTCCACAGATGGTTTATTGCTATTTCGACCTTTCGACTACTGAATCATACAAAATATTTATAAAGTATTGATCCCCCTGCCTTTTACTCACCCTATGCATCTACTCGCAACTTTTACTTGAGCTTTTGTTTTCCTAGACACAAACTTGTTAGTGATTTTGAAACAAGATTTTCCAATAAAAAGCTCTGTTGCTGGAGATTTTGTCCTAGAAAAAGCTCCAAATTTAATATTTTGAAGCACAAAATGTTTAGATCTCAAGGATCTGATGCAGATAAGACTGTTGTTGTTGTATGAAATCTTTAAACCTAAAAGTAGTATCAATGTTGCATCACTGGAAACAAGCACCAGTGAAATGTCAGATTTTGTTTACCAGGTATTCTCTTCTGTGTTGCATTGACAAAGACTATGATAATTCACCAGAATGTGCATCTGACTCTGAGCTTATGGATTGTCTGATTTTGTTGGGAGAGGTTTCTGACAAGATATGGAAATGCCAGGAATAATGTTTTTATAATAAACAAAGAAACACATAATTAGGCACCAGCCCAATCTTGTTCAGGGTTAAAACAATCAATGGTTAAGAGGCAGATAACACACGGGAAAAGTTCGGTCTATCAGGTCTCAGTGAATTGGTCTCAGGTTGTTTTGAAACATATTTTTGGACTAAGGGAGGCAAGTTGAGCACCTGAAGAAAATCAACATAGATTTTATGATGGTTCCATGAGTACCAGTCTAACAGTGATGCCAAAACATCATGTTAAAGCAACAAACCAGAGCAGAGTCATATTCTTCCTTAGTTTTATGAGCCGTACACAGAGGCAGGGTGATGTAAAGGCAGCTGAACCCTTCAGACAACAGTAAAGAATGTAATATGTAAACAAAGCTGCACAGATTTACAATCCTCCCTCACTATCAGCAAGCACAAATCCCGTTTCAGGCTGAAATGGTTGCACCACCTCAGCTGATGAGCTCTGAAGCGTTTTACTCCTCGCCAACCTTTATGGCAAGCTGGCAACTTCTGACTCAAAGGGATTTCACTGCAAATTATGCCAAAAAAATTTAACACACACAAATGCGCACAAACACAGATCCCCCTCACCCTCCTTAACAACAAAATTGCTTCTGTTGTCAGAGATGAAGCATATCCGCAGACTCTTGATATGCCATCTGTATCTTCACCCCTCCTTGAGATTAAGTAAGGTGGGGTAACCAAGGCGCGAAAGGTTTTTAACATCTGTGCTGGGCTGCTGTAAGTGATACTGAGGAGTTATAATTAAAGGTTCCGACTGAGGGAACAGTGTTTAATATGGAGCACCCCTCTGCTATCCATCTAAAGTAATGGGGTGCAGTGTGAGCACCCGACTGCCACTCCCCAGGCCCCATCTCACTGTCTCATCTTTACCCCACCTCTGATGGATGGAACGACCGGGGGCCAACTCCAAAACGACTTCGACAAATATAGTACCGAGGATCTCTCTCTCTCTCTCCCTTGCTTTTGGCTTTTCTCATTTAGCGGGCGTTGTGCTGCTCGTACAGCGGTGTATCCGGTAACCGGAAGGATGACTGATTCCAGATTGGGCCTAATTGAGAGAGTGTTGATGAGGATGATCTAAAACAGTCCAAGTGACAAATATCAGAGGAGCTGACTCTCGGCAGATTGACCTTTTCCTACGACGGTGAAAGAAAAATAAACTTGGTATGGTGGAATAAATCAAACGCATATCATTTCATTAACATGAAGACCACTTTTTAGTTTAGAAAGCACTAGAAGATAAAGCCTGTGATAAACCACAAGCTCCTTATATGAGAATATTGTCCTCCAGTGATGCTCACACTAACCTGCAAACAATAGCAACAAGGTGATTACAATAAGACATTACAAGAGCTGTAGAGGGTGTAGGATTTTACTTGGGTGCATAAAATACATCTGATTTCCTAAATGCTACTTTCCTCTCTTTATGCAGTGAAAATGAGCTTCAACTGCTTCAAAGTGCACCACTCATTTTTCATTTATGTGCCTGGAAATCAGTGGTGACAGGTAAATTCTGACAGTAAAGAAAATCTACCCTCAGCCATTAGAGTTAACATTATGTTTCTTTGGCAATCCCTCATCATTTTTTGGGCCTCATTGACTATTTTTCTTTATAAGATATTAAGCATTCAAACCTCATTTACATCCTTATTTTTCAATTTGCTGCAGCAGTAGTTTAATTTATTCCATATAATTTCTTTTTCTGAAGGGGACATTAATCATTGCCTGTTCCTTTTAGTGCCTCTGGGATTTTTTTCCCTTCAAATCAATAAAATAAGGGGTCTTCCTTTGCTGAATATGATAAAACATTTTTGCCAGGGGATATCAGGTTTTCAGCCAGTCGTGCTTCCTCCTTTTTGTTTTATTCATTTTTGGCTTTCCGGGCTTGTTTCTTTATCTGTTGACCTAATGCTTGTGCATATACAGTGGTGGGCTAAACTAAAATGAAAGGGGGTGCAGCCACTCGTTTTATCATTCCCAGTCAGCGGCCTTCCCCTTGATCATCTTCATAAGACACTACATACTTTTTTTCTCTCTTTTCATTTTTAATAGCTCGTGTGAAATAGTCAAGTGTGAAGAAGGGGGAGGTTGTTATAGAAATTTAACTATCCTTTACAAATTGATTCACACTTCACCAGCGCGCAAGGTCCAGTAGGTAAATTACCAGGAGGACACAATCTTAATTCTCTGCCATCATGGCATTACTGCTCTGTCCGGAGATGATCCCAGCATGAGAGGAAGTAGATACTTAAATAAAGGATTGGATCCTGTGATAACTCGCTTGCTCTCAGAAAAGACTGCAGAATCAATGTCACATTATAATAAATAGTGTTGTTTACTGTTAGACATGATTTATGACTAATCCAACAACATGTTTAACCTTCAGTAAAAAAGGCACCAGGATCATAAAAAATATTTTTAGTGTGTACAGCAAAATGAACACTAAGGTCTTTCTTTAAATGGTCGCACCCCCTCACAGTCAAAGTGCTCATTACTATGGAGCGTTAATCTATATTAAATTATTATAAAAATGGTCCTCCAAAAGTGTTCAAGTCAGCGTTTTCCAAACATCAACTCCTAATGACATCATTCTTCTGCTGTCATTAAGGATATTAAAAATTCATTAAGAAGAAAAGTACTGCTGAGTGGTAACAAATCAGTGAGCATTTCCCCTTCAGAGTAAAGAGCAAGCCAAACTTTGAGGTATATTTTTAAGAGACACCATGTGGCTAAATTTTAATGCCATCCAAAGGCCCAGTAAATGGACCACGATTCATTTGTTAAGGCACAAACAAGACTTGGCATTAATGAATAACAACAGGATTTGCTTCTGGAGGAGAATGAGTACTTTAAACAACAGCATTATATTGATTCATACCTGAGAAATGCAGTGCATCTCAAATGTGGAAACATCAAAATGCCAGGTTGTTGATCATGATAAATTGTTTATAAACTTTTTTCCTCTTTTAATGTGACCTATGTCCTGTAAATTTCAACTGTAAAACAAACAATTATTTAGAAGAAACTTGCAATAGAACTAAAATATCATGACTGCATAAGTGTGCACAAACTAAAGGTCAATTAATGCTATCTTCACTCATATAAATGGCGATACACATTTCTAACATTGTAAAGCACCACCAACCTCATGCATTCAAGGTGTTTATTTAGTTGGCGTGGTTGTTAGGCAATATAGCCACTGGAGGGCCGTTCTGAGTTTGCTTCCAAATGCAAAGGATAATAGCAAACATCTTACAGGTTGAAGAAATCTTGATAACAAACATTCTCTGAGAAAGACATCAAAAGATACAATAAAGACATTATGGAATGTGGGTGGAGAAGTTCCACAATTTATTTTTTCATGTGCTTCTTTTTTGTTCCTTTCACTGGTCATTACTAAATTTCGACACACTACACCACCAATTACCATTGGTATTGCTCAGTTTCTTACATTTGGGTATACATCTCCAAACTCCCTAAAGTCAGACTTAAATATGCTAGAAATTAAGATGTAAGACAGACAAAGCTTTTCATCTATATGTGAATGCATATTTAACGTGGAGGTGAAATGGACATTTGGAGAAATGCTTTGTTTTATGCATCATTTGATTTAATTTAGTCACCTCACGTTAAATATAGTGAATCGGATTACACTAAAATTAAGCTCAGCTGTCCTAGTAAGATGTTTCTGACATGTATGAATTTGCATGGTTTGCACAGATCTTACAAAGCATCAAAAGTATCTTATAGTCACTGGGAGAGCACGGAAATGTCCACACTATATAAATAGCATAGCCCACTGAAAAGATCCATCCACTTATTCAGTACTTTTACATGCACAGCTAAATCAAGCTTTTTAGAGTAATCGGACTAAAGACTTCCCTCCTGCAGCGAGCTGAGTCCCAGTTTACATGTTACTCAGAAAATCGAATTATTGAAAGAAGTGTGCCAACCACCGCAATGGTAGGTGGGGACATGCAACCCTTCGTGTGGCATTCTTCCGGTTCGCGTCACACACTCAGGGTAAACAAACTTGTGGAAGAGAAGCCGACATAGAAGCAGACATATAAAAAAAAATGGATGACGACAACGCTGCGGCACTGTACATTTGTTACATTCTGTACTGTTTGATCATATTACAGGCTAGCTCCACACAGAGTCTCATGGCGATGATATTATCAGAGGGGAGACGACGTAGTGACTAAGGCAATAATTCGAATTTCTCTTGCTGCATGTAAACGTACTGAGTGTGTATACCTGTTTCTCCATGCAGGGTCATGGGGGGCCTGGTGTCTATCTCCGTTGGGAGAGAGGCAGGGTACAACCTTGACAGGTCACCAGAACCTGCATCCACACACTCATACTTACGGACAATTTTGGAAATACCAATGAACCCACAGTTTTTGGACTGTGGAAGGAAGCTGGAGTAACCAGAGGGAACCTAAACATGCACAGGGAGAACATGAAAACTATATGCAAAAAGACCCAAGGCCAGGATTCAAATCCTGGACCTTCTTACTCCAAGGAAGCAATACTACCAACTGCGCCACAATGAAGGTGCACTGAATTCATTAATCAGTGATTGGAAACATTTACAGAGAACAAAACCATTAGAAAGAGCTGGGTGAAATTTCGTAAAACCTTTGAAAGTATGGTCTCAGTTAAACAAAATTCTTTGTTTGGCAACATCAACAAAATAATACTATACCATAGTGAAAACATGGTCATAGAAATCCTAGGAACTAGGAACCTAGGACTGAGATTGGCTGAGATGAGCTGCTGCTGAGATCTCGCGAGAGCTGTGCGTAAGTAATATGGCGGTAAACTGGTAAAACAAACAAACTCGGGTAAAAACAAACCATAACATTTGAGCCAAATATAGCAAACGTTTCATAATAATAACCATTATTTTGTATTTCTCCATAAACAATCTGGACGAGGAAACCTTGCACAGCCTGGAAAGCTACTTGGACGAGTGCTTTGACAACATTGTTATGGGCAAGCCACAGAAATCCACCTCTGATGTGCCGACAAGCACACCATCACAAAAACGCACTCGTTCTGAGGCCAGCACCTCCACCATCTCTCCAGAGAAAAGCTACAGCGATGTCCTGGAATCAATAGACAAGAAGCTAACCAGCCTAGACGCCCGTCTGGGCCTGCTTGAGGTTCTCCACAAAGAATTTCAAGCTCTAAGGGAATCTCTAGAGTTCAGCCAACAACAGGTAGCATCGCTCGCTGCAGAAAACCAAACGCTTAGGGAGAGTGTAAAGAAACTCACCGAGGGGATGACGCAGCTGTCCGGAGAAAGGAAGAGGATAAAAGAAACTATCTTGGATATACAGGCCAGGGGAATGCGGGACAACCTTGTTTTTTCCGGGATCCCAGAACAGGCTGAGGACGACGCTGAATCCACCGTCCGAGATTTTCTCCAACATCAGTTAAAGCTCCCAAGCGACACGGTAAAAAACATCACTTTTCACCGCGTCCACCGGCTCGGAGGTAAGAAGCCCAACAACAGCCGGCCGCGACCCATTGTTGCTAAATTTGAGCATTACAAGCAAAAAGAGCAGGTCAGAGGCCAGGGCAGAGAGCTGCGGGGAACGAATTATAGCGTTAACGATCAATATCCGAAGGAGATCCTGGATAGAAGGCGCGTTTTGTTCCCAATCAGGAAGATATATCAATATATCCCAATATATCAGTGAAGGCACCAGAGCTACAGTAGCGGTAGATAAACTGTATGTTAATGGGCAGCTGTTCAGGGACCCCCAGCTTACTCCTTGGCTTTATTAGTCATGTAACACTGGTCAGATAAGAGTTGTTTTATCAGTCAACCATAATCTAATGTTAGCACAGCTCTGTAAAGTTGTTTACATCACTCAATGTGGGCGGGGCCAGGGCTAAGCACTGGGTTACTGGCTCTTTTTTCTTTTCTCATCTTCACATGTCTATCACCAAATGTCTTTGTCACTCATTTTTCCTTCTTTTATCACTCACACACACACACAGAATTTTTTCATAACATAACTATTTCTTTCTCTCTCTCCCTCACCCTCACCCTTCACACCTTCACAACTTTCTTCTATTTCTCTCTTTCTTATATCTCGGCTTTTGGATTTTCAATCAGGCAACCCCAGGCACAAACTAATAATACACCTGTGTTTATCTGTTTCTATGGTGATATGGACTTTACAACTTTTATCTCAAAACTATGACTACTCTAAGGTTTGTCACGTGGAATATTCATGGAGCTGGCACCAGAGAGAAAAGAGTTAAGATTCTTAACCAGCTTAAAAGATTGAAGGAAGATGTCGTCTTATTACAAGAAACCCATAAATCTACCTCAGCTGCAGATGATCTTAAATCCCCTGAGTTTCCTAATGTGTTTTCTGCATGCTATAACTCCAGACAAAGGGGAGTAGCAATATTAATAAATAAAAATGTAAATTTTACAGTAATAGATACAGTTACAGATCCAGAGGGTAGATTTATTATAGTAAAACTATCTATACATAACCAAAAGTTATGTATTGTCAGTATATATGGTCCAAATGTTGATGACCCCTCATTCTTTCATTCCTTCTTCTCTGTGCTCCTTGAACACATGGATTGCTCACCTCTTCTTGGGGGCGACCTCAACTTTGGTTTAAATGAAGAAATAGACAGGCTCAGCACAGCAGGGACTCAGCGCAGCTGGAAATCTATAGATATAGTCAAACAGTACATGAGCGATTATGGACTTTGTGATGCATGGCGATCACTTCACCCCAATGACAAAAAATATACTTTCTTCTCAAATGTCCACCATTCATATTCTCGACTGGATTATTTGTTAGTCAGCAGCTCACTGTTGACTGACATTTCAGACACTGAGATACACCCTATAGCTGTTAGCGATCATGCTCCTGTTTCTCTAACTTTAGTAAATAAAACAGAAACACCTCAAAGCAAAAATTGGAGATTTAATATATCCTTACTTAAGGATAAAGAATTTATAAAATATTTTGAAAAAGAGTGGGCTTCTTATTTAGAATATAATGACCTCCCTGGTATGTCGCCATCCATTCTTTGGGAGGCAGGAAAAGCTGTGATTAGAGGTAAAATAATCTCATTCTCATCAAATAAAAAGAAAATGAAAAAAAACGTATTCAGGAATTAGAAGAAACTATTAATTCATTAGAAGCTTCTCTAGAGGAGGAGAGACTAGGCAAAATCCGTAAAGCAAAGCTAGAATTAAATCAAATTATTAATAAACAGACCCAGTTCTTAATTCAAAGACTTGGGATAGAAAACTTTGAACAAGGTAATAAATCAGGTAGATTTTTGGCTAACCAGCTAAAAATTAATAAAGAAAAAACAACTATATCTGCTATTAAATTTTGGACCGGGAATACAGTATATGATCCTGGAAGAATAAACAACACATTTAAAGAATTTTACAAGGCTTTATACTCACCAGAGAAAAATCCATCGGATCATGAAATTGAACGATTTTTTGATAACATAACACTACCTAAATTATCTGAAAGTCAAGCGATGGCCCTGGATTCACCACTAACAGCGGCTGAACTCCAGGAGGCCCTCCAAGGCATGCCCAATAATAAGGCTCCAGGCCCAGATGGATTTCCAGCAGAGTTCTATAAAGAATTCTGGAATATTCTGGCACCAACATTCCACAGAATGCTGCAGGAAACCAAGGAAAACGGCAGACTCCCACCAAATATGAATTCTGCCTACATTAGTCTTCTACTAAAATCAGGTAAAGACCCTTTGTTTCCTACCAGCTATCGTCTCATATCCCTCATTAATGTTGATCTTAAAATAATCTGCAAAGCCCTCGCAAAAAGGATAGAGAAAGTAACCCCTCTTATAATACATCCTGATCAAACTGGTTTTATTAAAGGGAGACATTCATCCACAAATCCGCTGTTGGTGAACTGTATAATATTTTCAACCAGTTTATAAAAGAATTTCCAAAGCCAAATTTATGTAAGGTTACAAATAAGAATTTCCAGTTAACTCTATCAAATGCTTTTTCTGCATCTAAAGATAATATATTAGTTTTAATGTTTTTACAGTTAGAAAAATCTATTAAATCTATTAAATCTATTAATCTACATGATAATAGATTTAATAGATTTTTCTAACTGTAAAAACATTAAAACTAATATATTATCTTTAGATGCAGAAAAAGCATTTGATAGAGTTAACTGGAAATTCTTATTTGTAACCTTCCATAAATTTGGCTTTGGAAATTCTTTTATAAACTGGTTGAAAATATTATACAGTTCACCAACAGCGTGTATTAGAACAAATAACCAAACATCATCTAGGTTTTATCTTCAGAGAGGTACCAGGCAGGGATGTCCTCTCTCTCCCTCCCTGTTCGCTATTTTTATTGAACCACTAGCTGCAGCGATCAGGCAAACTCACAATATTAAAGGCATAAAATGCAATAACATAGAACATAAAATCAGTCTTCATGCAGATGATGTATTACTTTTTCTCCAGCATTCACAAACCTCTTTCTCTCAGGTAATCGGGTTGATAAACTCTTACTCAAATGTTTCAGATTATTCTATAAATTGATTAAAATCTACAGTTCTTCCAATCAATTGTTCTGTCCAGAATCCAACTAATACACAACTGCAGTCAGGGAATATTACCTATTTAGGTATCAATGTCTCACCAAGACTGGCAGATTTAATAACGTTAAACTACATCCCACTTTTAAAAAAAGTGGAAGATGATCTTGCCAGATGGAAATCTCTACCCATATCACTTATGGGAAGGGTTGCTTCAATAAAAATGATGGTTTTGCCCAGAATCAACTACTTATTCTCAATGATCCCAAGTAAACCATCACTAGACTGGATTAGATCTCTGGACTTCTCTATCTCTAAATTTCTTTGGAAAGATAAACCCCCACGTATCAGCTTAAAAACACTGCAGAAGACCAAAGAAAAAGGAGGTCTAGATCTACCAAACTTCGATCATTATTTCTTAGTCAACAGGCTCCAATACATATCAAGATGGTTAAAACATAGCTACCTAGACGAGTCCTGGATAGACGTAGAACAGACACTATGTAATAAGATAAAACTTTCAGACCTACCATTTATTAGCTCAAATATAAAACAATATGAATGCTTTAAAAGCATAAATATCAGCTCCTCTCTGACAGCATGGTGGGAGTTTCTAAAAATGACAGAGTCCACAATAATCCCATGCAGACGTACACCCATCTGGAATAACCCCGACATCTTGCAAAACAAATGTATGATAAGTTTCCCAGTCTGGAGGTGCAATGGAATTGAATACCTGGAACATATATTTGATGGAAAAGACATTAACCCATTTAATACATTAATTACACAATATGGAATTGATAAAAACAAATTCTTAGAATATCAACAAATTAAATCTATTATTAAAGGTAAATTTAGGCTCAATACATCTGAATTACAAATTCCAGCAAGAGTTTTAGATTTTCTTAATCTCAACCCCCCCAAATTGCTGTCTAAAATATACAAAACTTTATCTACATTAGATGAATCAATAGCCATCCCTATTTAAAAATGGGAGGTGGATTTATCAGCCAGCTTTGACCAAAACGTCTGGTCTCAGATATGTTTAAGAACCTTTAAAATAACAAAAAATCCTAATTTGCAATTAATACAATACAAAATCCTTCATAGAGTACACTATACAGGTCAACGAATGTTTAGGATGGGTTTTACATCGTCTAATACCTGCTTACAATGCACAAGCAATATACCAGATACTTATGTTCATGCGCTTTGGTTCTGTCTCCTGTTAAGAAATTTTGGTGCCAGATTTGTGAGGACTTATCAAAGTGTCTGAAATGTAACATCCCACCATCTCCCTCAATTTGCCTGTTAGGAAATTTAAATGATGTCACCATGGACACAAAGTCAGTTCTAATGGTTCACATTGCCTTATGCATCGCTAAGAAAACTATCCTCCTGAACTGGAAAAATAAAAAAGCTCTTAATATTAATCAGTATAGAAATCTCTTGTTGGACCATATTGGTCTTGAGACGGCCTCTGGCTCCATATCTGATCAATCTCTCTGGGCTCCTTTGATCGGCTCCATCACCTAGTGGGGGTGGGGGGCACTTGGTTTTGTCGTTTGGGACACTGTTGCTGATGTGGGGGTTTTGGGGTTGGAGGCGTCTGGGGGGGACCCCGGGGGGTGGGATCACTGGGCAGATGGGGCGCTGGACATCGTGGCCGGCCTGGGGTTGGGCTTTGGGTGGTGACTCCTGATGGCTGCATGCGGTGCCTTGGGGGGGTTGCACTGGCGGACATGGGTTACCGGCCCGAACTCAACCTGGGTGTCTAGTGTCTTTTGTGTTTTGAGAGTAGAGCGAATGTCAGGGTGGGTTTAGTTCCCCTTCTGGGATGGGGCTGGGGGGACTGCCTTTGGGGTCCGTGGGGCTTTGGGGGGCTGTGGACGTGGGCCCCGGGTCGGACGTGCCATGGCCTCCCTCCCCTGGTGGATCCCGGTGAACAGCGGTGCCTGTTGGGGTCAGTGGGGGAGCTGGCTCCCTGGGAAGACATTTTGTCTCCCAGTCCTTCCCTCCCCATCCCTGGACACCTCTGTCCACCCGCTCCATCACTTTACCACTCATTTAGGGTCTTGGGGCATGGGCACATCACTGGGGTGCGAGGAGGGGCTTCCCTCCTCGTTGTCCCGTGGTGTCCTGGGTCCCAATTTTAATATACAACTTAGACACTCCCACTTATAACATTTTCACACGACACATATGTAGGGACTTTGGGGTGGGCACACTTTTCGGCATCCAGAGGGGGAGCGGTACAATCAGCTTCACCTCTGGTGCCGGTGCCCACTGTTAAACCACATATAGACACTGAGGGCTCGGGGTGGGGGTTGGGGGATGTGTGGCTGCCTCCCCCACATCTCACCCCTCTGTTTTAAATGCACATTATAACAACACGCATCAACACCATACTCGAGCGGGAGGATGGAGGCTAGGGGTCTTTTCCCACCCCTGTTCGCTACGGGCCATCAGGGGTTGGGGTCCGGAGGAGGACAGGCGGTCTGGTCGGGGTCCTGGGCTGTCGGGCTGCTTTGCCACTGTGGGGCCCTTGGCGGTCTGCTTGTCTCCATCCTAGAAGGTAGGGGGTCCACCTTCCCGGGTCCGGGGGCTGGTGGCTCTACTGGGGCATCAGTACCTGGACCTGGGAGCATAAAGTGTGCATGGGGTGTGTGAGTGAGGGTACAGCGTCATTTTTTTGGGTGTCTTGGTGAGTCAGTGAGAATGTATGTGTTTAAGAGGGAGGGAACGTATGACTGTGTCTGTATGTCTTTGTCTACCTGTCAGGTTGGATCTTGGTCTGCCCCCTCCCCTGGCGCACCTCAGGCCTTACACTTAATGGGGGGGCTATTTCCCCTCCGTCACTCCCCGCCGGTGACGGGGGCCCCTGCCTGCCGGTGCGCCGGTGGTCAATCCGGTTCGGACCTGGTGCGTGCCTGGGGGGGCCGGTGTGTCGGTCGGCCGATGCGCTGGGCCGATATCTTCCTTTGGTTGGTTGGGGCACCTCTTTTAGAGGTGCCAGGTTTGGGATTGTTGGGTGGTGCCGGCTCGGTGGCTTGGCGGGATGCGGATCCGGCGTCTGTGCTTGTTGATCACCTGTTCTGTGCGCACCGTGCGTGGCCGGTTCATTGGCGGGTTGGACCGGCCCTGGCCCTCGTTGGATGCCTGGTCTCGGCGCCCTGCGTTGCGCGGGATCAGGACCCGGGAGCTGGTACAACTTGGCGTCCAGATGCTGACTGAGCCCGGCCTGGGGATGCTGTCCGTCCCCTGCGGCTATCGGTGGGGCGCTGGGATGTTGGGGGCGGGGATTGGCCTCCTTGGTGGAGGCGTCGCGTGGCGGCCGGCGGCCGGCCGTGGCCCCTGCAGTGCCGGGGGCCCCTCGTCGGCCGGTCCCTTGTCGGGTCCCTGCTGGGCGGTGGGGTGCCCCTGGGCCCCGGCTCCCCCGGTCCATTGACCGGCCCGCCCCGGCGCGGTCGGTTGCCGGCGGAGCCCGTGGGCTCGTCACTGCTGCCCCCCGGGCCCCTGCATAGTGGCCGCTGGATGTTCCCCTGGGGTTCTCCTTTTCTCCTCTCTTTGGGGATGCGGTCGGCCCCGCCCGGGTCCGCCTGGGGCTCTGGCGGTCCTTTGGACGTCTTTGCTCCGATCTCCTTCATGTCTGCATCAATTCCTGGGAGACGGATTGATGTCTTCTCACACCAACTATCGAACACTCTTATGGAGAAACCTTATATGCACCAGCATGCTAACACACACACATAGATGTGGGGTCTCTGGTGTTTAAGGATATATTCTTGGGCTGAGGTTATCATTACTAGAGCTTGATTAATCGGTACCATGAGTTTTTCTGTGACATTGTTGTTGTATTTTTATATCTATTTTTGTGTGATGTGGTTGTGTAATTCTTAGTTCACAATGTTTGGTTGGTTTTGTCGATGTTCCTTTTTCGTGTTTTGTTTTTCCCCCTCTCTCTGCCGTCCTGTGGGTATGGAGGCAGACTTCAATGTTTCCCTGTGTTTTCTTTGTTCCCCCTTCCTCTCTTGTATTTTCAACTCACCCTCTCTCATGACATTTTGTTTCCTACCTCTCTTCTTCATCCTCCTTCTTTCTTCTCCTTAATTTTCCGTCTCCGTGTCCATAACATCAGGAAATAAAAACCCCAACAATTCATAATAAAGATTTTTCACACATAAATCAAGTGGAGTACTATAGCAAAAGCTGTACTGCTCCGCTTGTGAAAGTAAATCTGTTGGGCTTTTACTTGGTACTCAGACACCAATTCTGAGCTCCACATTGCCAAACAGGACACGTAAAAAAAAAAAGAAAACATGGTCATAGTAGCATTATGCTTTGGGATTGCCTTCTTCAAATGGAGCTGAGTTTGTTGTCAGGATGAATGAGCTCCTAATACCAGTCAGTTAAGATCCAACACTAACATAGAACACAATAGGTAAAGGGAAACATAATTTTTCAGCATTGAGTCCAAGCATCTATGCAAATCATTAAAATATCATTGAAAAAGGGCTGTGGCATGTCCTCATAACCTTTGCAGGGTAGAGTTGGCAAACATTACCAAGTCGGATGTAGGCTGATTGACTTCTACCAAAAGGAGAGCCAGCATAAGTATCAAAGTTCCAAAATATGAATTTGAAAAGATTTTAACTTTTAAATCATCTGCTTGGCCTCAAATGGCATGACATTATATCAATACATTTGTACTTTTTTTGCAAAACAAGTATTTTAAAAAGGTGTGGAAGGATTACCCACATTGTGGTTTGCAGTGTTTTATAAGCTAATACCTGCCCATAATGTGTTTGTACTTTACATCTCACAGTACTTAACATTTGCACTCCATTTTGTCGGTCAGGGCCCAGTGAATATGTACAACAATTTCATTTATGCTATAGGGTTCTCTCAGCATTTTAATGGTTTCAACCGAATACACATCTCGTTGGATACGTACTGTATACACAGTATGCTGAATTTTATCGATGTAAGCCTGTGTTCAGTGCCACCACGGCCCATTGCTCTATCAAGTTTTCTATCAAGACGCTGAGGCTTCTGCGCCTGCAGCAGCCTGTCCGATTCAGCCAAGTAAAACAAGTGAAGTCTTCGACCCCTTTCAGTGTCTCCTGCACACATTACAGTGAAATACTTTTAGCTTGTACACTGACATCTCTTCAAAGTCTCATTAAATAAGAAATTACACTGTTGGTTTGCATTAAAGTTTTCCTTGTTTCATTGTTAATAAAATTATATATATTAAACAGATACTAAGAAACATTGTTGAAAATTCTAATAGATTTCTTTGCCTTACTAACAAAACCAACAATAGAAAACTTTCTGTCGTATAAACCATCTAAATGGCTATACTTGTGTATCTTACCCATTGTGAAATTATGTTAAAAATAAAATCATACCTTAACTACAGCAATAAAATCTTACACTGAAAACATTGGGAAAACAATATTTACTCGAAGAGAGCAAAACATTATGTTAGTAAAAAATACTTTTGGCACAACCACAAGCTTCACAATTATTAGTTACAATAAAATAACCTGAAGAATTGTTTTGTACTTATACTTTACTTAAAGTTATTTTGTGGCACTAGTAGTGTTTATTTGGTAGAAAGAGGGCAATAATTCAATAATTGATCTAGGGCAGGAATTGGACCCAGGACGGCTGCATTAAGGCCTACTAGCCTATGAACATGGGGCGTAATTTCTTACCAGTCAACAACACAGTGCTTCATATGCTTTGCTTTTTAGGTTGATTTGAGTCCTGGTGTACTTTTAATTAATAATCAATAACTTCCTGTTTTCCTAGAGTGTATACTTGACATGATAGATGACACTTTTTTCTAAGGCTCTCCTCAAAACAGGTAATATGAGAGAACATGACATTTGTATATTGATTTTGTGTATTGTGGTGGCGTTGTGGTGACGGGGTAAGGCGTATTGCGTCATTTCCTGTTGTCACTGCTGTGCTCCGTGGAGCTGTTTTGGTGTTCAAACGCTCTTGAATTTATCTTATTTTCTCTGTGCTGAGGCTTTTCTAAGTTATTTTAACACACAATCACACTAAGACACACATTTTGTGGTGGTGTACTTTACGTTTTGGGAACTCCTTGTGTTTCACACAGTTTTTCTTTGGGTGGAAGGTCTCGCTAGCTCAGTTAGCTTAGCTTCATTGCGGCTATGGCTACTCTTCTCTCTCCTGTCTCTAACTCTTCTCTTCTCTCTTGCTCTCTCTGTCAGATGTTTAGTTACTTCCCTGCCTCCTTTAGTGATAATGGTAACTGTAATAAATGTAATATTTTTGTAGCTTTGGAGGCGAGGGTATCAGAATTAGAAGCACGGCTCCGCGCTGTTGAAAAACCAGCAGATAGCCGAAGCCCATTAGCCAGCGCGGAGCCAACAAGGATAGAACCCCCTAGCTGTCCTCCGATAGAGCCCGCGCAGCCGGGACCTAAAGGCGGCTGGGTGACTGTACGTAGGAAGCATAGTTCTAGGACCCAGCCCCCGGGCCACCACCAACCGGTCCGCATTTCTAACAGATTTTCCCCGCTCAGCGACACACCCGCTGAGAAGCCGGCCCTGGTAATTGGCAGCTCCATAGTCAGAAACGTGGCATTAGAGACACCATTGACCATAGTCAAATGTTTGCCAGGGGCCAGAACGGGCGACATCAAATCCTACCTGAAACTGCTGGCTAAAGATAAGCGTAAATACAGTAAGATTGTTATTCACGCTGGCGGTAATGACACCCGGTTACGCCAATCGGAGGTCACTAAAATTAGTGTTGCTTCGGTGTGTAAGTTTGCCAAAACAATGTCAGACTCGGTAATCTTTTCTGGTCCCCTGCCTGATCGGACCAGTGACGACATGTTTAGCCGCATGCTGTCATTCCATCAATGGTTGTCTAGGTGGTGTCCTGCAAACAATGTGGGCTACATTGATAACTGGAGAACTTTTTGGGGAAAACCTGGTCTGATCCGGAGAGACGGCATCCATCCCACTTTGGATGGAGCAGCTCTTCTTTCTAGGAATATGGCCGAATTTATTAGTCCTCCAAAACAGTGACAACCCAGGGTCCAGACCAGGAAGCAGAGTCGTAGTTTAACCCACCTCTCTGCTGCTTCTGTATTGTTACCTACCCATTACCCTATAGAAACAGTGTCTTGCCCACGGCCAAAATTAAATGGATTAAAAGTTAAGCCAACAAAAGCAAATTATGGAAATCTCATAAAAATAAATACAACTTTGACTGAAAATAAATCTATTAAATGTGGTTTATTAAACATAAGATCTCTCTCCTCAAAGACTTTGTTAGTAAATGACTTGATTTGTGATAATCACATTGATTTCCTTTGTCTCACAGAAACCTGGTTGCAGCAGGAGGATTATGTCAGTATAAATGAGTCAACTCCTTCCAGTCATTTAAATTTTCACATTCCTAGAAATACTGGGCGAGGAGGAGGAGTTGCAACCATTTTCCGTTCTGATTTACTAATTAGTCCCAGACCAATTGATAGCTACAGTTCTTTTGAACATCTAACCCTTAATTTTCCTCATCCAAGTTGCAAAACATTAAGACCATTTTTGTTTGTGGTTTTGTATCGTCCACCAGGCCCTTACTCTCAATTCTTGGATCAGATCTCACATTTTTTATCTGATTTAGTATTAAATACTGATAGGGTTATTATAGTGGGGGACTTCAATATTCATGTGGATACTGAAAGTGATAGCCTAAATGCAGCCTTTAATGCTATTTTAGACTCAATTGGCTTTACTCAAAAAGTACAGGGATCGACCCACTCAGGTAAACACACTTTGGACCTTGTACTGACATACGATATTGAGTGTGAGGAAATAACAGTCCACCCACATAACCCGGTCCTGTCTGACCACTTCTTGATAACTTTTGAATTTACTTTAACTGACCATCTTAAATCTGAAAGAAAATTTCATTATAGTAGAACTTTATCAGACAATGCTGTAACAATTTTTAAAGAATCTGTTCCATTCTTACTTTCCTCAGTGTCTCAGAGTAACACAGTGGATGGCAGCAATTCTATCTCTAACCCTTCAGAAATTGATGGTCTGGTTCACAGCGTTACGTCCTCATTGCGTTTGGCATTAGATAGTGTAGCCCCATTAAAAAAGAAAGTGGCTAGCCATAGGAGGCTGACTCCTTGGTTTAACGCAGAGTTGCGTACTTTAAAGCAGAATACTAGGAAGTTGGAGAGAAAATGGCGCTCTACACATCTAGAGGATTCCTATTTAACCTGGAATAACAGTCTACTGCTGTATAAAAAGACCCTTCGACAAGCTAGAACAGCATATTTTTCATCATTAATAGAGGCGAATAAAAACAATTCTAGGTTTCTTTTTAGTACAGTTGCCATACTTACACAGAGTCATAGCTCTGTTGAGCAAACTATTCCCCCAGCTCTTAGCAGTGATGATTTTATGAGATTCTTCATAAATAAAATAAATTTTATTAAAAATAAAATCATTGGCACCCTCCCAAACATGATTACTTCTTCCTCAGTAAATGAAAGAACTGTAGAACCTCAGTTGTGCTTAGGCTGTTTTGATTCAGTCGAGCTTTCAGAATTATCAAAAATATTAGCCTCATCTAAACCTTCAATTTGTATGTTGGACCCAATCCCAACCAAATTATTTAAAGAAGTGTTCCATTTGGTTCCTGGCCCCATTTTGGATATGATGAATCTATCCTTAGTAAACGGATACGTACCACAGGAATTTAAAATAGCTATAATTAAACCTTTACTCAAGAAACCTTCCCTTGATCAAGATGACTTAGTGAATTACAGACCTATATCTAACCTTCCTTTCTTATCCAAAGTCCTTGAGAAAATAGTTGCTAATCAAGTCTGTGAACATCTAAACAGTAACGAGCTGTTTGAAGAGTTTCAGTCAGGTTTTAGAGCTCATCATAGCACTGAAACAGCACTGGTGAAGGTTACTGATGATATTCTCATGGCCTCAGATAATGGACTGGTGTCTGTTCTGGTTTTGTTAGATCTCAGTGCTGCTTTTGACACAGTCAATCATAATATTCTCTTAGAAAGGCTTGAGCATGTTGCAGGGATCAAAGGAACAGCACTAGGCTGGTTTAAATCATATTTGTCTGATAGATTCCAGTTTGTTCATCTAAATGATAAATCATCTTCACTCTCAAGGGTTACTTGTGGAGTTCCACAGGGTTCTGTCCTTGGACCAATTCTTTTCACCATATATATACTTCCAATTGGTAGAATCATTAGACAGCATGGGATAAATTTCCACAGCTATGCCGATGATACACAACTATATTTATCCATAAATCCTGATGAACCCAGTCAGTTAGGTAGATTACAGGCATGTCTGGAAGACATAAAAGCATGGATGACCCTAAACTTTTTGCTTTTAAATTCTGACAAGACAGAAGTTGCTGTCTTTGGACCAGAAGTTCTTAAACAGAAACTGATTAGTCAATCACTTCATCTGGATGGCATTAAATTGGCCCCCAGTAATAACGTAAAGAACCTCGGCGTTATTTTTGACCAAGACTTGACATTTAAATCCCATATTAAACAGGTTTCTAGGATTTCTTTCTTTCACCTCCGGAATATTGCTAAAATTAGAAACATCCTGTCCAGGAGTGATGCTGAGAAACTAGTCCATGCATTTGTTACCTCAAGGCTGGACTACTGTAATTCTTTACTATCAGGAAGTCCACAAAATGCCATTAAAAGCCTTCAGTTGATCCAAAATGCGGCAGCAAGAGTTCTGATTAATATTAAAAAGAGAGATCACATTTCTCCTGTTTTAGCTTCCCTTCATTGGCTCCCTGTTAAATCCAGAATAGAATTTAAGATCCTTCTTCTTACATACAAAGCCCTTAATAATCAAGCTCCATCATACATCAGAGATCTAATTGTTCCATATGTTCCTAAAAGAGCACTTCGCTCTCAGACTGCAGGTTTACTTGTAGTTCCTAGGATCTCTAAAAGTAGAATGGGAGGCAGATCTTTTAGTTATCAGGCTCCTCTCCTATGGAACCAGCTCCCAGCTTTAGTCCGTGAGGCAGACACTCCGTTTACTTTTAAGGCCAGGCTTAAAACTTTCCTTTTTGATAAAGCTTATAGTTAGAGTGGCTTAGGTCATCCTGAGCTATCTCTGTAGTTATGCTGCTATAGGCTTAGACTGCTGGAGGACAGACTTACCAATTTTCTTCACTCTGCTACTTCCTTTTCTCCTACGACTCTCCAGTTGTATTACAGTACATTCTGTTATTTCGACTGTTAACTTTGTTTTCTCTCAGTGTTTTTCTCCCCATTGAAAATATACCTGGTCTGGTATCCTGCTTGGCTGCAATGCCCTGTTGGACGGGGGCATCGACTGGGATGATCCTCTCAGTAACTGAACATCCGCTGTGTCCTGTTATCAACTTTTTACTTTCTGTAACATAGAAATTACTCTTATACCAGATCTTCTGTTCCTTCTGTGTTCTGCTCTGTCTTCTCAAACCCCCAGACGGTCGTGGCAGATGGCCGCTCCTACTGAGCCTGGTTCTGTTGGAGGTTTCTTCCTGTTAAAGGGGAGTTTTTCCTCTCCACTGTCGCTACATGCTTGCTCAGTATGAGGGATTGCTGAAGGATTGCTGTGGTTGGAAATCTGCCCAACCTCACGCCAATGACTGAGGCAATCTGCTGGGATTCCTTAAATAGGAAACTTTTTAACTGATTGGAATGTTTGTATAAATGTATTGAAATAACTTCTTGTTAAGTGCCTTGAGATGACATCTGTTGTGAATTGGCGCTATATAAATAAACTGAATTGAATTGAATTGAATTTCTACAGGTCAGGAAATAGCCAAAAGAAAATAGTTGTTCACATGCACTTGTCTAAAGTCAAAGAAAAATAAATAAATAAATAAATAAAAAATAACAGGAATGTTGAGAAACAAGACCTGAGTGTTTGAGAGTAGAGCGAATGTCAGGGTGGGTTTAGTTCCCCTTCTGGGATGGGGCTGGGGGGCTTTGTGGTGCTGTGGCCGTGGGTCCCGGGTCGGACGTGCCATGGCCTCCCTCCCCTAGTGGATCCCGGTGAACAGCGGTGCCTATTGGGGTCAGTGGGGGAGCTGGCTCCCTGGGAAGACATTTTGTCTGCCAGTCCTTCCCTCCCCATCCCTGGACACTTCTGTCCACCCGCTCCATCACTTTACCACTCATATACTGGGGTGCGAGGAGGGGCTTCCCTCCTCACTATCCCGTGGCGTCCTGGGTCCCAATTTTAATATACAACTTAGACACTCCCACTTATAACATTCTCACGCGACACATATGTAGGGACTTTGGGGTGGGCACACTTTTCGGCATCCAGGGGGGGAGCGGTTCAATAAGCTTCACCTCTGGTGCCGGTGCCCACTGTTAAACCACATATAGACACTGAGGGCTCGGGGTGGGGTTTGGGGGATGTGTGGCTGCCTTCCCCACATCCCACCCCTCTGTTTTAAATGCACATTATAACAACACGCAACAACACCATATTCGAGCGGGAGGATGGAGGCTAGGGGTCTTTTCACACCCCTGTTCGCTACGGGCCATCGGGGTTTGGGGTCCGGAGGAGGAACAGGCGGTCTGGTCGGGGTCCTGGGCTGTCGGGCTGCTTTGCCACTGTGGGGCCCTTGGCGGTCTGCTTGTCTCCGTCCTAGAAGGTAGGGGGTCCATCTCCTGGGTCCGGGGGCTGGTGGCTCTACTGGGGCATCGGTACCTGGACCTGGGAGCATAAAGTGTGTATGGGGTGTGTGAGTGAGGGTACAGCGTCATTTCTTTGGGTGTCTTGGTGAGTCAGTGAGAATGTATGGGTTTAAGAGGGAGGGAACGTATGACTGTGTCTGTATGTCTTTGTCTACCTGTCAGGTTGGATCTTGGTCTGCCCCCTCGCCTGGCGCACCTCAGGCCTTACATTTAATTGGGAGCCTATTTCCCCTCCGTCACTCCCCGCCGGTGACGGGGGCCCCTGCCTGCCGGTGCATCGGTGGTCAATCCGGTTCGGACCTGGTTTGTGCCTGGCCGGGCCTCAGGGGGCCGGTGTGCCGGTCGGCCAATGCGCTGGGCCGATATCTTCCTTTGGTTGGTTGGGGCACCTCTTTTAGGGGTGCCAGGTTTGGGATTGTTGGGTGGTGCCTGCTCGGTGGCTCGGCAGGATGCGGATCCGGCGTCTCTGCTCGTTTGATCACCTGTTCTGTGCGCACCGTGCGTGGTCGGTTCATTGGCGGGTTGGACCGGCCCTGGCCCTCGTTGGATGCCTGGTCTCGGCACTCTGCGTTGCGTGGGATCAGGACCCGGGAGCTGGTACAACTTGGGTGTCCAGATGCTGGCTGAGCCCGGCCTGGGGATGCTGTCCGTCCCCTGCGGCTATCGGTGGGGCGCCCCAACGTAGGGCAGGGTTAGGGCGCTGGGATGTTGGCGGTGGAGATTGGCGTAGGGTTGGGGGGGTGCGTGGCGGCCGGCGGCCGGCCGTGGCCCCTGCGGTGCCGGGGGCCCCTCGTTGGCCGGTCCCTTGTCCGGTCCCTGCTGGGGGGTGGGGCGCCCCTGGGCCCCGGCTCTCCCGGTCCATTTACTGGCCCGCCCTGGCGCGGCCGGTTGCCGGCGGGGCCCGTGGGCTCGTCACTGCTGCCCCCCGGGCCCCTGCATAGTAGCCGCTGGACGTTCCCCTGGGGTTTGCTCCTTTGCTCCACTCTTGGGGGTTGCAGTCGGCCCCGCCCGGGTCCGCCTGGGGCTCTGGGGGTCCTTTGGACGTCTTTGCTCCGATCTCCTTCATGTCTGCATCAATTCCTGGGAGACGGATTGATGCCTGCTCACACCAACTATCGAACACTCTTATGGAGAAACCTTATATGCACCAGCATGCTCACACACACACATAGATACTTTTATGAATCTCAAAATGTGTTTTGAAGAATCCCTGTTCAGTGTACAATCATCACCTTCAAGTTTGACCACTAAATAGTTTAGATTTTCAACTAGAAATGCACAACTTCAACCCATACTGATGAAAAAGTTATTTAGTTAGTGACTGGAACACTGAAGCAGATGCCAGCATTGTCAGGAGCTAATGTTAGCTAGTCACAGTATTTAGAAACTGTATCTTGTTAATCAGCCTGTCAGTTTCTTGTTTCTATCAGGCCACTGAAATGCATCCTTTCTTGCTTCAAAATAAGAGTTTCAAACATGGATATGGGGTGTCAAATTTCACTCACTTTCATATCATAGGCCCCTAAAAATGGTTTGTAGTAAAATGTCAACTAGACATGTCTGTCTGTCTGTCTGTCTGTCTGTCTGTCTGTCTGTCTGTCTGTCTGTCTGTCTGTCTGTCTGTCTGTCTGTCTGTCTGTCTGTCTGTCTGTCTGTCTGTCTGTCTGTCTGTCAATTTGTTGCTTATTATAGGATTACATCTATTGTTTAATTTGTCCATGTAATTCTACTGCAGAATCATGCAACTAAAGACTTGCACCGCATACAGATAATGGATTAATGGTTTATTCTATGGTAAACAAGCCTCTGGTTTCACTTGGTTTCATACTTATTCCACCAGTGACTGCTAAAAGAAGAAGTAGAGAGAGATGTCTTAATGTAGTTGCTGGTAGTTCTGGTCTGTCTATTTTAGGCAGAAGCTGAAAAATTTATGCAGGTTGAAGCTTTCTTCCTGAAACCCCAGTGGGCTGTTTTGTGGTTGTTTTTTAGCTTAAAAAAACTAGTGGAATTTGTGTGATATATATGAATGGTAATAGACATTAGACAGCATGTTCCAGAGATGAAGCAGAGACAATTGTTTCCACAATGAGATTGAACCATCAAACTCAACTTCTGTCACTTTCTAATTCCATTGAGTACAACTGCAGGCTGTTATAATCGAAATAATCTACTCTAATGAAGTACAACTGAGTTAAATCTTCAAATGCATTTATAAAAAAAATACCAGTTCCTTGCTAAAGGATGAAAAAGATCAGGACTTTCCCTACAGTCTAATTACTGGCTTTAGTATTCAGAGGGAACAACGTCTATGTTTTCAATCTTGCTTTGTATTCATTAGATTTATTGCTTGAAAAAAAAAACAGTCTGTACCTACAATTTTAGCAACTGTGTGCTGCTCTTTAGTATATAAGAAATATTTTTGTCAAAAATGATGGACTCTCTCACAACAGTTTTTATCACTTTTAAAAAGCCAGAGAGCAAACTACCATAGTTTGAGTTATTTAATTATTGGAATTAGTTGATTTGTTTAGTGTACAAATGTAATTTGCTCCACCCAGGTTGTTCTCAACTAGGTCAAAGGTTAACAAGGTCATTTTACTTGGAGCTGATTGGCTGTACCCCTAAAGATGAGTGTAAGGAGGAAGTATCTTCTGCCGTATTGCTAAGATAGTTTCCACTGTGCGTATTAATGGAAGTTAAAGTATGTTTGGTGTTTGAACTATTAAATATGTAGTTCTAAGAATTTTTAGAGGGGGTCTCAAGTATTTGCGGATTTTAGCTCTTTGTGGGCGGCTTGGGTCCCTAACGCCCACTGATACTGGAGGTCCACTGGAGTTTATAATATTGAATTGCTCAATCTGTAAACATTTGACTTATCATAGTAAAAAAAAATTCTGGATGAATTTGGCTGCATGCTTTACTTTATTTCCCTGCACTAAAATCTGACCTACTGTTTAACAACCGTTGCATTTTTTTTTTTCAAATCAAGCAACTGGGGACATGCAACAGTGTGATGTTAAATAATTACAAAAATTAAAGGTATTGGTATAAAGAAGAAAATCTTAAAGAGAGTGACTTCCTGCCCCGCCTACTCAAACAAACTCATCAACAACAGTTTGGGTTGTATGAAATCAAACAGTGGGGTAATGACTAAGTGTGATGGCCGAAGCCTGCGTTGCACAGTGGGAAACACATGGACATTGGAAAAGGATGTGGCTGAGAACGAGCGCCATAAAGCTGATGAGATCTTAGCAGGGTGATCTGACTTCAGTGTGAATTAGAGTTAAGGACAGCCTCCTGCTGAGCTCATACTTAGGACAATCTCCCTCACTATTAGACATTCATTGTTAATATGACATTTCCTGTGATCCTGGCTAATAGCAATCACAGAAGGTGGGGTCTTTATGACAGTTATAGAAAAAAAGACACAGCTATTCTGCCTTTTGCTTAATGCTTATCTCTCAGGAATTGCACAGTGGCATGGCAGGCAATGATACGGCCTCTTTTAATTCTCTTTCTGGTCTGTTTACACTCAGAGAAGGAGCTTAGAAATCAAGACGGCTGGGGGCTCTTTAGGAGACACATTCAGCCAACTGCTAATGTTCAAAGCCATTATATTCTGATTGGAAATCTAATAAACAAATCATCTATGGTGGTGGGAAACAACTACAGATATTAGGGGGCTAAGAGTCACATTCTGTTTTATATTTGACAGAACTGCATTTACAGTTGGTGATCACCTTCACATCTATTTTGCTAATCAGGGTATTGGTTTTGGATTTTTTTTTGGTAGTTTTTTCCCATTTATTTTCCTTCACAAATTCAAAGGAATCCCATTATCTGTTTTTGCTTTGGTCCCATTACTCAGAGAACAATCTGCAATCAAAGTTGTTCTGGTTGCACCACTGATCATAATTTTCAGAACAGCTTTTAAGTTGATGAGAAATTCTCCAAAGAGGAGCCTGCTTTGCACAATTATGTGTTTCAGTCTGAATTGAACTTTTGAGAAAGTTGCGTTGTGAACAAAAACGAATTGGGATGGGCAATCTCCTTGACTTTCTATTGTCTGTAGTGGGACAAACAACATAGCAGAGCTGAAAATCCATCAGAGCTGACAGGTCCATTACACACCAACATCAAACTGCGTTTGGTTGTCTGAGCCCTTTCGTCCACTATGTCCCACTTTAAGTATTACAAACAACCTGAAATATTGCAGGTAGTTTTTTTTCTGTGTGAATGGGTCACTTTTATTTTCTGATCCTCTGTGTTACCTATTGAGTTGATCTGAAAGTAGGTACTCATATTTCATTACTTATTTTGTAATAAGTAGTTTCCTACGATGTCTCAAAAGTATTGATTTAAAAAAATCATTTTTCAGGTCTGAATTAGAGAAAGACAAAAAAAACGTGAATTTCCAAAGTTTACTACTCATTCTTTTACGTCGAAGAAGCAAAATCTGAATTTTTGGGACTTTGGACCCTGTTCGACCTCAGATCAAGACTTAAAATTGAACCTTATTATTAAGCCAAATGCTGAAACTCCCATTTGTGTATTTTTTTACAAACAGAAAAATGTTTGAGAGATCTATGTAATTCAGTCCAGGTTTAAGTTGTTTGGATTTTAAAACTAAACTGACCTAAAGTAGTCCAGATGCCCCTTACTTTGCTGCTGAGTTGGAAGCTATTCTCTCCATTGTGCTGCATTATTTGTGAAACACACAGACAATGTATCCTAAATAATTCAATGTTTAGAAAGTAAAAATATTGGAAAATGTTTGAAATTTAGGTCTGGAAACATGATTTTTTGTAACTATGGAATGTACAGTAGAGAAACCTTCTAATAATGAGTGGCATTAACTACCCTCTATCACAATTACTATAAAGTCTAGGTGCTAGATTTGAAATTACAATGAGGAATACCCAGGACATTCATTATAAATGTTTGCTATTGTCGCAAAAGAAAAAAAAGAGGCACTAAATCAGCTCCCACAGGACGACTGCTCCACCAGGTCTCGCACTGCTCTGCTGTATCCTTTGATGCGTCTGACTATAAATTCTGAATGCTGCTCATCTGTTCGTTGTGAAACAGTCTGCTTAAATACAGGATCGGACATTTAAATGATTTCACTAGTGACAGGCCTGCTGTGACAGAATAACAGATTCTACTGAACAAATAGGCCGTGGAGGCTGCCGGGGTCCCTGGAGTCAGTATTGAGCCCTGAGGCTCTGTTTTGTTAAGGACTTGTTTCAGTATGGCAGCACTTCTGGAAACATATTGGCCTTGTTACATTGAATGAAATGCTAATTCTCACCGACTGTGTCTGGATTGTGGGTCTTTGTGTGCATGCTTGTGGTCACACCACTTTGCACATGTGCAAAGGGAGGGGCTAAATAAATAGATTTTTACAATAAAATCACATTTAACCACAAGTACAGAAGCATTATTTAAAGTTTAAAACTGGACAAAACCCAATAATAAAAAGGCATATACCACAATAGAAATATTAAGATTTTTGTCTCTTACACTTGATTAATATAAAATAGTATACACCACATTCATTCATCCCCTTCATGCTGGCCTTGGATTGAATTGATGCCTTATTTTAGGAAAGTACATGTCCTTTGACAGGTTGCGTAGGTGTAGGTGGGAGTCCCTGAAGGTATTAATAAGTTTATGGCAGGATGATGAGGAGTAGGTCAGCTAGAATGTGCTTAAAAAAGCCAACCCAAGCTCTTTCTGAACTTACCTTTCTTTGTGTGGGGAATTGGACAAAAGCCATAGTTCCCTCTGGTCTGTCAAAGCTATTCTATAATCAACCAACCGTAGCCCTTCCTTTAAAGAATAGGAAGACATTATTCAACTTCCTCCTTCTGATCTTGGGGCCACAACAAACCATGTAAGCCATGGCTGACTGGTTAAAGTAAAAAAAAAAGACGAACACAATGTCCTCCTGTCAGCAACCCCAGACACAGGGGCATATGAGCCAGGCACCACGTGATCCCTAGACCACCACTTCAGCCATGGTGGCCACACCGCTGAGTGCTGCCAGACAAAAAGAGGCCTTGAACCAAAAATGTTTTCGTTCTAACTTAGGGTCAAATGTCAAAAAGAGGGAGTCTTGTTATTTTGAACTGGAACCACAAGTGAAGGATGTTTCTTAATCAAAGCTATTACCACATATTTAGGAGTCCACTAAATGAAATGGCTGGAGTAGATGTCATCCATGCACCAAATAATAGGTTTTCAGCTGTTCTGCCTGCCAGTTGTCATTTAGGAAGGAATTTGTAATGCACGAGGCTTGAAAAGGTAAGATGAAGGGCTTATTTTGTATGGATAATTGGTAAACCGAAGCTACCACAACACTAACAGCTTGAGCTCATTTTCACAACTGAGTGAAACTTATGACTTAACACTCACCCACAACATTTATCGGCTGGATGGTCCTACTTTGCCAAAGAGTACTTTAAATTAATGAGGAGTCCAAGGTCCAACCCTGTGATTCCCAACAGAATCCCCTCACCTGACAAAATGCAATGGATGGGAATTTTTAAAGTAAAATATACAACACAAAAATGAACAAAATTTAAAATAAAATATATTTAACCAATATAATAATATAAAATTATTCTATCATTCCAAATGTAGTTTGTGTTGTATGCTCAGACCTGTTCCCAACAAATAAATAAATTATTACTGGAACTATAATAGACCTCTTTTTCTACTTTTACCACCTTTTTATGTTTTGAAATTGTTAAATTTTAATTACATTTTTAGATATATGGTGCCAATTGGTTAATGTTTTCTTAATATTTTTCACTTGTTATGTTAGTCTTTTCACTTGCATTTGTGCTTATTCACTCATTATAAAAGTTATGCAAAAACCTAATTACATGTTAGAGTTGATATTCCTTGGGTTTTCTAGCAAAGCACAAAGGATCCTTTAGTTCCAAGTTATGCTGCAAAACACACAAAAATTTGTGTTTTTCTATCAGCTGGCAGAGACTACGGTAAATCCTGTAAAGTGACATTCATATTGGAATTATGGTGACTACACTAGCTCTTATAACAGAAAGCTAATTTTTATCTAGGGTTACCTTAGTTACATTTTTCCACACATGTATCGCATATAAGTAACTTTTATAAACATATAAACAACTTCTTCTCATAGGAAGTACTACTGTTTCTGGTTGATGTAAAAGATGGTTTTCTATGCCTTTCACACTAAATATATACAGTATATGTATGTATATATATATATATATATATATATATATATATATATATATATATATGTGTGTGTATATATATATATATATATATATATATATATGTGTGTGTGTATATATATATATATATATATATATATATATATATATATATATATATATATATATATATATATATATATATATATATATATATAAAGTAGCTTTTAGTTGACTCACCAAGTAATATAGCTTTGATATACACACATATGTTATTAGTAATCATAAAATAATTTTTAAAAATACATCTGTGAAAGTACTGTCTCTCAAAAAAGGCCTAGTAGCATTTTAACATATAGGTAAATAAAAGCTAGTGTTTTTATCTGTGTCAATAGAGTTTGTCTGCATATCAGTAAATATGCAGACACTTTTGCACTATAATCTAAATATGGCAGATTACTGAAAACTTAGCTGTTCCAAACAGAAAATTAAATCCCCAAGTATTTCCAATTGGAATAAAACAAGACTGTTAATTAGAACACACAGGTCCTCCAATACAATTTCATACTGTAGAATCTCAACTGAAGCATTTTCCAAAACTGTTATTATCCACTAAGCAGCATTGATTTTATAAGTGTACTGCCAATGATCATGAAGTGAGGCACTGAATGTTAAATAGGTAAAGAGCCCCGTGGCAGTGGCCCCCTGTTACCACTTAGTCCTATTTGGCTGGCCTCACTCACACTCATAATTAAGGCCCCCTACTGTGAATATAAATGGCCCCTCAATCAATAGTGATAGAAAGAAATAAAGAGAGTGAGACATGAAGACCACAGGCATATCTCAGGGGCAAACATGATAGCATTATGAAAAGAGCAGCTTGAAAGCAGCTTTTACTCTGACAAGGGAGCTAACGTTGTAATTGTCCCTCGGGAGACCACGAGCTCTTGTTATTAGAAAACAATTTCTCCCTCTAGGCCACTTCTTCTCCAGCCTGTGGGCACAGACTCTGCCTTTTTTTTTCCTGCTGGATCGTGTAATCCAGCAACAGAGTATTGCACAATAAATTGAAAATGCTAGATAGTTAAAACATGGTTTCCAATAAAATGAATACCAAGAAGCAGATTTATATTTCTAAGAGGCAAACAGAATCTCGAATGTTTATTTATACAAATATGAAGATTTAGTGTTAAAAAGTCATGTTTAGTGATATCGTCTTTGTAGACTGGTATTGCCACTTTTGTTTCTGGTTTGTTTTCAGATTCCTTAGTTCTTTTTCACCATCCTGTGCAAAGTACACATCATTTCAAATAGTCACCTCAGTCCCTGCTTAATTTCAAAGGTTTATTTCCTGGAATGAATCTCCTTTGTCAAATCCATTGATCCTTGCAAATCCAGTGCAATATTGCTGTTTGTTTAATAAATTGACCTGTAATGCAGATTAACTTAAGGAGGGGGAAGAATGGGGGTTAAAAAAAGGGGGGGGGGGGGAAATACCCATTAACATTTTGCCTTGTGAGTTTGTGTGGTTAATTTAAAACATTTAAGGCTGGAAATGAGCTTCTCCATCAAATGTCCCACTTCCATTTACATTTCTTGCATACAAGTCAATTTGTGGCTGCCCCACACCATAAATCATTGCCACCGGAATGCTGTGTCTGTACCTCTAGACATTACCCTGGCGCGTGGTACTTAAAAAAAGCAATTTAGAACTCCATTTACTCAAAAACACTGTGCTTTCAGCAGACTCACACTCACACCAACGAAATGAAGATTAAACAGCAATGCCTAAAAGAGTTTTATAGTAGATGAATATCTTGCAATTGTTTCTTTTATTCTTTTGTGTGATGCATGGTGCATAACATGGTTGAATTATTGGATGTTTTCTTAATACTAAACGGACATCCCCCTCTTCAGCTGAAAAATAAAGATGAGTGAATATGAAGGGATTTTTTTTGAGGAAAAAAAGCCTCACTCTTCACTCTGAGAAACTGGCTTCAAGAAAAGGAGAAATAAATCCACAGGTCTGTTTACTCTGCTTCCATTTACCATCAATAATGGGCTGATAAAAGAGATGCTATCTGACCAACCAGAAAGCAGTGGTCAGTAATATAGGTACAATATTGTGTCACGTATCAGGAAATAATTGATGACCCCTTTCCAAGGGATCTCAAACGGGGCATTGGGAAATCATTTTCAATCTATGCCTTAGCAGATGAAACAAATGCTCCTGGCTTGCTTTGTCAATTCTCACTCCTTAGGGTCAAACAAACAGCTTTTCCAGGGCCAACTCAAAGTCTGGTGTACAGGCAGCCAAGCTGAAAATGTCCCTTGTCCTCCACAAAATGATATGACGAATCATTGTGTGTATACCGACGGTTTATTTGTCATTGAAGAAGTTATGATAAGAGAAGGCTTCATATTAATTGACCAAGTTACCCCTGCATTCCAACAGCCAGCAGCTGCATTCATGGTCCGTGTCCAAGCCCTCTTACGCCCCCCCAAGCTCTCATTACTGCCCCGGCTAAATCTTTATTAAGACACAAAAGGAGGAGAGAGAGAAAAAATAAGTACCGAGGGACATTTTACAAATAAGCACTTATCATTCTCAAATATATTTATCAGAAAGAATACATTGCTAGTTAAATAGATTAAACGTATGAATGCGAATTGATTCTATTTTGTATGCATGTTTTTTGAGAGCTCTGTCTCTTAAACAAAAGTGTTACTTTGACTGAAAGGCTGAAGTATTAAATCATATACACATGCCTTCTTCATTGTGACGAGGGATCTTAGTTCAAGATGGCTAAACACCACTTGTAAATTAGTCATGAAATACAAGGTCCTTCCTTAGAAATTGTTACAGAAAATCAAATTTACACTAAGACATGATTGTTATTTTAATAATGATACAGTCTTTGATACAGTGATACAAAAAAAATACAAATATTTTTAAATAAAACTGGTGAATATGTTTGCATCATTTCTGATACTTTAGGTATTTAGGAATATTTATGGTGGGTATTTTGGGGGATTTCTCCCAAGAGTTTTTCTTTTCAACATGTCATTTTATATCATTTTAGTTTGGGAAACCCAATAATGACATGACTTACAACACCAAATGTATCAATTGTAATACAGATTTTTTTTTATCTAGGGTAGATTTCAAATAAAATACATGCAAGAGACTGCAAGAGACTATATCTTGCTGGTCATAGTAAATACATGACCGCAAAAGATCAATCAATCAAACACAATATCAAAACATTGAGAAAACTGGGTGTTATAAAAAAAAAATATGTTTTATTAGAAGCAACCAATAAATGGTTCAGTATGTTAAGTTGTTGCAAAATTTCTGATTGAAGTATTTCAAAAACCTTTACATCTTTATCATAGTTAGAAATTTGCTCAAAAACCTGCTTTATCATGTATGTTGCCAACAATATTTTACACATCCCCTAAAAGAGATTAAAAAGCATGAGATTTTTTTCCTCTTTTTTGTGGTCATAATAGTTACAAGGACAAAGGTTTGATAAATTAAATATGAGGCAGAAAATTGATCACCGGATAATGTTAATTTTTTTAATGTTTTGTTAAAATCCTGGAATAAATAATTATATTTTTAAAATGTAGAATTTTCCGATTAATGTTCCTCACAGGAATCAAAAATGTTAATCTTTCATAAGTTTAACTTTAAAACTGTTGACATCTATTTCATATAATAAAATCTAAATAAAACTTTGTTTGAAGGTCTAAGAATCTAAAAACAAGTTTGGCTAAAAAAGCTGCTAAAATGTGACTCTCAGCCTAGTGAGACCAGTTAGTGTTTTAATGGTCTTTTCAGCACGTCTGTGCTTGTTGTCAACTCAGCAACTTCTTAACTGATTAGTTTAGCCTCGGTGCTGCCAGGTGCCAGACAATGGGAACTACGGAGGAAATATTCACACAGCCCAAGTAGTGCTGCATTGCTGTGCCAGTACAACTAATGAAACAATAAATGTAAATGTTTTGCAATTATTTCTTTATGGAAGTGGCTGTAATTATTTGTTTACACTCCGTGTCTAAACTTTCTAATTAATAATATGATGTTTTCAATTTATTCAAATTGCAAGTTTTTGACACTCTGGTGCAGCTTGTTAATAAATAACTGTCAGTGCAAAAATTTGTGACTGCTGATAAATTTCTAAAAAAGGTTTTGAAATTTGTGAGACAGGGACCGAGTAATTAAATAAAGGCTTTAACACACAAGCATGAAATATATTCATATATTCTACCTGAAACAGCAACAACTGATCATAGTGTGATGCAAAGAACTCCTTTACTGTTCATGGCTTGGCTTGAAGTTAGCTGAGGGGAGGAAATAGACTGGCTTCGCACATGGGAGGCTCACATTGTGCACACTTGCTGTGTCCACAGGCCTCCTGCCCGTCTCTGTGAAACCAACAGTTTATCCTCGACCAGCGGGGCCGGGAGCATGATCCAGAGGGGGGCACATTGTACAGCATTACCAAGACAATGGGGCCATATGGGGAGCAGAAGGAGCTCCTGCTTGCCTTTTCAGCACGCAACAAACAGCGCAGCGTATTATGTGTGGCAGCGGTCACTTTGAGGTTTCAGTTTTTAGCATAACAACTGATGTCTGAGGGGGAAAGTCATTTTATTCCAATTTAGGGCTATTATTGGGACAACGAAAGGGGGTTAGATTTATGAGTTTTGCACAATACGCCTTTCGGTCAACATGCTCACAATGGCCCGGGGGGATGATAGTGATATTACCTCATGTTCATCAAATCAGCATCATGGAAAACTGGCTACTCAGAGGATTTCTGTATGTTACCCTCTAGATCACATATAATCTTATTATTCCCTTCTTTGTGCTCCTTTAAATGCACATTTAGCACTGGATTTTGAAGCAAGACATCACATAATAGCATCAAAAAACACAAGCATATGAAAGTTTCTGATGTTGACAAATCCAACACGCACAAATGACAAAGTAAGCAGCTGTGACGTCACATGCAGGAAGCTGCAAAATGATGCAATTATAAATGTCTGAACATCTTGCATGTTGATTGGAGCATCACAGATCTTGTGATGGTAGACTGCGGATCCAATCCTTGCCTAGTGTATGGCATCTTCACACACAGCCAGCAAAGCAGAGAAGATCATATGGTAAAGTGTTGCTTGATCTACGACAAGTGCATCAATGCCAAGAGACTTTTTCTCACCCCCTTTTCTTTAGGATGCTTTAAATGCAGCCATTTTCTTCCTAGATTGATGCAAAAACAGTTATATATATATATATATATATATATATATATATATATATATATATATATATATATATATATATATATATATATATATTAAAGCATAAAATAAGATGTTTTGATTTTTAAAAATAATTTGGAGCTACAAGAATTTGCATTTGAAATTATTACCGGTACCCTCCAGTATGGTGTCAATAATTATTGGCTTATCTGCATGTAATGAATTGACTATACTCATGATCTGGCTCATAATGACTTTAGGACACCAAAGGGTCCTCTAAAGAAGATGAGAGCCTATTGATCCACAAGATAAATGCTCTTTAGGATGTTAATAGACTAATTTGCTTTAATGATTTCTCCTAGCACTTCCACAGTCAAGGACAGGATAATATACACTTAAAAAGGCATTCCGAGCAGAAGAGCGACAACTGGACGCTTCCTGCATGAAAATGTGGGGCATTGGAGTCGCACGTTCAAAATTGATGATCAACCTTGCCATTAGTTTATCTTTATTTGCTTCCTTTCGAAGTAATTATCATGGATTAATGTTGTTCCATGCCTCGCAAAATAACATTAGCTGTATCTGTTTTCAGAATAACGTGCTCTGGTCTAATAGGCAGAATAATAATGCTTCCAGCTTTTTCTTTGATGCAGAACCAAGGTGTGTGCCGAGCACATGGTTTGTGGGATGGATGGTTGATGCTTTACTTAAATAATTAGTTGTCAATAATCACACATCACAATTAAACATGTAAGTGATACAGTGCCATCCAAAAGTTATAATACAACTGGAATATTTTTGGATTCCATCAAGTTTTGTAATTTGGACTATTACTACCACAAATTTCAGTTTTATTGGAATTTTATGTGAAGTGGCAGAAAAATTATAGGTGGAAATCTGTGATTTGTGTCAAGCCCAATTTACTCAGCTTGCCCTATATAAAACACAATGCAACCAATTGCCTTCAGAAATTACTTAATTGACACTATTTTATCCATCATCTAAAAATTAAGAGTATTACCCAAATGAAAACCTACCAAGAATGGGTGTCCACCCATGGGTGTCATGCTCAGGTATGAGAATCTGTTGGTAGGACAATAACTAGTCAAGCCCCTCAAGAAATCTGCCCTCTAAAATCTAATTTTGACTTTTTGGTGGTTGGACTGAGCTTCAGCTTTTTTGCATATAAAAAAATCTAAGTATACATAAAAAGCTAGTAGAGAGCTATTTTTTCCCTCTCCACTGTAGCTACATGCTTGCTCAGTATGAGGGATTGCTGAGAGATTGCTGTGGTTGCAGTTTGCATCAACGGGGCGCAACTGCCAGTCAATGACTCCATGCAATCTGCTGGGATTTCTTACATAGAAGACTAGCTAAAACTTTGAACTGATTGGAATGTATGTATTGAAATTAATTTCTTGTAAAGTGCCTTGAAATGAGATCTGTTGTGAATAGGCGCTTTATAAATGAGCTGAACTGAATTGAACTTGATTACAGCGAATATAAATGCAGTTCACCCTTTTCAGGTGACAAACTGTTTTTTTATGCATTACCTGACCTCTGCAAAGCTTTGAGTAACTTTTAGGGATTTTAGTCCACCACCAGGGTAAATTTATACTCAGACAAAGGCAGTGTAGTATGACACATCTGAGACAGGATGAGCTATTGCTTTGCCAGTTTTAGGCACAAATGACATTGACTTCTGGGAGATGGAACTCTTTAACATGCTCTGCACCAACTGAGTCACATCTGCCGTTGACAAACAGCTAAGGAGTAACCTGAGTCTATGTTCTCTTTACTGGCAATTTTTACATTTTATCATTGAAGTCAATGAGCCAATCTGCAATTTACGCCACAGAGAGCGGGATGAGTGTATTCAGAACCCGGTCACACACCCAATCTCCTACTAAAGAGCAGCGATAATGTAATAATGCCTCACTGATGTGCCAGGCAGTAATGGTGCTGAACATCTCCCATTCATCCAACACTACCTGATCATTGCTTTAACGGAATAATACATTACTGCTGGAAATAGCTGTAAACGTCCAACTTTATCTTGGGAATGTGCTCTCCTTTTTACCTCGGGAAACGTTCGTGTCCCTCTGTAATAAAAGGCAGAGCTATCAGGATGAAATGAAAAAGAGATTGAAACCCTTCTGTCTCTGTCAGAAAGCGTGCAGATACACACACCGTATGGCCTTCCTTGTATTTTGTAGCCTACAGGCTGTTTGTATTATTATGATAGTAGTGTATTATGATCCGTTGCTTTCTACAGGAATAAAACCAGACATTTAATTTGCCTTCTTTTTCTCCTATGACTGTGAAATAGGTTTGATTGAACGTTATATCTGTCTGTGTCTTAGCCCTGTCAATTCCTCCTTTCTTGACAAATTACAGTCAATAATAGCCAACCTAGATGTGCTTAAATGGGCCAGGGCACACCAATATTATGGCTGTTCATCCTATTTAAATTGCTTCCTACCTTATATAATTACAGAAACAAGGTTTAGGAGAAGGTAGTTGGAACACAGAGGTGAAGGCAGGGATGCATATAGCATTAGGCTATGTTGCTTAAGGATATAGCCACATAAATGGCCAGGTGGAGAATAGATAGCTTTATTATAATTGAGAAAAGATAGAGAAAGAAGGAGGTGACATCTGCCATTAACCTTATATCAGGCCATTTTGTAAATCAATGTCACTCACATTTAATAGCAAGTGTAATCACTGGAATTATGGTAATTTAATTTGATGCCTCCTGCATTATGCAAATTTCAGCCAAATATAATGAATCCTGACACCTGACCAGTGCAGTGTACAGCATGGGTGTTTCTTGTTATCACAGAGTCACTGTTGACATAATTTAAAGGAAAACATCAAACTGTAAGCAAACCCTTGTTCTTATTCTTTCTTCATTTGGTTTAGAAAGTAAAGACATTCCAGAATTCAAATTTCATGTCAAAATTCCAAGACTTTTCCAGACACAGCTTTTCAGAGTTCTTTTACCTTTATATTAATAAAATAAATGAAAACAAATAAATAAAAATTAGAGTTCATTATGAATTTCTACAGTGGGTGGGCTTTAAATATGGAATCTGTAAAAACCTGGAAACAGGAAGGAAGGAAGGAAGGAAGGAAGGAAGGAAGGAAGGAAGGAAGGAAGGAAGGAAGGAAGGAAGGAAGGAAGGAAGGAAGGAAGGAAGGAAGGAAGGAAGGAAGGAAGGAAGGAAGGAAAGAGAAACTTTGTCTGACTCCAAAAGGTTACAGAAATTCATCTTTGACAGAGCTCCACATCATCTCTACACACACACATACAAACAATAAAAGATCTAAGACCATATACTATGTCTGAACTAAAATCCAACGCAATGATACTTAAAAGACTATTTATAAAATCGTTGTAAAAATTCCTTTACTATTAAGGGCTGTGACTGCAGTTGGAAGAAATACATTTGTATCTTCTACCTGATGGGAGAAGACTGAAGGAATGATGAAGGGTATGAGAAAGATGAGAGGGATCCATTGTGACTTTTCTGATCACAGTGCGTAAGGAAGGAAGGAAGGAGGTAAGGAACAAGGGAAGAAAAGAAGGATGGACACTATAAAGTAGGTTCAAGGAAAGACATGTAACAAAACAAGGAAAGAGACAAAAAGCTGTTAAGAACAAAATGAAAAAAATGAAGGACAAAGGAAAGGTATATAGAACTCGGGAGGAAAAGATAAACTGCACAAGGAACGAAGTGAGCAAGGAAGGAATATAGGACACATGGAAGGTAAGATAGAGATAAGAAGGGGAAAGGGAAGAAAACAGGAAGGACACAAAAAAGGAAGGGATTTAGGTACGACACAAGTAATAAAAGAATGGAAGGAAGGAAAGAAAGAAAGAACCAAGAAATAACCTAAAGTGGAACATAAAACAGAAAAGACTGAAGTAAACCAAGCAGTAAGGTTGGGAGGAAGGACACAAGGAAGCAATGAAGGACACAACGAAGGAAGGAAGGTGCAATAGGGTAAGAATTAATTCTAGAATTAGAAATAATTTTCCATAATCTTATTTTCCTTTTCAAAACTTGTCCAGACCTGAACAATGCTAAAATCAAAATCCAGATTTTTCCAGACTGGAAAAAAAACCTGGCTGTCAGACTGGTGAGATTCCATATCAAATTCCAGTGGGTGTTATTAAAAGGTCTTTGTGTAAATTTGTCCAGCAATTCAGAAAATGTTTCTATAATGGACTTGGCTACACTGAAATACATGAACAAAAGAAAAAAAAACTAAACAAACAACAAATGTCTGCCACAGAAGCAATTTTCTTTGTGCTGTATTAGTGACCAACATGTCTGCATGACCCACAGACTCTGACAACAACCCCACAGACACACTGCTATAAGTGGTTCATAATAACAAGGGGTGGAGGGGAGACTCCGCGCTTCAGACGCACTCAGCTGGTTCACTGCAACCGAATGTTACAGAGTAAAACAGCATGTCATGCTGCCATTTGACACGATGAAATAAGATTAGATGAGATCCATTTCAGAGTGCGGAAAGTGCAGTGGCAGGCCACGTTCTGGCGTGCAATCTGCAGCGGAAAAATACAGAGCAGGAGGAGGCACGAAAAGTGACAAGGAAATCACTTTAGGTTGATTCTATTACATGTGTTGGATGTTTATTTTCCTATCAGTTAAAACAGATTCTTTTTTTTAATTTTTATTGTTTAGTGGGTACTGATACAGTGTGATGCACAATTATTCATACCATTTGAACTTTTTTGCATTGCAACCACAAACCTTAGTGTGCTTACTCTGGATTTAATGTGACAGATCAACACAAAGTAGTGCATAATAGTGCAGTGATGGGCCACAAATTTTCACATTTTGTTAAAAAATAAAATAAAATCTGGAAAGTATGGTGTTTCCCCCTTTACTCTGATACCCCTAAATAAAATCCAGAGCAGTCAGCTGTTACCAGAAGTCATTAAATCTTTAAACAGATTTCACGTATAATTAAATCCCAGTGTAAATACAGCTGTTCTGTGAAGGCCTCTAAGGTTACAGAAAATTAATGAACAAACAGCATCATGAAGACCTACACACCCAGCAAAGCAGGTCAGATAAAGCTGTGAAGGTTACAAAACAATGTTCCAAGCTTTGAATATATCTCTCTGCAATTTTCAATCTATCATCTGAAAAGGACTAGATTAGACTATTACCTACACTGACAGGTCACGCAAGTAACAAGCAGCCAACTTTTAACATGAAAAAAAAAAAAATGAAATGCTCAAGTAATATTTTAGCAAGGCATTGCATTTGGAAAAAGGAAGACCAACATGTTGCAGAATGATTATCCATATAGAAGGTAGAGAAATAAATAGAGCAAATGTAAAATTAATCTGTTATGAATTTTGCATGGTTAGATGAAACCAAAAAGAGCCAAAACCTATTCTGATCTATTCAGGCCTCAACATAAATCTGTCATTTCTTATTCTCTTTATTGCAATCACTTTTAGGTTGTTTCTGCAGGTAAGAATCTATATGCTGAAATGAGGAGTGTTACTAAAGAGTCCTATGGTGTGTTACCATTCTAGGATGCAAAATGAGCTTCGATCTGTCCCAGAAGTAGCCCATCAAGAGGTTGGGAGGTTAGTTGGTCATCACACCCATCTAGACTCTGGTCTGTGAAAGACTTCCAGAATCAATGCTAATTATGCTGCCATCTGCAAAGTGCCTGTACTAGCTTGACACCTGTTCACTTCCAAGTGACATGAATACACCTCAATCAGGCTACCAAACGAGATGCTAACTCTGATGAGGGGGAAAATGATTGGTAAAAGTATTGGCAGCAATGATTGTTGGTGGATAACCAAGTGAAAAGAGACACCTGACGCATGATTCTCGTTCTCTGTTATCAGAATGGAACATTAGCCTATCTTCTGTCTAAACTGCAGCTGAAAATGCCTAATAGATCCATCCAGGCTCACTCTAAAGTACATTTGCAATTTATATCCCCAGGATGTTGGAAAACCGTCCCTTTGCATATCATTTATCATGCAAAGACAATCCGTCACAAGACTTGATTAATATTTTCAGGGGAATCTTTTAAACTTTAGAGGTTCATCTAACCAGCCACATTAGGCAGACAGCTTGCAAGAGGAAACCAATAAACTAGGTTTTGCTGTTTGCTCATTGAGACCTGGGGCTTGTCAATTCTTCGCCCCTTGAAAGAGAACTGCCGTTAAGGTGACATGAGAAACAAATGAGGCCAATTTCTCCTCCAATGTCCCATCTGATATGTCAATAAATGCCCTGCAGTTGCAGGATGCTCCCAGATATATTTTTCCTTGCAGCCAGACAATCAGTGGAATACATTTAACTTTTCTCTCATTGGTGCAGGGATGGAGTTAGGGGGTGGCTACTTGGGGATAAGCCTAAGCAACAACTGGGATAAGGTAGATCACAATTCAGGTTTGTGAATCTAATTTTAAAAGTGCTGGCTTACTAAATGTCAGCTTGCTGTAAGTAAAGTTTTGGTTCAATAAAAGTGAATGGTAACAGTAATGTTATGTATGTGGTCACATGGGAAGAATATAAAAATACTTACATAATAATCATAAAAATTAAGTAAATATCAGAGAGGCAGGTGTTCTCTGGATGACACAGAAAAAGAGTAAAGTAGTGTCAGAGTCAGTCAGTACAGCTAGTTAAACATTGAGAGTATACAATTGCAAATATAACTCATCTTGCGCTTTTTCGTTGTCCATCAGTTTGGAAAATGGGTAAAAAAGAAATCCGGTCATAATCAATTTTTACCCTTCAATTTTAGACTAATAGCGGCATATTCCATAGTAGCTATTTAAACTTTATTCATTTTAATGCTCAATCCGAATGAGGTGAACAATCCACATTGTGCCATCAAACATCAAGCAGATGAATATATGTATGTTTGTTTTTTCCATAATGACAGAAAGCCCTGATTGTGGCTCCAGTAACTACGTATAAAAAATGAAATTAAATGTGAAATGGACATGAAACTGAAATGCACGCCTACGTGGGCTTAAGAAAATAGTGGGATTACAGCAGAGGCTGGTAGCATAAGGTTTTAGACTTTTGCCTCGGACAGATGACTTATTAAGGGTGTTCTGATGTTCTGGAGGTTGAATCCGCTCTCTGCTGCCCAACCAGAGACTGGGATTAAAAGCCCCACTGAACATTTCTCCAATTAAAGTGATCAAAAATCGTAAAGACTCTCTGAATGAGCCATTACCTGACCTGCTAGCTTCAGCGAGAAAAATTACCACAACATATGCATCGTTTCTGCACCGGGGGTTGGCACTGCACCATGCTCTTTAGAGTGTGTCGAGAATAACCGGCCACAGGTGCGCCCCAAAGTCTCAATAACTCTTCAAACCAAGGTGAACTCCCAGATAGCGTGATCCATTGAGTATGCTGTTGATGTGGGAAAATCCGTATGACCATCTGACTGTTTAAAATCTCTAAATTCCACAACACTGTCCAAAAGAATCTTAATCTTCTTAATCTTCTTCTTCTTCAAACAAACGCTGACTTTTTTTGACCAACGCATTACACAGGCACAAACCTAGCACAGTCTATTAAGCAAAACAAAACGTAAGGGCCGCCGTTGTACACATTTTATGAGTCGTAAAAAAAAAAGAGAACAATAAAAAATTATGTATGTGTATATGTATGAGATGTATTGGCCCAAAAAGCACGTTGAATCACTGAGAAAATGCTCGGTATGTCCGATGGCCAGTCCAGCCATTAGTAGCCACAGTAATAGTGACACATAACTATTACTGTGGCACTTAACCTAATCAACCCCAGGGTCTCTGCAAGCTCCTAGCTTGAATAAGACATTCCCAACATGAATTGAGTTTTTCTTTGCAAAAACAAAATCTGTGTAAACAAACTTGGTATCAAATTGAAGCTAATGTTTGTGAGATTTAATCAAATGTGTAAATATTGCAGCAGATGTTACTGTGCCCAAGTAATTTTAGCTGGAACATAATTTTATGTAATTGTATTATATTGTTCTCTAATGTAACAGTATATAATACCTTTGAAAATGTGCTCCAATAGAATATAAACTTCAGAAAATTATGAATCAACATGTGGAGATTACCTGTACCAAGATTCATGTTGATGACGTGAAGTAGAGCAAAGTTACAGAATTTGAAGCCAATTGGACGAAGCAAATGTTTGTATGCGGAATGTTCACAACACGCATGACAGACCACGTTGAGCCTCCTCCAATCAAATGTTCGAATACAAATACAAGCAAACATTTCCCTTTTTTTCTAAATGCACACTGGGTATTGTAGTTCTTCTGGACAAGGGCATAGAATTAGCATGGACGGAAGGGACATGTCCCCACCAATATCCAAGGATTATTGAATTGTCCCCACCAATAATTTGATCTCCTAGAGAAAAAGAAAAACAAACCCGATAGAAAGCAAAAAAGAGAAAGCAAAATACCGATCTGTTAACGTCTCATTCTAGAGGTGCAGAAAGAGTTTAATTACGTTCTATATGGCCATTGTGATTGGCTGTGCTTTTGCCTACTGTCATGTGAGACTCTGCAGCTGTTTGGTTGTTAGCAGCGCCAAAACTGCAAGGAGAACTTTCCAGTCCATGAGAGGACTCAGGTGCAACGTGGGTGACACATGAGTGTCAAAAGCGAGTAAGGATGGCAGCAAAAAAGAAGAATTTAGACATGAGGAACAATTTTTTCAAAGAAACCTGCAAGTCACTTAAAGTCAAGTTCGTTAATGAAATGTGTCCGTCAAATACTACGCTTTGGCGCACATCATACAGTCTCAAATTGTATGTAACTATAAAAAGCGTGGTTTGGAAACTAATTGCACAACAAGCTGCCTACTATTAGTTATCTTATACCATGCACCTAAGGATGGCGCAGGTCTGTGTGGGCTTCCCCCAGGGAGCAAGGTGCACATTGTAACTTGTGGAGGTGCCGGCAGAAGTGCGACCGGATAGCAAAAATGAAGAAGGGCTAGCATTTATCCACTCGGTACTCTTTTACTGAAAGAAATAAGAACTTGCCAGCTTACCACTTGTTACAAGGTGAGAATATGTGTTACAGTTGTGCCCATGCTTGGCATAACGGTCCCAGGAAGTAGAAGAGGAAGAACACACAGAAACTTTGTGTAGCACAAAAACAAAGAGGCGCCACCTTGTGGCGACACACGACATTGCACTCTATGTGGTGTAACTGTGACTGTTACATAGTCCCCCCGGTAAGAAAAAGGCTGACCACAGCTGTACACAGCTGAAGACGGTCCGAAAACTTCCAGCAGCACCCTATACATAGAGAGCATTGCGAGGAGGGGTACGTACACACATGCACAAAAATAATAATCAAAAAAATAGTTAAAAAAAAGACCTTATAAGATACAGCCTGACCTGACATTTGATGCAGGATTAGGTACAGTGGATGTTTGTTTGTTTTTTTCCACAGAGGAGAACCAAACTTCTTGCAGCTAAAAACATAGGTTAGGCTCATCAAACAAACTAATTATGCCTAAAAACACTCGATAGAAATATAACAGTGTAGTACAACATATAATAACTCAAAGAACGTTTCACTTTAGATCAAGCTTGGCCGTATGAAAATCATTAGTCCATCGATTGGAACCCCAACCAGAAGTGATCCTGGGGCAAAGCCTCGGCCTGAGGTTATAACGTCCAGTAGGACCCAAGTTCGCACCAGAGCTCGGTGAGGAATCATCAGGAACCAAGTCCGCTTCAGTAGACAAGTCTATGTCCGGCAGCTCAACTGGAAACAGATTGCAGTCGTTTTCAACATCCATTGAAGGGGTCAGGGGGGTGACAGTCTTGAATTTCAGAATCCCCACTCCCAGAAGGGTGGGAACCAGACTGTCCATCAGAAGTGAGAGAGACCCAAGTATGCAAGGGCTGCATGTTCACAACATGAAAAACACCAGCATCAACACCAGAGTCTACCCAAGAGAGCCTATAGTTAACATCACTGAGCTTCTGAGACACACATAATGGGCCCTCAAACAGCGGTGCAAGTTTTGCAGTAAAGTTAGACTGAGCATCCGACCTGGGGTCGGTTTTAACTCTAACAAGGTCACCAACCCTATAAGCGGTAGGACGACGTCTTAGATCGTAGTAGCATTTCTGCCTGTCATGACTGTAGTCAAGAGCTGCCCTGGCATGATCATGAGCTTCCTTTATGGAGACTCTGAGTATCTCAGGGTAAGGCACACCAGGCTCATCAACACCATCACTGGGCGGTTGTGTGATAAGGTCAAGTGGGGTGTCCAACTCACGGCCATAAAGCATCATGGAGGGACTCAGTTCAGTGCTGTCATGTGAGGCGGTTCGCATTGCAAAACAAATCTACGGCAGGTACCTGTCCCATGACGTGTGTTTGTCACCCACGTAGGCCCGTATGGCCGTCTTAAGCATCTGGTTGACATGTTCGGTGGCATTAGTCTGAGGGTGATAAGCTGTAGTGAGCCTGTGAACAGAGCCTAAGTTAGAAAGAACATGTTCAAACAGTTCACTCACAAAAGGGGACCCTCCGTCAGAGATCAAGTAAGTGGGTGCACCATGTCTTGCAAAAACATCTGTAACAAACTTAGCAGCTGCCACCTGAGATGCTTCCTTAACTGCACTCGCTTCGATCCACTTGGTGAAATAGTAGACAAACACAATCAAGTATGCATTACCAGCTGGGGTGCGGGGTAGTGGACCAACAAAATCCACACCCACATACTCCCAGGGTTTCTGAGGAACAATGGGGACCATAAGGCCTGCAGGTTTCCTCTGACATGGCTTAGTGAACTGGCAAACTGAGCAAAAGGTTACATACCGTTTTACATCAGCGGCCATCTTGGGCCAGAAAAACCTCAAACGCAGCCTTGCCATAGTTTTAGAAACACCCAGGTGAACTGCTGTGGGGTGATCATGGTAATAGTCCAGTAAGGTGCCTTTCATGGCAGTGGGCACAAACATTTTCAACATTTTTAAAGGGTGCAACACACATTCTGGCTTACAGTCTTTGTAAAATAAGAGATGGTCATACACAACATACTGTGACAATTTCCCACTGTCTGACTCGCATAGGGAGTCAGTTTCAATGTCTCTAAGCAATGGACCTGTGACAGGATCAACTGCAGCTGTCTCAGTTGTGAACGATCAGCCACCATGGCAGGAGGCAGGGCTCGAAGGTCCAAGCTGCCAATGACAGCATGTTCAGGCAGGTCAGTTGGGCTGTCACAAGTCAGAGGCAGGGGGTTGCAGGACAGAGCATCCGGAACCCTGTTGTGGATACCAGGTTTGTGCACTATTGTGAAGTCAAAGTCCTGAAGCCGAAGGGACCAGCGGGCAAGCCGACCTGTAGGATTCCGGCGGGACATGAGCCATTTAAGACTGTTGTGGTCTGTGAAGATGGTGACATGAAGACCCTCGACGTATGAGCGGAAGTGTTCCAGGGTCCATATAACAGAGAGGCACTCCTTTTCTGAGGTGCAGTAGGGAAGTTCAGCTTTGTGAAGGGACCGGCTAGCAAAGGCCACAACATATTCACGACCTTCATCATCCATTTGCATCAAAGCAGCACCCAGTCCAACATCACATGCATCTGTGTGGATAAGAAAAGGGCGTTCAAAGTCAGGAAATGACAGGACAGGAGCTGATGTTACACGGTCATTCAGAATGTCTATAGCTCTTTGACAGTTGACATCCCTGAGGAAACCGGCGTCATTCCTCGTCAAAGCATGAAGAGGTTCAGCATGGCGGGCAAAATCCTGAATGAAGCGGCGGTAATATCCGGTTAGGCCAAGGAATTGTCAGGCATGTTTCACCGTGGTGGGGGTGTTAAACTCTTTGACCGCCTTAACTTTGTCTGGATCGGGTTTGATGCCTGATGATGTGACGCGGTAGCCGAGGAAGGTGAACTCCTCGAGGCAGAACTGACATTTTTTTAGTTTCAGGGACAGGCCAGCATCTTGGAGTCTGGACAACACTTCTCCAAGATCCACCAGGTGCTGTTCAAAGATAAGGCGAGGCAATAACAATGTCATCGAGGTAGACTGCACACGTCTTGTATACCAGGCCGGCAAGTACAGAGTTCATGAGTCTCTGAAAGGTAGCTGGTGCGTTGCCCCTCGCTAAAAAGTCCAAAGACTCATCTACTCGAGGTAAAGGATAGGAATCCTTTTGAGTTACTTGGTTGAGACCTCGAAAGTCCACATAGAACCTTGGTTCAGCGTCTGCTCTATTGACGATGACCACTGGAGCAGCCCATGGGCTCGTGGAATGCTCAATGATGTTATCCTTCAACATCTGCTGAACTTGCTCTTCGATCACGCGTTTCTTGGCAGGCGACGTGCGATAGGGTGGGAGCTTCACAGGTCTCGCATTTCCTGTCTCGATGACATGTTCAGTGAGAGTTGTCCGGCCAAGATGACCATCAAACATGGGGCCACATTTGTTGAGCAGACCAATTAAAGCATCCTTGTCCCTCTCAGGTAGACTGGCCTCATACACTTTAGCTGTGAGGTCGGACTGAAGCAAGTCGATCGCCATTATTGTTTCAGTCGAGTGCGAGTAATCCACCTCACAATCTTTGTCCACATCCATAAGGGGGCTGGGAACGTCATCCATGTAGACTGTTCTTGTTGGAACGTGGATAGACACAGAGGCTCTTGTCATAAAGTCCATGCCTAGGATGAAGGGAGAAGACAACTCTGGTATTATTGCAAAACGATGGTAAAAGTTCTTGTTCATAAATCCAATATTGAGCCATGTGACACCCTCAGGGATGCAAGGAGCGGCGTTAGCAAGGCTAATTGCGGGGCCGGCCCATTCTTTTGTTTTCCTGGGGTAGGTGCCGTTGACATGAATGAGATCAGCTCTCACAGCTGAAAGGGAAGCACCCGTATCAAGGGTAGCATCCACAGATTTGGCATTAAAGTTCACTTTAGTTTTTAGAGGAGTGTTCCAATGCACCTCAGAAAAGTTATCCTCCAGGTGTCCAAGAACTGATCTTTCCCACTCAGGAGTGGATGCTTGAGGCGTTGTTAGTGACTGGGGGGAGGCTGGCCTCTGCGAAACGTCCTCCCCCCCTGTAGTTTTCCGATTGCCCTAAAAGTAGTGGGTCAGCAGAACGTCCGTTGTCGATCTGCACACGACATTGCATTCTATGTGGTGTAACTGTGACTGTTACAACATGCACTGTGTGATTTCTGTCATATGTTTTTAGCCCATTTCCCAGTCATGCAACAATTTTTGCGATTGGTTGGTCTTCAAAGCTGCATAAAAATAAATATGTTTCCCCTAGATATAGTTTCAGCTTGCATATCTAATTTCCCTCACACATGTTTTAAATACAAAATAATTGCAGTAAAAGTATACAGTTTACTCTTACAGAGTCCTGCACTGGACCACTTTTACCAACCCCCATGCATTAAGATGATTTTTTAACCCGACCCTTTACCCATAGCTATCTCCAGATTATATCCCGACCCAACCGGCCCGTTGATTTAAAACCGCCATCGGTCTGTTTCCGCCGCATGCTCCAATCCCTCCGTAACTCTCTATGGTGCTGCCAGCTGAGCTCTCAGATAGTGATGCTTTGAATACGTGTCCAGATCTGAGATGATAATCAGTCCGATGCTCTCATGGGAATCTTTTTTTGATTGATTCAGTTACCTGAACTCTGTGTGTAAAGTTGAAAATGTCTGTGCCTCTGCAACAAGTGGCCAGCGATGTGAATTGTAAACTGCTTGTGTTTAAAAAAACAAACAAAAACAACGTGACCCCATATTACAATAAATTATTTCCCTTTTTATTTCTCTGGAATGTTTCACAGCTGATTCTTATTTCATGCAGAACTGTAGTGAAGTTACAGTTGAAGTTTCTGTGCACAGAACAGCGAGGGTTGCCAGGGAAATGCGTTTGTTTTGTTTGTTACCCATTCTTCTTCTGTGGCGAACATATTATTAGTGTAGCCAACATTATTCTTTGTGCTACTATGTGGATAAACATGGTATTTCCCGGACAATAGTTTTATGATGGTTTTAAACGCCGTTTGAAAAACAAAATAAAACACAATGGGCTTTCAATTTTTACACCTGTTATTACACCCCAGTGTATATTATAATAAAACGTCAGAAGGATAAATACCTATATATGAATGATTATTTCTTGTCCCCACCAATCTTCAAACCACACTCATGTTTTTTGTTATTGTCCCCACTAGGGATGGGCATAATTAATCTACGATCGATTAATTGATCATTAAGAATTTCATCGATGACATTTATTTTACCGATCAATTAACGCATGTTCTGTTGTGTAGTGTGAGTTTTGAAGGAATGCAATTAATTTTGCTATGTGGCCGTAATTAAACACTTTACCACATGAGGGCGATGACTGAAAATAAAACCCACAGGCCGACTCAGTTTCTTGCCAGTTTCTGTGTATTTCAAAAGTAGCATTGTCATAAAGAGGTCGCAGCAAAGTGTGACGTGGGACCACTTTGACTAAAAAAATAAACAAACAAAAAAGTCTCGGTTCACTGCCAACACTGCAAAGCTGTGTATAAGTACTTGAACACACTTCCAACCCTGGTTAGAAGCGGAGCATCCTGCTCTTGTTCTCAACCTAGCATCAAGTCGGTGTTAGCACGGAGGAGCTGAGATGCACAACGAGCAGAGAAACTTACTCACCGATTACTTTCTGAGGGAGGCTCCGCCACCCCTGGATTGCACCCCTACAGACTGGTGGAAAATGAACTAAACAAGATTCCAGAGGCTTGCCCGGTTAGAACGGAGGTATGTGTATCACAGCGACGTCTGTCCCTCACAGCAGGTGATCTCGGCGCTGAAGGTCAGATGCAGACAAGCCTGGACCGTCTGTCTGCTCACCAGGCTGCTTTCGCTTCTGACCACAGCGCATGTTGACATGCTCATCTTTCTCAACAAAAATCAGTAGACTCATGCTAAAGTTGTATATAAGTTACTGTTTCTTTTTTGTTTTGTCTGTTTTACTCTGTTAATGAGCCTAATTTATTAGGTACACTGATCTCTCTCATCCTCTTTTTGCCAAATGTAACACAAAACTATCAGACCTATAAGTATTCTTTTTTTCATTAAAGAGTAACTAAACCCCAAAACAACTTTTTTTTGCTTCTAAACTATATAAATATAGTCTTTCAGTTTCTGGGGATTTTTTTACATTTTGGTGTAAACTTGTGTAATTCTACACTTTTTGGTCTAAAAACGTCTTAGTGCTGCCCTCTTAGGGTTGAACTGTGGCTACTGCATTTGAATTTTGTGATTGGTGGAGAGCGGTGCATCTCTACGTCACAGGCATTGACTGCGTCACAGCAGCCATGGTCTCACAGACACGCCCCGTGGGTTTGGGCATAAAACTATCAGACATACCGCCCCCCTCCCTCCCCGTGGCGAGTTTGGAGTGGGATTGCGTTTTTCAGGTTACAATTATTATCACATTAGCACTTAGTTAGCATAGCTAAAATACTGTTTGAACGTTAGCCTATGTTAGCATTACCACTCAGAGACTGGACCCATCCTTTCTCTCTCTCCCTCAGCAGCAGCGGCAGCCTCGGGCAGCGCTGACTCAGCGCCCCGAGCCAGCGGCTCGAATTGATACGGCTCGCGGCCGCTGAGCTCCATAAAGCCTCCCTCTACTCCTCCATCTCCGGTGACGACGGAGGAGATCCGCTGGTTCAGGGCGTCGAGGCAGCGCCGGCCGAGCTCGGTGCTGCTGAGGCAGAGGGAGACAGGAGGAGGAGTCCAGTCTCTGAGTGGTGATGCTAACATAGGCTAACGTTCAAAACAGATGAATGTTGATCAGATCGATCAGTCGCAAAACTGCCAACGTCGCTTTGGTCACTGTCCATGTTTCAGTGTCACATTAAGCGAGCTGTCAATGTGCTCCAGAACACACCCCCACGTTCCCCCCTGCGCTTTACCTCAACACTTGGCCATACCCCTCCATTCTTACTTGCACCGCCCACTTTGTAGAATTTTTTAAATGTTGTCTGGGGGAGGGGCTATGCTTTTTCAGGGGGTTCAGTTACACTTTAAGTAATTGTTTAACATGGCTTTTTTTTTTTTACTTTTTTGGAGAAAAAAACTTGAGCGTCAGTTGTGTTAATGAGGTCTTTTAGCTGTCGGCTCCACTGCTTATAGCGCATATTTTCTTTGTGCAACTACCTTGAATTACCTGCCACAAGAGGTGTCCCACTTGTAATGAAGAACTCAACGAGGAAACACGCTATTTTTCTATTCTCACTGCATTTTAATATAGCCTATGAACAATGAATTTTAATATAAAAATATCAATGATTAATCGAAAATCGATCGTTAACTCTCCCGATGATCGATGAAGACAGTTTTATCGAATGCCCATCCCTAGTCCCCACCAATTTTAAAAACAAACATATGCCCTTGAATCTGGAAATACAGTCATATCACCGTGGATTACTCTTTTAAGCACAAAAATAACTAAGTAAGGACGAATTTATGCTTTTGCTTTTCAAGTGCTACACACAGTATGGGGCTTATTTTGTTGCTGATTTACCAAAACCTGGTTGTAGCATGATGAAAATTATGGCTTTAGAATCTCTGAGATGCTGGCTTTCAGGGAAGGCAGTTTGCTCGGTTCTGTTCAGTGGGATGACCAACAGGTTTGGTTGAATGTGTTTATGTAAAAATCTCAAAATGGCATAACTGCTCTTTTAACTGCTTGTCATTTTTTCTGGGTTTGGAGGTCACAGAGAAGATTTATATGAAGTTTTAGCTGAGATTCTGAGGTTTATAACGATAGAACTTGCTTACTGTATAGCCTCTTTCAAACAGGCCATGGAAAACGGTAATTTTCCGGACTTTGTCTGTTTTGCTTTTGAGTCTGAAAGCAATCTTCCGGACTTTGTCCGGATACCCTTTACCGGTAATTTTACGGCTGAAGACCTAGTAACAAGAGCTGACCTTTAGCGGTATGGTGTCTGCATTCAGACAGTCAGGTAATGTTCTGCGAAAGCTGGAGGGGTGTGGGGCGGTGGGGAAAAGGGGAGAGGAGCAGGGAACGCTGTGAGCGCACACATTGATGACGTATAAATGTCACTATTTTCCTTTCAGCTTTTTCATCGATGTCTCTTAAGCGTTTCCATGTGCGCAAAATTGCACACATCACAAAGACGAGCACTGTGAGTAGATCTGCAGTTTCGTCTACCATCTTTGCAATAATGCATTTGTTTGGGGAAATGACGTACGCCTGCCGCATTAAGTTTACGTAATATCCACCTAGAACCCCCCCACTCCCCCGCACCCCCCACCCCACAGATATTCATCAGGCTCCTCCGGTACATTTCTTGCTGTGTGAAAGCAGCCGAAAGGCAATGTTCCGGGAAAAAGTGGCGTGTTTGAAAACACAACTCCGGTTAAAGACCGGATGAAATTGTCCGCAAATATTCCAGAACTTCTGTCTGAAAACAGCTTATGTTTACACAGCAACCAGTGACCACAGGTCAACTGAATTCAGACATTCGTCCAACCCAGAGTACAGCTCACATGCTGTTTAAATTTCTTTTCAATCTTAAATGGCTCATTGGGAACATTTCCCGAACCCTGGGGATAGTGAAACAGAATGTACAATAGTTAATTCAAGACATTTAAAAAATAAGTGTAAAATATTTTAAAGCTGCTTGTTGAGAAGGCTAGAAAGAGAAAAAAAGATTATATTGCAAGTTTTCAGCAACAGAGTTTGAAAAAGAAATCTAGTTAGAAGACAAAAAATGTAACTTCCAGTTTGTCAGCTGTAGATTGTGATGTCAAGTAAAGAACTGGAAACCAGAAATGTAAATAGATCTCAAATAGAAACAACACTACAGACTCACATGTGGTTGTGATCCTTATATGCAGAGATATAGCCTCATCTGCTGAGCTGCAGCATCAATAAGCATTCATTACGCATTCAGCTCATAAAGTCAAACGTTTTTCAATAAATATCATGGGAACAAGGCCCAAGATACTCCACGTTCAGAGACTTACAATAGCAGCATATGTTGAGGTGGATTAAGTCCTCGGGCTCCAATCTGGTTCTCTCTCCATCCGACTTAAAAGATAAATCATGTGGGCTATTTTTCCATTATGTTAATCAAAACACTTGCCATATGCATTACTATTATTAGTTTGGTTGCAGCAGACATCCTGTTTTCAATGTGATATTGTTAGACTGAACCTTAATTGATAACAAACACAGTTTTAGGATAGTGAAAGATAATTCAACAGCTGGCCCTTTTTATGTATCTTGTTAACACGTTATATATGTTTTATAGGGTGTCAATTGATTTTGTTTTATGTATCCAGTTTATGAGGATGCTGCAATGTGTACTGAAAAGCATAATTGACAAATAAGGTGATGCAATTGTATTTTTTTTGACAATAACAACACAACATTCATTCCAGTCTATTTTTCAGGGCCATTTATGTCTTGTCGTTAACGGTTGACAGATGTGGTTTACGTGACTTTTAAGCAAAACAAACAGAACAAGTACTCCGGTTCTGGCACTTAAAAGGAGTTTCAGAATGGGCGTTGACCCATCTGAGGCATGCTAATTGATAGTGAAATGCACATGGAGGCCTAGGCACCATCTTAAATTCCAAGGTTGCACTTACAGCCTTACTGGACGTCCTTGACTGGAGCCAGACGCAGACCTAAAGAGTGCTGTTGGCCCCAACAATGTCATTGTTATGGCCTTTGTCATCTCAATTAGCAGGCTGGTGCTAAAACACAGAGCTCCAAATGGTGGCATCAGTGTTAACCCGGGACACAACACAGTGCCCATAAAATCAGGCACTTATGCCGAGTGCTGACCACACTGTTTGTCTCTCATTACCTTCAGGCAGCAAAACGGGGCCCAGAGGTAACTCTAATGACCCTCTGTTTCACAAAGATGCTACAGCCACTCTGCTGCTGGGGAATGGAAGTATGAAATGAAGCGTCTGCTATATTTTCCTGCACACAAGCTGGGTCCCTCAACTGAATCTGAGATTCTAAATACAGTGTTTCTCACAAGCATGAATTCTAGTTTGTTTTAAAAAATCTGGAAAAAGAAATATATATTTTATTACCTTTATACTACAGTAAAAAAAATAAAAAAAATCCTATCTTTTATTCAAGGACAGTCATTCAGAAGGGATGAAAAAAGCCATGTTTCACAACTAAAGATTCAAACAAAATCTATCTACACTGAAATATTTTTATAATAACTACATTATTCCTTTTTTAATTCAATTATAGTCACAAAAAACATTTAATCATTTAAGGACATGCTTTTGTGAGAGTATAAAAATGAGATAAACTTTAATTACATTTGACCACTTTTCAAGATGGTCAGGAAAAGAGAACCTGCCGCACAAGTAAGGCGGATGTATGTTGAACTTCATAGGTCAGTAAACCGACCAAAGGTCTGTTCTAGTTTTTATGTTTTATGTTATTACTGTATTTATAGTTCCATTTATTCTTTTATATCCCAGTGTCTGTTTACTGTAGCTAAGCTATTTCCCCCGGGTTACTTTATCTTTACATGCTTTTTGTCACTTCAAGCCATTACCTCTGTGCATGCTCCCCCAGCTTCAATATGTTCATTTATTTAGACTCACCTAGTCATTGTTGAACTAATCACTCATTCCAGTATTTATGCTCTCCCTTTCATTCAATTCTTTCCAGATTCTCTTGTTTTTACCATTGTTTTTACTACCATTGTAGTGACGTGTCTGGTTGATGACGGTTTATTTACTTCAGCTTGTAACTGCACATCCACTCAAGGAGCAATGGCTGACAGAGAGCAAGTTTTGATTGAGCTGAAAACCTTTTTCCTAGAAGTGCAGCTCACTGAATACTGTCAAAACGCATGTAAACAAGCAAACACAGCGCTCTGTTTTGCTGTTCTCTACACCTCCTGGTGTTCAAAATTGCCAAAAGACCATATTAGATTTAATTCAATTCCTTTTATTTATACAGCGCAGATTCACAACAAATGTCATCTCAAGGCACTTCACAAGAGAAGTTAGATAAACTGGCCTTGCAATATAAAGCATCTAGTGCTCAAAAGCTGCATTGACTCCAACAGTAATTGCAACTACTATAGCACACTGTTCTGGTAAAATGATCTTTGGGCTGATGTTGGGCTGACTAATCACAGAGGTGCGCTCTCCGTTGCGTTTGACCGATAGTTTAAAAATTGGGCTCTACTCCGTCCGTCCTTGCATGCCTGTCAGAGAGCCCTTGCATCAACGGATGATGGCACTGCGTGTCTCCGCACGTCTGCTTACAGAGCACTGTAAACTAGGCTTTAGTCCCTCTTGTGCTCCATGTTTTCTTCTATTGTCTTGGTTATCCATTTATTTACATTTTTGGACTCTGTTCTCATTAAAATACACTTTTCACATGTTTCTGGCTAACTCCTGTCTGCATTTGTGCACTGCAATACTTTAACAAGTGACAGAAAAGGCTAGAAGAGAATGGCAACTTACCTAAGCTATGACCATAAATGTCAAGCCACTTTTTATTTCACTGAAATATAAATGTCACATGACACACATGCCCGGTTGGAAAAGAATACAAGTTTATCTTGCTACCACACATAGGGAGAAACTATTTTTTTAGAAGCTTTTGTAAACATCTTCCAATAATAATTGAATGCCGTGTAGACAGAAAGTACGTTTTTCTTTAAATGTGTGAGTTTAAGCCATGCTAAAGAATAGATGATTAAAATTAGACCTATTTTAAGGTCAATGTATTTCTAAATTAGTCGTCCTTTTCGGCCATTCTCAGGACGACTCCTCCAACTCTGTCCTTTTGTAATTGGTCCTCTTTACTGTTTTCATTGTCTACCCTCATACATTTGTGGTTTTATTGTTTCCGGCACTTTCAGCCCAGGCAGAGCACATAATGCTGTGCATGTTTAACAGTCATTTCCATAAGTAAGTGCAATTTCTGTACAGTTTGTTCCTGTGTAATGAAGTGAAATCTTGTTTGTATTCCCCCTTTTTTTCACAAGGAAACCCACTCAAGCAGCTACAAGGGAATTAAAGCAGCTAAAAATTAAAAAGCGGCACTATCTTTAACTGAATGTCACACTATTAGGAAATAAAATCAATTACTTGCATACTAAGTAGTTCTGTTTTTGTTATATTTTATTCTGCATTTTTTTTCTTCTCCTCATTGTTAACATCCAAGTCTATAAGTGACCTTAACAAGAAAAAATGCAAATGACGTGCAAAAGAAAATGGCTAACATTTATTTATCCTTGCTGTTCTCTTGTCTTGTTGGTGTCATTAGAACAGTTCGCTGCGTCCCATTCTCTCCCATTATCTCTGCTATCAACGCAGCGCAGCAAGATTCCAGCAGGGCTATAAATACTTCCCCTGGACCACATACGGCTAGCACATCATCTCCCAGACACAGCTTAATGATGGAAAAAAAAATCTAATGTGTTTTTGCTCTCTTTCTTCAACACATTCTCACAACACCATGAAAAAAAGTCAGCCGGCTTGCAGAAGTTACACATACATTTAGCAATCAAAAAAAGGAAGGAAAGAAAGAAAGAAAAAATACATCTGCTCCTAAGTGTCGGCAACGTCTAAGAAGGTGTGAGAGGAATGATAGATGTCTGTCTTGATCATCCAGCAGTGCAGGTTTTTGTCGATTGCATCAGGGTCACTGACTGGCTCGGCAAAGCCATTAGAGCGAGAATGCAAAAAGGACACTTTATCTGAATTCATTATAAATGGATCTATATCTTATGTTTAGGGCCAAGGACACGATTTGTATCACAATGCAAATATCTATCATTAAATGTTGACAGTTCATTTTTCCCTGGCAAAGAAAGAAAAATGTTTTCCGTGCTGCTCTCTTTCTGTGCTGTTCCTTTTCTGATGAAGGGCCACCAAGTAGTTGAAGCAGATTTGTTGTTTAAATTGAATGGTTTGTCATAATTTCATTGTTGGTGGGGGGTTATCCAGTTTAATGATTTGCATGTATTGTAACATTACAGGTCAATAGTATGATTAATAGTTTATGTATAATCAGTAAACAGAAAATCGAGAATCTGTGTTTCTTGTTGTTCTTTTGAGGGGGTGAAACAGCAGTGTAAACTTTTTAAAACAGACAGCAAGTGTTTACAACTTGTATGTCATTGTCATCAAATTTAAGGGGTTTATACACTGTATGGAAGAGCCTTGAAAAGTATGAGGTTTTCTTGAAGTATTTTTTGTTATTGATAAGAATGGATTAAGTATTTAAAATATTTGGATGTCCATACTTTAATGGGACAAATGTATTACTGTTAATATCTTTGACCAGAAATTATATAAAAATGAGCAATGACTTCAAATATAAAAACAAAAAGAATGGCTCGTTTAAACTATTAGTCTGCCTGTTTTTGTGCAATCTTAGCATGAAACTTTTGACAAGAGAATGGCACCAATGGTACAAAGGATTGTTTTATATTCATAAGGCTGCAAACTAGGTCTACATAGTAGGTTGCCATCCATCCATCCATCCATTAGGGGTGTGCCAATTTACCATAAATCGATTAATTGCGATGTGAAACATGCAAAATCGAAAGCAATTCAAAAGTGTTGAAAAATCTATAATTTTTTATTATAATTAAACGAGAAAAACATAAAAGCCCGGCATGCCACATGGACATTTTTAGGGGGCGAACAAGCGACACAGTATGATGCAGCTAGTGTTTCAGCCATGCAGCGCGAAATTTACAAAATAGTGCAAATATTTTGCTCTTTAAGGCACATTTCCACTATCAGAACTTCAGAGTAATTTGACCCGACCTTCTCAATATGTCTCCACTTCATCAGGCCGACAGGGCCGTTTTCGAGACCATTTCAGGAACCAATGAAATACCTGTTTGGGGTATGTACTCGCCATGGCCTGATCGAGTTGCTCAGCAGCAGTCGTAGTTACGTTGCGCTGATTGGTTGTAATTCAAAGGGAAATGACCAGACGTTGCCAAACAACCGGTTTTGTGAAAATAAGAAGAGTTGCTGGTGGAGCAGTTTATAACAAACAGCAAAAAACACAGCAACAAGCCTTGCTTCTTTCATGTCAATCTCTCGTTATTTCTGCTGCTCTGTGCCCTTTTTTGCGCTGATCAGTGACGCTACTCGCTGCTGAAACTGTGTGATTTGCGGATGTCTTGAAAGGGCAGATTGTGTTATGAGACTCGGCGGCTGAGAGGATCGGGCCAACAGATTACCCTCTCAGAAAAAGATCAGCTTAAATTACCCTGAAGTTCTGATAGTGGAAACGCGCCTATTGTTGTGAAAGAAGCGTCTTTGATGTTGTGTATCATGTTAGCGGCAACATCTTCTTTTCCCCAGACATGTCCACTTTTTCGGTGCTGTCCGCACTGAAAAAATATAACACTTACTTAACTTAAAACATTTCAAGTAATCTTTCACACCTAATATTTTTGCATTTGTTCAATGTAAATTAACAATCTAGTTTAACCTACATTTTTTTTATTTAGTTAAACTGATTCCTTGAGTTGAAGCAATTCAAATTAATTAGTTTTTCCAAATCAAAATAAAGGAGTCGTGTTTTTTACTTTAATTAATTGTTCTACTACATCTTACCTGAAAATGTAAACATGATGTAAACCATTTTTGAATCTTTGAGCGAATGTACTTTTTCAAAGTTGTCTCAGACAAATATTTCAGGTTCACAATCTAATAAAGCTGAATTATACTTATATATACTTATATAAGAGCTAGACAAACAGCTAGACAAACAGAGACGGCCACTGCAGTGCTGCATGACAGAGAGAACAAAGTGAGGGCCTCATTTCCTACTCCTAATCAGTGTTTACATCCATCCCGCTGCTTGTGGTGGTGACTGGGGATACTGTGTTTCCATCAGCACTAGTAACCTAGCAGGACTGGAGTCATGGCTAATCTTGATGAAAACAGACATGCTCCATCCATCGCTTTCTTCCTCATTTTTTTATTTCCCTTATGTCCTCTTATCTCACCTCCTTCTTTAAATCTCTTTAATGTAAGGAGAGAGAATTCCAGCTAATTAAGGATGTAAATGGTGCCTTCTAACTCACTAACACACTACATTGTCTCTTACCTCAGCAGAAAAAAATGTGTCATAGAAGTCAATGTCAACCTTTACTGGAGTGGGGTTATTAGCATTTTTGCATGCATCAGTTATGGGGATGTGTAGCTCCTACAGAGCCGAGGCATAAGCTACGTCGCAGGAAATCGGCAGGCTTCACAGCTCTTTTAACCCTGTAATGCAAGATCAAGCTTTTGATCAAATAAACACTGTACAAAAAGCACAAGGAGGCACAGCAGGCAAAGTAAACGTGTTAAGTCTGTATACTCCCCCATGAGTCTTAAAGATTTTAGATTTTATTATACATGTAAGTTTTAAAGAGTTAGGTGAGATAACACTGAAGTTGTACTTTGCAGAAAGAGCTACTTTATTAATATTTTCCATTGTTTTAAAGCAGACAAGTAATTTTAAGACCCAAAAATGGATTATACTCTTGAACTTAGCATAATTATTATTTCTTATTTATGTAAATGCCTTACCAAAGCTTTCAAATATCCGAACATCAACCGTTTTTGTCCATGGTTATTTACATTTTAATTAACCCAATAACATTTGGAAGTTTGTTTACCAGACATTGATAATTTGGTATTTTTTTGGGTGGAGGCTTTACTTAAGCTCGAAACGCTTTCTGCCCCCAACCCCTACTTGTGTATTTCCTTCTGCTAAATAAACTAAACCAAACAAAGTTGAATGTAATTATTAATTTGCCTACAGGGCTAAAGTTTGGCCATAATGATTGATTGAATATATGAATGCAGCTCAATGTGAACAGCTGGAGCCCAGATCTGTTTTACGTGAGCACATTAAATATCTTTGTCACCATTCGTAATGTTAAACACAAGATCTGAGGCCTGGTGAACGGAGGGGGCTTAAGTGGATCATAATGCCAGAAAGCACAGCATAAAACATGGTAGGTACCAACCTGCAGAGTTTCAACCAACCTGGAAATCAGGGATGGTTAGACCGATGATGATTAGATAATTAGACAATTGAACCTATGCAAAGTGTTTCAATTCGCCATAAACACAATTTCTCCATCAAAAGCCATTTAAGCTTATCTCAAATCTACTACCTACATGTAACAGCACCTGAATTTTGACAAACAAAACACTCATTGACGTTGACCTCACAGAGGCCCATAGATTGTGCTGGGCTGGCCATTGATTGACCGCCCAGGAGACTGACCTCATCATTCTCTCAGCTGTTCCTACATTTCATGCAGCTCAATCCATTTGCATTTAAGCACAGAACTCTGCTCAGCCTAATTAGTTCCATGGCTCCATTAGTCTACATTGTGGTGAATTCATTCATCACCTTGGATCTTAGTTAAGAGCCTGTTTTTCTGAACCCAACACTATTTTTTGGCTTTTAATGTTTGTTTGTTTTTTTTTATTTGTATTACCTCTTCAGAGCAGAGCCAAATTAGTTGTAACTTGTAGATACCAAATGGAATCTTTGATATTGTGCATGTTTCATGTAAATGCAAACATCCAAAAAAGAATAAGTTGGTGTAGATTCTCTGTCATCCAGGACATGATATTCTTGAGTTTAAATGAAGGCAACTGGACTTTTCTTGTTGTCTTGAATACGTTTCGTCTCTCATCCAAGAGGCCTCTTCAGTTTTGAAAACTGGATTGGGAGTATCAGATTAACGATAGCTCCATTAATCAGCCTTAACCTTAGAGTTATGAATCTGATGCCTGATGCAAAAAAAAGAAGGCAAAGCAGTGTAATAATTTGAAGCACAGGACGGGATAGTAATGATTCCTGCACTGAGTGACCTGGCTCACCCACTGGCATACTGGCTTGCATGGTCCACTGGCTGCAAACTTGCTGAGGTCTAAATCTCATATTATGGCTCAAAAATGGCAAGCCAACTGGAGACTAATTAATTCTCAAACTTGATTAGACACAATCATGTTTGATTTACTGTCCAAATTCTTTGTACATTAGGAAAGTTTGTGATAACCTCTGATGATGTTGAAAAAAACTATAGATCTAAGATGGGTAGGCGGATCTTTACCTTATGGCGTACACAGAGATTTAAATCTGTGAATTCCCTTTTGTTTTACATACTGCATTAAATTACTAAAGGCTGGGAAGGATGAAAAAAATAAAAAGTGTAAAAACCTAGAAATGTTTGTGTTTACATCCCCTTTGCTGGGCAACCGGTTGGTTTCAGAGAACTGTGCAAAGGTCCCAAATCTTCCCTACTTACTTTTTGCTTTGCTTTCAAAGTGTGTGGGGGGGTACTTTCTTGTCGGCTTTTAAGTTCTCATTATCAATAGCTCTTCAGGCTTTTTGTCAAAGTTGTACTTAGATTTTTTTGTTCCTTTTGTGCCCATTGTTTGTCTGCTGCCTGCACTTTGTCCATGTTATGCACTGAGTGGCAAAACTGGCAAATTATTCGTGTAAGGTTTGCCTATTAATGGATTCTTTTCTTAAAACATATCTAAAATACTCAAAAGAAAATGAAGCTTGGGAAACTGAAATACCTAAGCCACAATGCTACTGGAGTGGTCTTCCCAAAGTAATCATTGGTGCTCAATGGCTGTACCCCAAAGAGTGGAGATAAGGAAGACAGTTGATATTAGCTCTTGTGGTAGTGCCATGACTGTTTTCAATGTGTGTACTAATGCATTCATTTGGTGTTTAAACTAATAAAACAAGCACTCATATGCATTTTTGGAGGGGGCCCCCGCAAGGTGGAGCACCCGCAAGGTGGAGCACAAAGGTAACTGTGCTGGGGCTAATGAATTGTATCCAGCTAGGTCTCTATGAAAAGATTTTAGTCTTAATGAGACATATTATCTTGATAAAAAGGATATATTTTTGGTTCTTTTTCAATAAAATTAACATAACTAAATGTTTGAAATATATAACTCAGTGCATAAAAAATCAAGAAGATGCAAGAGTTTCACTTTTTAAACTGATTCTCTAAAACAATTTATTTTTAAATGAAAATTGAAATTTTGTGAGATGGAAGAGTAGCTAGGAGTTAAAAGGCTCAACCAGGAAAAAATATTTTTCTAAAGATCTTAATGAATTGAACTGAAAATAATTAACATTGGCTGAAATCCAAAGAAAAGACATTCTGAAAGTCTGGAGAAACATTGCTAAAAACCGATTCAGAGATTAGAATAAGATCTGGCTTCTTGGAATCAACACTAAAGGATGATGCTTTTGCACAGCACTGTATCCTGCTTGTATTCACCTCAGTAGTGCCAGGTTACCACTATTTTACAGCATGTCTGTTATCTGCTGAACGGAAGTGCAATGAGTCGACCTCTCTGGAGAATTAAATGTCTGGTACAGTCTCTGAAAGCAGAAGCCATTTCCAGGCCAAGCTACTCCGGAGTCCCCAGCAGGGAGACATGAGCCAATCTCAGGCCCCACCACAGTACCCACTGCCCTTTCACTCCCACATCCTTCCCTTTTTATCTGAAATCTATTTCCCCCCCCTCTCCCCAACCTTCGTAAGGTAACTCCATCTGAAATTTTACATCTCCCCTCTCCCCTTCTCTACTTCTCTCTCTCACTCCTCAGTTTCCTCCTCTCATGATGGATGAGCTCTACTCTGGGGTGTCTCAGCCTGTCCATCATGCGCTGCGATTAGGAATTAAAAATTGCAAACGTTTCACAAAAGCCACCCCCCCTTCTTTTTCTCCTCCAAATCCACCTTTCATCGAACCATCGCCACCATTAACACCACATACCCATACAACCTTACATACTATCCCCTATTCAGATACACCAAACACCTACATTTATCTAAGTGGGGAGGAAAAAAAACATAATTTATTTTGTACTTCCCAGATAATTTAACTTTTTTCTCCCCCTTTCCTTTCTAGAGGAATTCTCCATTTCCCTATAAAATGAAAATTCATCTAGAATTACATCTTATGTCATCATTATGTTTATTAAGCGTGGATGATGTATATGAACAGCGCTGGCTTGCCGCTGAGTGCTTAATGATGCATAAGATTAAGCCGAGGCTCTCAGCTGCGCTGTGACTCCCCTCTGGTACCCATACTGCCGAGGCATGCTGGGAGTACAAGCTCCAAACGGCCATCAGGTGAAAGGAACTAGCATCTCTCTTTTTGTCTCTTTCTGTGTGTTTATGTTTTCTGCATGCCTGTGAATGGAAGAGTGGTTTTCCCATGCATCTGTAAGAACTAGAAAGGAGCAGAGCACTATCATTGTGCCTTATAGCATTTCTCCACGTATTTTAAGAATATCAAGCTTTTTTTCCTGCTCACTATGCTCTGATTGTGAGATTTTGCTTTCTTTCTGCTTCTCTATCAACTCCTTGGCCTTTTCGTTGCCTTTTATCTTCCTTCTACCCCTTTCCTCCTGTTTTGCCACAGGAGTCTATGACAAAAACATTATCCTTCTGCTGCTAAACAATCCAATAAACCTCTCCACAGGGAGGAAGTTAACCTCTTGTCTGTTCGACTGATGCCTTCCTGACCACGTGACAGCTGCCACAGTAAATTCAAATCATTAGTCTCCCACCCCCCTCCACCCATCAGAGAGGGAAAAAAAACTTCTATTAGTAATGGAGAACCCGTAAGAGACCTTCCGCAGAGAGCGCTGCCTTCCCCTATTCCCAGTGGAGAAATCCTGCGCAAAAAACTAATTCTACTTTTAATAATCTGTCATCAGGACCAGAGGCAGTCATAAATTATGTGGGGGAGCATGTGCAAGAGGAAACCACAAGAGGGAAATCGGGATTGGAAAGAAAATCGAAGCCTCAAGTTTGACAAAACTTTCTGGAGAATAAATAATAACCTACAAACAGGATTGGTTGTTAAGTCACAGTTGAGCGAGTAGTCAAAGCCATTCCAATCAGCCAATGCAGATGAGGAGTTTATAGGTGGGGCTCCATCGTTTGTTTTCCTGCACTCCTCCCTCTTTTTTTATATGCAAGCCACCTTTTCTCATTCGTGTCTCCTTCAAGCTCATTATATTCAGAGTCTTGGCTGGTTTTACCATTAACTCCTTCAGTGCCAAACCAAAGAGTACTATAGTAGGGATTTTTCTACCAAAGCTGTTTCTGTGTTTAACCAGGCCTGTTGCTAAAGCCAGCTCTTTAGTAGAGAAGTTCTTTAGTTAATAACCAGTTAGAAGGCAGCTTGATGCCATATTATTACATTGCCACAAATGTCTCATCTTGTGAATGTCTTATCCTCTTAGCTGTTTTAGTTTGAGCTCTGGTGGGCAATTGCAGTTGATAGGGAAAGTTTAACTACACAAATCTGATTATTTATCTCAGTATCCCTGCGAACATCCATCTATGGTTTATGACCTCTTGTGCATGTAGGGTCAAAAGGGAGCTGCCTATCTCCAGGGGCCATTGTGCAAAAGGAACAACCTGGACAGGTTGCCTGTCCATCACAAGGAAACACAGAGACACACAGGACAAACACACTCACAACTAAGGGTAATTCAGAGGAATCAATTAATTTAGTGGTCATCTTTTTGGACTGTAGGAGGAAACCTAGATGCAGATGGAAAATATGCAAACTCCACGCAGAGAGACCCAGGAAAGGATTTGAACCTAGGACATTCTTGCTGCAGGCTAGCAGGGCAACCAACTGTGCCACTGTGCAGCTCTCCCTGCAAACAGATACTGTTATATCATCTGCCACCTTTTTTAACACTGTTAAACTACTAGTGGTGTGAATAATTCAAATTGTACAACAAATAATAATTATACAGAGACCTCTACTTTTACTGGTGATTGAAGGAAAGGGTGCTTAACAAGCACTAACACCGGTTTAACAGTGACATTAGTTTGGCCCCTATGAAGATCCTTTTTATTTAACAGACTCAAGTCCACATGATAAAGAAAAAATCATCTGGCTTTTGTTCCAACGTATACAGATAGGGACTCTCTCTGCCTATGGACCCTCCAGACCTTAACTGATTACTTTAACAAAGAAAATTATCAGAAGTATAGCGAGGGAGAACACATTTGAAACATGACCAGGGTGCCTTGTGAGAAAATGAGTATAAAACGCCATCAGCCACAAGGGTTCGCTCTTTGTTCCCCATGTCAATATCTGTGTAAACTATCGACATGCATCATAATCGTTCCCTTCTATCAAGTGTGGACTAAAGAACAATCTCCATTAGGTGACAGCGCCCCGGCAGGTTGATAAATGCTCCCTGACGAAAGGGAAGGAATTGCGTAAAATAAAGAGGCATGTTCCAACAAGTCTTGTCAAAATGGTATTGATTTAATCATCTGCAGAAATACACATTCTTGGTTAGTGTAGCGTGGCAGCGGAGACGGCAGAAGCTGGGATACGCTTTACAGTTGTTGACGCGGAGACGCTCTCCCTCATTGGCTTCGCAGGTGATGAAACACACACTGAGCTGCTCTCTCTCCCTCTTCAATCTGATGTTATTCTGCAAAAAAAGTGTCAGAAAATATCTGCTCTATTTTTTTTAAGCAGCGAGAAATGTAACTGAATGTGTGTGGGCGAGTCTATATGTACCAGACTGGTGTGACCGGCCATCTCCTTGGCCTCTCAGCAGAATGCAGGGGCGATAGATAACAAAAGCCCTCCATCATCCGGACACACCAGTGGTGTTCCAGTAGCTGAAGTGAGGTGGCCAGAGGTCTTGGTGTGTTTATTTAACATTAGGGTATTGGAGAGAGTACCTCACCTTGGGACAAATGGATCCCCTCTTCCCTCACAGTAAAGAGTGGCAAAACAACTGGAGGTCTCATTTCTCTAAAGTACAAGTTCATCAAGCAGGTGGGTGGGTTCATCTCTGGAGCCTTACAGGCGCAAGTAGATACTACAAACATGGGTCTGTAGAAAAAAGCCAAGTGAACCAGGGGCCCTGCCACTCATATTGCACAAGATCGGAATATAAATAGCTCAGACCAAAATTTGTATTTGTAGGATGTTGTGCAGTGTTAGTTTTCATAAGGTCCACCCTGCATTTAGCTGAATTCACCTCCTAATCAAGTCAGAACTGCTTCCCTGTCCCTGTAGAAGAAAAGCATCCCTACACCATGATGTTACCACCACCATATTTATAATCATTTTTACCAATCAATAACAATCATGTACAGTTTTTTTTACTCTAGTAAGCTTTACTTTGTTTACATTGTGCTTAAATCACATAATAACCTAGAATGTGCTCAGAAATATAAAAAAGAACAAAACTTTAGCTACTTCATGACGTTAAAGTTTGGACATGCATAATGAACAGTGTATTCTGAACTTTAAAAGTACATTTTTACATGTGCTTGTAAGTCAGCTGGTAAGTAAACACAAAAATACTGTGTTATTCTTGAGTCTCTCCTTTATATGTTTTTTCTAAATTCTCAGACTTTCTTTTAATAATTTAAAGTACATCTTTAGTCACTTTGCTGTTTAAAGATTGGGAATTTTGCTGTGGCACAGTACACATGTGCTGGGGTTTGTCTACTAGTAAAGTAGGTATTGCTACATCTATGATGCAAATGCTGACCCAATCAACAACCTTTATGCTAGTCATTTAAATAAAAATCAAGCCTCAAATACCTTGCAGTGACTGCAACTGCAACAGCAAATGGCTGCTGTTTTCTTACAATTGTAATCATTTAGGAGGTTAAAGGGGGTGTTATTATCTGTGCCCAGCCCATCTGAGCAGTGATGAGGTGAACACAAATAATGTGCGTCAACCTACAAAGCAAAGATGTGTGACTACTGAGGGGGTTGGAGACAATCCCACTGTGACCTGACCTTGACATGTCTGAGTGAAATGGTAGTGGAGGCTAATACCTCATCATATTGACTTTGACTTTGGGCTCACTGTGGTGAGCACCATAAAACAATGGATAACACTGTGGAAAAACAGGCATAAAATACAAAAAAGAATAAACACAGAAAACCAACAGCTTTAGTCTGCATAGGGATAATTGAAAATCCTGATCTATGAGATACATATAACATTTTTATGTATGTAATTTAATTTATTAAACAGGAAAATATTAAAACAATCAGGCCTGACTCAGTTTAAAAAGTTTTTTAGCTGGTTTCTATTCTGCAGAACATATAACTCAGACACACAATCATAAATACCAAAACCAGAAACAACAATCATACAATTTACTGGTTATGTTAAGATGTGTTAAACGTCTGAAAACAAATTCATAGTTTTTGCACCATCATCATCTCACACTTAAAAAAATCTAACATTTAATGTTAGTAAATTTATTTAAGCCATTCAATGTAGAGAAAATTATTGCTCTCTTGTAGCACAATTAGCGACACTGCTAAGAAGCATTATCAAGGAATTTCCAACTACTATTGCATGTCTTCTCTGTTCCCTGGGATATAAACATGAAAATACAGAGAATCTTTGTGTCTCCTTAGTGTTATTCAAAATGGTAAAGACATGACATTTAATCAAGGCAGATGTGTGTTCATTAATTAGGAAAGGGCTAAAAGGAAGGAGCTCCTCACCTAAACTTGCTAATATCTACATTCAGAGCAATAACTAAAGTCCCAAAAAACTGGAACTGTGACAAACCATACAGAACTGACCCAAGTCTAACTTTCCATCAGTCAGTACATTTACATGCACATCTAAATTGAGCTTTTGGCATTGATCAAGTTAATACCTTAACCAGAATGGTAGCCTTTATCCCAGTTAACAAGTCACTCAGAAAAACGAATTATTGAATGAAGTGCGTTCAACTCCGCAATGGTAGATGGCAACATGCCCCTTTTCATGTTGGCATTCTTCCAATTGGCCTAGAGCGCCACACAGATAGTAAACAAATGCTGGCGACAGTGAAGCAGGCGAACTAAAAGCACCTTATGCACAATGGACGACAACAACGCTGCAGCACAGTTCAGCTTTCTCTGTCTCGTCACTTCTTGGGAATAGCTCAGCTAAGCCGGTGTTGCCGTTTACATGCAGAGAAACGGGTGGGTTAGCTTGCTTGAAAGTAGACCAGTTCGGTTCAACTTCAACCAGACTAAGGTGTATACATGCATTTCAAAAGTCAGAATTCAGTTGGACTAAGGCAATAATCCGGTTTCTCTTACTGCATGTAAATGCACTGAGTGAGTAAAACAAATCTCTAAAACTCAGCATTTGAGAATTGCTGCAAATTGTTCACTATTACATTATGCTTCCAAAATCAATTCATTTTAAGGATTTATAAACATCCCACCAAGAGTGTCAGAAAGTTATTTGTCACGGTCAAAAGACAAGATTAACAAAAGCCAAACTAAAGCTAATGATGTAAACACTCTTATCTGTTGGGTAAAGTGTTATTGTTGTGCCATGCAATCTTACACCAACTACTCAATAAAACGTCTACAGTACAAAAAAAGAGTCCACCTCTCTAAAATCAGGACATAACTCATCATATCAAGGCAAGAGCCAAGCTCCAGACATTATTCAGTCCAGGAGGACAACTGGAGAGGTGTGGGAGACACCTCATGTGAGCACAGGACCTTTATATATTACCTCCTGCGCCAAAGTAAGGACACAGAGAATGAAGATGACTGCCCTGTCACAGGAAAAAAACAGATGAACCAGCCAGATCTGACTGAACTGTTCACTTACTGCAGCCACAACCTCATATAACAAACCACAGGGTGAACAACATCTTTTCCAATATAATTTTGATCAGTGGGAGTTCTGGTGGAGGTGTTCAGCCGTGCCTTGTGTCCCTTTACAGAGTCTGTTAAATACAACACTGAGATAATTTCCTCTTTTTGTTTGTTATTGATTCTACTTTTGGGATGTTTTAAGCTGATGATGGTAAACTGATTATCTATAAATTACATTAATCCTCAGAAAATGTTCTGTTTAAGTGTTCCCTTTATGTTTTGTTTGACTCGGGGGTCTCACACTCTAGCCCCTATGGGCTGATATCCTCCAACTTTTAGAATTGCGTGTGCTCCTTTACACGTGATTCATTTAGCTCTGTATGTTGAAATTAGGGTGTGCCATCTTGGGTACCTCACGATTTCGATTCAATTACAATTGTGTCAAGATTCGATTACGAAATTATTATTTTTGTTGCATATTTTTACCCTATTTAGGGGTTTTTCTTCATTCCTTCCATGGTTAATTTCTACTCTGAAATCCATCGAGTTTCCATTAGTTGAAGTATCAAAACCAATTGATGCCCTGTCTTTTATTTATTTGAAACCACAAATCAAACCAACACATCTCCAAAATATAGTTCATAATCATATCAAGGTCATATTTTCAATGAAAGCTGAAGGAAACATTTGTTGGCAATTTAAATATATTATAGGGTGACCCTATTTTGTTTTCCTTAAAGTAGGACACTTGGTTCAACCCTTAAACACATCAATCATGCTCTGTTTACTTAAAGAAGACTTTTGACTTACATATTTAATGTAATGTAATTAAATAAACTTCAGATCAGCTTTTAAAAGTCAACCATCACAGAAATTGCTTTAAAATCTAAATAGAAATAATTAATCTTCTTTATTAGAAAATAAACCTGTAACAATAATGGCTCCCTTTTTAAATCAAAGAGGATGAAAATTACACAAAAATCTGAAATTACATTCTTAGAAAATAAGTATCATTTTTCTATTCAAAGTAATAGAAAATAAAAAGCAGCATTTTTGCGCTTTCAATTTAATACAGAACTCTAACTTTGTATAGTTTTTTGCATCATTTTGACCAATGGGCCACCTGTCATACATAGATATAAATCTGCCAGCCATGATTACGGTGCTCTCCGCCACACATTAGTCGCGATGGAACAAAGGAAATTTTCTTCGTTTTTCATACTTAAAGCTACTCTCAGGCTCACGTCTGGTAAACATGAGCTGCCCTGCGCTGCGTTTGGGGATGGTGCCCCCCGACAGCACCGAAAAAGTGGACACGTCCGGGGAAAAGATGTTGCTGCTAACATGACACACAACAACAAAGACGCTTCTTTCACAACTAAAGTGCAAAATATTAGCTGTATTTTGTAAATGTCACCCTGCATGGCTGAAATAGTAGCTGCAGCAAACCGTTTCCACCGGTCCGTCCCCTAAAAATGTCAGTGCGGCATGCTGGACTGTTTTTCTCATTTAATTATAATGAAATATAATCGATTTTTCAACACTTTTGAATTGCTATCGATTTTGCACTTTTCACATTGCAATTAATCAATTTATGGTGAATTGGCACACCCCTAGTTGGCTTATCTAAAATGTGTTTTATGTAGGTCTAAACACTGGGAAAAGAAGTGAATTTGAGACCGATAAACACCTATCACATCAATGAAGCATTTTAGTCACTTAGGATGAGCCCCTGTTTTGTATAGTATGTGAGTATTGGGATAAAGGCTGTAAAATGTATTGCTTGCTATGATGTAACGTCAAAAATTAGCTAACAATAATGTCACATTCTTCTTTTTTTTTGGTTTTTACAACCCCAATAATCATATTGGAAATATAAATAAAACCAAAATATGTTTATCCTCAAGTGGTCGAATAAATATTAAAAAAGATTAATCAACAATAAAGCCAGTTCCTTTCCTGTGTCTGTCATTCCAAGCATTCGACATGAAGAATAAATCTTCAGAATGTCTGCACAACATAACATGTGAATAAGTAGCTCTGTTATTCAGTGATTGCTGTGCTATTTGAGTAGGACATGGGTAAATTCTGCAGCACTAGCACATCTAAGTTGTTGCTCAGATGCCACTGAATTCTTCTGCCCACAACAATCTGTGTCACATAAAATTACATTTGCTGCAGATTTAGATACATAAGAATGGGAATCTGGAGTAATATTCACTTAATGCTGCTTATCTTCATGCACTATTGGAATGAAATGTAAATAGATAACATAGCCTGTGTGAGGGGGTATAAACTTTCCTCTGAAACTACTGTTACATCAATATAATATGCATATTTCAAAACCTGAGTCAGATAATTTGCTCTTATTCCTACAAAACCTTGCATTTGGTCGAGCATTTTTGTCTAAGACAGGTAGAGTGCATCACTTGTGATTTAAAGCAGCATCAAAATGAGCTCATACTCATACTAAATGGGTGAAAGACAAATACATCACTTAGAGATCTCCATTTATCTTATGGTTAAGGCAATTTTAATCTTTATGTCAATAATGAAGATGTGTGCGGTATCAAGTAGTCAGGGTAATTAAAAGGAATGTCACCAACATTGTATTAATAGCATGTTGCATGGCATCAATTTAGTGTAAATTGTCGTTTTGACAGGGCACTTTAATTAAAACTATCAAACCAGAATTAAAAGGAGACTATCGAATAATGTTACCATCTGGTATTTTTGCATGTCTTATCCCTGCTAATTATAAGTGATGCTCAGAAGGTTAGAGGCATATCTGTAGATTCAGTGATCACCACATACAGTCAGTGGAATACCACAGGTCAGAAGACATAGGCATGGAACTGTTTCATGACCTGTGTTATCTTAACACAATAGATACGGTTTCTCCTATTTGTGCTGAGCGGTGGGCGGGGGTGCGCAGGCATTGGCCTGCACTGGTGTGGGGATTATTATTGTCTTCTGTTTTCCTTTCCGTTCCCTGTACACAGGCGAGGTTTCCGGGTGGGGTTTCCAGGTGTGGTGGTGTCTGTGGGGGGGTGACAGGTGGCGTCAAAAAACAAATTAAGTATCCATACCTCTTGAAATTTTCCACGTTGTATCATATTGTGTCAACGAGTGAATTGTATTGGGATTTTGTCTGATATGATCACCACAGCATAGTGGAGCAGCATTGTGAAGAGGAAGAAAAATTTCTAGAAATCTGAAAGCATTTGAATAAAGCTCCCCTCAATTCTTTATCTTGGACCACCTTTTGCTTTAACCTTCAAGCTGCATGTCTTTTGAGGTGTGCCTCTGTCATTTTTGGGGATAACTGTGTTCAGGTTAATATGCAGTGTTGGTTTCTTCCACACAGAATAGCAGCATTTATACCGAGAGAAAATTGCACACAATTTGATTTTATTCATGAATCAGGTGACCTCTTAAGACAATTCAACAAAAAACTCCAGTGCAGCGCCGCTCATGGTGGCAGCATGTTGAAGTAGCCATGCAATGTTAGTTCTGATTTGATCTTTTTTATAGACTTTTGTTCAGAATTTAATTGGTTAAGGCATTGCATGTTTGGGCAATTATTCCTTCTGGTTTTGGAATTCTGTTCACCTGAAAGGATTTTTGCTCTTACTTTTTTAGTTGTTATGATGTATCTCCTGTCATTTCTTTTGGTGTATATTTTTAGGTAAGTCATAGTCTAAGTAGTCATTGTCAACACTTTAGAAAGATTAAGATTCCACAGAAGAATCTGGCATATATATATTTTTCTTTTTTAGTGTTTGTAGTTTTAGCATACTGTACACTGAATCAATGACAGAATCAATTAGACTGTGTAATCAAATATCAAGTACAGCTCATATTACACTTTGCATCGCTTACGTACCAGGTGTGTCCTGATTTAATGCCATGTGAGGCCTTTTGGACCAGATTCCAGTCTCAGTACTTGTTGTTGGTAAATTGTCTGAGATTTTCTGTCTGCAGCACTTGTGTTAACAAGTTTTGCACAACCAGTTTATGGAAAACACAGACCAATTTCAAGTGCACAGCTTAAAAGTTGGTCCTATAGGCCATTCAAATCATTTTATTGCTCAAACAAACATAAGGATACACTATTCAGAAGTTTGAACTTGCAAGATGAAAATCAAAAACTTAATTTATCAAGCAGGAGAACAGCTTTGTGTAGGTTTTGTCACTGTTAAAGTAGGTGTCTGGAGTATCTGAGGGAGAGAGATTTTTTGAATCCCACTATCAAGGCCCCTCCCAAAACATCCCTTCACTCCTCCTCCCACTACCTCTAGCCCCACCTCAACAGTTGTGCATGTGCATCACCTGTGTTTTCACAGTGGGTCAAAGAGGAAAGCAGCAAGCGATTGTATTTTGTTATGGACATTTCTGAGGTGACTGACGCTCTCTTCCAATATAGCGACTGTAAACAGGAGCGGCCTGTGTGGGCTGCCCCATCCTCACAGGTTTGCGCGATGCACATGTAAGTTGACTAACAGTCGACAAGGCAGAAACTCGAATTCTATTGGCTAAAAATATTTGACTGTCAGTGTGGAATGCATAGTGGTCTATGGGAGCAAGGGTTGACTTATTAGAATGGCTTGACTTATTGGATGCCTGGTCTCGGCGTTCTACGTTACGCGGGATCCGGACTCAGGAGCTGGTACAACTTGGTGTCTAGGTGCTGGCTGAGCCCGGCCTGGGGATGCTGTCCATCCCTTGCGGCTATCGGTGGGCTGCCCCTACGTGGGGCAGGGGTGGGGCGCTGGGATGTTGGCGGTGGGGATTGGCCTAGGGTGGAGGTGGCGCGTGGCGGCCGGCCGCGGCCCCTGCAGTGCCGGGGGCCCCTCGACGGCCGGTCCCTTGTTGGGTCCCTGTTGGGGGGTGGGGCGCCCCTGGGCCCCGGCTCTCCCAGTCAATGGACCGGCCCGCCCTGGCGCGGCTGGTTGCCGGCGGGGCCTGTGGGCTCGTCACTGCTGCCCCCCGGGCCCCTGCATAGTAGCCGCTGGACGTTCCCTTGGGGTTCTCCTTTGCTCCTCTCTTGGGTGATGCGGTCGGCCCCGCCCGGGTCCGCTTGGGGTTCTGGGGTTTCTTTGGACGTCTTGGCTCCGATCTCCTTCATGTCTGCATCGATTCCTGGGAGACGGATTGTTGCCTGCTCAAACCAGCTATCGAACACTCTTATGGAGAAACCTTATATGCACCACCCTGCTCACACACACACATAGATGTGGGGTCTCTGGTGTTTACAGATACATTATTGGGCTGAGGTTATCATTACTAGAGCTTGATTAATCGGTACCATGAGTTTTTCTGTGACATTGTTGTATTTTTATATCCATTTTTGTGTGATGTGGTTGTGTAGTTCTTAGTTCACAATATTTGGTTTGTTTTGTCGATGTTCCTTTTTCGTGTTTTGTTTTGTTTTTTCCCCTCTCTCTGCCGTCCTGTGGGTATGGAGGCAGACTTCAGTGTTTTCCTGTGTTTTCTTTGTTCCCCTACCTCTCTTGTATTTTCAACTCACCCTCTCTCTTGACATTTTGTTTCCTACCTCTCTTCATCTTCTTTCTTTCTTCCCCTTAATTTTCCGTGTCCATAACATCAGGAAATAAAACCCCCAGCAATTCCTAATAAAGATTTTTGAAAAAAAAAAGAATAACAAATGTTGTGAAGCACTAGCCTTTTATCATAGTATTGAAAGCCACTATCATTTTAAAGAGTAACTAAACCCCAAAATAACTTTTTTTTGCTTCTAAACTGTATAAATGGGTACACAGTAAAAACTGAAGTGTTAATTTAACTCCTAAAGAGTTGAATTTGACTCTGTTTCAGATAACATTTGGTCCCACTCGAAATCAGTGTAAAATTTACTCTTTGGTCGGTGTCAAGTTTTTAGAGTTAATTCTACTCAATATTGAGTTAAAAATAACAATGAATTGTGTAAAAGTATTTAACACTGTGGTTTAATCACACTGTTAAGAGTAATATGATTACACAGTATAGAGTTAATTTATCTACAATTTTACTTTAAAAAAATGACACTTTAAGTGTAATGTTTACTTTATTTCTCTACAGTGTTTTAAAATATATATAAATCATAAGATGCAGTGTTACTGAATTATATAAAACTATACTATCCAAATAAAAAACACAATAACACTAGATCACAGAACTCACAATTTATTGTGAAAAAGCATTTCAATATTGAATTGAGTTGAACATTGAATTTACAATGCCTTGTATCTGACAGGAACATGTATAACAATGTTTTTTTACAAACATTTTTCTCTTACCAGAGAAAGCAATATGGCACGACAAATAGAGTTGTGTCAGTCCCTCCATATGACATTTGTATGTCAAAAAGCCTAGGGTAATCCAGGTTGTCGACATGAAAAAAAAAGAAACCCTGCTTTGATCTGATCACCTCATATGCATGGAAATGTTCTTGAAAAGTTTCTGTAACTAAAGGCACTGTGAGTAGCAACAGTTTTTCACACATTATCAGAACTGACTCAATCTGAAAAAACACGGGCACTTCAGATTCAACTTTGCCACAGAAAACCAAGTTTGGCCGATACATAAACCCATTATGTTTCGCCCATTTAACCTTCATAACCTGAATGCTACTGGGCACTTGCATTGCCATAGCAATTTCAGAACCTCCTTTTACCATATTTAAACACACCATTTTTCCTGGTCCAATATCTAACCGACTAAAAGTTGTTGTACTTCGCCAACTGTGTGCCATATGAATCTGATGCTTTTTTGCAAGCGTTTTGGTAATATTTTTAAATGATTTAAGCTGTTTTTTGAAAAAATTATGCTTGCCTTCATACCTCATACACCAACTATGAAGGACAGGCCCAATTTCCTGGATGCAGCGAGGATAGTGGATAAGAAAATGGTGCTTTGGTAAAAGGTTTTTCTGAGGGTACAACTTCTTAAACAGTGTGTGGTGATCCACAATTAAATGTTTTAAATATACACATAAACCTTGAGATAACATGGGCGAGAATATAATGTTTATTATTTGAAGTAGTAAAAGAAGCAGGCCCCAGTGTTGGTCAGTAGAAGTTACTAAATCTCCAAAGATAAGAGGAACATTCCGAAGTAAGCACCAGGACTGAACTGCATTCAGTCCCAGATCATTAGATCCTTCAGCTAAATTAACAGCTAAAGGCCTGTTGTTTCTCTCCATGAAACCATAATCAAAACTTTGTATTCTTGAATGTATTTCTGCTGATGTAACATGTTTTTCCTTCAAATACAGAAATAACAACTTCAATTCGTACTGGCCCACCCCTTCTAACACATCATGCATCACGTCAACTGAGAAGTTCTCTGTTGTGTGAAAATACTCCAATGAATTTAATATGCATGACCTTTTCACACCAAAAACGTATGGAAGGGATGGATTACAAGCCATTTCTTGACAGTGAGCAGTGTGTACGTCTTTGGTACGCAAAACTACTTTGGAAGAATCTTCAGAGAATTCTGTCTGAAAGTCCTCCTTTTCCGCTAAACAGAACCTGCAACAGTACCTTGCACTGAAAGACTCCACCAGTCCAAACAAACTATGCAAACCCAAATTATCACCAGTAACCTGTACTACAGTGCCACAAACATAACCATTGTATAATGGAATCTCAATACCATCACTCTCTAACATTTTAATGTCTCGAACAATGGGAGCAAAAATTTCACTAAAACTATACCGTTTAACATCTTGAGTATGAAATAAGGCTACAGGTGTATGTTTGCCAAGAAAGAATTCCATTTTGGAGAGAAGTTTCTTAAAGTAAAATATACTCCACCCAATTTATGAATACCTCGTTTAGGACCCAGAGGGTTGGCGACCTCAAAATCATCATAGAACATCTGGATCTGTATTGTCTGCTTCTCAGTTGAGAACGGGGGGTGAGTTTTAAAAAAAGATCCATCACAAATATCTCTCAGTCTAGAGTCGCTAGTAGCCGAGCTTTGCAACATTTCTGCAACATACTGACTTTTAAATATTGACTGCAGTGTAGATAAAATTGGAATATACATGAATTTATCTTGAACTACTACCTGATCATATGTTCCAGTCTTTTTATTTCGTCTTGTGTCAAATCTTGAACCAATCACACATTCAACTGGTTGTACTATTTCCCACTTGTCAGTCATAAATTTGGATCGTTTGTATTCCGAATTTAGAATTGTGAAAGGATTCTCTAACCCCTCAAAACACGCCTCAACTTTCTTGCACATCTCCGTTTCTCTTTCATTACTAAATACATGCTTGATTACTGTCTCTTTAGCATGTTGATGGATATCTTGAACAATCTCTTCCATTGAAATCACAACAGAATTCAGTGTACTTTGACCAACACCTGCTGCCTTTAGATCAGAAATTACAGCTGAACAACTATTTACAATGTATGGCGAAGATAACTGTGACTCAGGCTCTAAATATTCAGTCGACTCTTCAACATGAGAAAAACTACTTGTATTAACGGAACTTGAGGATATGAAAGATCATATTTTACAGAATCAACTAAACTACTTCCGTGGCACTTATTAAGATGCTTTCTTAAACCAGAAAAACTACCAAAAGAACGTGAGCATCCTTCTTGACCACACTTCAGAAAAAGAGTCCTGCCTGTACATAGGCCATGAATTACCTTAAAGTGCTTAATAAGGTTGTTTGGACTTCCATGGTCACTTTTGCAAAGAAAACACTTCATAGTCTCATCTCACCATTCTCGCCCTCAACTCTGCAACTCTAGGAGTCTCCTTTGTCTCCCCCATGTCGATGGTATAGATGGTTGTTTGCACAAAAGTGAAAAAGCTTCTCAGGGCAGAACTGTATGACGTACCAAAGACGTAATGGGCTTTAAAGAGTTCATCAAAAGCTCCAACTGAACCTGTTGCCTTGCATGGAAGTGCATGCTTGTCAACCACAATGAAGTAGGAGTGAATGGTGCTCTGTGTGAATCCCTGGGCGAGAAGGTAGGGCTGAGTGCTTTGGGTGATGTTGTCTAGATGCTGCTGCACACTGGTTACAACCTACAACAAAACACATTCAACAGAATTGTTTTAGTGACTAACTTCTGACAATACATCAGATCACCTCCAACTGTGCTCAAGATTGAGGTGATGTAAGATATATTTCAAACAACTGTTAAAAGGATTAGTTCACTTTGAAAAATGTTTTTTGCTGATCATTTACTCACCCCCATGTCATCCAAGATCTTCATGTCTTTCTTTCTTCAGTCAAAAAGAAATGAAGGTTTTTGAGGAAAACATTCCATGATTTTTCTCAATATAATGGACTTCCATTGTGGCCAACGGTTTGAGGGTTCAAAGTCTGTCTCAATGCAGCTTCCATTCCAATACCATGACAATGTTTTCCTCAATTCATTTATTTTCGACTGAAGACAGAAAGACATGGACCTCTTGGATGACATGGGGGTTAGTAAATGATCAGCAATTATTTATTTTTCATATAAGTGAACTAAGCCTTTAAGCATACCTTTTGAAATCTGATGAGCTGATCTACAGCTTGATACGCAGAAAGCTTTCCCGGCCTTTTTCTACCTTGTGCAGATGGTGGTAGCAAATGTAGCAGCAGCAAGATGGCAGACATGTCACTGTCCCAGCCTACACATAAGTAAATAAAAACCTGGTTAACATTATGCCATAGCATAGCATTCAAAATGACAACTTGCACCATTACCAAATTGTACACACCTATATAACCCACAATAAAAAGTAAAACAGTTACATTCATACCATCCTCAACTTCAGCAGCTGACTCAGCATTGCGCATCAAATCCAAGAGTTCTGTAGTGGGTACAAGTCCATGGCTTTCCTTTATTACTTTTGCTTTAAAAGTGGTTGGCCACTTCTCCAAGAACTTGTTGGCTGTGGCCTCACCAAACAGAAATCTGAAATCTTGTTCTATCTGCAATGTAACACACATAGAAGTGATGAGTGATACCCAATATGCGACATTGGATATTTTGCTGATGCAATGAAGATGCAATGAATTAAGATGTCATACAAGTCCTGGTGTGTCCAGAAATCTTGGGAAGACCAAGAAGACATCTGATGATTTGGCTTCATCGTTGACCATTGCTTGCCGATACATGAAGCTCACTTTCATCTTCTCACGGACAGTCTTTTCATCAGATGAGTGTCTCAAAACAGCAATAGCCACTTCCACATCGTCATCAGATGGCTCTTTGTCAAAGGTGAAGGGCTGACGACCACGACCTGGCCCACCAACTTAAATTAAAATACAATGTTAAAAACTCATTACTCTACAATTCACAGGTCACCATTATAATCAAGTCACTGATCAGTAAACATACCTTTAGGAGATTTGCTGACTGAGGCACCTCTTTCCTCTGCTGTTTTTCTTTGTATGGTCTTCAATCGCCATGCAAGGTATCCCGAACCACTCTCTGGATCGTAGTAATGTTCCTAAGTGATTATAAATAAATTATAAAGGGGTCCTATTAACATTTCATAGAGTGAATATGTGCATAATGTTGCAATAACCCATTTACTTACATATCCATGTTGTGAGTGTGGGTCTTCTAGATAGGGAAACAAAGCTACTATCCCCTGTGCATACATCACTCTGACACTTTTGGGGGGAGATGTCCTAGCATATGAATTCAAAGTTAACATCACACTCAATTGACATTGCACAACACAATTTATTTGTAAAGTAATAATGTTTCTTTACAGCCCATCTATATGCTTATAGGAGAACTCCGGTCAATTTTAACATTGAGCTCATTTTTTGTCAATTTGGAGTGCTGTCAGTACAGAGAAAAACAAAAATTCGTGTTGCCTACACAGTGTTATTCTATTTTTAAAATGTGCACCCTGTTTACTTAAATGGGGCAAATTTTAAACCTGGTTTTAGCCTCTTAACATCCTTGATCTTTCATTACAATTGCCTAGCCATGTGAGTGATTCCTTCAGTGTGAACGCGGGTGAATCTGACTGCAGTAGATGTGAAAGATATAAATAAAAGTGATGTTAATTCAGCCAACGCTCATACCTGTATTTACTTCCTGTTTTCGGTCGAAGTCCACAGTAATCGATTGTCGAGTTTGGGCGCGTCTGAGTCTCCACCGTTGCTTAGTCAGGTGCGCGAACTTGACAAACTTGCCCCATTTAAGTCAACAGTGTACAAATTTTAAAAAGAGGATAAAACTGTTTAGGCAACACCGATTTTTGCCGGTGTTCTCTGTACTGACAGCACTCCAAATTTACAAAAAATGAGCTCAATGTTAAAACTGACCAGAGTTCTCCTTTAATACTTACCCATGCGTTTCTGTCATCTCAGCAGCAAGAATGTTAATCATCTGTCTTCTGGTGGCATCTGTCAGAGATTTCGTTTTTCCATACTCTAGCATAATGCGTTCACCACCAGGCTTGGAAGTTAGGATTTTCTCAATCAACTATAGGTGGAATAAAATGTGCTTTCCGTTATTGTAAAACCATATGTAATAATGATGGGGGAAAAAAAATTGTTATCTAAAGAACACTTCTCATGATGAAACATTCAGATTGGATTTAACAGCAATTTCCACCACTTACCGCTTTTGCCTCATCATTTATGTGGCATGGCCTTTTAGGCTGGCTTCCTTCAGCAGCGGCTTCTTCTTCAACAGTGTCACACATCGTAAAATTCAGGATGATGGTGTCATCAGATGTACCCGAGCATGATGATGATGATGATTGAGAGACACCTGTTCATTATAAAATTAAAAACATATTACAAGATTTTTTTTTTTAAGACAACTGTTCTCAATCCAGTCTTTAAACTAAATCAAACTAGTTTATGAATTGTCTGAATGAATACCAAGTCCTCCATTGCCCAGCATGATTCTCAAAGTTCCAGGTGACTCCTTCACTATTTCTTCAAAAACCTCTGAGTCAACTTCCGTGTCTGACTGGTCATACACCTTAATGTCTGGCTGCCTGCTTTCTGGTATGTTGAACTTTAGACACGCTGTTTAGAAAAATAAAATAAAAAATGCATTCCCTTCTCACAAGAATCAAAGTTCATATTTCATGTTTTGCCCAACCCTGCTCCAGCCTATGGACTGTCCTGCACAGTTCATCTCCAACCCTAATCAAACACACCTGAAGCAACCAATTAAGGTCTTCAGGATAACTTGAAAAATAAAGGCAGCTGCATTTGATTCGGGTTGGAGATGAACTGTGCAGGACAGTTGAAGAGTCGATTGGTAGGTGAAGGGTTGGGTTACTAAATGATGAAAGACAAGTGTCTGCAGCCGATTTTATGTAACTGAAAATATAAAGCACAACAGAAATGATTATGGACCTAACTAGATATCATAACAAAATAGGTTAAAGCTGTATTATTTTGTCATTGTGTGAGGAATATTGCAGTTTAACCTAATGTACCCACCTTCTTTCAAGAAAGCATCGTATGTCAGTTCAGACAGCTTGACGTATTTCTGCTCTTCTCCAAACTGAACACGCAACAGCATTTTGCCTCTATTGACAAAGAAAATATACATTCAAAATGATAATTTAGGCTGGTTCAACTAAGAGTTAACGTTACCTATCTGAGTAGTGGCAATGCTAATACTTTGATGTTACACTGGCAGCAGAAGACAAAGTTGTGCTGTTTGAATATAACGTTAGGCTATATTCTGCAGTAAATTATAGGCTAACGTTAAAGTTAAGACGCACTGTCCTCCATTAGCTACCAAATAACTATGCCAAAGTTAGCTATTCGAACATTAACCCGTTAAAATTGTTAAGCTATTTTAAACAGACACGTCATGAAATCAGTGATCTATCGTTTTATAAGACCAACATCTATCAGAAGCAAGCTAACATTACATTTATATATCATGGTTTATATATATACATTAACGCTGCCTGGGAAGCTACAAAAATGTTAGTTAAGAAAAGCTAGTAACTGTATTAAATCTTTTTTTGTTAAATAGTGACCGAGTTAACGTTATTTTACGCATACTTCGAACATTCGTGAAAATATTGCAACACATAAACGCAGATATGGATTGCTATAACTTGTAATATGACCTTAACTAATATCAGCACACCTCTACATTTATCTAAAGTAAAAAAAATAGCATTTTGGTGTTAACACAGGATGTTACTTACCTAGTAATATCAGTGCTCCCCTGATTTTACTCCTTCGAAATCTTCCTCCTATGAAATGCGTGCCAAACTTTGAAAAGCACAGCAGAATGGCGGGCATCCGATCATCACTGCTTTAGAGTTGAAATTGTCACTGCGTGTCTGCAGATTTTTACACTCACTTTTAACTCCACTGATAGAGCAACTTTACTCTCCAAAATGTTGAAAATACTCTATCTGGGTTAAAATAAATTTACTCTGAAATATTAACACCCCATTTTTTACTGTGTATTTACCAATGCAATCTTTCAGTTTCTGGGATTTTTTTTTACATTTTGGTATAAACTTGTTTAATTCTACACTTTTTGGTCTAAAAACATCTTAGTGCTGCCCCCTTAGGGTTGAAGGGTGGCTACTGCATTTTAATTTTGTGATTGGTGGAGAGCTGTACAGCTTTACGTCACAGGCATTGACTGTGTCACAGGCATACCCCTCCGTTCTTCCTGGCACCGCCCACTTTGTAGAATTTTCAAATGTTGTCTGGGGGCGGGGTTATGATTTTTCAGGGGGTTCAGTTACACTTTAAAGATTTAAAAAACGTTGATACATAAATATATTCTCCGGACTGCAGCTTTAAAGGGGACATATTATTATGCCTCTTTTTAAACAAGTTATAATAGGTGTAAGATCTGTACAAAACATGTTGAAGCAGGAAGTTCTTTGTACAAAATCACTCACATAAAGAGATCTCACAGCACAGTTCTTGACAATTTCAGTCCCTTTCAGAATGAGCTGTTTAGAGGGCTCTGTTACTTTTATGGAAATTTGCGGTGGCAGACCACCCCCATTCATCTTGTTACTAGGCTGTTGGATTGTCACACATGAGAATAGCGTGGAATTGGAATTGGTGGGTGGGGTTTGACAGGTAAAGGGCAGGGCAAAGTTTGCAACAAAAAAAAAATGGATGGATGGATGGTTTTTATAGAGGGAGCAGAGACCCAAATGGCAACTTAAAAGGATGTAGAAATAGAATTTTGCATAATATGTCTCCTTTAAAGGGGCTAAATGCAATTGCAAAATTTGCAAAATAAAAATAATAATAGCCTTTTTTTTTACCTTTTATGACTCAAACATCTCCTGATGAGCATACTGACACCTTGTCAGCTAACAGTGGGTGCACCTATAAGCCTGTATCCAATTTTTTCTATTTTCTGTCGGGTAGGATTTTCCCGCGCTGTCTGCAGATGTGACGTCAAGCGCGTTCATGTTAAATGTTTCAGAATACTCTGCCACCACCGCTAGTCAGCACTCGCAAGCAGTTCAATGGATTGTGCGAATACACAGAAGAGATCAAGGACAACTCTGACACCAACAGTAACTCCACATAAGACTAAAAAGTTAAACCCCTGATAAATGCCCGAAAAAGATCGAAGATTGAGAGCGACCGCTGCGAGAGCGAGCAGAAAGGAAGAGCAGTTCCGTTTTTTGGCCACAGGTGTCAGTCGCGAGTTTAAATTTCAGAAAATTGCATATAGCCCCTTTAACTTGGAATCAGATTAAAAATTTTCATGAGTGAAATTATTGATTCCTTTCATAACAGATGGAGAACATGCTATTGACTATAGATGAAATAATTAGATATTAACCTTTAAAACATATGTTTTTTGAATGCAATTGTAGAGAGTGAGAGGAAATTAAGTTTATTTAAAGTAAAATGAGGATGTAGGTGGATGTTTTGGAGTAACTGTTGAATGTAACTTAAGGATACTTATTACGGTAAAAAATTAGTTATGAAAAAATTTATGTTTCACATGGGATCATGTCATTTCCTACATATAATAAGATTTTTTCAGAGAGGATTTTACTAAAGTAAATACTATTATCATGACTTTACATTAACAATTCCATATATTTTTCTGATGACACTGTGTAATCAATACATGAGTCAGGTGGGGGAATGTCAGGATGAGTAAATGGATGAGTGCAGTGGATGTTTGCAACAGATGAAAGTGAACAGCCTGACCTCTTTGCTGACTTGTGTTTTCAGTCAGTCTTCCTGGTTACTATGCGTCATGGTTTGTTTCACTTGACGTGCAATTATTTTTCCCATTAAATACACAACATGTATTTCACTTAGTTCTTTTCTGAATGAATTTTCAATCAAAGGCCATTACACTCTTCAGACAGAGAAAGTTTAGAAAAATAACAAGGCGCAATGGGAAAGAAAATAATGCTCTGTCAAACGGAGATGGAAAACACAAAAATAATCATTTACAAGGAGCAGGTGATGCATATGTTAAAGTGTCAAGAGGCAGCAGAGAAATTAATAGCTTTCTGCCATAAGCATTCTCTGATAAATTTGATTACATTTGCATACTTCATTTTGCTCTTGATCTGCTGTCTTGGTGACTCTCAATGTTCTTCTGCACATGTTCCAAAAGAAAAAAAAATCATTACAGTGCAAACACAAAACAAGCATTATGCTTCTCATCATGAATTTTTCTGTATCAAATGAAAAATTATGGAAATACATCAGTAAGTTCCCATACTTTAATTGGGAATAAGGGGTAAAACAAATTACTAAGTTACATTTAATTTGCACAGATGCAGCTTTTAATTATGTGAACTACATCTGCAATGTAAACACTCCAGTGAGAATAAAGTGTGAATCAATAATTTGAGGAGAGAGTTGTGGGGTCAGTGCAGGATGGGTTTTCTAGGAAGTATTTTGTGCCTCATTAGCTTATCAATAAGGCCATCTGACACTGTCCCTGATGAGGAAGAGTGTCCATTCCTCGTGTGAATGCCTCACATTTGTCCAACATCTTGACCACAGCTAAAAAAATCACCTTCTGAAAAACCTTAACGATGTAGTTCAAAATTTCATTACAAATACTTAGTACATTTGAGCTTCCTCCAATATTTGGTCGAAAGTCCAATGTCTTGCAACAGTATCCATACGCTTTGGAAGCTTTCAACAATAGACTTTATTGTATTTTGTTGAAATTGCATGTGATAGACCAACACAATGTAGTGCATATTGGTTGTGAAAAAAAAAAAAAGATATTGTCATATTTGTGCCTATATTTCAGACACAGGCATACATCATGCGAGAGACAATATTTGGCAATGGTAAGTGGTTTATTTTCTTGCTTTGCAAATGTTCACAGTTCTGCTTGATGACTGTAAACACTTTGAATTATCCTGTTGTTGAAAATGTGCTATACAAATACAATTGCCTTGCCTTGTTGTTGCTGGTTGCAGGTGGCCCTGTTCTTAGGACTATTATTCTCGCCATACCTGCTTCCCTGGGATCCATCTTTAAAAAACATGGGATCTCCTACCGTTGCTATGCAGATGACTGCCAAGTACAGTGGCTTGCAAAAGTATTCGGCCCCCTTGAACTTTTCCACATTTTGTCACATTACAGCCACAAACATGAATCAATTTTATTGGAATTCCACGTGAAAGACTGATACAAAGTGGTGTACACTTGAGAAGTGGAACAAAAATCATACATGATTTCAAACATTTTTTACAAATAAATCACTGAAAATTGGGGTGTGCGTAATTATTCAGTCCCTTTGGTCTGAGTGCAGTCAGTTGCCCATAGACATTGCCTGCTGAGTGCTAATGACTAAATAGAGTGCATGTGTGTGTAATCCAATGTCAGTACAAATACAGCTGACCTGTGACGGCCTCAGAGGTTGTCTAAAGCCGCGTTCACACCGGTCAGCGCGTCCAGGCGTCAAATCGCTCAAATGGACGAAAGTCGACGCTTTAAAATTAAAACCCAGCTGCTTGCACACTTGTGGTCTGCGTCGGCGCGTCGGGGCATCAGCGCGTCACGTCATTAAGTCAGCGTGCGGACGTGGATTTGTCTGTTGCTAGTTGTTTACAACATGGCGGATCTTGTCGGATCAGCAGCGCGTCTTCAACTACCGGCTCTCCCGGGCCCGGCTGGTGGTGGAAGATGCATTCGGGATCTGGTCTGCACAGTGGAGAATGTTTCACCGCAGACTGGAAGTCAACCCCGAAGTTGTGGAGAAGTGTGCGTTAGCTAGCGTAGCGTTAGCTAATATAACAAGAAAGTTAAAAGAAAAAATATTTTTTTCTATGTTTAACTGCTTACCTGGCACTCCAATATCCTCCGATATCTTCCTCCAAATCAGATCCGATCTCTTCCTGTCTTTGTAAAAAGACGAAGACAGGTCATACAGTTCACGGACATTACATACAGCGACGATCAGTTTGTCCTCCATCTTGAATAAAAAATTTGCCGATTCCCCCATGGAAGGAGTTACTACGTCAGTACAACGAGTCGCTCTGATTGGTTGACGCCGCGCGTCTGCTGCCCGAAAGTTCAATTTTCCCAACTTGAGCAGCAGACGCCCCGACAGACCGTCGGGGCGTCCGGGCATCAGCCGCGTGGACGCGCTGATGCCAGCTGCGCCGACGCGCGCGACTTGCTGCTTGGCAGTTTGACGCCCACTAGATGCGTAGATACCATAGACTTGCATGTAATCTAGCCGCCCTGCTGCCTGGACGCGCTGACCGGTATGAACGCGGCTTAAGAGAATGTTGGGAGCAACAACACCATGAAGTCCAAAGAACACACCAGACAGGTCAGGGATAAAGTTATTGAGAAATTTAAAGCAGGCTTAGGCTACAAAAATACTTCCCAAGCCTTGAACATCCCACGGAACCTACCAAGACAAGGCCGTCCACCTAAACTCACAGGCCGAACAAGGAGAGCGCTGATCAGAAATGCAGCCAAGAGGCCCATGGTGTCCCTTGAACGAGCTGCAGAGAACTACAGCTCAGGTGGGGGAATCTGTCCATAGGACAACTATTAGTGGTGCACTGCACAAAGTTGGCCTTTTTGGAAGAGTGGCAAGCAGAAAGCCATTGTTAAAGGAAAACCATAAGAAGTCCCGTTTGCAGTTTGCCACAAGCCATGTGGGGGACACAGCAAACATGTGGAAGAAGGTGCTCTGGTCAGATGAGACCAAAACGGAACTTTTTGGCCAAAATGCAAAATGCTATTTGTGACGGAAAACTAACACTGCACATCACTCTGAACACACCATCCCCACTGTCAAATATGGTGGTGGCAGCATCATGCTCTGGGGGTGCTTCTCTTCAGCAGGGACAGGGAAGCTGGTCAGAGTTGATGGGAAGATGGATGGAGCCAAATACAGGGCAATCTTGGAAGAAAACCTCTTGGAGTCTGCAAAAGACTTGAGACTGGGACGGAGGTTCACCTTCCAGCAGGACAACGACCCTAAACATAAAGCCAGGGCAACAATGGAATGGTTTAAAACAAACCATATCCATGTGTTAGAATGGCCCAGTCAAAGTCCAGATCTAAATCCAATCGAGAATCTGTGGCAAGATCTGAAAGCTGCTGTTCACAAACGCTGTCCATCTAATCTGACTGAGCTGGAGCTGTTTTGCAAAGAAGAAGGGGCAGGAATTTCAGTCTCCAGATGTGCAAAGCTGGTAGAGACATACCCTAAAAGACTGGCAGCTGTAATTGCAGCAAAAGGTGGTTCTACAAAGTATTGACTCAGGGGGCTGAATAATTACGCACACACTTTTCAGTTATGTATTTGCAAAAAATGTTTGGAATCACGTATGATTTTTGTTCCACTTCACACGTGTACACCACTTTGTATTGGTCTTTCATGTGGAATTCCAGCAAAATTGATTCATGTTTGTGGCTGTAATGTGACAAAATGTGGAAAAGTTCAAGGGGGCCGAATACTTTTGCAAGCCACAGTATATACGCCATTGAAAAAAATCAGATGGCTGGTCCATAAAGCCACTGTTATCATGTCTCAGCGATGTTAAAACATGGCTGGCATAAACTTTTTTCTTGTGTTCTCGTGTTTGAACCCAGTGGATCTTGCGAAACTCTCCCTATTGACTTTGGTTTCTTAGCCCCATATATTAAAACTGCAGCCATAAATCTTGGTGTTAAGATGGTTGACGGCTTTAAATTTGACAACCAGATAAGAGCTACTGTAAAGTCGGGTTTCCATCACCTAAGGGAATTAGATAAAGTAAAGCCCATCCTCTCAAGAGAACAGCTGGAGACAGTAATTCATGCCTTCATCACATCGCGGCTAGATTACTTTAACTCTCTGTACCTTGGACTTAGTCATTCTTCCCTCATGCGGTTACAACTTGTACAGAATGCTGCGGCATGCCTCTTAACAGGAACGCACAAAAGGGAGCACATAACGCCTATTCTGGCTTCCCTTCACTGGTTGCCTGTGCATTTTAGAATTCAATTTAAGATTTTATTGTTTGTTTTTAAGATTTTAAATGATTGTGCCCTGCCTTATTTAACCGAGCTTCTTCACCAATATACACCTGCTCGAGCACTCAGGTCAACTGACCAGCTGCACTTGATCTAAACTGAAGCTCAGAGGAGACCGAGCTTTCTTTGTTGGGGCCCCTAAACTATGGAACGCATTACCTCTGTATATCAGGCCCCCTTCACTATCCATTTTTAAAACCCGATTAAAAACTCATCTTTACTCATTGGCTTTCAACCCAAAGTGAGTCTTGATTTCAGGTTTCATATTGATTTTATGTTGCTATTTTATGCTGTTGCTATGGTTATCTTAAACTTTTTTTTACTTTACTTTTCTTTTTTGCATGTATTGGTTTAGTATTACTAAATTGTATATCAGCTCTTAGATTGTATTTATTGTTTGATGATACTTCCTCCTTGATGTACAGCACTGTGTTTAAGCTTTGGCTTGTGAAAGCGCTTTATAAATAAAGATGATGATGATGATGATGATGATGATGATGATGATGATGGTTGGTAGCACTGAGAAGTTCACATAAAGAAAAGTATGGTGACATGGGGCATGGTGAGGTAACGACTTGTGGTTGTCAAATAGTTTATCTAGGCTTGAATGTGCAAGAGTGCAGGAGAGCGGGCAGGTAAGTGAAGGTTGGGAAAGCAGGAACTGTGAAAGACAAGCAGCTGAGTGTAAGTTTGCTCCAAGTGGGAAGCGACATGGAAGTCTTGGAAGGTAAATTTTTACACGGAAGTCAGCCTAGGAGGCAGAGAGAACCAAATAGGTGAGCACCTCATTTGATACTAACAGGTTTTACAAAAGGTGGCTTGAGTTTATCAGTGTGGCCAACTAACTGGGCCACAATGGTCAATCATCAGGCAAAGTATGGTCACCCACCAGGTCCTTAAATAAAACAGCAAAGACTGTAAATCATATCAAGAGAAAAATGTCCCCATAGTTCTTTGGTTAATTGTATAAAACATGTCAGGTTGGATGTTGAGCATCTGTGAAAAGTATATTTCTTAAAGAGTAACTAAACCCCCAAACAACTTTTTTTTTGCTTCTAAACTGTATAAATGGGTCTTTACCAATGCAGTCTTTCAGTTTCTGGGGATTTTTTACGTTTTGGTGTAAACTTGTTTAATTCTACACTTTTTGGTCTAAAAACATCTTAGTGCTGCCCTCTTAGGGTTGAACGGTGGCTACTGCATTTGAATCTTGTGATTGGTGGAGAACGGTACAGCTCTACGTCACAGGCACCGACTGTGTCACAGCAGCCATGGTCTCACAGACACGCCCCGTGGGTTTGGGTACTCGTTCTATTCTCAGATTATAGATTGCACAGTTCTCTATAAGAAGTTCAAAGTTTTGGAGATTATTTTAAAAGCTACCCCTGTTTTTAACTTCTTCACAATCTTATCCCTGATCTGTTTGGTGTGTTTCTATGGTCTTTGTGATGCGGTTTGTTCACTAATGTTCTCTAACAACCTCTGAGGATTCAGTCGCGTGTCTAGACTTTTTTTAAGGGTGGCACAGGAGGGGTGTTACACTTTTTTCTGCGACTCATCATATTCTGTGACCCTAGGGGGCAGTGTTTCGTTGCACCTCGAGTGCACGAGTTCTTTATGGAATCTACGTAAATCCCCTTAGCGTGCACAAGCTTCATATGCACTCGAATGGAAAGTGCTATGAGCCTATTCGTCATGTCCGACCCAAGTCTGTAGATATAAAAGGTCATTTAATCACTTGAATGGCAGATAAAAGAAGCTCAAGATTGTCATTTGTAAATGAAGTCGTTCTGAACACAATAAAAACGTTAAGCAGCGGTGTTTTGACCCCCTCTGCCACCACCTCCCCGTCCCCTTCTCCGTTGAAGCAAAGCATCGGACGCTAAATGTGCTGCTTGTGTACCGTCATGTCTATTAGAAGCAGCTGCTGTGTTTTAAACCCCACTGCTACCGGCTCCCTGTCCCGTTCTCCCAACCCGGACAAGCTGAAGCTGTGCGTCGGGCCCATTATTCGTCCTTGGGTTATCATGGCGAACGGACTGGCTGTCGCTACACACTGAAACACTTACTGTCTCGGATATATTAATCAGAAAGGTAATATTCTTCCTCAGAATTTGACTCAGCAATTACTTAACGAAGTGCTTTGTCAGCGGTGAACAGACCTCTCGCCATGGTAAGTTTTCTCTCTACAATTCACTCTCTCTACACTCTGACTGCTACGATGACTCCTCGACTTGTGGGCGGTTTTCCATCTTTAAATACTCCAAAAATCTCCATGGTAACATGCCCACAAATGTTGCTCAGATTGAAGTTATAGATGTCTGCCTTCTCTTGGTGTAAAGTAGTAACTACATGAGGGATAATATTTGCGACTTTTGGCGCTTAAAGAGTTAAAACTAACAGTCGGGCTAAACTGGGTTAGCATGGTTGGCAGCGCACATGATCGTATATAAATGAGGACCCACTTGGGGAGTGACAAGCTGAGTGATATTTTACGTGGCTAAATTAACGCCAAGCCTACCTGAGTTGCTGTAGAGATCCAAATGAAAAGCAAACAGACTTCATTAGCGGTGGCGGCACCACGAGGGAATAGACAGCTTGTGCTAGACTGAAAATTTTTCCTGGTGTCCAAACGTCTTACTTTAGTTTGTGAAATGCTACCGAAACCGGACTCAGAGCCAATCACACGCAAGCTGAACACCACAGGCCGGTCTAAGTGGTACAATGCCCAAGTGAGAGATTGCTGGGCAGACAGACGGACCAACCTATAGCACAAGAGGACCGCTCTCATATACACACACAGCTGTAGGGGCAGTGCCGCTGCCGAAACTGAGACACTCAAATATGAAAATAAAGCGTCTGCAGCCGCTTTCTGTGAAAAGTCAGCGATACGTTTTGGTTTTGTGTGATGTAAGATATGAGGAGTGTAGAGTGAGAGCATTTGAAGGCACTCAAATGCGTGTATCTCAAAGCGAAAGTGTGAGAGTTGACAGCCCTGATCGTTCCGGCTCTGAGTGGCACCTGGGGTGGCCTATCAGATTCTAGGGGTGGCACGTGCCACCCAAGGCCACCTCCTAGACATGCCCCTGTGAGGATTCTATTTCTTAAGTATACCTTTGTATAGAGGTATCAGAGTAATGGGCGAGGGGGTTCAAATACACACCACACTTTTCTAATTAATTGTAAAGAAAATTTTGTAAACCGTATATAATTTTCTTTCCACTTCAAAAGTATGTATGGTATTACTTTCTGTTGGCTTATCACAGAAAATCTCAATAAAATGCATTGAAGTGTTTTTTGTAATGTGACAATGTGAAAAGAATTAAGGCATATGAATACTTTTATGAGCCACTAAATCAACTTTAATGTGCCATGGTTTTAATTCAGTGGAGGTTTTCTGTCACCATTAAGATGCCTAATAAAGGTGCTGCTCTGGCTGTGTTTATGCCATAGGTCACTGAACATACATACACACATACATACTGACACTTGTTTCGAGAATGTCATGGTCTTTATGCACATTTTAAAAATATGTAACTTTCTCTTCAACCCTCTTGTTGACAATTTTCCAAAACTGCTTTTTTAGGATATAATTCTATTTTCCTACAAATTGGATTTGACACATATTCATTCTCTTCGTTAGGTGAATCTCTAGGTGACAGTATTTGCACTTTTCCCCTGCTGTTTTCCAGTTCAGGATTCCAATTAACCTGTGCAAAGCGTGACGCCAATCACAGGACGCTGTATTGACAGCCAGCATAAAAAGAATAATGCTGTAAGGAGGATGTAGCTTACTGTGGCATTGGAGCTAGTGGGTGGGGGTGGGTACTCCTCCCTCACTGGTGACAGAGAAACTTGCTCTACTCATTTATCAAGTCCTCTCTGGCCACTGAGGGTCTGGCGACTCCCAGGGCCGCCTGCTGCTTGGGGGGCCGGTGCGCAATATGTGCATTTCAGGCCTCGGGTGGGCTGGCGAAAACTGCTGATGTGCTCAGTGCTGCTAAGTTTGATGGATTTGTTGTTGTCATTTGCTTTGGTTCTGTTCCCCGTAACAAAACAAAGAGAATCATTAACTCTTTTGTGCCACATGGAACTCTTACGGGTTAGGGATAATGCAGTACGAGATTGTGTACAGATGGGGTCAGCTGGAGTGTCCTGCTGCCGAAAGCCTTCCAGAATGGGGTGTTGAACATGCATGGATAATCCTCCATAGAGGGGCTGATTACAGAATGATTTAGTGGCCACCGATATCCCCTTTCTTTTTCAAGCCCCGATCACCGAGCTCATTTCAGCCACAAGAGTAAAACTGGCAGCGCTCTCCACTTATATTTATGGACATTTGCTGTTTACCACCTTGTGTGACGTTCTGGGCCGGCTCACGTCCCAGCTATTAATGTGCATCACCCTTAGAGGCTTGTAGTTTCTATTGAGAATGGCTGGCACAGGTTTAGTTCACTATTTCGGGGTGTTACAATAAATACATGAAAAGTAGACATTTAACTAATAAACATTGCTTGAACAGAACCGAAAACTTTAGATTTGTAAAATCCTTTAAAGTAGAATTATACAGATCAGTTAACATGGTTAAAAATATAAAACATGGAGAATTCAATTGGTTGCTTACTTCTTTCAAGATTAGTCTGTACTAAAAGATACCAAAAGAAAACAGCTCCTTAAAGCATAGTTTAATGTACAGTACTGTATCAAATAGACTATAGTAAAACACAACTTTTGTAACTGAATGCAGAGGAACACAACACATTTCCACCCTTTATAAATATCAACATCCCTATTGTGTATGTATAAAAGGCTTTAAATAAATGGATCTAATAGATACTCACTGTCCCTTTGATTTCAATCATTGTTGTGGTTGTCAACATTGAATTTTGGATGTTTACTGACTCTCTTGCTTACTGTTAGATAAACCTGGGTCCCTGCCAGGCCTTGTTTATCAGTTCAAATTGTTTTCAAATGTTCAGTAATTGTTTCAAATGTAGTTGTTGACAAGCTTAGGTGAGTTTCTATTTAACATTTCCTGATTCAGGCAGGCAGGCAGGCAGGCAGGCAGGCAGGCAGGCAGGCAGGCAGGCAGGCAGGCAGGCAGGCAGGCAGGCAGGCAGGCAGGCAGGCAGGCAGGGCTGTCAACTCTCACACTTTCGCTTTGAGATACACGCATTTGAGTGCCTTCAAATGCTCTCACTCTACACTCCTCATATCTTACATCACACAAAACCAAAACATATTGCTGACTTTTCACAGAAAGCGGCTGCAGACGCTTTATTTTCATATTTGAGTGTCTCAGTTTCGGCAGCGGCACTGCCCCTACAGCTGTGTGTGTATATGAGAGCGGTCCTCTTGTGCTATAGGTTGGTCCGTCTGTCTGCCCAGCAATCTCTCACTTGGGCATTGTACCACTTAGACCGGCCTGTGGTGTTCAGCTTGCGTGTGATTGGCTCTGAGTCCGGTTTCGGTAGCATTTCACAAACTAAATGCTTTTTATTATATTGCTTCTTTACATCTTTACCAGGCTTACCAATAATTGTGAAGGACACAGTAACCTTTCCTTTATAAAATATTGTTTTCAGGAGTTTGATGTTTCTGATCTTCGACAAGAAGACTTATTTCCTCAAGGGAGAGTTGAAGATAAAGACAAATCCTCTTATTTTTCTCTGTCAAGTCATCACAGGCCGAGACGAAATACAAATTGAGATAGCAGTAACGGACCACGGCAGTTTGCCGTTGACTGTGAGGGTTACAGGGGTGATTGAGTATGTACTTGACTGCCCGAGGCCGAGGGCTAACACTACTGATACAAAGACAAGGTCGTCTCAGAGAGGGAGTAGCTTCAGCAGATAATCCCACTGTTCCTGACAAATCTGAACACGGGCATTGTCATAGCTAAAGATTTCTAAAGATGAGGGAACATAATTTAGGGAACAACATCATCAGGAACAAAGGAAGAATATGATAGGACAGCCGATATTTTAATCCGTTTAGGTTTAATCAGAAAGTGATTTACTTTATTTATTTTGATAATCCTTTGTGGAACATAAACTCTACATTTAACTTGTGTTGAATCATACCACCAATGGTAGAGTCAGCAGCCATTATCTAATTAACCTTAGTATGAAATGAACAAAGAAGAAAAATGGCTACAATATTTAGCAGGAATATTTTATCAATACTGATCACAGACACAACCCAACCTGTATATGTTCTCCCTACTTTCATCAATAACACAAAAGGGAAGCGTTATTTCTAACACAAAAACTAATCTTTCCCTTTTATTGTATTTTAATGAAACCAAACTCGTTCTAAGGTGGTAATTCATTCCATTTGTTATGTTTGGACAACTCATTAACATTATCATTTATTATCATTAAATTGAAATTTTAAGCTTCTTCTCCCTTGAGATGCAGTGCGTTTCTTTTTCTTCATTTTGCATTAAAACAAATGTGGGCCTGCTGATGCATTAGATTAATGTGCTCACTCACTGCCTGCTGCAGAGCTCAATTCTGGCATGAAAAACAAGACTCAGTCTCTGTTTTTTGAGCCTCATCAAAAGACATTTTTTGTTTGGAGGGAGAGGGATTTAAATTAGTGTATTTTACTGTTAGTTTCATGCACTCCTAACAGTAAATGACTGTCAACACCAGCTAACTTTTAGATGCAATGTGATCTTGATGAAAAACCACATTATGCCTTCCCAGAGATTTTTTTTGTATGTGCACTAATTTACTGACTAACATAATCATGCACATGTTAGGCATTAGCGGCATTCATTTCATGTAACATTTGCAAACTCATAATGCTAATGGATTATTTAGACTTCCAGATCAAATTCAAAGTTCCTAATTCTTGCTGAGTTTGCTACACCACATCAAGCCCATTGCTAATTACAAAGTTAGCTTTTTCCTGAATAAATAAAGTTGATTAATTAGCAAGTCAGAAGAAGTGAAGATGATGTATGCTGTATAAATCACTGTCATAAAGAACTTACTGAAACGTTTCGTTTGCATTGCCTGACTTCTTAATTACATGCACCCAAACTTTGCAGATTTAATGGAAAATGAATAACGCGAAGGGTAAGAGGTTTCACAGAAAATCTGCCAAGTAAAAAGAATCAAGATGTTGAAGTCAGAATAGGGATCTAAACAACATGCTTGTTAGCAACTTAAGATATGATTTTTAAGATGTGTTTAGCAGTTTTAAGCATATCAATTGCTGCATAAATAATGTGTAAATTAAATGCTTAGATGTGGTTCTATAGCCTGTGAAAATAAAAAATGTAAATCAGATTAACTTTTTGCCACAACATGTTCATATAAGCATCATGTAGAGGTTTTTGGCCAAATGTCTAATTTGTTATCACTCTCTGCTATGATCATTTTTATTTGTTTTCATGTCTCCTATGTTTTTCATAGGTTTGTAGCTTAATTTCGCCTTGTCTTAATTTGGATGCTTCCAATAAATAATTAAAGGCCAATAGCTAAAGTAACATTTTGGCAAGAATCATCAAAAATGAGATTTATCAACTAATCTACTCCTTTTTCATGAAAAAATCCAATCTCTTCTGTGCTTTCCAGGCAGGCTTCTGCCCATTCGACAACACTGAGACTTTGTTGATAAAGATTTTAAATAACAGACAACAATGACGTGACAAAAGTTTGGTAGTACTGTATTACTGGATCTCAGTGCTGCATTTCACACAATTGCTTTTACCATACTAATTGATAGACTGTAAACATAGGTGGGATTGTCTTTGCACTGTGCTAGATTGTTTCAAATTTTATTTGGAAGACTGGGCCTACATTGTGTCATTTGGCAATTATATATCTGAATTAACAAAGATCACATTGAGCTTCATCAATGCTCCATTCTCAGGGACCATTTTAATGTTCCTCTTATTTCATCCTATTAAGTGCTAAAATATCACTTACCACATATATGTTGTTTGTACGTAATATTGATAAGGAGATGGGTTAGATTTTCTTGTAACTTCATGGAGGACAACAGAGGTCATTATTAACTGTCACAAAAAGCAAGGTTAGAGATCTTAATTCAATTAAATTCAACGAAGCTAAAAACCAGACAGCATCCAAGAAACATAGGTCATGTTATTCACATTAAATCTACAGGTGAATCAGTCCACTAACCATGAAAAACATTGTCAAAACTAGAAAAGCAACGCAGTCTAGTCCGCCCCCTCCCCGCAGATGGTGTTTCAGATCACCCCCAAAGTCGAATCACTTGTTCGTGGTCCTACTGTGGACATTTCCTGAAAATGTCATCAAAATCTGTCTATAACCTTTTTCGTTATGTTGCTACATAGCTCAGCTATTCACAATCAAATCCATTAGTCTAATTCCATTTCCATTTAAAAGCATTACCTGCTACCATATACTCAACTTTGCACCCTGCTCTTTCACTGTTGGAATTGGACAAAGTTTCACAGAAATAAGTAAGACAGCTGTAGAGAAATACCCATTACAGCAAATTCTGTCTTGCTTTTCCTTTGTATCACTTCATCTAAGACATCCACTTCCTATTCAGCAAGATTACTCTACAGTTGATGTTTAGGTGATTATCCCTGTGTGACTCATGTTGTCAATTTGACACTTATATACTATATTGGTGGCCATATGGGCTCATCAGATTGCCCCCTTGAGAGCAAAGGTTATGGATGGTAATTATACAGAAGTCATTTGGTTTTAGAGGTGTTTAGTGTTTATCTGCAGTTAAAATGCTGACAGGATGCCCGCACATTTTCTTTGCCCAAAATGTTGTTTGACGATATGGCACACTACTACATGACATGCAGTCATCCATTTGCATATTTTAGAATTTTACTGAAAGGGTTAACATTTTAACTCAAAACCACTTTCACTTTTAAACACTATATGGTTAGAAAAGTAGTCATGCAAGACATAAAATAAATTATGATCTTTCTTCTTTTAATGGGGTTGCTATGGGGGTTGGGCTGAGTGTTCACTTCTCTTTCCATACAGATTATATGTGATGTGTTTGACAAATGTTAGACTTATATGGGTTATCCAACATGCTGTTTCTGATCAAGTCACTCACTTATTGCTGAGCCACTCTGTCAAATTGATTATCCAGTCAACTAATTCCCAGTCTATGTCTAGCTAAAGTATGATGGACTCATTGTGTCCCATGGGTGCAATTCTCATTTGGGAGTCTGTCTGTGTGAGTAAGTATTTATGGGAAAGAGGCTAACTAATCAGTAAAGTGGGCCAAAAACAGAATATTGGGTAATATAGGGCATTTGTGGATGTGCTTTGTAGCTCATCACAGCCAAATTAGATGATATAGTATTTTATAAAGAAATACTATAAAGTAGAATGACAATTGAGAGGTTGTAATAGAACTTCATTCACAGCTGATTAAATGAAACAGTTTGCTCTCCCACAAGAACCTAATTGAATAAAGATTAACATAATACTTTTTTTGAACACATATAACTAAAGACAATTTAAATACAATTTAAAAGAATATTTTTGTCATTTTTTCTTTCTTTTTTACTTAACTAGAATAAATTTTGACCCATATTTCTTTTTGGGACTAGTCCAGCTGGTGGTAAAGTTGCACTGAATGGTAGGAGAGAGACCTGATATTTTGGCTAAAGAACTACACTGCACCACTGGTATTGTCATCAACATATACAGCGAATTTTATGTCTGTGGAGTCAGTTAATCTGTAAATTTCTGAGTTTTTATTTATATGTTGGGGTTCTTTGCACAAAAAGTCTTTTTTTTATGAAATACTTTTCAGTTTTGAGTAAGTAAAAGACGACTAGATAATTTACCTTTTAATTTTTTTAAGGAAAGTGTATCTTACTTGTATACCTCTTTATTTATAAAGAACAGATCAGAAACAATCTTCCGAAAAAAGGAACATCAAAGCTAGTTCACTTCTTTTTTTTTTACAAAAAAGGGAGAAAACAAAAGGAATACAGAACATTCAAAAGAATATATTTAAAATTTTGTTTCTTTTTTTACTTTACTAGAATTAATCTTGACCCATTTACTTTTTGGGACTCCTGAAGCTGCCTCATATATATAAATTATAATATATTGTAATATAATATAATTAAAATAAGATTGTCTGTGTTTATGAGTTACTGTTTGACTATGAATATGATGAAATACAGGGAAAAATATCAGAACTACAATAATATTAGTATTAATAAAAATCAATTTGAGACCAAGGCATCAGTGCACAATGTTAAGTTTTTATTTATACTTCTTAAAATTAATTCACTTATGAAACAATATCACAATACCTTTTTGTACTATTTTTATTCAGTAAAAGCTGAAAAGAAGTTCATTTTTTATTTTATTTTATAAAAGTGCAGTTCCTATTTTATTGCTCCTTTATTTTGAAAAACAAATCAGTAGGACAAAATGACACAAGGAGTCAGTTTTCTTCTTGATGAAATAGTAGATAAAAAAATAATGAGGAACAAAAACAAAATTTGGCCCATTTTTCTGTATTCTTGTTGAGGTCTTCCTCTAAATGGGAAATTGCCCTAAAAAGTTTGAGAACCAATAGTTTAATACGTTTAGTAGTATGTTCATTTTATAGTTGAAAGTCAGACATCCAAGGCTAGAATTTCACACTAGGAAAAAAAATCATCAGTCCTAATTCTGGACTAAAAATAGGGGGTGTCACACCAGCCTTGATTTCAGTTTACAATAACGCTGCCTTATGGATAATGAGTAAATTGTTTATCTACTTTTTCTTTTTTGTCATTTCAATGTCCTCATTGGCATGCATTTCGAAGTCCAAGTAAGTTAGTTGATGCAAAATTAGAAAATCTAAAAAGGGGACCTAGTCACACACAACAGTGTACAAAGAGACACAAGTACTTGACTCCAGAAATAAGGTCAAGATTAAAATATAGAAATACTGTATGTTCTAGAAAGTGAAGCATATCAAATTGAACGAGTGAAGCCCAAAACAAAGTCCAAATACATTAAAGAAAATAACAAGAGCCACAAATTGTATATGCCAAAAATAAAATTAGCTAAAACGTACAAACTTCCAAAAACAAAAACTTGGATTGCATTCAGGAAAAACTGAAAAAAAAACAATTCCATAACAAGATTTAGAAAAATATATGTGCTATTACTTGTTTATTGAAATGTAATTGTTGCTCATTTATTTTTTGTTTGTTTGTTGATTACTTGCTTTGATCAAATATTGAAAGCATGTTTTTTCAAACATTTCATGCAATTAAAAAGTACATATTTGTGTTTTTGGAGTACAGAGTGGGGTTGCTTTGGTGCAAAAATCCATTATCTTTATGATCACCATAAAAGTGTTTGCATGATTTATGTAATACAAGAAGTTCTTTGTTTACTATATTTCACAGTTTCTTTATGCTTTGCTTGATCTCCAATCTTCCAGACGTATGTTCTGCAGGTCAGCTCAGAGCCTAAGAAGGGCATAGTTCAATGCCAGTTGGTCACACACCAAAGCCTTCTTTATTTCCTGTTGTTGCAGAAAATATCTTTATTATGCTATCCCGTGCGTCTCTGGCCAGGCAGTATCCTCTGAGAGGAGAGCAGCGGGTGAAAGGGGTCATGTAGAACCAGACAGAGACACTGGTGTGACACTGTGACATGTTCAGATTCCCTCCAGTGAGCTGTGCCGTGCACGACAACATGAAACAAGAAAATGAGCCACAAACCTTTTTCTGACCCCACAGCCACTCAAACGTCTTCCCACACATCTACAACAAAATATACAGATCAATAGGTTTCCTCAATAATACAACTGTAAACATTTTAGCCAGCTGTTCTTTCAGCTTTGTTGATAAAAGAGAATTTAACAAAATAGCTGTAAATATGATTTTATGTGGTTTTGGAGGATGGTTGGTTCGAATGGTTCAATTCGAAATAAGCATTTCCTTAGCAGAGTGTTTATCTTGTTTAGTGGAGAGAGCTGACAAGACTCCACTGAAAGGAAATTATATTATTATCCTCCACTGGGTCTTCTCTCTAAATGAGAACTATTGCCCCTATTAGATGAAGGTTAATAGTCATTTGGTGAAAAACACAGCTGATTTTCAATCTGATAGAGAAGGCACCAAAAAAAAAAAACTACATTTATTAAGTGTTTCACAAGACCCTTAAATATTCTCACACACCCCAAAGATTTTTCATTTTTGCCATGTAAAAAATATTTTTTGTTGCTCTTTTTGTACCCAGCAGGCAAGAATCAATGACATTTGAAATAATTGTTGTTACAGGGGTAATCTCTGGAGGGAAAATGGGGCAAAACTGTAGAGAAGATTTGAGTAAATTACTTTGTCAGCTTCTATTTATTTTCGACCGGATTGCCAGAGGCGGCACTTCAAGATAGCCATTAGGAGTCAGGGCAATAAAGACAGAGCATGTAGCCATTGTCGAAAAGTTAGCGTGTAATGCAGCAAGTTATCATCAAAGCGCTCCCCGTGGAGGGAGCGGGGTGCACACTGGGGAGAATACATGTGAGGAGAACCAATTATAGCTCCTCAAATCTCTCTTTCTCAGAGGGAGAGGTCATAAATAGATCGCTACAGTTGTGTACCCTCACTGTATGGCTCTCCATATGGCAGCTTTTCTCTGTGTGCATCATTAAAGGTACTTGCCATCCTTAAACAGAGCATACATCCTATAGGTTTAAGGAGTACAACAAAGTGCTTAAAGTATTAAAATAAAGTTTAAGAGATATAAATGGTTTTGTTTTCATGGAAACTTTGCTGACTGTTTGGAAAACTTGTTTATGCACCTCCCCGTTTAATGGTAAAGATATTTAAAAATAATCTTAAGATTAATTCATATTTTACTGTGTAAACACAATCTCTCACTGAACATTTCCAAAATCCAAAATGACTATATTTATTCAGTGGGGGACAGTAAACAGTTTCACAGAAAAAAGTAGGCTTAATCTTTTTGTTTTACAAGATCAACTTTGCCGCAGTTAGAACCAATACCAAATAAACGCTAACGTATTATAAATATGTTATATACAACAAAGCCAACGTGTGGTGTACTTAAAATTTGGTTGAAATGAACTGGAATCAATGCATATAACTGGGTTTATTGGAAGTGCAGTTGTAAAAAAAGAGTTTCTTTATTAGATCAGAATAAAAAAGGCTGACTATAAATGCACACCACACTTTTCTGATCTTCCTTTGTAAAATTGATAAAAAGAAAAACCATGTTCAAGTGATGGGGATGATTTTGCAACACACTACAGAAGAGGTTAATATTAGGGTAATTTTAATGCACAATCAGGAATCTTTCATCTAAATCTAAAGTTTTTCTCATTTTCAAAATAGGACTAGAAAAAAAAAATGCAGCCAACATAAAAGCCAACATTTTTTTATGTGTTTATTGGTATTATGAAGGTTTAATGACTTTCAAATTCAAATCTTATACTTAGACAAACTGAAATTTTACATGTATCGTTTTGTTGTTTGATCAAATTTGTTTTTAGACGATCCTATGGTGTTTATTCTAAGCTTCAGACAAATATTTGCAGTAATGTGAGAAGAATATAATAAATATAGTAAAACAATACACATAAGTGAAACATTAAGCACAGGGAAGCTATTAATAAATGCATTTAGGACATCAGGCATCTACAAAATTTGAAATCCCTTTTCTTAACAGTTATCTGTTAATATGACAGTTGTGGCAGCTTGTTATCTAAGTAATCACTGAATATTCATCATATCAAAGCAATGCGCTCCATTTCAGGCATACAGTCTCAGAACATAACTACGTCCCTTGGGATATGCTGATTAAAATGCTAATTTCACGACCAATGTAAAAGTACACTGTTTGCTGCAAATTAAATCACATGAAGCTGCTTCAAACAACAGACAAGCATGAAGAAGTTAATCCTTTACCTCATTGAAAATGGCCTGTTTAGCTGTAGTTTTGAGGATATTAGCGGGAATAATAGTAAAACAATGAATATGTAAGAAAGTCTTAATCTGCAGGGAAAGACACCATTTTAATCCCAAACCACTCAAAGGTGGTACGATAACCAGCGGAGGCAGTGACTTTTAAATCCGGGATTTAAGAGAGGAGGAGGGAAGGATCAAATAATGAACAGGAAGTGGAGATGAAAAGGGAGTCTGCATTAATTAGATGACGGCGATGGGCTGCAGCAGCGAATACAAGGCAGGGAGAGAGGGGATTGAAACTGTTTGTAGGGTCTGCCAAACAAATGGTGCAGGTCCCTGCGGGAAAGAGATTATTATGGGCTCTGTGTCTGTCAAACATCCAAACACAATACAAAAAAGGGAGGGGAGGTGGGGATGGCAGGGGCCCCCGAGGCAGCGCTGCAGCCTCAGATGGCCCACGAGGACGCCGGCAGGCTATCCACAGCAACGCTGGTCCTGCCAAAGAATGTCTGTAATCCGTAGACTGACTGAGGTGATCCCGTGGCTCTCCCGGCGTTGCAGCAGGCTTCCCTATTGTCAGCAGGGCTCAAAGAAGGAAAGGGAGGAGAGGCGGTGAGGCACGGGGGAGGTGGTGTCTTTTCTCATCCTGGCCGTATGAAAGCTCCCCGCCTTTGTCCAAAAATTACAATTGCTTTTTTCTGATCTTTTGTCCTGTCCTGTTGACAGTGGTTATTGACTAAGCAGTTGGACATGGAAAGGATATGACCCCTTACCCTCCCTTCTTCTTTTTTTTTGTCATTGAGGGTGTGTGTGTGTGTCTGTGGGGGGGGGGGGGGTTCCTCCGTGATCAGCAGAGGAAGCAAATTTGAGGTTTACATGTAGCTTTATTCTTAAAAGGGATTTGATGAGGCTTATGCGGACAAGGAAAACAAGTTAGGGTGGAAGTTTTGGTTCAGCAGGAACAAAAAAGTTGAAGAAAGAAGAGCAAGAAGAAAAAGAAAGAACAGACTTCCAGATTTTTTTCTCCCGGTTTTTCTTCTCAAACAGATGCCAAGGCAGATGGTGGTGAATTAGCAGAAAATGGGCAAAAAAAGAAGAAATGAGACAGTATATTATAGGTCTTAGAGGACAGACGTGAAGAAATAAAGATTAAAGCGGCACCACTTGCAAAGAGGAGGAAAATCTCACCCAGGGGTTGTGGGAGGTCTAAGGTGTCATTTCTGAAACATAATGTACAACTGCTTGCATGATGAGGGATATGCTCTGGGCAGAGTGTTACAAAAAGCCCATCATGGAAGCAGAAGGATGTCAAGGGGGGCTTGGTAGGTAAAAAAAACAGCTGATGAATGTGATTATGCTACATGGGTTGAATGGGTTTAGTAACAATAAACCAAACTTGGCAAGTTATGGTGTCAATTAGGCACAGGTTAAGCAAAAATGCATGCTCTACAATGTCTTGCAAAATGATTTTATTTGATAGACCAAGATAAAGTGAAGCATAATTGTGAAGTAAAAAGGAAAATGATAAATGCTTAGCAAATTGTTTTTACAAAGAATAATCCACTAAAGCATAGAGGAAGCATAGGTTTTGAGATTCCTGAGATGATTCTCTAGAACTACCTTTTCCTGCTACTACAGCTGCAAATCTGTTTATCTGTTTCCCAATTATTCTTTGCAAAATAACTCAAGGTCAAGATTGGACAGAGAGCATCTGTAAAAACAAATGCTCAAATCAAAGACACATAATCTAAGTTTAGGTCTGGACCTCGAGAAGGCCAATATAACACAAAATTATAATTTTCTAAACCTTTAGTCATCTATCTAGAAGATAATCTTCTGTCCCTGTCTCTAATCTCTGAAATTAGCTCCTTCCATTCTCACAGCAACTCTGATCAGCTTCCTTGTTCATACTTAGAAAAGCATCACTTTAGCATGATGCAGCCACCACTATGTTTCACACAAAGCTTTTTGTATAAAGGCAAAAAAGTTCAAGACTGGAAGCAAAAATGATCTGTGTCATACGCCTATCACATATCTAATATGTCCTCTACATGGCCCATGGTGAACTTCAAATGGAACTTTTTCAGGCTTGCTTTCAATATTGATTTTCCTTTTGTTACTCTTTAATGAAGTTTGTCACAACTAATAGTTTTCATGTGAACAGATTCTCCCACCTGAGCTGTAGATCTCTGCAGGGCCCCCAGAGTTACCTCTGTTTCCTTGACCATTTAGGTGCATGCTCGTGTTTTGGCAGGGTCTGCTGTTGTGCCTGTCTTGATTTCTTGCAAGACACAAAAGAAGTGAGGGAGCGGATAACAACATAAATACACATCTATGTCCATGAAACAATAAATATATCACAAGTAAGCAGGAATCTCAAAACTAAGAAATTCACAAAATATCAAAAAAACCATTCAAGACGAAAACCAGAAAATAAACACAATCCAAAATAACAAAGATACAAAACCAATGTGATAAACAAAACACCAAGACCCACATATCGCGTCATTGGAATGGTTCAAATTCAGAGGTTGCATCTTTCGAAGGCCGATTACATCACAGCGATTTGATGAACGCTGTCCAAATTTGAAGGGACCTCCAAATGCGGCCCACAAATGCCTTCTCCTTTTCCCGGATTTTAAGGATGGGTCTGGTGTATCCTTCACATCCCTCCCCATCGCAAGATTTGTGGACTGAACCGGAGATTTTTGTTCTTGCAGCAATTGTGGACAAAGCAGAAGATAGAGCAGATATAGAGGAGTACAGTTTTAAATAAAAGCATCTTAAAATCTGTCAGTAAAAAAATTAAAAGCCTACTGAAGATGTGTTGTTAGGCTTTTGTCATTTGCTTAGACATGTTTTTGATGCGTTTTTTGTAAAAAAAATAAATGTATTTAATTTATCATTAAACTAACTCATTCAAAGACATTAAATATGTATTTAAAAAACTCAGCAAGATTTCGAGCTCTATTTTCACCAGCTTGTTAAGTGTCATCACAGTTACTACGTGACAGGACATACCTGGAAGTAAGTGAGGGAATAAAACTGAAGGCGCAACCTTACAATTTCACTGCCGCTCAATTACGGCCTTCGCAGTCAATGGAGGACCCTTCCTATGTCGACCAGGTAAGATGCAGCCCCTGGGTTTGGACGCATCTGAGGTCATACTCTCTCCATTCTCAGATGATGGATTGAACAGCACTCTATGAGATGTTCAAAGCTTGGGATATTGTTTCAAAATCTAACCTGCCTTTAAACCTCTCCACATCTTTATCCCTGAGCTATCTGTTGTGTTCCTTGGTCTTCATGATGCTAGTTGTGTCATCAATGTTCTGTTGTTGTAATGAGATCAAGTTACACACAGGCTGACTAATTATTAACAAAGTAATTTATGAATGCAATTGCTTGCACTGCATTTTATTTAGAAGTGTGAGAGTAAGTAGGAATTGAATACAGTTCATTGGGAGCCTGAGTACCGTTTACAATTAAAAAACAACAGAAAACACTGTGATTTCACAGAACCCTAACAATAAAAATGTACACATATCTTCACCATGTGTACTTTTATTATTACTATACCATCTTTTTTTGGTTTTGTGCTATAAATCTATAAATAGAAAACATTTTCCAGCTATTTCTGCAGAATATCTATTAGTTTGAGAGATTGACAGAAATAAAACTAGTGAGAGAGCAGACTGGGTTAAGACTACACAACATTACAACCAGTAATTCTGGCTGCCTATTAGATTTATCTGTTGCAGGCTGAAGGAGAGCACGCACTTTGTCTTCAGACATGAAAACAGCATCTCAAGTGTTACAATTCCAGAGGGGGTAAAGTGGAATTGCTGTTTTTACATTTCTGTAGCATTTTTGCCCATAAGGAATATGGATAACAAATGAAATATTCAGCCACATTGTCTGATTTATCTCTTTTATTATCTGCAAATATCACCCTGGCAATTTAAAGGATAGCTCGCTTTATTCTGGGCCTTTTCGCTGGGGGCCTGACAACCTATCAACGTTATACAGCTTAAACAGGTCAGGATTGCATGAGCATTCCTATGTGAGAGGTTTTGAGCTCGCAGAATTTCTAAATAGAAACTGCAAAAAAGAAAAGGACAAAAAAACAGGAAATGATTCTTATGGGAAGCTACAGAGCTCCCTCACTGGCAAAATGATAAATTTGCACAGCGTCCGCTTTTGAATTGGTGGAGCAGAATCTTATTAATTTTAAATCTAGTAGTGACTTCTGTGAATTTCTTAGAAGGTAAATAAAATAACTCTTCTTGAGAAGCTGGCTAAGAGACGGAAGCTGCAGTCCAGATTTTTGTATTTTTGTGAGAGCTGAGGGTTTTGAAGGACCCCTGTGCTCCATTTTGTCTGAAAGCACTAAAATATAAAGTCTTGGTTCTCATTCAATGCACAATATATTCTAAATGCATTAATATTAAACTAGATCTTTAATTCAGGAAGCATCTGTTCATATATTACATCAACTTCAATTGATATTAAAATGGTTGACTGTATAATCACAACAATGTACAAAACAACAAACAGGCCAGTTAGCTCAGGTCTGATATACAGTGTAAAGTAAAGTACACAAAGGAATTGCAACACTCTTTTTATAATACAATGGTCAGACACACACACACTCATACCTAACTAGGGACAATTTAAAGTAACCAGTAACCTTTCATTCATGTTTTTTAGACTGTGGGAGGAAGCCAGAATACCCAGGAAGAACCCATACATTCACAGGGAGGACACTATTAGGGAATATTCATCGTGTTGATCCTAATAAGTGCATCTAGGACAGTAGGTCATGTAGAGAAAGCAAAGGCCTTCTGTGTGTAATCTATCAGATGGCCAGGGCAGACGTCAGCGGCAGCAGATATCAACAGTACGTTCAATCCTTATAAGACAGATTCTCGGTTCGCTATTGGGCAATCGGAGGTGGCAGGCTCCTGGCTGGCAGGAAGAAGACACTCTGGACACTGAAACTGAGCTCATGCTGTTAGAATATAAACATTGATTGCTAAATACTATTTAAAAGTTTGCTGCAAGGCAACAGTGCTACCAAGTTTGCAACACATAGAATAGAATATCTAAAATCAAATAACTCTCAGTTCAAGTGTACGAAACCACACACGACTGACTGAATGTTGTCATAATAGACTCAGCAATAATGAAGGCAAGATAGAAATCAAATCATTTAGACACTTCTTTTTTACTAAATTGTATTTAAAAATGAGAAAGCATTTATTTTGGATCAGTGTAAAAAAAAAATCATTAAATCGATGGATAACAGTAAACACGTATAAAACAAGAAGAAAACAAAGAATATAAAGAATAAAAATAAATATAATTAAAAGGAAACTCCAATGACATTCTCAGCTCTCCTCACTATATTTTGCTGTTCTCACCTTATCCGCCATATTGCATCTGGAGGATCATGATGGGATGCAGAATGTCAACACACATTCAACTATTCATCTGGTGAATGCTGTGAGAATGTTGGGTGTGATGTTTGTTTCTGTTTCTTAAAAGAGTCCAATCTCCACTGACTATCCCATTGGGGTTTGTCGAGCAAGTGAGCTTATCAGAGATCTACACTCCCTCTCTCTACTGCATCATGGCTGACTCTCTGGACATGACATCCAGATGATCATCTACTCTTATTTGGTCCACATTGAGCACTAGGTTGTTGTATATGCACCAATGTGAGTATCTAGCTGAAATGTTTGTAAAAAATAGAAAAAACCCAAAGTCCCAACAAAATATAAAGGAGGTATAATTTCCTTTTATCTTGACAGAATGAAACATCCATGAAGTAGGTCCAATAAGTATGCACACCCTAAATAAAATGCCAGGTTTCTCTGAAGTGAAACAAATGAGACCATGCTGAAGCATTTCAAAATAGCACACACAGTGTGACATATATCTTGTACAATTTAACTAGAAAACAAAATGCTTTTTAAGGGAGGAAAATAAAACAACATTAAATGGTCCATTAACCTAGTTGCAAGACTGTTTAACTTATCTGATCTGTTGAATTGAATCTATTGAATCTGATTTACTCAAAAGTTCAGATGTACTTGTAGAATTGTACTAACTTTTCCACATTTGTATCATTCAGCTAAACTTACTGTTGGCAGAGAGATTACCACGAATGAAAAGAATCGCATTACCTCCGCCAACGAGGCTTTTGCCAGGGTTTGTTTTGTCAGTCAGTCAGTCAGTCAGTCAGTCAGTTAGTTAGTTAGTTAGTTAGCAACATAACTCCAAAGGTTATTGGTGGATTTTGATTAAATTTTCAGGAAATGTCTGTAGTGGTACCAGCAATGAGTGATTAGAATTTGAGGGTGATCCAGATCACTTCCTGGATCAAGGATATTCGTTTAAGAAAAAGTATTAATACTTGAGTGTCTATAGGCTTTTATTCGATAAAGTTAAAAGAAACATAGTGTCCTGCAATATTATTGATTTATTTTGTCACATAAAGAAAGGTGTGTTGTAATAGAAATACCTGAAATAAAACAGATATTTCATTGATGTTGACCGGTAACTGAGACAAATTGTATAGCAATATGCGCAGCACTGTTGTAAATACAGTACTGTCAGTAAAACTGTATTGTAAACTTGGCTGAGAAACCCAGGGAGGGCCTGTCCTATGACCTTGAAAGAAACCCTCTACTGCAGGTGTCCCTGTTCCTTCCAGGTACTCTCCCACCCCTCCTCCTCTGTGCATTCCTAAACACACTGCGTGGCTAAAGATAGTTATTCCACCTTGAACCGATCTGTATCTCCTCCCCTGAGACCACAGGTCCCTCCTGTGAAACCCAATACTATACAGCATTTCTTACTTCCTAAAAGGGGAATGAAATGGCATGGGAGAATATTCAGCAAGTCTCACTTTAAATGAAGATAAAAGACTGAAATGAAAAATAATAGGGGGAACAAACCCCTGGATAGCCCAGGGCTCCTAATAGAAACACATGGCTGAAGGCTGAGGAGTTGTCAGCAGCTAACAATGTGCCGTTCCTTTCTTGATAATCTGGCCTGCCATAAAATTAGAATAGCAAATACCTCCTGACAAAGATGCATGTTCCTTCTCCTTTGTGAAACCATTAAAGAAGAAAAAAAATATATAGAGAGAGACTTTGAATGCCACATAACTTCAATTTAAATTTACAGCACTACGCAAAGAGAAGTGATATGCACTCAAAAATTTTAATAACCTATTAAGTTACGACTTCAATTTCATTTTATGAATATTTTCCTAGGGGAGCACAGCCATCACCAGAGAAAGATCGAAATTTAAAAAAGATAAATAGCGCCATTAATCTACAACATTTCTCTTCCATTATCCCTGAAAATGAGGAGTTATTTTTACTCAGATCCTCATGTAATTAGCTCCTTACACTTGACTCACTAGCCAGAAAATGACCATGTTCAGAAAATTAAAAATTTGTCATTAAGTGGAATTTAACATAATATCATTTATCTTTATATATTCCTCGGCTGACAAGAGGCGGTCTTGGATGTTGATCAGGGTTTTGTATTGCAGGACTTATGACTGTGAGAGGAGCAGGAGTGTGTAATCTTACCACATGAATATCAAAGATTTTAACAGCTTTCACGTGGAAAATTTATCCTACTAATGGCGCTGTCATTTAAAATAGCGAATTGCCATTTGTGCTCAAATGAGAGGGGGACTGAAACGCTGTTGTTGCACTCTATTATGAAGACAGATGTTAACTAGTTATGTGTCCACTTTGGTCTCAAAATGCAAGCTGTGTACTTACTTTTTTATATAAGAAGCTTTCTGAAAACATCCTGTTTGAAGGAGTGATAACAATTAAAGAAATATATATATATTTTTGCTATTAAAAAACAATGGGAAAAACCAATACAAGTGTACAAGTGAAAAATTAAAACACGTCTGCAAAGGTAATAAATGCTTTTTCCAATCTGACTTTGTACATGATGATTTTCAGTGTTAGTCAGGTACCTTCATAGCATTGAAAAACGCATAAAACTCAAGGTTTGAGGAAGTTAAGCTGGTCAATTACCATGCTATCAGAACAAGATAGCATAATCTGCATGAACTATATATGATCCAAGTTCATGATAAAATCTACGATAAAGTCCCATAAGCCATTAAATTTCTGAAATTGGAGTTGTTATTAAAGGCAAATACTGTCCCACTATTTTTTGTCCAGCACATCCCACAGTTGCTAGATTGAACTGAGATGTGGGGAATCTGGAGGACAAGTCAACACCTCAAAACGATTGTTCTGTTACTCAAACCATTCCTGATGTTTTTGTTTGTTTGTGGCAGGAATAATATTCAAGGAATATCTTTTACCAAATGGGTGTTGTGATGGGAATATTTCAAATTAATTTGAATTGTTTGATTAGTTTGATTGAATTATTTAATTAATTATTTGATTTGATTAGTAAATGCATACACAGTTGGACTTTACATGGGAACAGCTAAAAACACAGTTGCCTTGCAGCAAAAAGATCCTGGGTTCAATTCCTGACCTAGGGGTCTTTCTGCATTGATTTTTCAGATTCTCCTTATGCATGTGTGTAAGTTCTCTCTGGACACTCACAGCCTCCTCCCACAGTCCAAGAACACACTGCAGACCAGGAGCACCCCATAAGAACTGTAGTTTTGGAGATGCCTTTACCCTATCATCTTGGCATCACAATTCGACCCTTGTCAAACTCTATCAGATCCTTATGGTAGCCCATGTTTTTTCTATGAGAAGATCATGGGATTTTGGTTACCTGGAGTTGATGTGTTTTGTGAAATTGGAGGAGCTTTATGTCTCTTGCAGTATTTGTGAGGGTGCTGCAGCAATATGGGGTGACTTGGCTGTTCTTAAGGGTTATTTGGTCCTTGAATAGCCAAACCAAGAGCTATGCCCACATTCTTGCACAAAGACAAACTTGTTTCAGTGCAAGTTGGACTCCAACAGATTTGTCCCTTGTCACTGATCATGTTAAAGGAATCAGTGGTGTGTCCACTGATCATGGATGATGGGGTTTGGTTAATGTCGTTAACCCATGACCTTCAGTTCTCACAACACCTGGAACGTGACTGAAAGAACGAGATCCCTATACAAACACTTGAAATGAGCATCCTCTGTAGATATAGGGGGAGAAACTCATCTGAGAGAAAGTTGCTGATCCTTTATGGGTTAATGGGAAGAATTGTTGTCTCGCTATCCAAAAGTTTTAGGGTAGATTCCAGCGTTCTCCTGCCACATGTTAATGTGGGCCCACATCCCAAATTGCATACCAGTCTGCGTATCAGTGTATGAATATGTGTGCATTTGTGTGTTCCATTGGGTGAATGTTGCTCTATTGTATAGTGGTTTGAGTGGTCAGTATAACTAGAAAAAGTGCTGTATAAATTCAGTCCATTTGGCATTTACTTCCAATCAGGATGTCTTCTGTGTTCACTGAAAGGACACTATTTATCTGCTCTGGACTGGCAAAACCTTGGGAGGCTGAGCTGGACAGTGTCAATAGGAGGATGGATTTCTCTGTTTTCCTCCTGGATCTGTTCCCTAATCTCCAGTGGAGGACAACAAAGTGGAATGTCTACTTGCTGCCCAGTATGTCCCACCTACTAAAGGGGGTCACAAGGAAGACAAAATCCATGTTGTTTACGCAATGGTTTGTGTAATTGTTGTATGATTTAGGCCTATCCACCCGGGAACAGTTTTTTTCTAAAACAGGTTGTCATTTTCAAAACCCTCACATCCACTTTCAGAAATGTTTTTCAAACACACGGAAACACAGAACTGCCCAAAACGTTATTTTTACTCTCCCATACCTCTATTTGGTACTAAACATGGAGTAAGGAGCATGCGCATAAAGCTTCTAGAAGAGATTAGTGTTAAACCCCACATGAAAACAAGAAGTGCTAACAACAAAATTCGAGTGGAGTATTTAGAACGTTCTGCAGCTGCTGCAGAGCCTTTAATGAGATTCTGCAGCAATAAAGCCTGCCGCACACGAGAGCAATCTGCTGAGCAAAAAGTTATTCAAGGCCGTTTGCTCGCTGTTTGCCGCTAATTTTCGGTGAGTTTTCTGCCTCATGAGGTGTTGAGGTGAAAATCAAATAGGTTTGATATTTTTCGCCTCAGGAGTTGAAAAACTCACTGCGTGCGCTCTATGTGCGCTGTGTGCTGAGGGCAAATATTCAAGTGACCAAGCAGGCTTACAAACATGTAATGCGCCATTGTTGTTGTTAGTTGTGACACAAATGATGAGTTTGGGGGCATAGGTCTCAGAGGTAGGGCTACTACATCAGCGTTTTCATTGTCCACACGAATATGTGAGGGCGAAATTTTCACTCTGGAACGTTTTTTAAAAGAAAATAATATTCAAGGTCCCCAAAAACGCTGTTTCTCTGTGGACGTGGGGCACAGTTGAGAAAACACAGTTGAAAACTTTCCTGTTTTGAAAAAAAACTCTCCCTCTGCGGATGTGGCCTTAAATGCTATAACTGCCTTGTGTCTACTTATTGTTTAACCAGAACAGAAGGTTCTGAAATATTGCAATAAAATGGACATCATTAGTTCCAAGTCTTATAGACTATGCACCATTCTCTTTGAAAATGTGCAAAAAAAACTTGAATGCTCACAGTGCATTGAATGAAACTTTGTGTGACATTTGTCAGATACTTGCAGTCAAATACAGACAATAGCTTTTTGCTCATTTTGAACTTGTTTGTTTTTCTTGCAAGCTGGAGTAATTAGCCCAATCAACCTAGCTTGACATTTGAAAATAAAATAACACACTCAATTTAGGCTTACCTACATAACTGACAGTCATAAAGCGGCATGTTGTCTAAATTCTTAAAGGAACTTACTAGGATGAGCATATATTCAAAAAATGGTTGCAAAAATAAAAACTTATTTTGTAAAAGTTAATTACAAAATTACTTTGGAAATACTAATGTAAATCCGATCACAACGCATTTAAAATGATGTAATCAACAACTGAAACATACAGGGAATAATTTGGAGGGGAGGTTCAGTTCTGTGTGGTTGTCACTTTCTCAGTTCAATACAAAAACATGTTGGTCATCATCTCACAACCCAGCAGGCTATCCATTAAGATCTAATTGATCAACAGATAGAATGGAAGGAAGAAATGGAGTTGATAATGGTGAGAGAAACCATTTTGTCTCACTCCCATTACAGAGTAACAGCATTCTTGTTTAGTTATTATTCTCCTGTGACTATGAAAACACAAACTGAAGGGCCACATGCTGCACTCCACTTTCCTACTGAAAAACTTTCAGTTCTCATAAAAGACCTGGGGAAAGTTTGTAAACCTTCAGATGCATGCACACAGACAATTTTATTAGAATATTTGGATTTTACCAAAAATAAGTAGAATATCCACAATGTTGAAGGAAAAAGCGTGAGACTAATATTCACCCTTCATTAATTTGATACAATCTTATACGCACAGGTAAATTGTCACAATTCAAACCTAAACATAGAAGTAGTCAAATGAAAATGTCACTGCAATAAGGTAATGTTGCCTGTCACTCCCTACATGTTTTCCTAAAAATTAATGAGTTTTAAAGCTATAAAATCATTTAATTTAGTACTTGTACCATAATGAATCATTATGGGACTTCTTGTCCCCTTGATATAGTATCAAGGCATTGACCTCAATTAGACTAGAGTTAATTAATTTCACCACATTTAGCAATTCTTTGAGGAGATTAACTGAAATCTTTTACAAGTTAACTCAAAAACCATGCATATCCGGTACAGTTTACAATAAAAGAACATAAGCAAAAAATCTTAGTTAACCAGAAGAAAGATTCCAGTAGAGTCCAGCAAGAAATATGTGCATTTAGCCTTAATAAATAAATGGTAAATAGACTGAACTTATACAGCACTTTTCTAGTTATACTGACCACTCACAGCACTTTACGCTGGAGTCACATTCATCCATTTGCACTCACAAGCATGCACACATTCATACACCGATACAGAGCTTGGTCGGCAACTTGGGGTTAAGTCCCTTGCAAAGGGACAAATCGAAATGTGGCAGGAGGAAGCTGGAATTGAGCCTACAACCTAGTAAGAATACTACACTATATATATAAATTTATATATATATATATATATAAAATTCATTAGAGAAAATTTATAAAAAATTATATTTTTGAGGAAACAGGGAACATGATATGCGGGTTTTAAAACTTTAGGAGAAAGGTGGAGTACCCACAAAGAACCCACACAGGTAGGGAAAGAACATTCAAACTCTGTGCTCAGATTTGAACTCAGGACCTTCTTGTTGAATGACAAAAGTGTTAACAACTTCAACTTGTGTCACATATAAAAAATAAAATTAAAAAAAGGCAGAATCTTGTACCAGAGGCCTGGGAGCTTGAGGCTTCTGCATACTCTTATCTGATAGGTTTCCCCTTATCTAGACAAAGCTCTTTGAGGTTGTTCTTAAAATCTGCTGGAGGCCCTCTTCCAGTTTAGGGGTCCCAGCCACAAGTACTGTACGCTAATGAGCAAAGCAATAAAAAAGAGACGCAATGAATTTGATCAAAGCATAGTCATGTGTTAGAATGGTCCAAGACTTAAAAATAAATGTTTTATATGACTTTCAGTCCCTACATGTACAAAGATGGCATACCCCAAAAAACTTGAAGCTGGAATTTCAGTGAAAGATTATTCTATAAAGTACTGACTGACAGGAGCGGAATATAACGACATACCATACCTTTCAGTTTTTTGCTTTAAAAAAAATTTTGAGAACGATTTTGCAAACCATCGTTATAAAATTATTTCTCCATTTCATAACGATGCTCTATTTTGTGTTGGTCTGTGCCACAAAATACACTGCAGATTGAGGTTATAACAACAAAATGGAGAAAATTACAAAGGGTGTGAATACTTTTTAAGGTACTGCAAGGTTACGATAAGGTTTCAGAACTTTTAAATCTGTAGCGATCACTGCACACTCTATAGCGCCCAGAAACGTGTATTTGAATTGACGTTTTGAATGTGGCAACAAGAATGTTTGTTGACACATACTAGGAAAGCATGAACATGGTAGTCAATCACATGTAATATATATATTTTTTTTAAAACAATTGTAAGAATGTGACAAACTCACAGCTAACATATTTTTACCATTTCTCCTTCTACAACAAAACCAAGCAAGCTTACATGCAAGCCACACATCCATTCACCTCCCCAGGGTCCAAACCAATCTCTCCTGTCTTTATGTAGGCAGTGTCTCTGCTTCAAACTGCAGCAGCCATCAAAGCCATTAATCCATCTGCCGAACATGACTATGACTGATCTGGTTGCCAAACAATCAATTTGTACCTTTCTCCCACTCGCTCGTCTGGTGTGGAAGTACAAAATATCATGAAATAGTATCAATGGTATGGTTCCAGCACAATGAAATAATAGAGTGATAAGGCAATCAGTGTTTGACCTTGGAGGACATCTAATTCATCTGCCCATCTGTCTTAATTATTTCTTCTGAAATGGATACAGAAGACAACCTGAACATTTCATTCATCCTCAGACGACATTTCCATTTTTTATCTGAAAGGGGATGACATTTTTCTTTTGGAAAGCTGCATTTTTTATTATGAATTTTCAAGATTGGTCAAAAAGCACAGCATAAATGAAGATGAAGCAGTTCACTGAACCCAAATCTCAAGGTCAGTACCAAGTGGGTCGGGAATACAGAGAGAAACCTGAGTATAAACCTTTGTAAAAGCAGTTTACAGTGAAAGAATAATACTTTCAGAATCCAGTGAGAATAGATTACGATGATTTACTCTTCAATAGAGTCTAAAACATTTTCTGTATAAAAAAAACACTTGATATTGTATGAAAAGGCATTTTTTTATGCTAGCGAAAGTATCAGTCTAAATTAGCTGCTACACTCTTACAGCTGTAACAAACTGCATACAATTGGTTAAAATAAAGGGTATTAAATATGTGCTATCAGATACATCAGTTGTGCTGTAATACAATGAGGAAAAAAAGCTTTAATCACAATCTTTCAGTTATTTGAAGTTTATCAACATGATGAAAAATGTGTCGAAATGAGCTATGTTCAGAGTACAGTATAAATGTTTTTCTTTTCCCTCTAGAGCTAAAATACATGAAATCTATAGAAAACTCTAGAAATCTAGTGCAGGATGAATAATTTAAAAAATACTGAAATTAAACTACACACAGGTCGACCCTGTTTACAAAACCTGTGACGTTTGAAGGCAATTGCTGACACTGGGTTTCATTTAAGGGTGTCATAGTAAAAGGTCCTAATACAAATAGTGCACCACATTTTTCAGATTATATTAAAAAAAGTTTTAAAGCCATATGTCATTTAACTTGTACTTCAAAATCATGTATTATTTTGTGTTTGTTTATCACATCAAATCCCAATCATATAAATTGACGTTTGTGGCTGTGATGTCACAAAATGTTAAAAAATTCAAGGCGTATGAATACTTTTACAAAAGACTGTACCAACACACTGCTTCATAGTGTAAAAGCTATACTAGTCTACCATGCATCAGGCATCAGAAGAGTATTTGCTCAAACATTTCAGTGTTACTACAGTTTCAAGGGTCCAAAGTCATTGCAAGTCAATTTTTTTATATCTATCAAACTGCCAGAGACAGCTTCTTCTCCTTAGCTGGCTCACTAAATTAACACAATAAACACATTACAGCCATATTTGCACCACCACAATCTGCTTTCATAAAAAAAAAAATTGGGTGTACATGCATATATTTGTACATTCTGTTTTTATTTTTAATTGACTTTCTCTGTAAATTATATATTTATGTTTAATCTCGATACACTGTGAGAGATTTTTTTTTTGAATCAAAGTGGTGAAGAACAGAACCCAAAATTGAGAGAGGAGAAAGGTGAAAATAAACAGTTTACTTAATCAAATAAGAGAGAAACAAAAAACTTAAGGGCCAGGGCTGAATCCAAAATAATACAAAACCAGCCTGATGGCATAACAGGATGATCTGACACTGAATGAGAAAACCAAGTAGTATTTATACTGAGCAGTGTGATTGCTAGACAACTGAGTTCATGAGCAGATAGGAGACACGTTCGGAGTGTAGAAAGCTGAGACACTGAGGGAAACTATAACAGGTAAAACTCTTAAAATTAAAATATTGTGCAAAAGTTCATATTTCAAATTAAAAGGTGAAACTAATATATGATATAGACTCATTACATGCAAAGCAAGATATTTCAAGCCTTTATTTTCTATAATTCTGATGATTATGGCTTACAGCTTATGAAAACCCCAAACTCAAAATCTCAGAAAATTTGAATATTACATGAAATCAATAAAAAAAGGATTTTCAATACAGAAATGTTGGACCTCTGAAAAGTATAATCATGCATATGTACTCAGTACTTGGTTTGGTCCCCTTTTGCATCAATTACTGACTCAATGTAGCCCGGCGTGGATGCTATCAGCCTGTGGCGCTGCTCAGGTGTTATGGAAGACCTGGATGATTCAATAACTCTTGATTTAATAAAGCACAGTGGACCGACACCAGCAGATGACGAGGCTCCGCAAATCAACACAGACTGTGGAAACTTTACACAGGACTTTAAGCATCTTGGATTGTGTGCCTCTCCATTTTTCCTCCAGACTCTGGGACCTTGGTTTCCAAATGAGATGCAACATTTGCTGTTCTTTTTTTCTTTAGCCCAGGAAAGCACTTCTGACATATGTTGTTGCTCAGGAGAAGCTTGACAAGAGGAATACAACATTTGAAGTTCATGTCCAGGATCCGTCTGTGTGTGGTGGGTCTTGATGCACTAACTCCAGCCTCAGTCCACTCCTTGTGAAGGTCCCTAACACTTTTGAATTGCCTTTTCCTGACAATCCTCTCCAGGCTACAGTGATCCCTGCTGCTTGTGCACCTTTTTCTTCCACGTTTCCCTTCCAAATGACTTTCTATTAATGTAGTTTGATACAACACTTTGGGAACATCCAATTTCTTTTGCAATTACATTTTGAGGCTTTCCCTCCTTACGGAGGGCGTCAATGATGGTTTTCTGCACAATTTTCAGGTTTTCTTTGTTGGTGTTTTGGATTAATTAGCTGATTAGAGTATGACACTTTGAACCTTTTCACAACAACATTTTTTGAGATTTTGAATTTGGTGCTTTTATAAGGTGTAAGCCATAATCATCAAAATTATAACAAATTTGAAATATCTGGCTTTGGTAGTCTATATCATAAATTAATTTAAAAATTTTAGTTGAATTACTGAAATAAGTTAACTTTTGCATGACATTTGAGTTTTTTGAGTTTCACCTGTACAAAGCTTTGTACACAAAAACCCAGGTATAGCAGATGGTGAACCAAGAGCTATCAAACAAAACAAACAAAAAAAAACAACAGTAAATTAGGAACTAAAATCAAGCAAATGTAAATAACAAATTCAACTGAGAACAGAATAAAAATACATATCAAATACTCTTAATTACAAGGAATCCTAAACCTGAGGAATTAACTAAATATAAAAGACTGACAAATCCTACAATAAAGCGAAAAACAGGACCAAAGTCCCAAAGTTCATACCAATTTCCTTCACAAAGTCTTGGGCAATAAAGCTGGTTCGGATCCTGATTAATCTAAGATCTTCATAAACACTTCATTAGGAGATTCACATGGTGAATGTTGTGGCTCATATGTTGTCACTCCAAAAAAGCCCACCCAAATATTTCTCTTTTGTAAGCTCACTGCTTAACAGTGGCTCAATGTTAGCTATTTACTGTAAAAATAATTTATGCCATCACAAATTAAATTAAAAAGGCATCAGTATTAAAAAATAAAATAAAAGGTTTGGCCAAAACACAAAGTTGGGTCTGTGAAGAGCTTATCACGGCCAGATGTTTTGCGATACGAAAAAGGCTAATTTGTTGTTGAGAATTCAGAATTAGAAAAAAATTGCAATATTAAGAGTGACATTTTAAGCATAAGAAAATGGGAGGAAGTTCATGGTGTTGGCCTTGGGTTTACTTTTATTCAACCCTTTCAATAAATGGATGACAAAAGTAAAGACTTCTAAAGTGGAAAATAACTGAAGGGAAGTTTGTTGGTGAAGTGAAATCTGTGTCTCTGCCTGTCCTTCAGGGCTAAATCACTGAAGTCTGAAGCTGACTGCTGTCACTAAGCAGCAGTTGGAGGGACTTGTGGCTTGTCAGTCTCAGATGGTCTTTTCAGCGGGAGTTTGGTGTCTGACAGATGATTCAACACCAAAGTGGAATGCGGGCTGCCAGTCACTGAAAGACCCAGCCTTTGATAAAAATAAAAAAAAACAGAGAACAACATAGATTTTTTTCTATAAACATTTGCTAGAATCAAATTTAATGTGCATTATAAATACAGATTTGTTTTACTGACTCAAACTGCAATGTATAGTATTTTTCTAAGTAAGGAAAGTGTTCAGTTTTAATCAAATCTGCAGGTCATTCTAAAAGATAACACTTGAATTTCTTTGTACTTTTGATCATGTTACAACCATAAACTTCAATGTGTTTTGGTGGGATCTTATACGGGATCTTATAGACAACACAAAGTATAGCACATTATTGTACAGTTGAAGAAAGTGACACATCCTTTTTAACATTTGGTGGTTATACTTACAGTAGTAGTATCTGACAAAGCAAAGATATTTTTCTACAACTTGGCCTGTCATCCACACGAAGATGCAGATTTACAGCATCAAAAATGATTCTTTCTAAAAACTTAGACCAAAGTGAAGATTTGTGAATTATCCGTTTAAGAGTTTGCTTGTGGACATCAATAAACATAGTTTTAGGTTTCGCAACATCACTGCCTGCGATACAATTGGTCCGACATCACATGTGCGACCAATGTTTACATTAAGAAACAGCCTTTATGCCCTCAGAGCTCTGTTGGCATTATCAATTGTCGAAGGGCTTTTTGCTTGCTTGTTTTTACAAACTCAATTACTGTTCTATGTAGAAGTTAGAGAGTAGAAAGTTATTCTGAGTGGATAGGATTTGGGCAATTACTGCCCCCTACAGGTTTGGCATGTCTATGAATGTTTTTAACAACGCCCTCATGTGGTTACAGTAGGTGTGGATTAGGTGATGTTTTTTTTTGTTGATTTTTAATGAGGGGATGAGGATAATCGGTTTAAAAAAAACATCTATGTGTCTACATGGCCTAAAGTTCTTTAAACAAACCTCTGATGCCTTTACAGAACAACTGCATTTATACTGATCTTAATTTACATACAGGCTTACATACAGGCTGATACACTAAAAGTTACTTTAGTGTATCACAATAAAGGGGACTAAATACAAAGGCATACTGCACATTTCAGATTTTTTTGTAAAATAAAGGGAAATAGTTCATCCTTTTAGTTCCGCTTCACAATTATGCAATACTTTGTGTTTCTCCATCACCTAAAATTGTAATAAAAATAAAATACATTAAAGTTTCTTCCTGCAATGTTTCAACATGTTAAAAGGTTAAGGCAGTAGTAGGACTTTTTCAAAGTAATGAACCATAATGCCTTGACCAGTGTGAGGATTTTGAACAGACCAAACAAAGAGAAAAAGCTTTTATCAGACGGGACCTAGAATAGAGGAGTGAGTTTGATGCAGCTCTTTTGGATGTTTCAGCCTTCCAGCAGCCTTGCGGATAAAGAAGCCCACGAGAATGCAAAGCAGGCCATCTGATAGCAGCGAGCAGAAGGTAGAAAGGGGGTGTGTGTCTGCTGAGAGGCAGCCTAGGAGCATTTGTCAGGAGGCAGCGACAAAAGGAGGGGTTGAAGGGGCCTTGCTCTCCACTATTCAGAGACAATTTGTAAGCATTGCTGTTGAAGTCAGGCCAAAGACTTGCGAACAGCTGGAGCCCTGCCATGATTGATAAATGTGGGCCTCAAAGAACTTCATTTTGATATGAATGAAGACAAAAGCATGACAACATTCGGCGAGCTTTTAGTATTACCGTCATTAGGTGGACGAGCGGCCTGTCCTCAGCTGGGAATACACAATGCCAAAAGGGAGGTCCTCCTGGTAATTAACATTTTTATAGCAAAAAAAACTATTTTGGAACAGATTTGTAATTAATTCAGCTTTTAAGCTTATTAAAAGAACATTTAATCTGCTTTTAGTGGTTTAGATTAAACAAAGGAGTAATTATCAGAAAGCAATGTCCCTTTGATGGCAAACCCATGCGTTTTTGTGACAATTTCCACAAGATTTTCTAAAAGAAAGAAAAAAAGTTTCATACTACTTGGAAGTCCTGTAATCTAATCTCTGCCATAACCAAATTACAGCATGTATCAACTGTGTACCAAAAAGAGGGGTTGATGCTTCTCCGTCACAGGCATTTGCAGATGTTGTGACCCATGCTCACATGGGTCAGTGCAAACATGGCTGACCAGCTCGGATACATGCACTTACTGGGTTCACTGGCTGTTAAACCTCTTTATTAACACCTGATTTATTTTTCAGCATGCCTAAGATAAAATTCCCTCCCATCCGGTTGGGATTTTGAAGGAGAAGGAAATTAATTATTTTTTGCTTATTGATTACACATTTTCAAGGAAAGTAGTTTTATCAACATAGAAAAGGGTTTTTCATCTTTTATGGAACTGTTATATAGAAACTGCAAATCCATCCCTGACCTATTTAATGGTTGAATAGTGCCAAAGACCTATTTGAGTAAAATTGAAAAGTTTTCCACCATTAAGTGATACATATGGCTGTGACTGAAGTCCATAAACATTGGGAATTGTTCTATTTTAATTTAAAATCCCATTCTAGACACTCCTGAAAGTGACAAAGGGGGAACATCCATCCGGAAATACAGTTGAGAATTTGCTGCCAAGGTTCACAATGAATGAGGGAATTTTGATGAAGTTTAAAATAAATAAAAATAACTCCATCCCGTACTGGTTTCTACATCACTCCAGTGGAGGATGGGATAGGGAAAGGAGAGGGGAGTGGGCTGTTTCGAGGTTTCCATGAAGAGAGGCACCTTTCTCAATATTCAGAATCCCAGTGTTCTGTGCCGACTTTCAAAAGGAGATCAATCTCACTTTGAAGCGCTGGAGACTTCATTTGTTTGTGAAGGATGTGAGGTGCTGCCTAAATGACTATGCCAATTCTTCAAAACCCACTTGCAGTTGACACCCAGTGGCTCTGAATTCATTGTGCCTTTTTTATTTTGGGGGGGGGGGGGGGTACTCAAGTTCACAGACACATGACTGAGTCCAGCATTCTGACAACAAAAGGTTTAGCCTGTTGGCAGAATTGTTTTTACCAGAAATATAAAATTAGGTAAGAAATAGGAACTCAATTTAGAAAATAAATATATAATAAGGTTGCAAGAAATGTGCAAGTGAAAACAACTAAAATGTACCACTAAAAACAAACAACAGTGCAAGTACAAAGTACAAAGATATAAGCTTGGTTAAAAATGTGTGATCTTGTCTAAACATAATATGTGGTAGATCCTAAATATAGTGTGATGACAGTTTCAAAAAGTAGAATGATTGTAAAACATTCCTTGTACTTTTAGTCAATGAGGATTAGTGCAGCTTTCCGGTTTTAAACTAAATATTTCTTAAAAAATAGGAGCAACTAAATAGGCCTATGAAAAACATATCTCCATTTATTTAGATTTTTTTTATTTGCTAATTTATTACTGACATGTATCTAACATGTTTTATATGTAGTTACCTTTTTCTATTTCACAGAACATTTTGAAATCAGATTTTTTTTCCCTTGTTTTTTTATTTCTTGCCAAAATTGCTAGATGTTTGCTCTTTAAAGAAGAAAAGAAAAAACAAACCACAATATTGATGGGTTTTCAATAATTATGTTATTATTATAAAATTAATAATGTATGAAATTTGAAAAGGACCTGCATGTAAAAATGTTTGCAATAATAAATCCAATGAGTCAGAATTACCTGAATATTACCAATAGAATGACAACGTATCAGAGTAAATGTAATAGTTATGATGCTAAGGGCCTTTACAGCTCAACTTTTTTTTATGTCATATTTCCAATAGAAGGTGGGGGGAAAAAAAATCAGTTTTCAGATTTTGGAAAGAGATTTGTTTTATCCTCTATTTCACTTTTTGTTTTGCATCACAACAAGTAATAACATAAAACCGTCCAAGACGCTCAGAGTGGAAATCACTGTTTGAAGTCTCATTCAGTCTTGAGAATAAATCATTTGCCGGTGAGTGATCTCGTCTACTAATTCAAAGGAAGCACAAGAGATTTAGGGTATTTATCAAAATAAAATAAAATAAATTATTTATATATATATATATATATATATATATATATATATATATATATATATATATATATATATATATATATAATTATGACCATTTAAATTAGTAAGTGAAACACAAACAACATGACACACATGAAACAAACGCTCTAACACTAATTCAAAAATAATACCTAAGCTGCGTAAAAGTTTAACTTTGAATGAAAAGCTTACTTGGTTTCAATCTGGAGTTTAAAGAAAGGAATTTGATGGGGAAAAAAAAAACAAAAGATGATTTCAAAGTTTCGTCGACAAAAGTCAGTTCTCTGCTCAGAACCACCTTAGCAGACAAGTCAGAACGCCTTACTTTATGTGGATGTTGTTGTGTCACCTTTCTGGGAACCAGGAAGTGTCTCTTGAGCTCCATTTCTCATCTCAGTTGATCAGTTTTGGATTTGATTCCAGCCAGGCAAAATATTCTTGGGTTGTTTGGCCCAGTAATTTTCTCTTTATGTTTTCCTTTTTCTTCAAGTCATCCCACACACAGCTAAAGGTGCTGCCAGCTTCCAAGGAGAGACAAATCACCAGCCTGATCAGCCAAATCTAAGCTTTGGACAACATTGTGCCTGTTAGCCACTAAGAAAAAGAGAATCTTATTGTACTGTACTAAAAATACTATCCAATTCCGGAGCTGCTTTCTAATTCAAGGTTTCACGCAGACAATCAATCAGAATTTAACACATAATTCACCCTTAAAAGTTAACAAATCATAGATTAATTTAAAATGCTTCCTGAAGCAACATACTCTAATCACTTAGATAAGAGGCACTCTAGCATGTACTATTCACAGGCATTGAATGTTCACAAAACAATTTCTTTCAAGAATAACTCTTCAGGGTTATAATAGCATTAATGCATTTTGGAGATTCATGGATAATAGGTTGCTTGGCTATTTAAAAGGTTATTTGAGGATATTTATGAAGTAATTTGAACAAACGCTTGTGTGAAAGGTCAGATTTGAGATGTGTGTGGTGGTTGCATGATATATTATGCTCTAATAAACATCCAATAATTAGTAGTTTTGTGAACATTTTATTTGTGTGTAATACTTGAGTACATGAGTAGTTCCTCACTGGTTTGCAGCTCAAAATAACTGAATCTGTTATCCTTTTATGATGTAGCCTGTTAAATATTCCTATTCGATTACAGCCCTCTTCTGTAATAATCACACCACCCTTTTTAAAACTGGAAAATATATAATATGTAATCCAAGTGAAATTATAATGGTTTTTATTTTAAGCGTCACATTTTCTGCAGTTTTGTAGAATTACACTGACCGTTTTAAATAGTGGTCTGTTTCCTTGCATAAATAGGAACTTCCTGTAAGTAGCAGCACACTGATCCATTCTTCTCCCAGTTTTAGCGGTGCAATGGCCCATGTGCTTCCCTCACTATGTGTTTAGAAGAGGACCCTCCATGTCTGCTCAGTTGTGCCTGGTTTACCAACACTATTGATTGCAGGTGATGTTCTGGACAGAGTCCATCTGACCTCTGTAGGGGCTTAAATACATCATTGTCCAGAGAGCGGCCTCCTGAGACTCCAGTTATACTGTGTGCAGCACTGATGAAGTGGCAACACACACAAAAAAAGTCAAGAGGACACATGGATAAGCACTTCTTACTCCTTTTCACTGTTCTGCAAAATCTAAAAATACAGCTGGAAGAAAGATAACTGCTTGTCGGCTTTTTCCTCAGTGAAGCAGCTCGGACAGTTGTCGGCGGGACATAGAAAATATGATAAGAAGAAGCTGAGCAGTCTCAGAGCATATTGTGGTTGCATATTTCTTCTCTTATTATCATTATCAGGCTGATCTGCTCTTCTTTGTTGCTTTGCTGTGAGTTCTAATTGGCTTTATTAATCAGTAATCATGTTAACAGTCTCGCTAATCTGTGTTGCAACCCTTTGTTTCATATACACCTCAGAGGCATTGATGGAAATCCAATGAGACATAAGTTTACCTGCCATGAAAGTACCACAGCAGCAGCCATCAGCTAAATGTATTGAAGGGGGTAGACTTTAAATTAATTAACATTACAGGTCTTGTAGCACTTTATTTCTATAAACAAACATTCTAAACATGGTAATTAATTAAATATGTCAAGCTTTTTTTCTCTTCATGTTGATTTTTCTTCCTGTTGTTTTGTTTCGAACATTTATCTCTAGTTAGGAGGCGTAGCTGGTTGACATCTCAGTCCATGAAAGAAAGGTATGATTCTCGCTTCATCCTATTTTTCTATAGTGAGCCTAATTGGTAAAATTACTTTATTTTATTTTGAGTTTAAAAATGTGCAAATATGTAAATATTTAAATACTTTTTGTATGAATAATATATATTTTATTGTGGAGGAAAAAAACTAACTCTGCAGCTATGCCTAAGTTCAGTTATAATAGAAGTATTTTTTTCCTCCATAAAATCACTAGAGATGCTATTGTTGCTAATAACTGTGCATTTTCTTTTTTCCATTGGAAGTGCTCCTTGAACAGTGATTCTGCTCACCTCAGTCTCTTTCCTGGGTGGAGCAAGATGGAACCTTGGGGTACCCTGCATGAAATTTTCCTCAGCTCCGTTGAAAAGTTATCTATTGAAACCAAGAAGTCCCTGTTCTTTAGGTAAGACTCGAACCAGTCAAGTACTGTACCAGAGACTCCAACCCAGCTCTCCATTTGCACAGAACACTTGAAGTCAGTTGATCTTATAGTGACAATTGGTAAAACATTATTTAAGGAAGCTTGCTTGATTGCAATGAGTAATTGACTTAGAAGCAATTTCTGAGCAAGTATGTGGAAACAGTGAACAGAAGCCACTCACTTTTACCAGGTAGAAACTTCCAGCAGAAGTGGGTTTAATATAAGCAGCACATTGCTGCAACTCACTGGGGATAAGAAGATAAAAAGGAGATAAGAGTACTTTTATGGGGGGAAAAAAATCATGCACTGAGGTTATGGTAGAATCTTTGACCAGAGATTAAAAAAAGAGTTGAACAGAAAAGCACTAAGCCAGGAATGCTATGTAGTAATGATTATCTGACAAAGAGGATGCCTCTTTTTGTTTCCCAGATTCCCGTTTTATATCTGCACTGCTCAAATGCCCAGCTCTGCATCAGAGATGCTCACGGTTGATGATTTTCAAATTTATTCACAACTCTTCCAAACGTAGGGCACAAAAGGCTGAGCAATCAGTCCAAGGCTGGCTGCTTTTGGCCCAGATATGAGAGTGATATTTTGCAAGTGGAAGGCAAGCATGGCTGATCTGAATCATGAAGAATAATGTTTAGCCTGGCACATGATTAGGGATGTTAATTTCCTTGCAGTGGGGTAGGGGCAAAGGAGGCTGGCACTTGGTGATGTCACTTTGGCTATTTGAACAATCTGGCAGACCCAACGCTGGCAAAAAACGCTGCTCAATTTGCAGGGGCTCCTGCTCCATTTGCCTGTTAATGAGCGCTGTTGTTGGAGGTACCCATGTGTACCATGTCATGAGGCGAGCAGGCAGCACCTTCACCTGACGCTCTGACCACAGAGGAAAATGGCAGCCGCTGTGACAGATGTTTCTGCAGTCCTGGGGAGGAGGCCATGAGAGACCTGTACAGTCAGAGGGCCTGGATGAATCGCTTGCAACAACTGCTACGACATGTGTTTGCCTCGGTGTACATCCAGCTCACTCTGAAACAAGGAAGCAGCTCTTGCTTCAAAATGACAACAAAAACGACAAGAGAAAAATCAGTGTGAAAATGTGATCAAAATAAAGTATGAAATGGGATGAGTTGACTTTTTTTTTAACTAAAGAAGATGTTGCTTTTTAAAGTGTTGTGGTGTTGTCTCCTGGTGTTTTATTCAGAGGGAGGAGCCCTCAGTGTCACAGGATTAATGGTCAGGGTAAACTCATTACGTTACAGCATGACAACAGCACTTAATTACTAATGAAAGGACGTGCACTCTGGAGCTTGGTCTTGTGGATTGTTTGATCTATCACTGAATAAACCATCCCAAAGGCTTATTTTAAACTTACAATTTTACTTTGAGCATATAGAGTTACAATGCATATTAAGAAAACTGTTTTTGTTTTTAATTTTAGCTTGGAATGGAAGGAGAGAGAAGGAACCTGATGCTGAGATAACGCTTGAGTGACGTTCATTTTGGGGGCTGATTGTAATGTCAACATAGCAGAGTTAATGTTTATTCCACTGCAGTCTTGCTCTTAAACAGCTGGTGCTGCCCCTGTGATGATTTTATGCAACATAGGAAGTAGCACCTAAGAAGGAGCCAGTCCTTGCAAAAGTACTCCCCTTAAAACTAATCCACATATCGTCTGATTACAACTAAAACGTTAGCGTTGTGGGATTTCTTTTGATAAGCCCACATAAAGTAGGACGTTTCAAGTAAAGGACAGGGTACAAGGTTTTCAAAATATAAAAAAATGAAAATACAAAAAATGTAGTGTGCATTTGTATTCAGCCTCTCTGAGTCAGTGCTTTGTATCGTCAACTTTTGCTGATAATAAAGCTCCAAGTCTTCTGGTCTATGGCTCCATCAGCTTTGCAAGCAAGAGACTGAAATATCTGACCATTCCTCGTTGCAAAAAAAACCCAAACTGATTAGATGAAGAGCCTCTGTATTTTGCCACAGATTTTTAAAACGGATTTAGGTTTGGGCTTTGACTCGGGCCATTTACTACACGAACATGTTTTGATCTAAACAATTCCAATGAAGCTCTGGCTGTATGTTTATGTTGTCCTCCACCTCAGTCACATATCTTTTGAAGCCTCTTACAGATTTTCTCCCAGAATTGCCTGTATTTATCTCCTTTCTTCCTCTATCAATGCTGACCAGCTTCCCTGTCCTTGATATAGAAAAGATACTCCAAAGTATGATGCAGCCAGCACCGTGCTTTATGATGGAGATGGTGTGTTGACTTTGATGTGCAGTCTATATTGCTTGTGGTATAGAGGCTGATAGATTTGTTGTAATATTATTGAAGAGGTCACTAGTATGATTGTTTCCAAGATCATTTGGACACATTTTGAAGACCATTTCTGGAAACAGAAATTTGGATCCCAGACACGATGAATTTTCAAGAAGAGCCCCACATTGAACTTAATAACGTCAATGAAAAGTTTGTCACAGGGTGAAACTGTGTAGTTGTATGTTTGTGTATTAACTGATTTTATTTGCAAGTTTTTAATTTGAAATGTAATTTGTTAATGATGCTGTGTATTCACCTGTGTTGTCCAACAAACATCTGAGGTCTTCACACTACAAGAGTATTCAAAATTAGATTAAATTACACACATGCGGGGCATGTGCCAAGTGTCTCTACCCCCACTTCTCTCCCCTTTCTGTAACCTGTCCACTTTCAATAGAAAAGGCCACTGTGGCCACAAAACCTTAAAAAAAAAAAATTATACACATGCAGACTGTATTTACTTTTTAGCTGACTTCTGCAGGAAGTTCTTTTCATTGGATTTCATTTAGATATTGGAGTAAATGGGATTGAAAACTGTTGCACACCGCATTCTTCAGCTTTTTGGCTTAAGGAAATTTGGATAACCACCTATTCTTTTTCTGTAATTTGACAATTATGTTCTAGTTTGTTGGTTTATTGCATACAACCTCTACAAAATATATTGAAGTTTGAGGCTGCAGCATCACAAAATAGCTAAGATTCAAAGAATATGAATACTTTTGCAAGGTATAGTACTTGTGCTTAAAACAAAAATATGTCAACAAACTCTGAGAACAAAGTTGGTAACACATTGAGTGGAATGTGTTAGGACTTCTCATGTGCATTGCAACATCCCTACACAGTGAGTTTATAAATCCAACCATAAAAAGACAGGTTACTGGACTGAATTTCAATGACAAAAGCACTGATCTGATAGAAGTATAAATACAGTGTAATTCAGCAAGGTTTCATGCCTGGTTAAGCATGTACATGTTCTGGCAGGCCCACTAACTGATACTACTTCAGAGCAATATTTCAGAGCACATCAACATCCTGGTGAAATTAACTCTGATGTGTGAGCAGACCGCGGGTCTGACGCTCTAAGCTGTCTCATGATTATATAGAGACGGATAGAGCGGAGTTGTGCAGGAAAACTCCCAGCAGTCTACAAGCTGTCTTGGCAAATTTAAATACACCTCTGAGAAAAAAAAGATGGCAAAATCGCTCTCTAATGTTTGCACTGCAGGAAAATAGGTAATAGATGCGACGCCCTGAGAGTGTTTTCAGAGGCAGTTGGTTTTTCCTGTCTGATTGCTGAATCTAGGGTTGATATACAGATGTAAATACACTGCTCAAGTGCACACTCCTCTGCCTCCTCCTTTCCCTCCCTCTGTCTTCTCTTCCATCTGGCAGACAATAGTTTAAAATTCTTAATCCATGAGCAACCATTGAACATTAGTGCAGTGCAAATTACAGATGTTTTACTGTCTCCCCCCTCCTCCCTCTATATTTGTCCCCTGTTTTGATCTGTGCATCCCACTGTCACTCAGTGTCGCATGCACATCCCTTGCTCCTCTGCATTCATTAGACACCCCGTGCCATCATGGCACCATATGACACTGTCATCATTTGGTAATTAAACCTTTGCTCGTTTAAATATGAAAAGCTGGCAAGGGTGTGATCATAAACAATGTTGCTCAAAGCAGATTTGCCAGACTAGAGGAGAATTCAAGCAGAATCATTCCAAATATGTTGTATTTAATATTATTTATTGATCCTACGCAGTTTGGAAAAGATTGGAGTTTCATGTTAATCACATATTTTTTATATTCCTGGGGATTATTCCATCCATCCATCCATCCATCCATCCATCCATCCATCCATCCATCCATCCATCCATCCATCCATCCAAGAAATATGACAGGAGAAATTAAGATTTTTATATGAAAACCTTCAGAGAGCCTATTAGATTTATTACTTTCTATCATCACTTGGAGCAAGGTAAAACCGAAACATATATTAAAAGTTGCTCTTTTAAACAGGTCAAGAAAGTGCTCTGTAAAACAAACATGTATTGTAATGTTCATAGTCACAGCTTCTCCCTGTTCAATGATAATATACGCAGTAACACTATTGCTCCTCAATACAGAAATACAGCACATAACATCAGTGCACTTCTCAACCTTCTATCTTATAAACACAGTTATGCGCTTGATCATGTTGGACCTCCAGACAATAAAATTTCCCCTGCGCATGTAGGATGAGCATCAACCCCAGCTCTCATCTACATTCACAGAGGCCTCCGTCACTGAAGATTTAGTCAAACGGCTGTGAAGAGGAGGGTATAGCCCGTGCCATTACAAGCCAAACCACGGCTTTTTATTGCCGCCTAACAATCTTCCTCAGAGTCGTCCTTTTAGCGCACCTCCGGGTTGAGAAAGTGCATGGGAGGAGGCCATTCAGTCACATTATGGCTTTCCATAGATCAAGGTCACAATTTTCATGATCATTACACCACTGAAGGTGACAGGAAGCATTTACAGAAGTGATCAGGAGCTTATGTGGGAGTTGCTCATCCGTAGATTTCTGCGGAGAGGAAGATGTATGTGTACACAGCCTCCCTACACACACACACAAACTAATCAGCCAATCACACAGTGCAGCCATCATTCTTCATATTATCATGAAATCATCACACTAAAGAAAGCAAGGGCAAAGACAGAGGGAAGAGGAACAAAAACAAAATGACTAAAGGGGGAAATAGGGGGGAATTAGTAGTGGTGCCACCAAGGGGGGATCAGGGAGGCAGTTGCCACCCCTATAAATTTGCTGGCCCCTTTCCACTGCCCCACCCACCAAGAGAGTCACATATGCATACCAGTTCATGTAATTATTTGCAGAATGGGTTGTAGCTCTATTTTATTTTATTTTATTTGCAATTGTTTCCTTTTAATGATATCCATCCCTGACTCCAAGACCTTATATAGGTTATTTTTTAAATGAATTTGAAGACAGTTGAAAAGTTTATTTAATTGACTAAATTCAATGAATGTGGTGTTTTATGCAATTGTATTGTACACAGATTGATAATGTTTCATGCATTATGTGTTTTTAGTTAATTTTGATGATGATAGGTCACATCTAATTAAAAGCTGAAGTTAATTTCAAATTCAAAAAGATAAAACATTAAACAAAACAATGTTTTATATAGGAAAGTCAGCCTACTGAAAGTATGTCCATGTACTGTACATTACACACACTCGTTAGGGCTCCTTTTGCATGAATTACTCCGTCTATGTGATGTTACATGGAGAGGATCATCAGCCTGGGGTCCTGCTGAGGTGTTAAAGAAGCCCAGGTTTCTTTAATTGGGGCTCTACTACATTGATTGATCTGGTATCTTTCATCTACCTATGGACAATATATGATAAATTATCTAAGGGGCTTAGATCAGGCCAATCAAGCCAGGTGGTACTTTTGGCAGTGTGGGCTGGTGCTGGAGAAAGAAATCAGCATCTCCATAAAGCTCGTCAGCAGAGGTAAGAATGAATCGCTTTAAAAAATTCTTGATAGACGACTGCAGTGACTTTATTCTGGAGAAGGTACAGAGGTCCAACACCAGGAGATGAAATGGCTCCACAAATAATCACTGGATACTTTTACAAAACAGTTCTGTATTTAACACACAAAAGCATGCTTCGTGAGCTGCTTTTGTTTCTAGAGCCAGCAAGAAGGCATCTAAATCCTGGCATTAAACATTTTGTAAAAGAGCTGACTGGAAAGTTCAGACTGGGCCTCTACTATTTCTGCAGAACCATGCAAAATTTGCTTTGATTTCAAAAAAGGTTTTTGGACCACAGAACAGTTCAGTCATTTTGCTTCTTAGCCCAGATTAAACACCTCTGACAGTGTCTCTGGCTTAATCTGCTATTTTACTGCATGGACTTGTTAAAAACCTACAGGACACTATTGAGAACCTGAACTGAACACCACTAGTCTGTATGATGTATTTATCCCTGCTGCTTGTGCACTTCTTTTTAACCTTTTCCCTTCACTGAACTTTCCATGAATATACAGCAAGCTGAGTACCCAGCTTTGTGAACAATGAACTTTTGTTGCTCATGTTCCTTGTGGATGGTGTCTGGTGGCCATATTTTATTTAGTTAAATTACTGGAAGAAATTAGCTTTTTGATTTTTTTCATCTATTGAGATGAACCTCTGAATACTGACATGTTAAGGAGAATCCTGACATTCTGTCATGGTGTTGCAGTTTCTGTGTGTTACCTCAGTTTTATCAATGGTTCCCCATCTGGCCACCTCTCTGAAAACTTTCTGGATGCGCCTCTGGAAGTTAGAGAAATCGACTTGGCTCATGGAAATATACATCTTCTTTTTGCTCATAGCCTGCAGCTATGACTGCTACATTATGCATTCACATGCCAAAGGCTAACACATGTCAGCGGCCCAGTGGACAGAAGCTCTGTTTCCCATATTGCTGACATGTGATTGGAAGCTGTTGGCTGTCTGGTTGGGGCAGAAGCAGCTGGCGGGGCTCCTCTGAGCCGCCTCGGGCTGATCTCTGCTGCACACACACATTGAGAAAGACTGATCCACTGGAGGATCCTGCTTCTCCCACAGTGATGAACACAGGACCTTGTTGGGAGGGTTGGCACATAGTGCACTTCCTTTATCCACTCATGGACAGGCTTCCGTTACGAATCTGCTGCTTGTTGCAAACAGCAAAGATGATTCTCTGCTAGATAGGACTTTGCAAAAAGGTCAAAACTGGATACAGTGATAAAACAAGCTGTTAAATTAACATATAAAAGTGAGATTTTTACATTTTTGGGTCAATTTTTGGTTGTTAAACTCAAATTTTATTATTTTGAAACCCAGTTATTAAAATAAAATTTTTCATAGCGTAACAGTTACAATATAGAACAACCTTTCCAGTAATAAGGACTGTTTTCTTTAACTCTTAATGCCCTAACTAACTACCCACATTTTAGGTTACAACCAGAGGGGGCACACATTTAACTATTCATGTGGAAACTTTGATGGGAACGAAATGGGATTTAGTCCTTGTTCCCAGTACGACAAATGCAACACTTAAAAAAAAAATTACAACACACAGTCCTATTTTAATCCGATCCTGCAGGGCACATTTAACAGTTACTTACCAAATCTGCATAATGAAGAAAAACCTATGCTTTATCTCATAGTTTAGTCAAAGTGGGGAGGATCAGGTTAAATCATGCTGAGATGCAAAGACAAAATCATGCAACAGTTATTACTTATTTAGATTTAAACGAAACATAATAATAATAATTATAATAATAATAAAAATAATAACAATAGTTAAAATTATTACTTCATTGTTTAAATTCGTTCGCAGAGCAACTTGATTTGAATAGCAATCGAATTCTTAAAACAGAAAATCCCATAAACCGCTGGGAGTTTGTGTGTCGAGTGTTGTGCAACCATCAGCTGAACAGCCGACCTAAAAACTCTGCAGCTATCAGAGGAGTTTTAATTGGAGTTAAGCCAAACATGAAGGTAGGTGGTAGATTTAAAGTGATTGGGGCGCGCTTTTTTTCTCCCCAAATTTATTTTATACAGACAGAGAGAGAAGCAGGACGTTCTTTACTCTCTGGGTTTTATCATCTGAAATATACGACCCTGCATGGCAGCTGTAAACTTTCGCATTGACTTTTACGTCTATGGTTAATTTTTGATGATTCGCAATTAAAAGGGTGATCTGAGCTGGTGCACTGCACACCCATGCAAAGCAGCAATTCGCGTTTAAAAAATATAGACCTGCACGTAATAACATTACAGTAAGTTGTCAATTTGCATATTTCTGTCGTACAGAGGTACATCTCACTAATCAGGTTTGATCTGAAAGTTTTGAGGATCAAAAAAATGAATAAAAAAATTATTATAGAAATATCATAGTCATAGGTTGCAATTTAAAATGCAAAGGAAAATGCGCAACAAAACCCAGTTAGTTAGTTAGTTAGTTAGTTAGTTAGTTAGTTAGTTAGTTAGTTAGTTAGTTAGTTAGTTAGTTAGTTAGTTAGTTAGTTAGTTAGTTATCCCCCTTGGAAAAACTACCTTGTCACAACATTAAACAGTTGGACATGAAACAAAACAAAGTGGACAAATACATCACTATACTAATATACAAAAATATATATGTTTTATAAAATGCCGTTTTATAAAATCCCATGTTATATTAGATTTACAATGAATAAAAATAATACATATTCTTTGCTGAACACGAAGCTGATTGGCCATTGAGGCAATATGCACTCATATAAAGATGTAACAGGATCGTGATTCTAAATGTGAATAAAATTATAAGTATAAATAAAAGCAAAGAGATCGGGCTCTTTAATTTTGCGTTTAAACCGGGAGTCGATGGAAATCAGTTGCAATGATTCAATTAATTATGGACAAAATTAAAAGCCAGTGAAAAAAATCAATCTTTCAGAGTGAAGCTCCATCTGCTCACGCCTGCAAGATTTGTAGCCCAGAATCCATATACCGGTAGGTATATAGTAGCCTGGCTGGATACGGTGAGATAGTCTGACATATGAAACCCACTGCAGTCAGGAGGACTTTTTTTCTGTAAGCACAGATCATGTTGGAGAGGACGGACATTCATGTGCGTTTGTAACCATTGTAGTCAAATAAAAAGCCAGACAGCGCTGATATTTTCAAAAGTATTTATTTAAACAGACATTCGTTTAAATGTTGATCATTCAGGACGCTCAAGTGTAAATCAGCCAATGAAAATTTTCTTTAAGACCAAAAAAAACTTACAACCCGAGGTATTAGCTCCCTTCTGCCGGCAAACTGGCATCGATTGGTGACACTGGTCTTAATGCAATACAATCGTCGAAGAGCCTGCATTAATAGGGAAACATTGAGATAAAACTGACAGGACAACTCTAGGAAAATAAGTTCTTTACCAAAACTCAGAAGCCTCCATCCTCCTTATCCTGAGCGAGAGTGCGCCATAATGTGCGGAGCTGCATGCTGGACCAGCGATGCTGCTTCTTTCCTCTCCTCCTCCTCCTTCTTCTCCTCCTCCACCTCCTCCATGCCACCTCTCCTCTCTGCACAGGCCATTAGGAAGCGGGGCAAAAGATAAATTGCTCTCTGTCAATACATTACACCTCTCCTAATGGGTGCACGCCAGGCTCCGAAAACATTTTTGCAAACTCTTGACATGCGGTGGCATCGTCTTAAACGCTGCAGCTGTGAGCCAGAGAGAGAAATAGAGGGTTGTCTTGGGTTTAAACTGTGTAACATTTTCTCCCCAAGGTTATTTTTCCGAATCTCAGATTTGACCGAAAAATTAAGCTAAAAGTTAAATGAACTTTTATTTGAACCGTCCAGTTTATTTTGGTCCTGAGTGCCCCCTGTTAGGAACTCTCTGACCCTTGTATTGTAGCTGCTGAACAGGGTGGCCTTCTTCCTGGGAATAAAGAAGAGCGAAAGAGAGAGAGACCTGCGCCAGACCGCACGTGCTGTTCAAACACAAGTCAAACAATAAATACACAATTAGAATTTGATCCCCCTATTTTCTCTCCCTCCCTAATTTTTTTACATTAGTTGGGTGGTGGGGAGCAGGAGGAGAGAAAAGTGGGGGTGTAAAACTGAAAAAGGGGTTGACGATGGGGTTGCGGGGGTGGGGGGGTCTTATAGGTGGTGCGTGTGTGGAGGGGTGTAGCTTTAAGGGAAATGTGCAGCCGGGTGTGAAATTACAGCCTATAGTGCTACGTATTGTACCAGAAGCCCTCTCCAAAAACAGTAACAAAAAGAGAAATCATCCTCTAACCTGACCAGGAGGCCGTCTGCCCCAAAGAGATGCCCCCCCATCTCAACCCCAAAAATATGGTAAATATGGCGACATCATGTTATTATTATTATTATTATTATTATTATTATTATTATTATTATTATTATTATTATTATTATTATTATTTAGATTAGGAAGATAGCTGCCTAGATAAGCAATATTTCTCAGAAGTTAGATTGTTTGGTTTAGAAGCGATACAGTAGATTGTTTATTGTAAACAACCTTAACTCACTGGCAACAATTAGCTATCCAGTAGTAGTAATGTTAAACTTTGATACAGTAAGACTGTTTCACTGTAAAATCAAATAACATTTTCTGACTTACTGTTGGATAAAGTAAGTCTAAACTACTATAAATAGTAATTAAAATTCATGTTCCCATTGTTCCTATTTATTAATAGATTTCCCAGAATGCAATGAAAATCGTCAGTGGCATGATATAAACAAGTTGAGAATACAGTTGAGATACTATGAAAACAACTATCTCCACAGTGGCATACACTTTCAACATAAAAAAACTATTGTAAATACAGTGATTTGTACTGTTAAGACAACAAAGATTGTTTACAGTGTAAAAGACACGTTAATTAGTTCAACTCCAACCAACTCTATTCAACTAAATTAGTGACATTCTTCAACATTTTTTACCCCTATAATCTTAGAAGGAAAATGAAAATAAGACTGGGTTTGTGATTAGGGCATACAACTTTACTATAATGCACATTTTAAATCTATTTAAACATGGTGGTTTGCAACCTTTTCCATGTAAATCACTAAGATCTGACATTCTTTGGCAAAACTGCCTCAAGCTTCAGTAGGTAAGCTTGCAAGGATGCTTGACTTTAGACTTAGCATTGTTGCTAAACAACTAATAAAGAAATGCTATAGCAATAATTATGAGCTTTGTAAGTCTTTAAATCTATTATCTGTTGGACACTGTTAATAAGAATAGTATCTGACTGAAACTACCTTTTCAGGTAAATTCAAATTTAAATCTTTAGTTTGATGTTGACATATATTTAAAGTTGAGCCTTTTCTGATTACATTCAATTTATTTGTTTGAATAAGTTGCTTGTTTAGTGTTATCGTGGGTTTAGCCAACATGATTATTAAATTAATCACTTTGGTTGCTGATTTTAATTCTCTTTATAATCATTGTTGAATAAACTATTTTAAAAAATTATGTTTTGTGTGATTTTATAAAGAATTTTAGGACCGTTTTTGCTTTTTAGCAGATTCACATTGAAATAAAGTTGATATAATTTATAGAATAATTATTCTATTTAAATTTTTTACCTTTAACAATAATTTCTTACTTGTAATTTATAAAAATGTTACTCAAAAAGCTATCGATTATTTTTTAAGTATAAAGTTTCAAAAATATGTAAGCAATTCTATACTTTTCATCTGTCAATCTAATTTTTTTCTGAAAAATCTTTCTAAAAAGTTTTTTTTGGTATTGTTATTATTTTACTTTGGAGTTTGCATGACACTTAAGTGCTCCCTAAACTTTTACTTTTTTGAGAGTCCTATACCACCGCTGTGTTTGAGAAACTATACAGCGCCATCTACAGAAGGTAAGGGGCGTTGTTATCAGTGCAGAGGAACCTTCACCTCCGACCATCACCATACCCTGTAACTCCCACTTTGGAACAGCACAATCATCACACCATCAGCTGCATGTAAGAAAAGTCAACACATCTATTTTTAACCTTAATATATATTTAATATCAAATTAAATCAAGAAACGAGATCAGGAAGTAATTTCAGGGGCTTGCTCAGGTTGAAATGCTAAGAAAAACTAAAAACTGACCAAATATACCGAAAGGTTTTTAATACAAAATTAGATTTTTTTTAAATTCTTATTTACTTTTTATAGTTATTGTTCATTTACCGTGCTGTTTGTCTAAAAAAAAAGTATATATATTTTTTATTTTTGATAACAGATTTTTTTTTTTTTCACTCTAAGCCAGAGTGTAACTTTCTATTGTCTAATAAACACATGTTTGCAAGTCGGACCCTGTCTCTTATTTATTTCACCTCCTCTCCCTGTCGGTGTGTCAGAGAACTACAGACCTTCTCATTTGGACAACCCCCCCCCCCCCCAACCTATCCCCCATTTTTTTTTTTTTTTTTTGCGCTGGCGAATCACAAAGTGTTGGCATCTATTGCCTTTGTCTGACAAGTCATCCATATAAGCAAAGAGGGGGGTCTGCAGAGGGGAGGAGGAGGATGAAGAGGAGGAGGGGAGGGTTGCAGCTTTTAGAACCAAAGACACAGAGAAGAGGCTTCATTCCCAGCTCCCAAAATCCAGCCTCACGCACTCCATTGCGCCAAGAAAGCAAGAATCCTGTGTATAAGTCTTTCTTCATCCGTGAATCGAGGCCACCAGGACTGAGGACATATCGGGGGGCCCTGTACGGAGAGATTCCTGCGAGAATAAAGGGAACCCGGTTCGCTTGCTGGCATGCTGTGAGATTTACCTCCAGCTTTGAGAAGCGCTCCTTCGGTCATGCCGTGCACCTGCAAGAAGACATCCAGCTGACGGACCGGACTGCCGAAGAAGAAAAAAAGAAGAAGAGGGGGGAACTTTAAGGGGAAGAAGTTGCCATCGGATCGGGGCTGGAGGGGGGGTCCAAATTAGAAGTCCCTCCATCGATTAGAATCACATTTTTTCTCCACATTTACACCCCTTGATAGGAAGGCGAAACGGCGACTTCAGTTGATTATCTGTCTTTCCTTTGCTATCCAATGGATATTCACTGCAAAGCAGACCCCTTCACGGCGATGCACCGTAAGTAGCACAAACCGAGTTTGCCCGCCGCTGGAGCTTTTGCATGCATGCATATGGATAAAACATATGAAAAGGGAAACGTTTATTTCCTGCACACTGCAGTACAGCCCAGCAGTTTTTAAAGTGCAACCGGCATCTTAGGGCAAAACAAATTCACAGACAAAGGCCAAACTGGGATATATCGGACTAATTGTGACTTATGAAATATCAGTTCCAAAACTAATTAAAATGTTCAACTTTAGTTCTTAAAATTATCCATGCACAATGCGTCCAGAATATATAACACAAATGAAATGTGTCACAATAAACAAAACACGCTTTTAAGCAGGTGCTTTCTCTATTTTACACGTGCACCAGCCTTAATCTTTCCGCGCGCCCAGCCTATATGCGCGTGCAAGGCCTAATATGTCAGGACATATTAGTTACACATCTATTATTCAAATTATCCATGCAACTACATCCAACTTAAAAGCGCATAAAGGATGCTTTAATCCTAATTTGAGAAGTAGGTCTTCATAATTGATTAGCTCTTTGTTTACAAGATGATGTGCAATATGAGTAAACAGAGTTAAATTGTGGAGGAATATAATCAACATACGTGAATCATGGGCCCTGAAAGTAATATAATAATATCACAGCTAATACAGATGAAAGTAAAATAAAGATCTATTTTATTTTAACAAAATATTCTATACTGTTATTACTTTTATGATAAAGAACCACAGTAAACTTACGCGTAAATGTACAATGGATCTGTATGGCACAAATATTACATATTTTTGAACTTAGCATGTCATTATCATATTTTATGTTTTGTTTTTTGTTTGTTTAACCTTTTAGTTAATTTTAATACAACATAATTAGTCTGGATGTTTTGAATGCATGCACAATAAGCAGAACAAAAGTACTTAAAAAATAAAGAAATAAAAAATGTCCCTCTGTTACAAAAATATTGGGTTTTTTTCAGTAGAAAAAAAAATAAGAGCATAATTACCTCAAATAAAGAATCTATTTTATGAATTACTGAGAGCATGGTATGTGAACATCTTTTCTGACTTTAAATTTTAGGAAATATGGGGTTTTAAACGAATGCATATTAAATATAATTACCATTTTCGTGCGTCATTCCATTTCTTATAAATTAATTTCTGATTCCTTTTAACCACTTCTTCGTTTTATTACCTGCACATTCCTTCTCTTTTCATAACGCCTTTATGTAATGTTACGTCTGTATTTTTGCTGCTGTTGTATCCCACGTAGGGCACGGAGGTGTGAACCAGCTCGGCGGGGTGTTTGTGAACGGCAGACCCCTCCCGGACGTGGTGAGGCAGCGGATAGTGGAGCTGGCCCATCAGGGCGTCCGGCCCTGCGACATATCCAGGCAGCTGCGGGTGAGCCACGGCTGCGTCAGCAAGATCCTCGGCAGGTGAGAGGCGGATTCAACAACAAAGGAAACCTAAATTTATAATAATAGAATTGATTCTCTTTCTATGAAGTCTCCCTCCTAACGATGAGAACTGTTTGGTAAATTGAAGGCGCAAAACTTCCCAAAAAGTCGCGTCATATTTTGACACGACCTGTTTCATTGCATGTTTAGATGTTTTGTGCGACGCTTCGTTGGTTTTCAATGTGCCACATCCTAGCTAAACTCCAAAATAGTAACTTTCTACTATGTTTACACTTTGGTGTCTTAAAACGTGCAGCAAAAGTTAAAATTATGACACCCCCCAACACACACACACACTTTCTTCCCTGCAGATACTACGAGACTGGCAGCATCAAACCAGGAGTGATTGGTGGGTCCAAACCCAAAGTGGCCACTCCGAAAGTGGTAGAAAAAATTGCAGACTACAAAAGACAAAATCCCACCATGTTCGCGTGGGAGATCAGAGACAGACTACTGGCAGAGGGCATCTGCGACAACGACACTGTTCCCAGCGTCTCATCCATTAATAGGTAGGAGAAATGTGTTATAACGTTAGAAAATGTGAACTCTGTATAAATATATAGGAATTTTACGTTGAATAATAATAATAATAATAATAATAATTATTATTATTATTATTATTATTATTATTATTATTATTATTATTATTATTATTATTATTATTATTATTATTATTATTTAATACATGTTTTTGTAAATGAAATTATTGATAGAAAAAAAATAACTTGTTGGGTTTAATTTTTAAGAAATAAATAAAATAATAAAAACCAAATCAATATTTTTTTTAATTATTTTTTCTCTTTAAAAATGATTGATCATCAGTAATAATTGAAACCTTTTTAAAATTTGACATGACCATAATAGTTATAGTAATAAAAAAAGCAACAAAGCTAAGCTTAACTGGTGCTGGACGTTTAATAAAGGGAGCTCACAAAAATAAATAAATAACATGGTAATTTATCATATCAGCCTAGGTTTCTCTGCGGCCAACCGCGAGAGCAAAAAGCTGGAGCAACTTCTCAGAGGTGCAATTCAATCTCTGAGACCGATCCCACCCCCACTCCAACAATCAGCAGTTGTACATCCAGGACTGAGTGAATCTGTCGAGATGAAAACCGATCAATATGCGGTGACCAGAATCCCGTGGCGCTATAAAGCAGGCCAATTTTCTTTAGCGCATCTAATGTGCAAGTGGGCAGCACAGCAAGAGAGGGAGAGAAACCGAGACCACGTCTGGTGATTTTTTTTGCAGGAAGTTGCTTAACAGAAAAAATATAAAACGGCATGTTTAAAATGTCATGATAGTGCAATAGATGATAATGATGCGCAAAAGCGCATACATGAGTAATTCCTGCCCTAATCAGGTCGAAAATTAGGGCAGATTTTGCTTTTAAAATCTTGAAGGTTTTGTTGTGGCTAAACCCAAAGCGAGGGCCACCTTTCCCTCACATCACCTCTCTTCACCCCACCACCACCACCAGAGATCCCTGGTGATGAACTTTGGTTAAGAGGCACTGTTCCATATAGAGGCAGCATCAGCATTACATTTTAATGAGCTGATGGGAGAGCCTGGACATCTCCACACAAGACATCTTTTAAATAGAGAGAGAGAGAAAGCAAAAAAAAAAAGGTCTGAAGAAAATTCATTTCATGCTTCGTGGTTGCTTAAAAAGCCCCATTTAAGGAGGCTCAGACACATGTATGTGATAAATTCAAACTGTATATTAATACAATCAAAAGAGCCTTATAACTTATTTTTAAAATTCCTATTAAAGGTGGGTTTATTTTGGATAGAAAGATAGAATTTGGGGAGGCTTGTGCCTTTGTTTATGTGGGGAAATTAAATTGTGAACACAAAGAGCTGTAATTCTATCAGCCAAATATGAGAGCTGGTGTGAATTTCTATTAGAGGCGGTTCTTGCATTAATACCGCCCGGGCAAGCAACAGGAGGAATTTTTTAGGGAAAACATTTTTTTACATAAGTTGGTTTCATACATCTAAAAGGTGTTTAAAGAATCTGCAATCATGATTTAGTCGTAGTTTGATCTGTCTATTAATCTGTCTAATGTTGTCGATTTAAGGTAGTCTTAATGCCAAAAAACTACAAAAATTATCTCTTTCTTTTGTATTTTGTCAAAAATGGAACAAATATTTAATAACTCTCAAACTGTCTAAAATAACATCTCTTCAGGATCAATTGAAGTATTTTAGATTTAGAACATATTTATACAATAAATAAAGAGTTAAAATTTTATGAAATAGCTCTTTAATTTTGTGTGTTTTATGAACCTGGAACCAAAACTTCACTGTCATTCAACAGATGGCCATATTTTCTTACTTTGTTTGTATCATGCACAATACAGGAAGACCTCACTTTTCCATTGACAGGATGTGAGAACAAGTAAAAGAAAAAATTATTTGAGGGGAAACTGATCATAAACCTTTTTAAGGACTGTGGCAATCCCTGATACACTGCCTCCCTGGGCGAAAGCCATATCGCCCACATTAAATATCATAGCGGTTTTCTATTGTGAGTAAATGCTGAACATCTTTCTTTTTTCCTACCCAAAGAATTGTAAACGTTTCACTCTCTTGCTCTGTAATCCAGTCACTGCCACCCACAGCAAACATGAAAAATTCCTTTGCAGGAGAAGAAAGAAGAATTTGTTTTGATGTAGCAAATGAACACATCTTTAACGGTTCAATTTGAGGCAGATTGTGGCTGGAGATTTCCAAAGAAAATGACTAGAAACATTCAAATGACAGGAGAAGTTTTCTCTCCAGGTGCTTAAGGAAGAATCAAGCAAATAAACAACAAACCTCTGGAGCCAAACTCTTTTCCAGTTGGGTGCTCTAGTGGATTGCAGTGGCAGGCAGTCGGACCTCAGAACCGTTAACAAAAGAGGATGCTCGATTTAAACACCTTTCCTGCATGCATTATTAAATGCAAGAGATAGTGTTGTAGCTATAAAGAGCCACCAAAATCAACACATTCTGCTAGACATAAAACGCAAAAAAATAGCAACAAAAAAGAAAAAGGTCTTCACTGGTGCTCGATATTATTGATTCAGAAGTAAAGCAATTTTAATATCTCTTCAGGGGATTTTCAGCAACAAGCAGGTCATTAATTCATTCTGCTAAATTGCTTATTCTATATGAAGAACATGGATACCGAATAAAATCGTTTTAATTTATGTCGCGCAGACGTGTCAAGGGGTCGAATAACTGTTGTGGGGGAAAAAATTAAAATATCAATACAAGCTTTCTGGGAAGGTGTTTTTTGGTGGATGTGCCTCTAAAGAGAGTTTTAATTTTATTTGAGACAGTGTCAGATTTATTTCTCGAAAACCTTCAGGCTTCTTCAATAATATCAGTATCAAAAATAACTCATATTTTACTTTTAATTTTTCATGATACAGAAAAAAAAGGTACAAAATCACAGAAATCTCTCAGCAGACCTCTCGTGAGAGGCTCCCGCACCCTTCATGATGAATAGTTTTAAAGTTTACAAATTATTGTGACAGCTCCTTTTCTCCCCAAGTGCCATTCAGATTAAAGGAATCTAATGCTGGCGTAAGCTTGTGCAAGGCAATAAGGAACTATTGCTTTCCTGTCACATATAATTTATAGCTTTCTATTTCATCTGTTTGCCCGTGTGACTAATCCCCAACTTTTTCCTCACACTGGCCTCAATCAATACAACCTCATCCGCACTGGCACATGGTAGGCCACGGGTTGAGTTTGATCAGTAACTTTGAAACCCCTTCCGAACCTGGGTGAGTCAGGGTGGCGGGGGGTTGATGTGGAGGCTGCTGATTAGCGTGGGCCAGGTAGAGCCAGTGAAGCTGATCACTGAGGTGAATTGATGTGATTTCATGCTTTGTTTGCAAGATCACCCAGACCAAAAAGGGCAATAGAGAGTTTTTTTAGGACCTCACCTTTTGAGACGGAACCACTGACCACATCCGTGTTTGCGTATGTGTTGGATTTGATATCTTTTTCAGAAAATATATCTGTGGTAGCTGCCATGATGCTCAAATTAGAGCTGAGAGATCTGAAAATATTCAGGAAATGGTCTTTGTCAATCTTGTTAATCAGATTTGCTTCTGTCCTACCGGTCTTGTTCTGGAGGGGCTGGGTCTCCTGTTACTAAAACTGGTTGAGGTGCATTTTCCTCAAGCCTTTATGAAGACCCAAAGGTAGCTGAGAGTTTGGGAGTTTTTAAAAGTAAAATAAAGACAAATATTTATGTATTATCTAATTGTTTTATTAATGGTTTTCCCAATTAATAAAAGCTGACCTGTTGTCATCAGTTCAGTTCATTTCAATTCAGTTTATTTGTATAATGCCAATTCACAAATATCATCTTATGGTGCTTTACAAAATTAACAGATCAATTTTAGATAACTAAATACATAGTCAATTGCATCTTGTCATTAAAAAATAATTCTTGCCGATTACATACATTCCAATTTGATTGTAGTTGTAAAACACTGCAGTCAAGTTTAGCTTATTATGCCAGTAGGTAAAAAAAAGTTTTGAACTAAGAAAGCCCAGTGGAGTCATGCTTGTAGCAATCCCTCTTCCTAAGCAAATTTGTGGGGACAGTGGATAGTTGACTGCCTCAGTTTGTCAACTTTGCAAAAATACCACATAATGAGCATGCATGCGTTGACAGTGGAAAGCAAAACTCTTTTTGTTGATGGCTGCACGATAAAGCTGAATTATTAAAGAAAAAACTAGAGTATAAAGATTTGTCCGTATCCTTGCAAGCCTGTGAAACCCCAAGCTGGCCACAAGTGACTTGAAGTAGACATCAGGGCCCATAACTGTCCTCTCCATCCTGAAGCGACCCCAACAAGCAAAGAATGCCTTCCATAATAGCATTGGAATTTTCATATTTTCACGTTTAACAACATAACTGCATTAATTAAAATAAAAAAATATTCATATAATATATTATATCCGTTTGATCTTTTTCGTTTTGTTTGTTTTAGTTTGATCATTTCTAGTGTGTCTTAATGTCTGGCTGGCTGTTTTAAACTTTGATAAAACACTTTCTGTTACACTGTGAAAAGTGTTTTTGAAAAAAGTTTCACTGAAGACAGGTTAACTGAGAACCACTCATGAAATTTTCTTTTATCCTCCAGGATCATAAGAACAAAGGTCCAGCAGCCTTTCCATCCGTCTCCTGATGGGTCATCGCTTTCAACGCCAGGCCATACAATAGGTAAAGAAATACCATCTTAGAGCCTACACATGTGGATATTATAATTTTCAGATACATACTAGGAGTTGAATTGTTTTTCATAAAAATTGCTAAATGGGGGATGGGGAATACTTGTAAAACATAAACTTACATCTTAAAATTCACATTTAAAACTGGTACAGTCACTGATAAAACGAAAGTGGCAAAGTAATTCCGTTATACAAAACAGGGGACACCACTTAGAAAATTCAAGGCCTGTTTATGTGCTGGCACAGTTCTCAAAAAGGCTACTTTCTGACCGGCAAATGTGAATTTAGAAAAAGTAGTCTCCAAATTATCATTACTAGATCTCATTAAAAACTCGAGGGACAAAATGAAATTTACAGTCCGGATGTTAGTTTTTATAAAAAAAAAAAAAAAAAAAGCAAAGCTCTATTTCTGAGCACTCTAACTCTTTAACTAAGATTGCATTGCACTTCTCTAAAAAACCTGCAGTATCAAACCCTATACTTATCTTCTACCGTTTAGTGGAAGATCTAAGTTTATGATGGCTGAAGTCATACAGTGAAAAATAACCTAAATATCCGTAAATGTGTTATAGAAAGCTGTAATAAATAGTATTTTGTTTTAATGTTGACATTTCTGACTGTACTTTGTGTATCAGGTTTCAAAAGGGTTCATAAATTGGAAAGGGATAGGATGACTGGAGTTACTTTGAGCTGGATACAAAACCCCTTCACCAATAGGCAAAGCTTTGTGAAGATGCGCGTGTTTATATATGAATAGACATTGTGTGTGGTGCACTACAGGGGTCTGTGTAGAGACCAAAATAATTTATGTGTATAAACGGTGTACTTAAAATGTCAAAATTTTATTTGTTATATTTGCTGACGGAAAAATAACGGGTTGTAGTTAATTAATAGTAATGAAATTAATGGTTTAACATAAGTATTTTGTCACCTAAACTTGAACAAAGCAAAATACATTTCCCTTCCTGTATTCAGAAAAAAATCGAAGGTCTCAAAATAGAAAGAGTACATGAAATACAATTCACAGGTGCGACAAAAGGTTGTAAAATGTGCTGAATATGTCATAATGTTCACATTCAAACAAACTGCCTAAAACAGCTAATCCCATTATAAAACTTCATTACAACCACTGAATTTATAGCAACAAAAAAAGAGCCAAAACACCACACTTGTAATGTGTATAGCTATTGTAAAGTGTATAGCTCCATGCAATAAATGTTGGTTTGTTGTCTTGGTTTGTGATGTATATGCTGCTTAATGTATTGTGTTTGTGGACTTGCATTTAACTGTGCATGTTGGTTGATTATGTTATATTGACAGGTATTGATTCATAAACTTAGCAACTAGCACTAAAGGGGAGTAGACTTAAAGAGTAAACTTTATCCTACTCCTTTTTTAGCCATGTAAATTGAGTGAATAATTGTGATGGCTTCATCTCAATTAGTACATCGTTAATACACATTTAAATGTTCAAAGTGAAAAGGCAATTAATAAATTGATTTCTTTCTGCTTTTTCCACAGTACCAAACACAGCTTCCCCACCTGTAACCAGCGCCTCCAACGACCCTGCAGGGTCCTACTCCATTAATGGAATTTTGGGTATTCCTCGGTCCAATGGAGAGAAGAGGAAAAGAGATGACGGTAAGAGGGACATATTTAATATTTAATGAATAAATAACATCTAAAAAGCTGACAGAAAGTTTTGCATTTTGAACTGCTTTATCCTACAAACTCCTCTTTGCTGAGCTTGCATTAAAGCCTGCCTCAGTCTGACCCCTATGAAACACCTGAGTCTGGACACCGCTGTGTCAACCTGCCAACGAGTCTTTTGATTTGAAGACACGACCTCCGCTGTTGTCTCCTGCAATTAATCTTTATGGAAGTGATTAAAGGGCTTTAGATAATTACATGTCAAGATGATGTAGCCAACCACCCAGGTCAGTCAAGAAAGCTGCTGTAGCTCTGAGGAGGGCTTTTCAACCCCCACTACCTCCCAACAGCCAAAAGTAGCTTCACTTCTTCTGCCGGGTTGGTGGGTATAAGGAAGCCTGAGGCGATATAGATTATTGGTTCTGTAAGCAATAGGCCTCCCTAATGTCACTACATAAGAAGCTGATGAGAATAGCTAAACAGATGCAGCTGAGTTAGAAGGCATGCATGGGTACGGAGCAGCTATCTCAAACAGGGTGGGGAATGAGTGCCTTATTTCTGCAGTTCTCCGGAATGAGAGCTAATCAGAGCTCGGCGGCAGTTTACATAGCATCTTTCTTTGTTCTGGCGTTTGTTGGGGGGGAGAGAGGTTTGTGGGATATTGAGTGGAATTGATGTTTTATGTGCATGTGGGGAGGGGAGGGATGACTAATGACCTGTCAGAGGTAGATTTCCTGGCAAAGATATAAAAACCAGCATGACGTGGACATGGCAAATGACATAATCAAGTCTTTTCCCTGTAAGAGATGCAATCGTGGGGGCATAATGCAAACGTCTGGTGTTTTCTGGAGGTTCATTTTCAGTCATTCAAGGACCCTCTGTATTAGCCGGGGTGTAATGTCTAGTCACTGAATGATAAAATGTGGGCATTTCTATGCAGATTACTACTGAAGGGCAAAGAGGTATTAAAGGGCATGCAGGGGAATAAGCAGTGTGTTTGAGGGGAGACAGCCAGGGCTCTTTTTTGTGGTGGTCCTCCAGCTGACAGCGCCATGTTTCTACAGCTATTCAGCCACAAATGATTCCCCTGATGTGTTGCCATCTCCATGATTTAGGTGCTCGGCCAGCGTTACGATGAAAGAGAAGAAAGCTGTGCGAGGGTGTGTGCAAGGGTCTGTGTTTGTGTCAGAGCAGGACTTGCACTGAGAATGGTGAGGGAGTTCATATATATACATATATATATATACATATATATATATATATATATATATATATATATATATATATATATATATATATATATATATATATATATATATATATATATATATATATATATATATATATATATATATATATATATATATATATATATATATATATATATATATATATATATATATATATATATATATATATATATATATATATATATATATATATATATATATATATATATATATATATATATATCAGTGCCCAGCCTGGTATCTACAACCACAGACTCACAGATATTTTATCTCTCCCCAACATAAACTTCCGATCTTTGCCACACACAAACATACTCAGATAGACACACGGTTGCAAAAGCAATGTCTTGCCTCAAGCCACAGTTTGTAAGAATAGTATATTACACAAGATGCAGCCCTGTAGACACTATCATCCTGTTGCTCTTTTCTCTTAAAGTGCACCTCACCAAAAAGAAGAAAAAACATGCTTAATTGAAATATTTGTTTAGAGAGGTGATAGCATGTTTAGGATTTTTGCTGGGATAAAAATTCTTTCTTGAGTTGTTTCTGTTATAATTAATGTTTTAATGTTTTCCATTGTTTGCTTATGTGTGCTTGTTCACTTGTTTTTCTAAGTCAATTCACTAAGTGAAATATGTTATATAGATTAATTACACACAGGCTGATGTTTTCAAGCCTTTATTTCGGATGATTTTCTGCTTACGGCTAATGAAAACATGAAATTTAAGATTAGAATATTATATCAAACCAATAAAACGCTTTTTAATACATAAATATCGGCTTAATAGAAAGTTTGTTTAATGCCTGCTTAAAGGTTGTTTTCACAAGGCACTTTTAATCCAACAAATGAGCCTCATCATTATGGATATTCTGATTTATTGCATATGACTGTATATATCGCAAATAGCATTCAGGAATTCCTCAAACTCACTGTTAAGAGAAAAAAATGCTTTTAGTTTTATTGCTGTGGTTGCTTGCTGATTTTGTCATGTTTCAGCGATGGCTTGTTTGCTATTTAGACATATTTTGCCTCGCTCAGTAGTCTGTATTCTATACTGAGTTAATGCTTGGATTAGATTTCCTCACAGCGCAGTTGCTTCCCTGAGCCCTATTTAAGTTGGTAAGCCTCATGATTATTATGGCACAAGCAGTCATTATCAAAGGATGAAAACACGAACAAAAAACGAACAGAGGGAAAGGAGGAGGGGAAACAGAGGGGATAGGGAGGGGAGTGCAACACAAGCTCGAGTGAAATGGGTTGGCTGTGGAGCTCTGAGTATTTGTTTTAGGCCGTGGCTGTGGCTCTCTGCCAAACAGGCAGACAGCTCCTAAGTTTCCAAGTCAGCAGTGCCCTTAAAAAAGGCTCCCCACCCCATTATAGGAAGGATGTAGAGATAATGTAGTGTGACACACGTTATGTACACTGGGTCTCTGCTAGAAGAGCTTCAGGGACACAGGTGTCATAAGAGCCATTAATCTACCAATGTCACATGTTATTGCAAATTAAAAGCACCATGTTACAGTTGGCAGCTATTGTTGCGAACGGACACGGAGCGGCAGCGCAAGCCAGACCCCTGGAGACGGTGACCAGCCTTTGGTGAACACGGCTGTCCGAACATTTTACAAATTGACACGTATTAGAATTCACAATTCTGCAGAGAAAAGCTATTACTTCTCAGATTAACATCCAAGTAGCTTTCCACCACCCCTACTGCTTCTGACTCTATTTCCTTTAGCCAAAAACAAAAGAGGGGCGTAAGATGCTCTTTACTGAGAAACATATAGACATATAATTTGTCAGTATTTAGGTTCAAATTTAATTCATGACTTTATTTTTTCACTGCATGAAACCAGCTGAGCACTCAGCAAACATGAAGTCAGAGGTGGTTCTTGCAAAAATGGCAGCCAGCTTCACTTAAAACCACTCACCAAGCTAAACAGATTAGAATATAATATTTGCATTTGAGGTATTTTTGACAGAAAACTAACACTCTGGTTGTTTGTTTATTCATTGCTTTCCCAAGTAGAGCAAAGGTTTTACAAATCACAAATGTCCTGTCTGAAATCAGTTTAGAATCCGAAACAGGTTGGACCAGCCTAGTCTAAGCATTTTTGACTTTGATTTAGATTTTCTAGAGATTATCAAATGCAATCTGGTTTCAAAAGAAACCAAAAGAAAAATGGCACTTTAATTTAGCAAAGATTAAGAAGGAATCAAAAGCTTCAAATCAGATACTAGCATCAAAGTTCTTTAACAGCCACAATTCATTTGGCTCTATATAGCCCTGGTAACAAGCCATTCATATGATTTAGTTGGGATGGAGAAGGATGCATCTTAATGTTGCAAGATCGTAGCTTTTGTAAACTGGATTTGGGTCCCAAATTAGTATGAAAACACTCAGTGCAAATGGCCCAACACATAAGTAACCTTAAAGGGTCTGCTGCTTCAGATAATCACAACCTTTGAGTCTAGAATGGGGGAGAGCAACTTGCAGCTTCAAGCCACATGTGGCTTCTTAATCCATTCAAAGTGGGTCTTGGCCAAAGCTGTCACAGAATAGAGGAGTGTTTTTATTTATGTAAATATAATAATGGAATTTGCTATTTTTTCTTGCAATATCTTAATAAAAATTCCACCACATTAAGACACCAAAAGTAAGAAAAATCTTTTTTTCCACTACTTTTCATTTAGTCACGATTTTTATTTTTTATAAACATTAAATATTTAATTCAGAAAAAGTTATCTGTATTCTAAAACTAAAAAAAATATGATTTCAATTAAATGTGTAGAACTTCATAAGGTGTTGTGACTCTAGACATATTTCATTAATTAGAGGCAAGGTGAAAAATAACTTTTTATATCATAAAGGATGGTGAAACCCCGCTCTTGAAGAACAGGAGCTTTCCATTCCCTTCAAATAGTGAATCCTACAGCGAAACTTGCTGATAGAGCAAAACATGTTAGAACATCCCTTTCTTGCTGATGGAGCGAGAAGACAAAACATTTGCATCTGTAAAATCCCTTTAAAATTTGTTACACTAATAGCTCTCTGTTCACTTCGTGGTGGCTTTATATTGATTATTACGTGTAATACCTGTTACAGACTTATCTTTTATAACAAATCTGCCGAATCAAGAACCGCCAATGAATGAAATGACCAGAAAGTAACCCCAGACATGAGCCTGGCAAGCATAATTATTCATTTCAGCTGTCTTGCTTTTGGTAGTGTGTTTCTTTTTGATTCATGAGAGAAACACAAGAAGAGATTTTTTATGATAAAGATTATCATCATGCAATTCAATAGCCAAGATAACCAGTGGCAATCAGAATGTGTGTGATTGTGTGCTACAGGAACTGTTAAATTTATTATTTCTCATCTCTGAGTGTCACGTGGACTGAAACAGTGGATCTGAGATGAGTGATAGTGGGCCTCTGTCACACCTTGTTCTGTTTATCAGCATCTCTTTTGGGTGCAAAGGAAAAACACAGGAAATCAGAGAGCAGCAAAATATCTGCTCCTAATTGCAACATTCCAAATTAGATTATTAAGCCATTTAACTCAATTTTTGCAGGTAATCAATTAGGCTCATTGCATAAAATGCGTAAACCTACACATTTTTAACTTATAGTGAGAGAAAACCTGCAATTGTGTGGGGTTTTTGTTTTGTTTAATTAATTGAATTTCCATCAATCCACTGAGTAATTTGGTACCCAGTCCTTAAAAACTAATTACAGATCTTTGGCGATGCAGAACAAACATTTTACATTCCACAGACAGTATTTCATTTGTGTTTACATAATCAAAACATTCAATTAGAAAAGCAAAATGCAGCTGAGTTCATCCAAATGGATGCAAATGAGTTTTAATTTGATTCCATTTAGCCCAGAATTGAATCAGGCGGGGAAATTATAGAGGTGTGTTGTTGTGAAAATGTATGGTGGTGTGTTAAGGTTAAAAGAGCGAATATCTGTCGGCATGTTACTTAAACAAACGGTAGAGTTAGTGGGAGGGAAAAGGAGAAAGTTTTGGGTGACTTCAAGTTACCAGTTCAATCTTCCCACAAATCAAGCAAAAACATTAAGACCTCCGTTTTTGTTTAATCTTCTGCTCACCGCAGGCTTTTCAGAGGAAGCTAAACCTCATTCAAAGCTAATGTTCTGCTTTTTTGTTTGTTGGGAGCAGACTCATACCAGTCCTCAGAGATGTGTTGGCTGAAGCTGCTTGCTGGGGGTCATGACCTTTGGGTGCCAAACCCGCAGAGAGGAGTCTGTTTTACGGAGCTGGCTATCTGATCAGATGGAGGCTGTTCCCTCGTTACCAGAGTGTTAATGCAGACTGATGTCAAGATGAATATTGTCACTCTCAGGGATAATCAATAAATGAGCAGGGAGAATGAATAGGCATGTAGCTGACACATACAAAGCCACTGTGGTCAAAGATTGTTATCACTGCTGTGTAAGGGGCTTATTTGGGGAATGTCCAAACATTTTGACTGACTTCCTGTTGTGAAAGTCTGTACTGCTGGACACTTTGTGGGGCCTTAAACGTCTTTAAAGGTTAATAATCAAAGGCATTGAGATCTTTTTTCTAAGCTTAATTAACAATAAATGCAAAACTAATAAAGCAGTAATCATAGTTTGATGCAAAAATTAGCAAATAATAACCCAAAAATATTAAAGACCATTCCTTTTTTGTTCTGTAATTGTCACCACTGTTACCATCTCTTGCAACAAGGATGTCCCGGGTTTGAATCCAGTTCTTCTGTCAGGAGTTTGCATGACCTCCCCATGCATGTGTAGGTTTACTAGGGGTACACTGGTTTCCTCCTATAGCCTAATGCACATTAAGGCCTTGGCATACTTTCCTCATCAATAAACACAAGCTTCTTGGACGTTATGGACAAACAGTCATACTAGTCACTACTAGCCATACTATTTTTAGCACAGCTGAACCACAGTGTTCCACTCAGAGATATACAGTTTTTTTATTAAAGCCTCTTAAGGAGCTATAATGTGTTGGTTTATACATTGACCAATCAGAGGAGAAGTTGAAAGAAACCGAAAATGGTGGATTTCCCTCCAGAATGTAATCGCAGTTTTGTTGTCCCTGAGAGATAAATTATTTCAACTTCAGTAACAGACAGTCTTTCCTCACTGTATTTCTTTAAAACAAACTTTGTTTTTGGCCTTCTCCTTTTGCTCATTATCGGATTATTTTGTATACCTGCCATGTGCTTGCCGTCACCCTATGGAGCTATATTTAGACTGGTGATTTGTCTAGGGTGTAAATACAAAAAAAAAAAAAAAACTCATAATTTTCTTGGTATTTACTCCAGGGTATCATATTGTGTGAATCTAATACAGGCCCATGCCTCAATATTATAATGCTGTTATTCAAACTACAAGTGCAGTCTTATATTTACTCAGCATCATTAATGGAATTGTCTCAGAGCGTTGCAGGTTTGTCAGGATTGACGAGGGCAGATTGGACTGTCCTCAGTTTGAATGGGAGGAAGAGTGTGCAGTTTGACCCAGGATGGCTCGTCTTGTGCGTGGGAAGTGGTGAATGACAAATATGGTTGTGGGGGGGTATTGATCAGGTGCTGTGGCTTAGGCAAGCTGATGGAGAGTAATTAATGACTCTATTTGCTTTGGTAGAAAAGAGAACAACTGAGCTTGATAAAGTGACCAAGAGCAGCAGCAGTAGTAACAGGTGAGTGGCCTTCATGTGGCTGTGTAGCAATAATAATTTGTGCCAGACTGTCACAAAAGGAATAGTCAGCGTTGTTGTTTCCTTTTAATGCATGTTTCTAAAGAATTTATTAGGTTTTGGGGGATTAACAATTTCAAATTGTGACTGAGCCAAAATCACTGTATTGCCCAATACTCCCAGTTTCAGTTAACTGTTTAATAACTGTTAGTTGTTTTGTTTTTGTGTTGTTTATTTTTTCAAGAATGGAGTTATGGCTGTGCTGTGAATTTTCTGCCTAAGCTCACACCAATCTTCTATTATTGCCTCCACCCAGTCATCACTATGAAAACTTGAGATTTCATATGTCAAGTAGTAAAAAATGTATTTAAAGGACTATTCTTATAAAAAGAGAGATACCTTTCAGTGGCAGAAGTAATTAAGCTTTTTGGGTCATGTAGCTGGTAGGAGATTCGTTTTTTAATTAAATTTTAAAGTAAACTTGCTAATAGACAAATTGCTATGCCATTAGTAATCAATCTATCTAGAAGCCACTTCCCTCATGAGCATGGTTTCTTATTTTTCTTCTGTGTCTGTGTTTTTGTGAGAGATTGCTCCTGTTCTGTACCAATACAACTGTTGCAATTCGGAAAAGGAACTGTTCTCAACAGTTTAACGGAAAGCTAAATTCCTTAAATCCCCACCTATTTGCAATTCAGTTTTTATGAATTGACCTGTTTGCGGATTTTTATGAGGAACATAACTCCAAATTATTCTTGGAAAATTCACCTGTTCATTGATTTTTGTGGAGAATATCAAAAAAATGTTGAAAGATAATGCAGCTTGGGTAGCTGAAATATCTAGGCACAATGCTAACTGACACACTAATGGCTGGTGTATGCAAAGCAACCATTCCAGCAGCACAGTTCATTTTCCTTGGTACTGACTGGTTGTACCTCCAAGAGTGGAGATAGGAAGACTAAATGTTAGCTTCTGCGGTACTGCCAAGATAGTTTCCACTGTATGTATCAATGCATATCAAGATATTTGGTCTTTGAACTACTAAAATATGCATGTATTTTAGTTTTTTAGGGGGAGTCTAAAGTATATGTGTATTTCAGCTAATTTGCAGGCAGCTGTGGTCCCTAACCCCCATGAATACCATACGTCAAATGTAATGCACAAATGTATGCTTTTCTCCTTTAAATCCTGCTATTCAATACCGACGTGTTTGGACATATTTTTTATTTTATTTTTTATTTTGCATATGTAGACTGAATATAACACATACAGAAAATTGGCAATAAGAAAGACGAAAATCGTCTAAGCAAGTAAAAACAATGGCTCTGTGAAATCAGATAATGAAATTAGAAATTCTTCTTTTTTGCAACTAAAATGTCGCTAGAAAAATTTTAGCTTGTATTTTGCAGCTGTCAGCACAAATCTGGTTTTACACATTTGCAGATGCTCAGGCACACACTCCTTCTCCCATTCTATTTTATAGCTCATTCAGGTCCTTTTTGGAGAGTTGGGTTCATCCTTTGACCCTGACAAAAGGTCATGGAGCCGGATGGAAAGGCACTAACCCTCCCAAATGGTGCTATCGCGCAGACATGATTGATCAATTGAATCCTATGGCAGGGGAAAACGTGGGATTAAGTAGAGTATTATACGCACAACGAGCTGAGGCATGATGTTCATTTCGAGTTCATTTCGGCTCCCTCTTGCCACCAGATCAGGCAATCAATACCAGGGCCTTGCATATCATATATCACCACTCTCCCACTGAGGGAAGAACATAATCTGCAGCAAATTTAGAATGACAGATTTGTAAGGGAGCTGAAGCTTTCCTGGGATTCTGGAAGGAGACCTATGCTGCAGCCACTGATGGGAGTGGTGGGGCCTGTAAAAGGACTTTCTGTAAAAACGTTTTAAAGATTTGCACACAGCGATAAAAGCTAAGGCATCCTCCTCTGAACAGCCAGGTAATCAGGTCAGGAGTCGGGAGAAAATTCCTGTGTTTGGAGAGCAGGGATGATTGAACTAGACTGTGCAGTTTTATTCAGCCTCTTGTCCTCTGCCTCTGCTTCCAAATGGAAGCACATTCTCAAAGAGAATAAAATCAGTATTGAATTGTTAAAGGGTAATTGTACTTTAAAAAGCCACCCCATTTTAACATACATTGGGCTTTTTTCAGGAGGATAAAGGAAGAATGAGATTGTATTTCAGGAATGAAAGTGAAAAATCACTATAATGGGCACACTGCTGCTTTTATCATTTTACACACTTGCTTCAACAAGTATATACAGTATGTGCAAGTGACTGTAATCCATCAGTTACCAGAGGGATCTCAGATTATGATCCCGTTAATTTTGTGCTGAAAAATAAATTGTTTAATGTAACAACTGGCTCACAGCAGCCATTTAGGTGAAAAAAATGACAGTTTCCCTTTTTTTTCTCCTGAGACCCCTTTACAGAGGTACAAAATACACGAGGAGAATATAAAGTGCATATAGTTTGAAGTAAAGGCCAGCTTCCCGGGGTCAGTGTCTCGAATGTTGCTCTCTCTTCTTGTAGATGGTTCAGATGGTTCTGGCCCAAACAGTGATTCTCAGGGTAGCGTGGAGAGTTTACGGAAGCACCTAAGGGCAGACGCCTTCACCCAGCAGCAGCTGGAAGCATTGGACCGGGTCTTTGAGCGCCCCTCGTACCCCGACGTCTTTCCCACATCGGATCATGTCAAACCGGAACAGGTTAGTTGCCTTTTTTTTCTCACTCACTCACAAAACTCAAGCATATTCCCAATTTCAGGAAGAACAACTAATTAAAGAAATGGCTAAAAATGGCTAAACACCAGGATTACAGTCCGAGCATGTATATTACTGGGGGGGATCAGCAGGACAGCTCCCACACATTATTGATTTTGTAATGAAAAACCCATTTCTTGCACCTGCTGTAATTGAGAATCACAGTAAAGCAGCATCGAATGAACCAATATCTAGATTTTCTTCTGGGGTTTTTTGCTGCGTCTTACCTTTGTTGTTTACAATTCTGTATTATGTGTTTATTTGTAAAGACTAAGCATGGGTCAGGATGATATTCTCATGGTATGATAACTTTTAATATAAATTATACTTTTATGCAGTATTTAAGCGTAAATTCATAACAATTTAAAGAAATGTAAGGCATCTCAGTTGTGATAGTGCTCTCTGTATTTAAAGAAAAATAGAATAAACACCCACTAAATTTAGTTAAATTCAAATCACTTTCAATTCAGTTTTAGTGGATAGAATCAATTTACATCAAAAGTTCTTCCAAGTCACTATACATGATAAATTCATTACGTATACATCTAATTATATATGCTTTAGTTAAATTTAGATTAATAAAAACCATTCTAGTAAAAATAACATCTTAAAGTTGCATTCATATTTAAATACAAACAGACCAATACAATCCTGCTTTTATCACTGTACAATCAGAGTAAGTTGATAATTTCTAGGATCTTAGCTGAATGTATTAAATTGCTGACCTTGCATCAATATGTCTTGCAGAGCAAGCATGTGGCCACCGTACAGAGGAACAACTTCTCTTTTAACAGGAAGATTTAAATTAGATCCAGGCTAGGGGTGGCTGTCTGTCATAACTTAAAAGATATTAAGATTTTTTATTTTTATTTTATCTGAATCAGCTTTATTGGCCAGGTTTCTGCACACAGACAAGGAATTTGACTATGGTCCTGCTTTACTCCTGATGTACAGACATTATAAATATAAATATACAAATTTGGTGGGAAGTAAAATGTATTTTTAAGAGTAATCTGTGTATATAAAATATTATTACAAAAGTAAAGTACATGGTTGAATTAATGCAAAAATACATATTGCTAAAAACACCAATGGAATGAAAGCATATCTAAATTTCTCATGAGGTTTCTAGAAAATAAATGCCAGTATCTATCATGTATGGTCAACATGTATGCTTGTTATGAGGTTCTCAAACATCCTTTGCTAGGCCAAGGTGATGTGTGGAGGTTTTGAGTATTTCTGTCCTTAGCATCTACTGGTTTTTGTTCGCTTGCTGGCTTATGTGTGTTTTTTATACTCTTATTTGTAGAGAAAATTAATTGGCATTTGCAAAACTGCTAACACCTCCACACAACAAGACGACAATCAAATACCACCTTTTATTAAAAACTCTGGGCTTATTACCATGGATAACCCTTATTTACAGTGCTTTCATTATACTATTAAATAACAAGAGACGATTAATTTCTCCCCCCAAACTACAAGTCAGACCCATAAAGCAAAAAGCAGTCCCCTAATTGAGTTCATTTTAATTTCTCTCCAATCGGGGCGAATTACGCAGGTGATAAATCAGTGGGACAGGCCTCACCTCCAGAAGAAGGCCTAATTTGCAGCTAATTACGAAACTGATTCCTACTGGAAGATCAATACCAAAATGAATTGGAAATGACTTGCAATCACAAAGAGCATCAGAGAGAGTATTAAAAGGCAGGGGGGAAAGGTTTAGAACAGGAAAAAAAGAGTGGGTACATGAAAAAAAAGAAAGGAGGCATAGAAATAGTCCAGAAAAATCAGCTTTAATTTACTGCAATATTAATCAGAGCACTTTCCCCTTTCATGGGTGCCTCATGTTTTGTTTTTTCTGGGTTTTTTCCTCCTGGAAAATGTGTCCCTATTAGCCACTGTCTGGGTTCTGTAGCACGGAGCATTAAAAACCCATTCTGGAGATGCAAAACTCAATGGATTCACCCCTCCCACACTTCTGCTAGCCATTTGGTCATCCCTTTCAGACCCATCTTTTCACTTCTCTCCCTCCTGCCCTTTATCTGCATGATAAAACGTCTGTGTGGCGTCTGAAGCCGGCGTGAATACAGAAAAACATCCGACATTGTGCCAGCGAACAGTTGTAGGAGACAATTAGAGTTTATCTGTGATAGTGACAGACAAGAGCAGGGTCATGGGCATCCCCCCCTGTGGGAGCCCAGCCCACCGAACCACTTACACTCGGCTTCGGATAAACATTGTCAACACTCAGTCTCATCTCATTTAAAAACCTGCCAGCATCTGGTGTTAGTGTCTTTTTGCCTTGTTTGCAAAAAGACACTAAAGAGAGATAATTTCTATATTATTATGTTTTTAATATTATTTGGATATTTTTTAGCAATTAGATTAAATAAGATTTAAGTTTCTGCTTTAACATAATGGAGGTAATTAATATTTTGATTTCATAACGACAATAAACATCAACGATGTTTCGGATGTTGGGAATTTTTTATCAACGTGGAAATTTTACATCAAACACCAAACATTTTTGCAAAACCAGAGAACTGAAACCTTTCTAACTATGAAGTAACTTTGAAGAAAAGCATATATTTTAAACAGCTGGAGAGCTTCAAGTCCCTGGCAGCATGTATAGAGATTAATTGGTTAGAATTTCTTCTCTTATAAACCACTTAAAAAGTGAGACCATTTAAGAAAACAAGCAGCTAACATTGAAGTCAAATCATCCTGTAATCCGGTTTCAACTAGACCTTTAAGTCCAGTACTTAATGGTCCAACAAGTGAGAAGTTGTGCATATGCGTTTTTCTTAAACCTGCAGGCTTCTCCAAATTTAAAGCAAACAAACGAATAAAGAAAAAACGAAAAACTGTGAATTGTATTTTTTATAGATGACCACATTTTGTTTCTAAGAAACTATTTGCACACTTATTCTTAGTGGAAAAAGAAAACATATATTTTGGGATCAATATGAAGCATAACAAACAAGCATAACTGATTTACAACAAGATTAAAGTCAAAATCACTTGGTTTTTTCTGTAACTTGGTTCTGCCTGATCATTGAGACTAAATCAAAAGGTTTGAATGTGGTTTTGTTATGAGTTTTTAGATACCAAATTAAAATCAACAAGCTAAAGGAAAACAATGAATTGTATTTTTTCAAACAGGACCACATGGTGTGTCTGTAACAAAGCAGACTTGCTTTCTCCCTTGGCTGATCAGGGGTAGGACAGCAGTCAAGCACAAAGGGCCAGCTGACGCCTTGGCTTTTCACTCATCTCCAAATCCCACTTCCTCTCTCACACAATACCAAAATACATTCATGATATGCTTGAACTGCCACCCTGCAGAATGCACACACACACACAAACACACACAATGCTCCCCTCCAAATGTATACTCACACAGGTCTGTGTGGAGTGCTTAATGGAGGAGGAGAAAAGGAGGATTTCCATGTCGGTATTGTTTGGTTGTGTAATGATTCAACTGTCCTTTTTTTCCCAGGCTAATGAGTACTCGCTCCCTGTCCTGAATTCCAGCCTGGACGAAGTCAAGCCCAGTTTATCCTCTAATGCCAACCCAGACCTGGGCCCCAGTGTGTCGCAAAGCTACCCTGTAGGTAAGATCAAGTGCCACATTAACAATATGGCTTTAAAATGCCAAACTGAGAGGGTTGGAACTATAGAGATGCACCGATCAGAAATTTGTGGCTGACTACCAGTTTTTGTAAAGCTTTCACCTGCTAAAATTGATTTTAGCTGAGTTTAATTTATCTTTTAAGAACTTTAATATAAAAAAGACGCTAACATTTCCAAATCAAACATATTCAATGAAGGAAAGAGATTGAAAGCTCAAATTAAACATAGCAACACTGCTGTATACCTATTAGTTTACCTGTTATCTCTCTTTTATACTGCCTGAATGGCATATACAGATACGTTGAGACATGTCTGGACTTGAAATATTTTTACATTTTTGGATTTCATCTCTCCAGATTTTAAACATCTCACTGATACAGAAAATGAAACGTTGAGTCTTCTTCACTAACAGTGTCCACACTGAGGTCTTTTGTTTCCAACTTCGCTTACTAACACTTTGGTTTGTGCTGTTTTTCTTTTTTTCTTAGGTTATTGTTTTAATATGAAGCCTTAATTATAAGTTGGAATACAATCAAGTGCACGACATTTGTTTTTTCTCTTGTTTGCAGTGATTTATCCTCTTGAAGGTCTAGTTGAACCGAATTACAAGAAAACACCATCATTTTTGTTTAGCTGCTGCTAGTTTTTTAAAACTTGCTCAAACTGATGAGAGAGTATTATAGTGTGTTCACAGATTGAAAACAGATAGGAGTTTTTAGTCTCAGGTCAAACTCTGGTCAAGGTGAAAATTGTCTAGTTACTAGACAATTTTTCGGTGCATCTCTATGGAAACTTAGAAAGATTTTACATATGATGAATGCTGAGAAATGTGTGACAATAAAGATGAACCAAAAAGATAAGTGTGAATGCTTTTTTTAACACAGCTGAAAAAAGTAGCAGTGATGTGCTAAAATCTCAGCAGCTGTCCTCGGTCCAGTTTTTGCTGAAGAAGCAGGGTGTTAAGAAAGACTAGGAGCTTGTTCCGTCACCACTGGACAAGGACCTTTGGGTGTCAGCACAACAAAACTATAGCTGTGCATCAGAGCAAGGTCTCTGGGAAGAAAAAAAATGTGCCACTGTGGAGGACTCTCAGCTACTCCTGTGATTTTTTTCTCTTTTTTTCACAAGGAGGGAGTTTGTGTAGCTCAAAGCAGGAGTAATGTACTTCGGTAAATACGCTTTGGCATTTCTGCCGCCTGACTCTAACACCATGATCATTTATTTCACCCTCCTGTCGCTCCTTTGCTCTGTTTCTTTCCCCTCCTCCTCGTTGTCTCCTCTCCTTGTCACAGTTAATGACTGCCTGGCTAATTGAAATATTGTTCCGTTGTTGCAGTGTTATTACCAAGAAGAAGGTTAAGTTTACTGAAAGTTTACGATGACTGTCGGTGGCCCGAGATTAATATACGGAGCTTTTATTAAAATTCATATAATTATGCAGAAGCTATCAAAGGCAATGAGGTCTGTGTGTGGTTGTGTATGTGGAGTGGTGGTGAGGGGGGTGATTGAAAATTACCACAGCCCTTCTTCTCAAATGATAGTCAAGCGGTCTTACAGGAAGAGAAAGATCCCTTTTCTCATTAATATGTGGGAGGTAGATTTCTCCCCTTGTGAGGCGGGCCCCTCCTGAGAAGAAAGGTGTATGTTTGTCCTTTGTGTATGGTCCTAGAGAAAGCAGGCCTGGGTCTGTAGGCAGCTTTGTTTGCACCTGGGATATTTTAGATGGCCTCTACAGACAGGCCTTCCTTTCTGATTCACAGGTGCAAAAGAGACAGGTAGAAGGGAAAAAACAAGGGTTTTTTGAACATGTCAGTGTGCTGACCTGCTTTGGAATTAGTAAATATGTTGAGAGAATAAGTAACATAAGTGAATATGTCAGCATTTTTCTCAGTAAATATATTTTTTACTGTGCTATTAGCTTAAAATTTAAACCAGACGTCCCAATCAAAGTAATCTACATGTGTAGATTAGTCGATAAATCAAGCTCTGTTAAATAAAGCAGAGTGGCACGGTAAATAAGAGCTTAGCATGGTTCCTCATATGTATTCAATACATATAAGAGAAAATAAGAGAATATAAGAGAATACTTTGGGGTAATAACAACTTCAAAACATCTCCTGTATGGAGAAACTAGTATTAATTTCAATAGCAAGGACCACGCTTAACAGAGATTCCAGTTGTGATTGTGATGGTATTGAAGGAAGGGGTTGGAGCAATGAAGAGTCTGGGAAGATGCACCGACAGAGGCTTAAGATGAAGATTCAGTGCGGAGGTGCAGTCTTCTGGAATTTATGTAAAAAAAAGGGGGGTGAAAGGATGAAAGGATGAGGGAGGGGATGAAAGGATGAGGAGATGAAGGGATGAGGGAGTGAATGACGGGATGAAGGGATGAAGGAGGGGATGGAGGGATGAGGTCGGGAATGAAGGGATGAAGGAGGGGATGAGGCCAGATAGGGGGCCGGGAAGGGAGGGATGCAAAAACGATCGAAATGGTAAATGGCCTGTACATGTAAAGCGCTTTATTTAGTCCTTGAGGACCCCAAAGCGTTTCACACTACATTCAGTCATTCACCCATTCACGCACACATTCACACACTGGTGATGGCAAGCTACATTGTAGCCGCAGCTGGCCTGGGGCACACTGACAGAAGCGAGGCTACCGAACACTGGCGCCACCGGGCCCTCTGACCAATACCAGTAGGCAGAAGGGTGAAGTGTCTTGCCCAAAGACACAACGACTGAGATCGAGACAGACTCAGACCGCTTGGCAGGCTCAGTTTATATGGACTTCAGAGTAATTAGAGATGCAATCCGGGTATGAGACACCAGGTGAATTTAATTTGAGTAGATTGCTGAATGAGAAGTGGATATGGGGTGTGGTCTTGCTCTAGAACTTAAGTTAACACATTAGGTCCGCTTAACCATTCTTCCAGAAAAATGCCTTTTCTCTCTGATTTTCATTTCATTCCATAAGTTTGCAATTGGATTCAAATTGGTTGATTGCCCATTCTTGCAGCTTTATTGTCTCTCTCAAAAACCAGTTAATAGTTTGCAATCTTTGTCTTGTTTGTTTCACCTTCAGATTCTTATCAAGCTCTCATGGTTTTTAAGGTTCTGATCCACATGCAAGATATTCCCAGGAGACAATGGAAAGGTTTAAAAAGTTTATTGCAACAATGAGGAAATGTGCAAAGCATTCAGATCTTGATTCTGGGGTTTGATTCTATGTTCGGTAATCGACTGTGAGGAGAAACAGACGGAGGTTTGAATCAATGGATTCAATGTTGACACACAATGGTGAAGCACAACTTGGAACAAATGAAGTGGACTTGGCTGGGGCAATCCATGAGTATTTGAGTATTGGCAAGTTGAAGAACAACATTTTGTGATGAAGAAAGTGGGCATACTCATATAGAAGAAGTGGAACACCAGGGAGGAATGAGCAGAACTTTGGGTGTTGGTTTGGGTGATGACGATGTTATAGAACTGGAGCTGTAGTTGTTGCAGGTAGGAGAAGTTGAGAAAATGTTGAGATGTTGGAGAGCGAACAGGTTAGAGCAGAGTAATGGTGGAAAGATGAGTCTGAAGGTTGCTGGTTGTGGTAGATCGTCCAAATGGTTATGGAGCAGTACTTGAAGATGGGAGGAGACAGAAAGCAGCTTGGAGGTAGGAATCCAAGAGTACACAAGGAGATTCCTTTGGAGCGGGGAGCACAAGGATATAATTAGTGTGGGAGCTAAGAACATGGAGACACTAGGAGAAACTATGAAGGGCTAGAGGTAGCATAGAAGACAACACTTGGGCATTAAAGGACCGGCAACCATCTCTTCTCATCCAGCAGCTTGATGATTTACAGGCGCACAGCTGCACACACTGCACAGCCCACCCCTCCAGCGAAAACTTACAGCTTCAGCGCAGAAAGATAGCACCACTCAAACACAAACAACCTCAAACTCTGACACAAACATGTCTCAGTACGTTTCTCCATTCATCCTTTTTTCAGTTTTTAAAAGTTCCAGAAACAAATACAAAGGCCTCACTTCAAGTTTTTACCTCCAAATTCCACTGTTGGCATGTCGTTTTTGGGGTGATGTGCAGTGCAGTTCAGTTCATTCTCCAAACATGACTTTCAAAGAGTTGAGGTTTTTTCCCATCTGAGCACACCATAAACTCTCAGTATTTCATTGAATTGTCTAATTGTGCTGCAGCAGACTTCAAATGAGTTTCAACATGCTTTTTCTTCAGCTGTTTTGCACCGTGAATCTGAAAAATGGCCATTGCAGTTCAGTGTAATACATGTTATCTTAATGGGAAGACTGTACCTGCAATATTTCTAAAATCCTCGCTAGTGGTACTTTACTCTTTGATAACCGATTATGTTTTGACTTTTCAGACAGAATACTTAGAAAGAGTGTCTGTTAGTGGCTGGTTTATGATGAAATTATATTTATTGTACTTCTTCATTATGAATCCAGTGGTTCTGTTTGTAACAATCAGAAGTTTGAAATATGTCTGTAACCAAAGCCCTCTTAACCTTTTATTAAAGCAAGATTGCAAAGGCAATGAAAGATCTTTTTATCATTGCTCCTCACAACATGCTGCTTGTGTGATACCATTGGTATTGTAAAAGAGTTTTCACACCATGAAGTAGGACTAAAAAAGAGGATATTAATCTGTGGTGATAGGGGGCATGATTGCTTTCACTAACAGATTCCTGCAGGTTTTTTGGTTTTCTAAGGCTTTTGCAGCTTCTTTATTCATGTTTCCAATACTTAGTCTTGGCGCCATCCCCTTTTATTACAAAGAACTTTATTTGTGGACTACTTTGTTTTGACCTATTTGTACATGTGGATTACTTGGGTTTTTTGAGACATCTGGGGTGAATTTCATGACAATTTATCCATTAAAGATATATCTACTCAGGACTATGTTAAGTTTATCCCAAGCCCTTCTATGTTCTCACAGGAGGCAAAGAAATAAAGCATACAGAGGTCAAACTAATGGAACAAACATTGCTGTGACTCACTTGGTAATTACTATTTGGTTAGTGGCTCATCTGCTTGGTTTTCCCCCCTTAGTGCTTGTGTGGCTAATATGTGATATTCAGGTGTGTGGTCTCCCTAATGACTGAGTATTACAGTTTACTTGCCAGCGATAAGCTTACCAGAGGAATTTTAAGCTCTGCAAAAAAAAAGAAGCAAATTATCTGCAGCATTTAGGCCCAGATCCAATTTCAAATTAATTGTGTCTTTACGGTGGAAGGAACTGGAGAGTATGTTCATCCTTAATTTTTTTTTCTAAATGCCAATTAAAAATGCCTGCAGTTATTGATCTTGTTGATTTTATGCCCTGGAATTTGCATAATCTATTAAAAAATGAATGATTCATGAAGTGCTCATTGCCAGAGATTGGGATTCTCAGTGAACTGAAAGAGTTGGGAGATAGAAATCTTTTGTGTCCTCTGCTTATCCTATTAAGGCTCAAAAAGTACCTCCAATAAGAAAAGGGATTTAAGGGCATTGTGCACATCATCGAAATTCAGAGGCAAGAAGGCACTTCCATTAAAAGTGTGCTTTCTCTCTCTCTCTCTCTTCCTCTCCTCCACATTATTCTGTATTACCTGCTAAATAGTCCCTCTTACCCCATAAAAACACCAAAGGGCTCCATGAATATGTGGAAAGGACAATTGCATATTGTGAGGTAATTTCTATTGTTGATATGGGAAGTCATTTCTTTGATGAATTCCCTTTCGAGAGACGGATTTCATCTCAAGAGCTTCTTATTCTTGTTCATTCAGATTGCTTAAAATTCAAATAGTGAGGGGCTGTGCGGGGAATTGGTGAATAGCTGAAGGAGAAACCCTGAACTTTTTTGTGTGTGTTTTTCAGAAATAAATGAAGAGATGGGCCTCGATACGGCCAATTGTCCACTATTTCAATAGAAAGTTTTAGTATTTTCCTAAAAGTAGTCACAGCCCGGCTGTTTTCTTGATGGCACTTTAGACTGGGGCCATGGTATTGGGGCAGTGAGCGGTTTCTCTTGGACTTGCAAAGGAAGTTTATTACACCTTCACTTGGTGATTGTCACTTAGGGAGGTCAGTTTGTCAGATGATTTAAATATTACATAAAACCAAAATAAATTTATATCTAACAAAATAATGTTAAGGCATTGCCATGTTATGGCCTAAAACAATCATGGGGAAGACTGCTGACTCGACAATTGTCCAGATGACAGTCACTGACATACTCTGCAAGAAGGGTAAGCCAAAAACTATAATTGCTAAAGAAGCTGGATGTTTACAAAGTGCTCTATCGAACCAAGTTAATGAAAAGTTGAGCAGAAGAAAAAACATGCAGTAAAAAAAAAAGCCACACAAACAGTGGGAATAACTGCAGCCGTGAGAGAACTTTGATGTAAAGCCCCTTCAAGAGTTGGGGAAAGATTCATAAGGCATAGACTGCAGCTGGAGTCAGATCTTCAATAGCCACCACACACAGACATATCTAGAACAAGGGCTACAACTGTCACATTACAGTACTTGCACCTGAGCAAAAACAATGTCAGTCATGTCTTAACTGGCTTAAGATGAAAAAACATTGGATTGGTGCTCAGCATATCTATGTCATTTTTTTGATGAAATTCAATTTTGTATTATATTTAAAAAAAAATACGGGTCTGGAAGAGTTGAGAGGCACAAATCCAAGTTCCTTTAGGTCTAGGTAAAAGCTTGCAAAACCACTGAGGATCTGGGGAGCCAAGCCCCACTGGAGTGATCTAGTAATTAATGCAAAAGGAGCCCCAACCAAATATTGAATGCATTTACTGTAGAATACATGAACATACTTTTCAGTCTGCAAGAATTTCTGTTATAAAAATAAATTTTCATTGGTTTTGTATAAATAAATTTAAAAAAATAGAAAAAACACATTTTCTTGTTTGAATTGCAGTAAGTCCTAATCCTCAAATTAACTAAATAAATACTTGAAATTTATTATTTTGTTTGTAATGAGTCCTTAGAATATATAATTTCACTTAATAAATTGAACAAGTGAAAAAAACCTTTTATTTATTACGATGCACCTGTATTTAAAGTGAGAACACTCGGACATTCACATAAAGCATCAAGACCTAAAGAAGACAAGGTAAACCCTCTACAATCCTCGCAAACTGTTGGCATGTCGCCCCACAGGGGAAAACGTGGGCTCTGAAATTAATGCTCATCTCGTCTTTACAAAAGCAAACTAACCTTTGAGCACACATTTGATAATGAATGACTTTCAGCTGGTGTTTAGGGAATTAAAGCAATTTGGCTCTCCAAACATTCTTTACTTAGTTGTAATTAATTAGGGTGTGAGGTTTTTTGGGGGGGTGGGGTGGCTGGTGATAAATTGCCCCATTCTGCATATTGCCCCAAAAATGGAGGTCAGAGATTTTTGGTTGTTGTTGTAGCAAACATGAAGGTGTCCCTGTCATGCTAAATTTAATACTCTTGCAAGCAAAAGAGTCATTCACAAATGACTTTGTTCATGTGCCAAATAAAGAGAAGGTCACCCTGCTTTTCTGTTTGTGTGCTGAGAAACTGAGCTGACATTGGTGCAAGCCGTAAAATAAAAATCTGTGAATCAAATCATCTGTGTTAAGGTGGTAAAATAACTTCAGGTTGATTTCAGTCGCTCTGTGGAAATATAATATCATCCTGAACAAACCTCGAACTCTAGAGTTCAATATGTTTTAAGCTCTAAGGAGAGCTGTATTCCCAGCTCGGCATCTACTCCTACGAACTGCTTCTCAATTTGAGGCACAAATCAACAGGCTTTTGTAACAGCAAACCAAAAAAAAATCTTTGAATTGATTTTGGCTGTGGAGAGGGGGAAGAAAAGGGGGCACAGAGGAAAATAAATAGCTTGATTTGCTGGCGTTCAATCTAAGGGGGGACTGTCAGAGGAAGCAGGCAGTATAAAAAAGGCCATCCTTTAATGAGAATCTCGACACACATCTCTGTTTGTAAAAACAACAAAAGGCTAGGAGGCAGCTAATGAGGCTATCATTGCTGTACAGAGAGTTCTGTGAATCTCTGGAAGAGGGCTTAAAAAGGGGGACATAAAGCAAAGCGTCAGAGAGCTGCTGGCAACTTCCACTAAAAACATGATTTAGCACAGGCTGTTAAAGAACATATTCAACAGGCATACATTTACAGTGCCTTTTGAATATATTTGAACTGTTTCAATTGTTGTTATCTTACAACTAGAAACTTTTATGCATTTTATGACTTTATGGATGAACATGACAGTTGAATGGAAATTTGTGTGTAATTGTAAAGTGTCACAATTTGTTCACAGATAAAAACATGCAAAGTATATTTGTATTCAGCCCACTTCACTCTGATACCCTTAAATAAAGTCTAGACCAATTGCACTAAAACTCAGATGCCCCTGCATGAGTAAACTAAATTTGGGTGTGTGAATTTATTCTAAGTGTAAATACAACTGTTCTATGAAGACCTCGAAGGTTTGTTGAAGAGCATTAAGGTATAAACAGGATCATGAAGGCCAAGAAATATAGCACAATGTGCCAAAAATATCACAGAGGACAGTTCAATCGATCATCTAAAAACAGAAAAGAGTATGGCACTACTACACACCTACCAAGACATGGCCATCCACCCAGGCCAGGGAAAATATAATTAATCAGAGACACAGCTAAGAGACCGATTGTAACTGTGGAGGAGCTACAGAGATCCACATCTATATGGTTCCTCCCAGATGGGAGAAAATGACAAAAGACAGTCATTAGTTCTGCACATTAGACATTTGAACTTAATAAAAGAGAAAACTATTGAGAGCACAATGGCGCAGTTGGTAGCACTGTTGCCTTGCCGCAAGAAGGTCCTGGGTTTGAATCATAGCCTGGGCCTGGGTACTCCGGCTTCCTCCCACAGTCCAAAAAAAGTCCACAAACATGACTGTTAGGTGAATTGGTTTCTCTAAACCATACCCTTAGGTGTGTGTGTGTGTACATCGTTGTTTGTCCTGTATGTGTCCTCCATCCTGGGGCCCCTTTTATTTAATATCTACATGCTCCCACCAGCCCAGATTATAATAACCAATAAGATTAACTACCATAACTATGCAGATGATACTCAGCTCTACATTACAATGTCACCAGGTGACTTTGAACCCATCCAAACCCTAAGTAAATGCATCGAGCAAATGAATGGATGGATGTGTCATAACTTTCTCCAGCTGAACAGAAACAAAACAGAGCTAATTACCTTTGGACCTAAAGAGGAACAATCAAGAGTCAACACACAGCTTCAGTTAATACAGCTAGAAAATACCGATCAGGCCTGAAATTTAGGTGTAGTAATGGACTCAGACCTGAACCTCCAGGGTCACATAAAGGCAATAACAAGGTCAGCCTTTTATCACCTGAAGAACATTTCTAGGATTAAAGGACTGATGTCACAACAGGACCTAGAAAAACTCATCCATGCGTTTATCTTTAGTCGGATTGATTACTGCAACAGCGTCCTCACAGGTCTGCCTAAAAAGTCAATAAGACAGCTCCAGCTGATCCAGAACGCTGCTGCTCACAGAACCAAGAAAGTAGAGCACATCACCCCAGTTCTAAAGTCCTTACACTGGCTCCCTGTAGCTCAGAGAATAGACTTCAAAATACTCCTACTAGTTTATAAATCATTGAATGGCTTAGCACCAAACTATGTTGAAGATCTACTGTTACCATACCAATCCCCCAGACCACTCAGGTCCTCTAATTGCAGTCTACTCAACATCCCTAGAATTAGAACCAAACATGGAGAAGCAGCTTTCATATGTTTTGTGTGTGCTTCTTGCTTTATTGCTGTTTTTACTTTATATGCTTTGTCTGTGTTTTACTACTAGATTTATTTTACCCCCTAATCATGTAAAGCACATTGAATTACCTTGTTGTTGAAAGTGTGCTATACAAATAAAATTGCCTGGCCTTGCCTTACATACATTTGTTTAATATCAGGGATAACTGTCTTTTAAACTACGTTTTGGGTCAAACATTTTGGATATCCTTCCACAAGCTACTCACAATAGTTTGCGGGAATTCTGACCCATTCCTCCTGACAGAACTGATGTAACTGCCACCTCTCTCGGGCACGTATTTTCCGATCTGCCCACAAATTCTTTATAGGATTGAGATTTGTGATAGACACACCAGAACATCAACTTTGTTGCAACTTTGTAACCCACATTTGCGCTCACGCTTTAACTCCCTGGCTCATGTCTTAAAGGCATACTCCGCAACGTTTACACTTTAATATAATGTTTTTTTCAAAACTTATGGTGGAATTTTATCATCTATTATGTTCATTTTTAGAGTTATCACCACCTTACAGGGGTCCTTGGCTTTTTTCTGCACTATAGAACTTTTGAGCGGCGACCCGCCGCTGGAAGTGTTCTGCTTTATGGCAGAGTCATACAGCCTTGCTGTTTAGAGACTGTAGAGATGGCTGATCCATCAAAGAGATCGAGAAATCCCATATCAGAAGAAGCTAGAAAAAGAAAAAGAGAACGTGATAGAGAGAGAGAGCGCAAAGACCAGAGTAAATATTGGGCCGGCTTTTCCTCGTTGGAGAGTTCTTTTGGAACGAACGTCATGTACTACGGACGCCGAGTTAGCCGTGCTGCTAATAGATAGGTAAGTAATCAATGATTTCACCGGGGTTATAGTGTTTGGTCTGGCATGATGCTGTTATACAGTCCTAAGAAAGCTATTTATTTAATGTGTGGAGGTGGATGAACATAGTTTGGATGGTATGCTTTACAGTATTAATGTGAATTACACAACCGAGTCGATCTCCGTTAGCCATCTAGAGGCTAATGTGATGCTAATGTGTAAGACTCTGTTCTGTAGATAAAGCTGCAAACTCCGGCGTTGTCGCTGTGTTTCAGTATATAAGTCAAACTTTTTTCTTTTGGTTTTGTCAAGCTAGTGATTTATATTTTTGTTGTTTGATTTTTTTCCTAAAAACACCTAAAGATGTGGGCTGATTCTAGTGTCGGGAGGTGTTTGCTATGTGGCGCTTAGACGTTCTCTGTATCTAATCTCACTGTTTATCCAATTACCCCGACCTCCCCCACAAACTGAATACCTATCTGTGAGAGCTTTACTCTAAATTATCCCGATTGTTACAGTTGAATTGCGAACTGAAACGGCGCTTGTTTGTTGTTTGGGCAAGTGATTTGGAAAGCAGCCACTGAAACATGCCTCTAATGAGCGACAGAGAGATTTGATTTTACGACAGTGATGTTGCACGGCCAGCCTGAAGAGGGCGACAGAGAGCAAATATCATGAAAGTTGCGGAGTATGGCTTTAAGAAGTTGATTCAACATTTCCACACAATGTTCTTTTATCATGATGCCATGTATTTAATGTTGTGCACCATTTCCCCCAGCAGCAAAACAGCCACACAACATGCTGCTGCCACCTCCATACTTCACAGTTGAGATGATGTACCCAGGCTTCCACTTCCACTTTAGTTTCATCAGACCACAGGACATGTCTTCAAAAATGAAGATATTTGCCCCTGTGTGCATTTGCAAACTGCAATCTGGTTTCTTTTGGAGTAACAACTTCCTTCTTTCTGATTTGCATTGCTGCATATAGCTACTGTCTAAACAGCTTCAGCCAGCATCTTCTCCAGGTCTTTGGTTTATGTTCCAAACCAAAAATGTTCACCTCTGGGACACAGACCCCATCTCTTTACTGAGTGGTATAATGGTAATATTTGTTTGAACAGATGAATGCACCACCTTCAAGCATCTAGAAATGTTCCCAAGGATGAACCAGACTTGTGTAGGTCTACAATTCTTTTCCTACATATTTCCAATTTCTTTTGACTTTCCCATTGTGTCAAACAAGAAAGCAGTGTGTTCCAGATTTGTCCCTAAAATGCATCCACAGGTGTGCCTCCAATTAACTTAAATATTTCAATTAACCTATCATAAGTTTCCAAAGCCATGACAAGATCATCTGGGCTTTCCCTCATTATTTAAAGAGATAGTAATCATGCTGTTTTTAAACTTCGGATTTTTAATACATTAATAAATAAATCTTTGATATATTATTTCTTTCGCTGTTGTAGCATTTAGTAAATAGAGATGATTTTGTTCATTCTAACTGACCTAAAACAAGAGAAGGTCTGATTAAACTTCAAACAGTGAGGGAAAAAAGGTGTACGTATCTTTTCATGTATGTAAACTTATGGTTTCAACAGCATGTGCTACTTTGTGCTGGTCTATCACATAAAAATTTAATAATTTAAGTTTGTGGTTGAAATTTTACAAAATGTTAAAGTTAAAGGGTTTTTAATGCTTCTGCTTGCATTCATCCCGTTTTTACCTGTTTTTGTGGGAAACTGGTGTTGCAACACTGAGTATAAAGAAAAAAACGTCTCTTAATGATGTTATTTAAGTCAGAGTGAAGGCTGAAATTTCCAGTGTGGGTTGACCTGAAAGTATTGATCACCTGATTTGATCCACTAAATCAATATCAGAGCGTGTATTGATGAAGTGACCTACCCAGATTAACAAGTTTTGTAGTCAATCATCAATTTTCTCCACTTTTACTTTATCATCTTAAGACTTCAAACAGCCTTGTTCCTCACATAGAGGGGGGCTTCTTGACAAGATACCATGGAGCTCATGTTACTTTCTGTAAAATTATTATCATGTATTAGTGAATTTGAATCAGTCGTTGACTTTCATAAAGAATTGAAAAGACAATACTTTCATTAAGACAACCATAGCTACTGCGGAAATAAAAATAGGGTCAGTGTGGAAAGACTGTCAGTAGTTACCCTTGTTTGCACACACACACACGTACACGCAAGCACACAATGGCTTCACCCCTGCAGGACCCCCCACTACAGTACTCCCACGGCTCCCTTTGACTTATGTGCACTGGCTTGTGGCTAACTAATTCTTATAATAAATGAAAGGTCCAGCCTGACCCTACTCTTCTCTGCAAAGCTCTTTAACTCTCGACCCTCGAGTCTGAGCGCTTTAACAAAAAGACACATTTGAGCAGGCACTCATACAACGTGGCCATCGGTGGAAACAAAGGAGAGCAGTTGTTCAACAAGAGATGGTTAAACAGATGTTTAACATGAGATTTGTAGCTTAAAATGTTGGATCTGATCATTTATGATAATAAAAAAATCTAAATAGATATTATTCAGCATTATAGTAAAGAATTCACCTCCATGTGATTTGTTCTTACAATAATATTCTTCTGTGGATATTTCAATAATAAACAATAAGAATCTAGTATATTACAAGAAAACAAAAAATTAAAATTAAGTTTTTTTTACTATAACTGCTGCTTATAGTTTGATTTTACAGAGCCCCACTAAACTATTCATAACCCTTGAAATCAAATCAAATCAAATCGAACTTTATTTATAAACCAAAACAAAGCTTCTCAAAGTGCTTTACAGATTAAAAATGACCCACAACCCCCCCTTCCCAAAACCCAAAAGTAAAAAAATGTTCCACATTTTGTTGCAACTTCAATTAATTCCTATTTACAAAAGACTTCAAGCTCAGTGAGATTGAATGGAAAGCATCATGTTACAGTCTACAGTTAGACTACTGACAGAATTCTTGTTATAGAATTTCATTAAGATTTAGGTCTGGACCCACAGACAACATGCTTTGATCTAAATCATTTAGTTGTAGTTCTGCTATATGTTCAGAGTTATTGTCCTGCTGGAGGAGGAACCTCCTTAACAGTCTAAAATGTTCTGCATCCTCTAACAGGTTTTCCTCCTGAATTGTTATAAATTTAGCTCCATCAATCTGCCAATCCATTTTGACCGGCTTCCCTGTCCATGGTGAAGAAAAGCATTTTCACAGTAATATGCTGCCACCACTATGTTCAGGGTGATGTGCAGTTGTTCTTCTGCTTCCAGGTGTGTTCTGTGTCCTCTGCGTGGCTTGTGGCATACTGCAAAAGTGACTTTCTTTTACAAGGCTTTCATTTTAAATTCTTCCACCTTAATGTGTGGGTCTTTGCAGTTCATCTAGAGTTGGAATAAGAACTTGGTTGTTTCTCTGATTAATGTTTTTGGCCTGTGTGTTTAGGTGGACCGCCATGTCTTGTTAGGTTAGCAGCTGTGCCATTCTCTGTTTTCAGATGATAGTTTGAATTAAGCTTTGACATTCAAAGCTTGGGATGTTGTTTTATAACCTAACAGTGCTTCATGACCTTCTGCCTGACATGTCTCCCGTGTTCCTTGGTCTTCATGATACTTTATAACAATCCTCTAAGGGAGTCACACAACAGCTCTATGTATACCAAAATTAAATTAATACTATTTACAAATAAGGTGACTTTTGAAGGCAAATTTTAGCATTCAAAAACCATGTTTAATCTTCCTTCAACTTCACTATTATAAACTTTTTGTGTTAGAACATCACAAGGCATTCCAATCAAAACACATCAAAGTTTATCGTAAAGTTATGAAACTTGAAAAAGATTTAGGAGTTAGACTGCCTCTACGAATTACAAATACACAGGTTTTTTTTATTCTGCTGTATGCAACAATAAAGCTAACTGCTATGTGTAGAAAAAAAACAATGAAGTGGAAAAAGTTTCAGAAAATAAAGGAGATATACAGTATATTGAGAGATTAAATGAATATGCAGAGAAAAAACAGATCAGATATGTGTAAAAAAAGAAACATTAGAATGAAATAGGAAAGAGAATTTTAATAGTCCATGAAAACTGAAACAAGGCAACCAACATCAGAACAAAGAACACATACAAACATGAGCACATGCACACACTCTCAAGCAAACACATTTTTGTGTATAATTAAATACTTTTGTATAAGAACTCTTAGAATGATATATAATATCTTTATGAATATGGACAATATTGCTAAATGTTTTTGTGTTAGTTTTGGTCTGTTTATGCGGTTTCTTTGTTGAAAGAAAAAAAGAAAAAAACGAACAAAACACAAAGTTCATCAATATGTAAATGAACAAAGAAAATAAAACTAACAAAATCGGGAGACAACAATAGGACATAACTAAAGAGAACAACACAATCGCCAAATAAACTTATAAAAGCCTAAGTTAAATATGTTCAGTTACTCATAAAACTATAGTTAATAATGACTCTGCTGTCATTTCATCCACTAGTTCCTCATTAAATCTCTATTTATAGATGACCTTCTTTTTGAGTTCAAGTAGTCCTCACGGATGACAATATAGCAGGGGCCTCCATTACCCCCACCGCTGCACAGATTGGGGTTACATGCTGGGGTCCAAATGTCCCTGTGTCCAGCTAGGACAGCCCAGCCGTCACTATCAATTACAGAGCTGAATATCTGCAGCCGGAGAATTGATGGTGTGGAGAAAAACTCCCGAGTTTTCTGTCTGTACAGCCCATACAGAAAAGGAAGGATGCTTATGTGGTTTGGTCAAGCTAATGTATGTAGACATAGTTTGAACTGGTTAGTGAGAGACTGCAGTTCATCTGGTCTAAAATCAGCAGTAGCATAACTTAAAGCAGAACAATACTTTCTGATGTATTAAGTTTATGTAACAGACTATTTTCCTCGAGTAAGAGTTACTGTGTTGACTTATTCAGTAAATGGTGGTTGTGATAAAACATGGTGAAATTAATGAAAAAAAATTTTAAGTGGCTTCTTATATTATCGTGGTTTACATTTGACAAATTGGATTTTATAAAACAAATGCTAAAAAGTTGAAAAAATACTTTTGTTTCATATTTATGTGTAAAAAACAGCCTACAGCACCTTTCACATTTGTTATTACCCCAAGTGAAGTAATGCAAAAATTAAACTTGTATTTCAACAGCATAATCTCATTCTGAAAAAAACTGTTGAAAAGTCCAACCTTTAATATGAGTATTCAGTGCGGTGGCTAATAAAAATACCATGTTTGGAAATAATTATTTCTAAACAAAACTGCCAGTGCCACACTTACTGGCACTCTTAACAATCCCTTTAAGCATACTTTATTTTTGTGAAGTTAATAAAAGACTCAAAGAACATTTAATAGGTAATCGGCTTCCTGTTTCCTTGGGGCATAAATAAAGCACGACACAAAGGTAAATTTTGTTGAGCTATTGTTCAAAATGGGAAAGACAAGAAAACCTGCCTTACAACCACACAAGGGAGGGGTAGGACACTTCAGCTCTTAAAAGCAAAAAAAGTTTCAGCAGGATGATGATCAAAACCGTACTGGCCAAATCGACACATATATGGTTGACCAGACAAAATATCTGCCTTCTTTTATGATTTTGGGATTCATGCAGTGGCGTAGCCAGAAATTGCTTTTTAGGTGAGCTTAACAAAAAATGGATGGGCCATATAAATAGTTTTGAAACTAAGTTTATTTTTAAGTTCCACTGTTGCTTCGATAGATACGTCTGTATACATCAAAAACCAACAGCAAGTTTTAAACAAACAGCTTAGAACAAAGAGCAAAGTACACTACACTTAGACTACAAAGTGTAAACATAACAATACGTCCACTGTCAGATACCCTATGCTTGAAATAATTATTTGATTACCTGAAGGGTTATTATTAAGGCAACTTAGTCAGTATACAGTAAAGGTTTTAGAAGCTGTTAATCATGTTGCCTCATCGCGCTATTTTAGCTAACCAGAGCTAGCAAAGGAAGTTAAACAGGGCGGGATCATCTAGGCTCTGTGAGCTCAACGATTGGTCACCTTTTCCCAAGGGACTATGGCAAATGTAGCAGTGTGTTTAAAAGAAAGTCCCTAAACTAACAGTTTTATAAATCAATGTACATTAAATTATTGTCACATTTAATTGTTTTTAATGCATGGAACAGTACTTTATTGAATTAGTCTGGAATGTTTAGCTAGGGATTCTAATATTTTCAATAAAAGTGTTTGTTTCAAAACTACAATCTTAGACTTGGTTACACAAAGGAATCTCACAGCTGGCCCTAGCTTGTTTGGAGAGTGTGCAAGGCTTGTTATTTAACACAGCCAATGACAGCAAGTCTCACAAAGTTGTAAATGTCACCTCCAATTTTTTTTTTTATGATTATGACTTTAAGCGACATCCCTGAAAAACAAAAAGTAATTATATATATTTTTTCAAATTTCTTTTGAGAAAGCCCTTAATTTGGGTGGTCCCTGGTCCAAAATGGGTGGGCCCAGATCTAAATTCTGTAGAAAACATGTGGAGCAAACTGAAGAAAAGAAAACATAAGAGGACACAGGACAATGGCAATCTGCATAGATTGCAAAAAAGAATGGCCAAAGGTCCCTTGTTATGTACGCACTGACCTTGTGAAATGTTATAGAAGTGCTGTTTTGCAAAAGAGAGTTGTTCAAAGTCTTAACAGCAGAAGAAAACCCAAACTGAATAAATGTACTGAAATTAAGATTAGCATTTTTCAAGTTTTTTCAGAGAAAGTTCAGTTATTGCAATAAAACATAAGTTTGTTTTAGGCAAGGCAAGGCAACTTTATTTGTATAGCACACTTTCAACAACAAGGCAATTCAAGCTGCTTTGGGTGATTAGGGAATCAAATTAAAGTAGTAATAAAACAACAATAAACGCACAAAATACAACATTAGAGACACATAACATATGACACATCTAAAGCATAGGACATTCCAGCTATTAATATTCACTTACTGAAAGGTAGCTCTGAACAGATGGGTTTTTAGCTTTGATTTAAAGGGGGGCTTTTCACACATCGTTGCCAGGACATCTAAAATGGAGACGGTGCTCCATGCCATCAATAGCAGACCTGTTCACAGAAGAAGTGATACACGGATTTAATTTCACTCACAGTGGTATCTAACATAGACAACATTTCCTTCTATATTGGAAAACATGAGGACATTTTCTTACTTCCATTCTCAAAGTAGTTAGTCCAATGTTTTCCTATCGCTAAGTGGAAATATTCACAGAAGATCCTTTTAAAATAGAAATTTTATATTTAAAATTCATTTATTTTAGTACATTTTGTGTTTAAGTCTAACTTAATATTTTTTCAAGACACAGGATGAACTGTTGCGCATTAACCCATAACTCTGTGGGTGACTGAACTTTTTGTGTGTATCTGCTTTGTCTGCAGGCCGAGATATGGCCAACACAACCTTACCCGGGTATCCTCCTCACGTTCCCCCAACAGGCCAGGGCAGCTACCCAACCTCAACACTTGCTGGAATGGTTCCTGGTGAGTCAGAAATTGCGTCACTGTTTCCTTTGTCATTAGTGTCGACTACAGTGTGGTATCACCCTCAAAATGAAAATGTGTAGAAGCTGCGAAGCAGGGTGAGGGGGCATTAATGGTGACTTATGCAGAGAGGTGAAGAATATAGATTTTTATGTGCAATGAAAACAATAAAAAGACATAAATCTGGGAAGCAATGGTTCCATCAACAGGCACCACTAAAGATAGAGGCAGTGAGCACGGAATATTTTCCATTGGAAAGAAAAACAAAGAAATGCACATACAATAGGCTACAATGGCTACAGCAGTACCATCAAGGGCTCCAGCCATAGAAACAGTGAGTCAGAGCTACCTTCTATAGAAATGAGTACACATAGTGTAAAGGCAGAGATAGCCGTGTCATTGGTTTATTCCAGGAATGGAGCAATGCTAAAGACAGAAGCACTTAGTCACAAATAGAAAAACAGAGAGTTGTTAGTCAGTATCTCTATCTAGCAAATAAACACAGCTAAACACAAAGGCATTGAACCAGGAGTAAATTCAGTGGGAAAGAAAACCAAACAATACACAAAGTTATTGTCAGTTACTCCATCAATGGCCCAGTCCAGGAAAAAGGCCCAGCCAAACACAGACACACTATGCCTGACATACTTTCAATGGGTAAGAAAATCTAACTTTAGACAAAAGTAATGGCTGCACATTGGTCCAACAATGTTTAGGAAAAGACAGCTAAATATTGAAACACTGTGCCAGAATAACTTTCTATGCGAAGCAAAACCATTAAGTACACAAAGTCAATCAATGACTTTGCGCAGGAAAATCTCAAAGCTAAATACTGATATAAGCATGGTTAAGAAAAACCTAGGTTTACATCAGTGCCTCAGTTTAGAAAAAGGACATCTAAACATATGAGTGCTGAATTTCTATGGAATTTCTACTTTCTATGGGAATGAAAACAAGAAATACACAAAGTTAGTGGCAGCAGTAGGTCCGTCAATTGCTTTGTTTTGGAATAAATAGTTAAACACAAAAGTATTGAGTCAGGGCTAGAGTCGACAACAAGAATTGAAGCAATAGCTCCAAAAAAGACAGTCCATTTATAATACATTTTAATGGTTCAAATTAACAAAACAAATTGTAAGCTCTAGTTTTTTTTGTTGCTATTTTTGTTTTTGTTTAATCTTTCATCATACTTATTCCTTACCCTCATCCTGATCTCATTTGCTCTTCTATATTTTGAATGGAGAAAGAATTAACCTTACATCAAAGGGATTAAAATTCAGGTTAAATTAAACTCTTTTTGAAATCAATAAGCTTTACATTCACCAACATATTTCTGCAAACAGTAGCATCTATTTAACAGCTGGCAGTAAAAATGAAGCAAACTGTCCCCAGTAGCAGTGCGGTCTACGTTTATGTTTGGATTATAGATGATGAAACTGCTAAATCACAGGGGAGGAAAATAATACAGACAGAACTGCTTTTACTTTCCATGTGTTCTTCTGAGGCAAGCAGCAAAAGATGAGCTCCTTAATCCTATGGCTTGTGGTTTTGTCTTATAACTAATTCATCCTATACACAACAGCTAATTTTTAGTGACAGGACCCAAACACTGTTAAAGGAAAGCCATTTTTCACTAGCCTCATATAAAATCTAGCCTTTATTGTCTCATAAAAGAAAGAAACCTGTTATACAAACAGGAATGTTCACTGGCATGATCTAAGCTACTTCCCCTACAATTAAATTCTGGTGCAGGAAAAATCCAAGCTCAAACCAGAAAGGTTTCAGATTGAACACATTAAAATTTTTCAAAGAAAGGTGACAGGATTTATGGCAACAAATCAAAAATGTATGCATGAAACTGTTTATTACCGCTCTGTATTTATTAGAGGGACTTAAAATATGCTGGGCACAGAAGAAAGGGTTAGATATCCATAAATGGGACAGGGAAAGCCACCTTCAGTGTCACATCCTGTGTTGTTCAGTGTTGCATAACTTAAGTGAAATGAAAAAGAAATAAATTACTTGCTTGACTGGGTGCACACTGATGACTATCACTCTCCGTCTCAAATTGCGTCCTGTTTTGAATGACGAGAGATGAGTGTATGTGAAGTGGCATGGGTTTTGAAATGCTAATTGATTTGTTGTTTTGTTTTGCAGGGAGTGAGTTTTCGGGGAACCCCTACAGTCATCCACAGTACACAACCTACAATGAAGCCTGGCGATTCAGCAATCCAGCATTACTAAGTGAGTAGTATTTGATGAGAAGAAGAAAATGACAAACTTGTCTCTGAAACTTTGGTTAAACGTTGCATCATACCAGCTGCTGTACCAGTCCTACAGCTTAAGAATAAGTTTGTCCAGCAGTCACAAAATCCTCATTTATCATTCAAGACAGATACCTTAATTATTGAATGTACTCATCAACAGAGTTTTCAAACGTAGAATGTACCTGTCTTCCTGGGTCCTACAGGGCTACAAAGTACACTCTGAATTAAGATACAGTATGAAAAGGACTTTGTAAATATATATTTTTTATTCCCATACCTTGCTTTGGTTTTCTGTGTACTCACATTACAGCAAAACTGAGACTTTTGTTGTTTTCTAAAAAAACAAAAAAATAAACAGGAAAGATAATATACAATATAAGCTTTACAAGAACGGACTAAGATTTTAGCAGCGGTTTTGCAAATAACCAGGCATAGGGGTTCAGTATACTGCTCAATATCCAGACTTATTAAATCGCTATATTTTGCAAGCCTTCAGACCCCTCTAGCAGCTCTTTTACAAAAAAGCAACTAGTGTAACTGATTGTGACTTGTGAAAGCACATCTTCATACTCTACACAAGCAGCAACTCATGCTGACATACGTCCCTTAACCATCTTAATGTTTGCCTCAGGTATAACTAAGATGACACAGAGACTCTTCAAAAAGGGAAAGATTAGAGAACATTCTGTTCAAGTAATCCAAATGTGTGTTGTTCTTCATATTTAAGGTAATGAATGTAAGGGAATGGCTAGCCGTCTAAACGTGCCAACATCTACAATCAGAGCAGTGAATAATAAAAAGCTTAAAACAACTTAAACTGTGTTTTCTAATAACCCTAAATTCTAATCACTTGTTCATCAATCAATATTCCTGTAGATTTTATCAAAATCCACTTATAACTTTTGAGTTATGTTTCTAACTAACAAACAAACCCTGGCGAAAACATAACCTCCTTGGTGAAGAAAACAAAATTACATCTGCAAGGAGACTTTCCTATGACTTTTACCCCGTTTATTTTACATATCATTCATGGTCATTTCTTTGGTAAATGGCAGTGAAAGCTGTTATTTGTTGTTTCAAATGGTTCATTCTTCTGTTAACTTTCAGGTTCCCCTTATTATTATAGTGCCGCATCGAGAGGCTCCGCCCCTCCCACTGCTGCCACTGCCTATGACCGTCACTAGTTACCATGGAAACCAAATCAACCTACAGGACCACGGCCTCAGCCTCCATATTGCCCAGGTGTGAACAGCACGATCCTCTGGACACTGAGCAAAAAGTGCATAAAATGTCCCCGGCTAACAAAAAAAAAAAATTAATTAATTAATTTTAAAACAGAGGAGAAAATGTATGGATTCAAGATGACCGCCGTCTTCTCTCATCACAGCTTTTCTTTGGATTTTTTTGGACACCCAAAGCCAAAAGAAATAAATACACCATGATGAACACTGAAAGTTTGAACCCTTGGTTTAACAAAAAGGACTCCAGACAAAAACATCTTGAATTTATTTTCCCCACCTGTGGTGCCACTCTTCTATCCATAGCAGATCAATACTGTACATTCCTTTCCTCAATGGGTCCCAGCATGGACTCTTTCCACAGCGTGAAATGTATCAGCAGTATTTTTTTTTCCTTTTGCCATTTGTTTCCCACTCCAATCAAATTTCAATGCACAGAGATCAAGGGAGATGAGCAGCAACCCGTGCAGGCTGTGACGGTTGTTTTTCAGTCCATCTGAGCAGGCACTGACCAAACATCCAGCATGAGTGGAAGAAAAAAAATCAATCGCTTTTGATGCCGTGAGAAGATTAGGACATGTTTTCTGTGAGACACAATCAAGATGTAAAAATGAAAAATGAAAAAAACACCTGTTTGAAAAATAGAGGGAGCCATGTTATTATAGCACCATGGCTCACTATTTGCAAGATTTCCAGAAAAGATATTCTTAAAATAATTTTTTATTTCATTGTTTTTATAATTTGTAAAGACTGATTTGCAGACTGCTTGGCTAATGTTTGACTCTATTTGTCAGGAAGGTAATCAGGCAAAACCATTTGAGTGTTTTATTTTTGTGTTAAGTTTGCACTATTTTGGAGGTTTGCAACACTAGACTGTGGTTATGCAGAAAAATAACTGTGCATATTTGTTTTATGTAAAAAAACAAAACAAAAAAAACCTGACTGTAAGTCTTATGCGTCTCAGTCTGTAAAGGCACTTACAGTTTTTCAAAGCCCATCATCTCACGGACTTGATGTGCACTATACTACTTTATGTTCTCACTGCTCATGTTTAAGTTCATTAAGTCTTTGGCATTCAACTGCAGAAGTAAGGATATAACAGCCATTTCAAGTCTAATTTGTCTGGATTCACTCTGATTGGATGATTCTGACATCAAAAAGCAGGGTGACAATTTCAGCTATAAATGCCTTAAACATGTCCCCTCCTAACTTTAACTCCCACATGTTTCAGGACAAGTATTTTTTATTTTATTTTTCCAGTAAGACTGGAATCATTTTTTCTCCATCTGTCAAGTGAATGTATTTGCGTTTGCCAAAGACTTAGTTTTTCTTAATGTTTATTTACAGGCCACCGATATGCATAATAAGAGCAGTATTATTATTATTATTAATACTATTATAATTATTGTTGTTAGAAAAGCCCACAATGGTCACGAGGAAATTTATATGTATAAATTCTATGCAGTGCAAAGATGGTCATCATATGCATATTCAGCTGTAAACCTAAAGGTAGGTGGAGTTTATTTAATGTTATGTTATTTACGATTTCTTCATTTTGTAGAAGTATTTTGTGTGTATGAGAGTGTGTGTGTATGTGTGTGTGATATGAAGACACGTCTCTGTATATACAGTAAGGAAAAACTGTCTTTCATGTTCATGGGTATTATCACTTTCATCATGCCGGTATCACTTGTAAAATAATAAAAGTGTCTGAAATCTTTTATGCAAAACAATCTGTGATGTGTCTGACTGAAGCGATCAGTTCGCGAACATATATCTAATCAGGAATGGTATCTACAGAGGTGATTCAATTCAAGGGTGAAACTTAATATGAAATTGATTCAGTAAACAAAGATGAATATATTTCAGACCTTTCAATTCAATTCAATTCAGTTTATTTATATAGCGCCAATTCACAACAGATGTCATCTCAAGGCACTTAACAAGAAGTCATTTCAATACATTTATACAAACATTCCAATCAGTTAAAAAGTTTCCTATTTAAGGAATCCCAGCAGATTGCATCAGTCATTGGCGTGAGGTAGGGCCCCGTTGATGCAGACTTTCCAACCACAGCAATCCTTCAGCAATCCCTCATACTGAGCAAGCATGTAGCGACGGTGGAGAGGAAAAACTCCCCTTTAACAGGAAGAAACCTCCAACAGAACCAGGCTCAGTAGGAGCGGTCATCTGCCACGACCGTCTGGGGGTTTGAGAAGACAGAGCAGAGACAGAAGGAACAGAAGATCTGATATAAGAGAACTTTCTATGTTACAGAAAGTAAAAAGTTGATAACAGGACACAGTGGATGTTCAGTTACTGGGAGCATCATCCCAGTCGATGCCCCCCGTCCAACAGGAGATTCCAGCCAAGCCGGATACAAGATCAAGTATATCTTCTATGGAGAGAAACACACTGAGAGAAAACAAAGTTAAAAGTCGAAATAACAGAATGTACTGTAATACAACTGGAGAGTTGTAGGAGAAAAGGAAGTAGAAGAGTGAAGAAAATTGGTAAGTCTGTCCTCCAGCAGTCTAAGCATATAGCAGCATAACTACAGAGATAGCTCAGGATGACCTAAGCCACTCTAACTATAAGCTTTATCAAAAATGAAAGTTTTAAGCCTGGCCTTAAAAGTAAACAGAGTGTCTGCCTCACGGACTAAAGCTGGGAGCTGGTTCCAGAGGAGAGGAGCCTGATAACTAAAAGATCTGCCTCCCATTCTACTTTTAGAAATCCTAGGAACTACAAGTAAACCTGCAGTCTGAGAGCGAAGGGCTCTTTTAGGAACATATGGAACAATTAGATCTCTGATGTATGATGGAGCTTGATTATTAAGGGCTTTGTATGTAAGAAGAAGGATCTTAAATTCTATTCTGGATTTAACAGGGAGCCAATGAAGGGAAGCTAAAACAGGAGAAATGTGATCTCTCTTTTTAATATTCATCAGAACTCTTGCTGCCGCATTTTGGATCAACTGAAGGCTATTAATGGCATTTTGTTGACTTCCTGATACTAAATAATTACAGTAGTCCAGCCTTGAGGTAACAAATGCATGGATTAGTTTCTCAGCATCACTCCTGGACAGGATGTTTCTAATTTTAGCAATATTCCGGAGGTGAAAGAAAGAAATCCTAGAAACCTGTTTAATATGGGATTTAAATGTCAAGTCTTGGTCAAAAATAACGCCGAGGTTCTTTACGTTATTACTGGGGGCCAATTTAATGCCATCCAGATGAAATGATTGACTAATCAGTTTCTGTTTAAGAACTTCTGGTCCAAAGACGGAAACTTCTGTTTTGTCAGAATTTAAAAGCAAAAAGTTTAGGGTCATCCATGTTTTTATGTCTTCCAGACATGCCTGTAAACTTCCTAACTGACTGGGTTCATCAGGATTTATGGATTAATATAGTTGTGTATCATCTGCATAGCTGTGGAAATTTGTCTCATGCTGTCTAATGATTCTACCAATTGGGAGCATATATATGGTGAACAGAATTGGTCCAAGCACAGAACCCTGTGGAACTCCACAAGTAACCCTTTTGAGTGAAGAAGATTTATCATTTAGATGAACAAACTGGAATCTATCAGACAAATATGATTTAAACCAGCCTAGTGCTGTTCCTTTGATCCCTGCAACATGTTCAAGCCTTTTCTAGGAGAATATTATGATCGACTGTGTCAAAAGCAGCACTGAGATCTAACAAAACCAGAACAGACACAAGTCCATTATCTGAGGCCATGAGAATATCATTAGTAACCTTCACCAGTGCTGTTTCAGTGCTATGATGAGCTCTAAAACCTGACTGAAACTCTTCAAACAGCTCATTACTGTTTAGATGCTCACAGACTTGATTAGCAACAAATTTCTCAAGGACTTTGGATAAGAAAGGAAGGTTAGATATAGGTCTGTAATTCACTAAGTCATCTTGATCAAGGGAAGGTTTCTTGAGTAAAGGTTTAATTACAGCTATTTTAAATTCTTGTGGTATCTATCCATTTACTAAGGATAGATCTATCATATCCAAAATGGGGCCAGGAACCAAAAGGAACACTTTGGGTCCAACATACAAGTTGAAGGTTTAGATGAGGCTAATATTTTTGATAATTCCGAAAGCTCGACTGAATCAAAACAAACATTAGGCACAAATGAGGTTCTACAGTTCTTTCCGATGCTGCCTCATTTACTGAGGAAGAAGTAATCATGTTTGGGAGGATGCCAATGATTTTATTTTTAATAGAATTAATTTTATTTATGAAGAATCCCATAAAGTCATCACTGCTAAGAGCTGGGGTAATAGTTGGCTCAACAGAGCTATGACTCTGTGTAAGTTTGGCAACTGTACTAAAAAGAAACCTAGGATTGTTTTTATTCGCCTCTATTAATGATGAAAAATATGCTGTTCTAGCTTGTCGAAGGGTCTTTTTATACAGCAGTAGACTGTTATTCCAGGTTAAATAGGAATCCTCTAGATGTGTAGAGCGCCATTTTCTCTCCAACTTCCTAGTATTCTGCTTTAAAGTATGCAACTCTGCGTTAAACCAAGGAGTCAGCCTCCTATGGCTAGCCACTTTCTTTTTTAAGGGGGCTACACTATCTAATTGCCAAACGCAATGAGGACGTAACGCTGTAAACCAGACCATCAATTTCTTAAGGGTTAGAGATAGAATTGCTGCCATCCACTGTGTTACTCTGAGACACTGAGGAAAGTAAGAATGGAACAGATTCTTTAAAAATTGTTACAGCATTGTCTGATAAAGCTCTACTATAATGACATTTTCTTTCAGATTTAAGATGGTCAGTTAAATTAAATTCAAAAGTTATTAAGAAGTGGTCAGACAGGATCGGGTTATGTGGGTGGACTGTTATTTCCTCACACTTAATACCGTATGTCAGTAAAAGGTCCAAAGTGTGTTTGCCCGAGTGGGTTGATCCCTGTACTTTTTGAGTAAAGCCAATTGAGTCTAACCCTTCCTTTCAACCGGACGCGTAAGCAGCACGTTACAGGAGCAGCACGTCATACCCAGCTGATAGCCACCACTGTAGTCAATAGATCCCTTTCCACCAGAGGCGAAAGCAGCAGGAGTCTGCCGTGTCTGAGGAGCAACATGTCGCCGCACTTTTCTAAATATAAGCAGCAGTCCTATTTTCTACACAGTACGCCTCTGAAACACGTAAATTTCTACATTTTGGATAGGGGAGACAGGAAATATACGGCTCAGCACCGGAAATTTTCAAAATAAAAGAAACATGCTGCTTTGCGGTTGCTTTACTTTAAAAAAAGTCACTGGCGTGGCGGATTGATGCCTGCTCACACCAACTATCGAACACTCTTATGGAGAAACCTTATATGCACCAGCATGCTAACACACACACATAGATGTGGGGTCTCTGGTGTTTAAGGATATATTCTTGGGCTGAGGTTATCATTACTAGAGCTTGATTAATCGGTACCATGAGTTTTTCTGTGACATTGTTGTTGTATTTTTATATCTATTTTTGTGTGATGTGGTTGTGTAGTTCTTAGTTCACGTTTTTGGTTTGTTTTGTCGATGTTCCTTTTTCGTGTTTTGTTTTGTTTTTTCCCCTCTCTCTGCCGTCCTGTGGGTATGGAGGCAGACTTCAATGTCTTCCTGTGTTTTCTTTGTTCCCCTTCCTCTCTTGTATTTTCAACTCACCCTCTCTCTTGACTTTTTGTTTCCTACCTCTCTTTTTCATCTTCCTTCTTTCTTCTCCTTAATTTTCCGTCTCCGTGTCCATAACATCAGGAAATAAAATCACCAACAATTCATAATAAAGATTTTTCACACATATATCAAGTGGAGTACTATAGCAAAAGCTGTACTGCTCCGCTTGTGAAAGTAAATCTGTTGGGCTTCTACTTGGTACTCAGACACGAATTCTGAGCTCCACACTGCCAAACAGGACACGGGGAAAAAATATATATATATCGGTCACTGGCAGATGTCCCATGCGCACGGTTAGAAACTAATATATATATATAAATAAATAAATAAATAAATCTTTGTTTCATATTTTTAAACTATATTTTTATTACGCATGTATTACCCTGCCATGAACTTTTAACTTTCTGACACCAGGAAGGGTAGCAGCTCTGAACATGCTGAATAAACCAACCATAATAGAGTCAGTTCCTTTCTTCTGGTCTGTGTTGGCTGGAAAGAGCATCAGATATACAGGTTATGGTGAGGGCTACACAGAAATCATATTTAAAGGCAAAGTGGAAGAACGGAAATTTCTGGCCTTCTACATAAAGGATGAGGTGGTGGTAGCTGCGGCCAGTCTGATGTTTAATCCTGCCGTGGCTCACATTGCAGAGCTGATGGCTAAAGGCACAGTCATAACAAAGGCACAGGTTCAAACCGAAGACCTAAGCTGGCTGCAGATGTAACCGGGTGTCATCAGGAACAGAAACTTCCCTGCGATAGTTGATGTCTCCCATTTTTTTTGTTTCCGTCTTCCCCTGCAGTGCCAACATTGATCTGTCCATTTACTGTCTCAGACTTTGCAGTAAACTAATCTGACCGCTTGTCTTTTCTTACTAAACAGTGCTGTTACCATTGCAGCAGATAAACCTTTAATGCAGTTAAAGAAAAAAGAAAAAAGTCACTACATGTGCGGCCAATTTTGGGCGATTTTGGATATTCCCTGACATAAGATAAACTTATTGGCGAATATAAAACGGACATAGCATAAAACACCAACCTTTTGGAGCCATGTTGTTGTCTTTTCCGGGTTATTGTCAAAGACATTTATATATGTCTATGGTTGTTGTGTTTACTGACGAAACTGCTTCCCTGCTGCTATGCGCCTCATACGCACCCGGTGGAAAGGGCCAAGCAGCAGAATACGAAAGTGAAACGTGCTGCTCCTGTAACGTGCCGCTTACGTGTCTGGTGGAAAGGAGGAGTAAAATAGCACTAAAGGCTGCATTTAGGCTATCACTTTCAGTATCCACATGAATATTGAAGTCCCCCGCTATAATGACCCTATCAGTATTTAATACTAAATCAGGTAAAAAATTTGAGATCTGATCCAAGAATTGAGAGTAAGGGCCTGGTGGACGATACAAAACCACAAACAAAAATGGTCTTAATGTTTTGCAACTTGGATGAGGAAAATTAAGGGTTAGATGTTCAAAAGAACTGTAGCTATCAATTGGTCTGGGACTAATTAGTAAATCAGAACGAAAAATGGTTGCAACTCCTCGGTCTCGCCCAGTATTTCTAGGAATGTGAAAATTTAAATGACTGGAAGGAGTTGACTCATTTATACTGACCAAATCCTCCTGCTCCAACCAGGTTTCTGTGAGACAAAGCAAATCAATATGATTATCACAAATCAAGTCATTTACTAAAAAAGTCTTTGAGGAGAGAGATCTTATGTTTAATAAACCACATTTAATAGATTTATTTTTCCGTTCAGTCAAAGTCGTATTTATCTTTATGAGATTTCCATAATTTGCTTTTGTTGGCTTAACTTTTAATTCATTTAATTTTGGCTGTGGGCAAGACACTGTTTCTATAGGGTAATGGGTGGGTAACAGTGCAGAAGCAGCAGAGAGGTGGGTTAAACTACGACTCGGCTTCCTGGTCTGGACCCTGGGTTGTCAGTGTTTTGGAGGACTAATAAATTCAGCCATATTCCCAGAAAGAAGAGTTGGTCCATCCAAAGTGGGATGGATGCTGTCTCTCTGGATCAGACCAGGTTTTCCCCAAAATGTTCTCCAGTTATCAATGTAGCCCACATCGTTTGCAGGACACCACCCAGACAACCATTGATGGAATGACAGCATGCGGCTGTACATGTCGTCACTGGTCCGATCAGGCAGGGGACCAGAAAAGATTACCGAGTCGGACATTGTTTTGGCAAACTTACACACCGAAGCAACACTGATTTTAGTGACCTCTGATTGGCGTAACCGGGTGTCATTACCGCCAGCGTGAATAACAATCTTACTGTATTTACGCTTATCTTTAGCCAGCAGTTTCAGGTAGGATTTGATGTCGCCCGTTCTGCCCCCTGGCAAGCATTTGACTATGGTTAATGGTGTCTCTAATGCCACGTTTCTGACTATGGAGCTGCCAATTACCAGGGTCGGCTTCTCAGCGGGTGTGTCGCTGAGCGGGGAAAATCTGTTAGAAACGCGGACCGGTTGGTGGTGGCCCGGGGGCTGGGTCCTAGAACTATGCTTCCTACGTACCGTCACCCAGCCGGCCTGAGGTCCCGGCTGCGCGGGCTCTACCGGAGGACAGCTAGGGGGTTCTATCCTTGTTGGCTCCGCGCTGGCTAATGGGCTTCGGCTATCTGCTGGTTTTTCAACAGCGCGGAGCCGTGCTTCTGATACCCTCGCCTCCAAAGCTACAAAAATATTACATTTATTACAGTTACCATTATCACTAAAGGAGGCAGGGAAGTAACTAAACATCTGACAGAGAGAGCAAGAGAGAAGAGTTAGAGACAGGAGAGAGATTAGCCATAGCCGCAATGAAGCTAAGCTAACTGAGCTAGCGAGACCATACCACTCCAAGAAAAGCTATGTGAAACACAAGGAGTTCCCAAAACGTAAAGTACACCACCACAAAACGTGTGTTTTAGTGTGTTTGTGAGTTAAAATAACTTAGAAAGGCCTCAGCACAGAGAAAATAAGACCAATTCAAGAAAGTCTGAACACCAAACAGCTTACAGGGAGCACAACAGTGACAACAGGAAATGACGCAATACGGCTTACCCCCGTAGATGAATGAAGATCTGTCAATCAGACTTTATTTCTGTTATTTCAGATGATGATTTTGGCTTACAGGTAATGGAATTTTAAAAGTCAGTTCCTCAGAAAATTAGCATAGAAAAAAGGAAGGAAACACTTGTGAAGGCTTGTGAAGCTTAATCAAGGGGGAGAGACGCCACACCCAGCAATGCAGATGAGCTGAAAGCCACTATAAAAACAACTTGGGCTTGCTTTATTCCTCATCACACAGGCTGATCACCTCTACGCCACCCTGCGTTGATGCAGTGATTATTGCGAAAAGAGCCCTGGCCAAAGTTACCAGGTACATATGCTGTACAGTACACAGACATAGCTTAAAGTAGGTTTAAATTTTGCTTTTTGATTAGCTGTAAGCCATAACCATCAAAACTAACAGAGACCTAAACAAAAAATAAACAAATAAAAGAGCTGCAATTTATAACTCTATGCATTGAGTCAGTATAGGTTTGACTTTAACTGAATTACTGAAAAAAAGAATTATTGAGATGACAATTGAGGTGTTATAGGAAAACAATATTTCTGGATTTATTTATTTTTTTGTTTCTTTGACAATGACGTTCTATTATTGATAGATCATGATTTACACAATAATGGAAGTGACTTTTCAATTCAGTGATTGTTTCTGAATGTAAAAGCACACAACTCAGAAATTCTGGGCCTAAAAAGCATCATAGAACTGACAAAGAATATTAGTAATTAATAGATCCTTTAATAAATGTATATCTTAAGGTAGCAGCCTAATATGACACGAAATTTTTTTTGAAAAAAATGTACTCTTTAATATGAGCATTTGATTAACAGAAAAAAAACAGAATAATGAGTCATACCTATTTGCAGTAAGAACAATTCCTAAAAGAATAAAAGCAATTGAAACATTTTTGTGATTTCCAATTTATGTTTTAGGTTGATTTGAATATCTAGCAGCCTGTAATTTAGATATTAATAACTTCTTGTTTCCTTGAGTTATATTGTGACAAATATTTCTCTGAGCCCAAATTTTTAATTGAGAAAGATATGAGAATGCACCGGTCACATACAACGGAGTTTCATTTATTTTAAAAAATCCGAATTGGGTCACCGAATCAAGTATTGTAGATAGCCTACTTTGTGTTAAGCTGTGTCATCATTAGCATTTTCTGTATGCATTTCAAGAAATGGAGCAAATCTATCTCCATGAAAGGCTGCTTATAACAAAGTACCTAAAGATATAGGTAAAACATTTTTCTTGCTTTTTAGGAGGGGAGGGGGAATTTGCTGTTGCTGTTTTTTTTACCTGCATGTTGTACATAGACACAACACTGGTTCTAACTTTTAAGAAGTGATTTTTTTTCTGTTGCTCAATGATCCGAAGGTCAGATAAATTGAGTATTATAAAGGGACTTCAGATTATTAGCAGGTTATTACCAAAGACAACTGTTTTGTGAAAATGTTAAACAATGGACCCTCGCCTATTCACGGTTCAGGTTTCGTGGTTTCACCTATTCATAAATTCTTCTGTGTAATGTATCTTCAAATTATTCAGTCAAAATCTGCCTATTCACTGATTTTTCTGAAGCATATATCTAAAATATTCAAAAGAAAATGCAGCTTGGGAAGCTGATATACCTAGGCGCAATGCTATGGGCTCAATATAAGGTCATAAAGTTTGCACATAATTTCACAGTTCAACTTCATAAATCAAGTTTTGCAAACTTAATAATTCAAGTTTTGCAATCTCAAAGAAAATATCTGTCCAAAAATGTCAAATTTGCAAATCTGCAGAAAGAGGTTTGCATGGTTGTAAATAAAGGTTTGCATTTAAAAGAATAATATAAGTTCTTTTGCAAACTTCCTGTTTTGAGATGCGCAGCATAAAACTGCGTGAGAGACTGAAGTTGCGGTTGTATAAGTTGCGAATTTTGGCACGATCTTTATATACTTCTCTGATTGAATGGTGACAGATCACACTGTCCAATTAGAGAGCAGGCCACTTCCTGTCTTTCCACAGCGCTCCAGACTCTTAAAGGGGGGTATGGACGACGATGCGAGTACCTCTGTGAATCAGGTGGGCTATTATTTAGGATGCTGTGGGAATACATGTCATATTTAATGTTTCATGTAGGTGAACAATAAAATGGTTAAATTTGATTTATCAAATAATAGCCCACCTGATTCGCAGAGGTACTCGCGTCGTCATCCATGTTGAATCTCTACTCCCCTTTAAGAGTCTGGAGGGAGGAAGTGGCCTGCTCTCTGATTGGACATTGACACTGATTGGATATTAAGGTATATTTGGTGTGTGAACTATTAAAATAGTCAGTTATAAGTGTTTTTAGAGGGTGTCTAAAGTGTTCACAGATTGTATATATTCGCATGCGGCTGTTGTCGCAAGGCCCAGCAAATAACAGGGGTTCACCATATAAAAATACATCATTCAGAACATAAAAAGTACAAAAAAGCACTGTTACAATAAGTGTTTTAAGTTTTGTTTTTTTTTACAAAAAGCATGACGCATTTACCCTGATACTCCTGTGTAATCTAATCCAAACAATTGCCTTCAGAAATTATTTAATTGGTAAATTGAGTCCACCTGTGTGTAATTTCAGTGTAAAATAAAATCCAGCTGTTCTGTGAAGGACTCAGAGGTTCATTACAGAATATTAGTGAACAAAAGCATCATAAAGACCAAGGAACACAACTGACAGGTCAAGGATAAAGTTGGGAGGAAGTTAAGATCCAAATTTGATTATAAAGTATAATCCCAAGCCTTTTGCATGTTATAGAGCCTGTTCTATACAACATCTGAAAATGGAAAGAGTATAGTAACTGCAAACAACTGGAAGTCTACCAGGACATGGCCACTGCCCTAAACAGACAGGTCTGGCATGGAGAGTATTAATCAGAGAAGCTGCCAAAAGTCTCACAGTAACTCTGGAGGAGTTACAAAGATCCATAACTGAGGTGGGACAATCTGTTGACAGACACAGGTAATAGTTGTGGACTCCACAAACAATTGAATTGCCATTGTTAAAATAAATACAAAATAACTCATATTTAAAGTTTGCCATGAAAAGCAAAGAAAACTTTGTCAAGGCTGCAAAAGAGTCAAGACTTGGACAAGGGTTCACTTTGCACCAGGACAGATCTGAACTCTACAGCAAGAACAATAGCTAAGTCAATATCCCGAGTAAGAACCCTTGGCAATACTCACAAATTGTTTAAACACGCTCTCCATCAAAACTTACTGAGCTTGAGCTATTTTGGACAGAAAAATAGTATGAAATTTCTGTCTTAAATGTGCAGCACAGGAAGAGACATAACCCACAAAATTTGAAGCTTTTATTGCAGCTCAAGGTGGTTTTGCAAAATCTTGACTAGGGACAGTTGAAAACATATGCACGCCACTCTTTTCAGATTTTCATTTGCTGACCTTTTAAAAGCCGTGTTTCAATTGTTTCTGCTTCTCATTTGTATTCTGTGTTGGTCTGTCACATCAAACTCCCAAAAAATATGTATTTGGTTGTAATGTGACCAAGTTTAAGAAGGTTCAAGGGGTATAATGATTTTTGCAAGGCACTGAAGCTGTTTTCCACAGTTGTAAAAGAAATTATATAATTCCCCTAAAATAACTAAATTTAGGGATTCAAAATTATAACTCAAGCTCACAATTTACCCGCAATGTTTTGACATTGCAAATTACTATTTCCAGTATATGTAATATGTTCAAAACAAATCTTTTATTGGTTTGACAGTTGAAACCTCTTTTTATGAATCAGCTTTTCTTAAATAAATTATTAAACTACCCAGTGTCTACAAATTTGGCTTGAGATGACAGATAATTGCATTTGTGTTGCTTAAAATACACATATTTCCCTTCCAAGTATAAAGATCATCCTGTGGAGAGAGAGAGACTACACCGAGAATGCCTCTGAATGTTTTCTCCATGATTTGGATCACTGAGCAGCACATAAAGTGTTTAACCTCTCCCCGCTTTGTAAAGCTGAATTAATTTTTCTAGCACTGTGCCTGAATTCAATTTGTGCCAAGTTGCAGAGAGAGATTTATGCATAAAATCCCTCTCAGAGCTTTTTTTCGCTCTTTCTTTGCTCCGTAATCCTTCTGCCATTGCTGCCTTGTGTGATTTAGTCAGATCGTTATTGATTTATGACAACTGGACACTGTTTTGATTAGAGCCTTGTGATTTGCAAAGGATTCAGGCAGAATAAGCACATGATAAAGTAGCATGTACATTTTAATTTATGTCAGCAATTCTAGGACTGTATAACACAGCACTTTAAATCCTTTCTTGGTTAAAAGCTATTTTAAAACTTGTAAGAGAAGGAAGTTCAACATGCTTGACCTCGGTGAATATTATTGGTAAGCTTCAACAATAAAACAGCTCTAGTAGCGAAACCTTGAAACCTCCTTTTGCTTTGTAATTCAATTTCTCTGCCTTTTGTTTATTTCATAGCTCCCCCACGAAGCATCAAAATCTGATGTTCTGTCAGCTTCTTGCTGTCGTGTAGGTTTGTCATTCACAGCTCTAGTTAAAGAGGGAGGAGGGGGTAAAAAGTAAAAGAGAGAGTCGGACACTCTCCCTTTTCCACATGTGAGAATTCCCAGAAGTGGAATTATTCTATTTAGATGGAAACTTTTTGTCACTTTCCTGTCCAAATTGGCAGATCTGGCTCTCTCTTCTGAAACTAATAAACTGCAAACCTGGATGTATCTGTCAGTCAAGCTCAAATTGAGTGCAGCATGCCAGATGACAAAGGCATCCTACATATAAATAAATAAATATATAAATACATAAGTATGTATACTTACTGTGTAAAAAAGAAAGTCTCGTTGGCTGTTATCGGCACCTGTCTTGTTTTTACCCATCAAACATAAAGTATGAACAGAAAAATGCATTTTTCTGTTAAATGAAATTGAGTATTGATCTTTAAAACTAAAAAAGTTTGATTTAGCAGAAGTAGGGAGTTTTTTAAAAGGTAAAAGAAAAACAGCAATCAGCTTAATGTGCAAGTGTAGAAATGTTGATTCATTGCTCACTTTAGATAAGAAACTTTAATTTATTTGAGAGAAAATATTTTTTTTTTACTCCCCTGCTTCATCTAACCGTGTCCCCATTTCCTTAAAGGTCCACAGCTAACAGAGATTAAAGCTTTACTTCTAAGTTGATTCGCAGTAATTACATTTATGAGGGGACCTCATTTTACATATTGCTTCTGAAGTAATTGAATCATTGGGACTAAAAGTTGCATCAGATGAAAACACTTACATTTGGCAAGATCTTAAAAATGTGCACTATACCAGAGAAAATTAGTACTGTGAAAAAAGATTTGAATAGACTTTTGCATTTACATGATGTTTCTATTTCCAAGAAAACAAAATGTGTTCTTTGCAAAAGTCTTCATACCTCCCGATCTTTTCCACATTTTGTCACATTACATCCACAAACATGAATCAATTTTATTGGAATTCCACGTGAAAGACCAATACAAAGTGGTGTACACCTGAGAAGTGGCACGAAAATCATACATGATTCCAAACATTTTTTGCAAATAAATAACTGAAAAGTGTGTGTAATTATTCAGCCCCCTGAGTCAATACTTTGTAGAACCACCTTATGCTGCAATTACAGCTGCCAGTCTTTTAGGGTATGTCTCTACCAGCTTTGCACATCTAGAGACTGAAATTCTTCCCCATTCTTCTTTGCAAAACAGCTCCAGCTCAGTCAGATTAGATGGACAGCGCTTGTGAACAGCAGCTTTCAGATCTTGCCCCAGATTCTCGATTGGATTTAGGTCTGGACTTTGACTGGGCCATTCTAACACATAGATATGTTTTGTTTTAAACCATTCCATTGTTGCCCTGGCTTTATGTTTAAGGTTGTTGTCCTGCTGGAAGGTGAACCTCCGCCCCAGTCTCAAGTCTTTTGCAGACTCCAAGAGGTTTTCTTCCAAGATTGCCCTGTATTTGGCTCCATCCATCTTCCCATCAACTCTGACCAGCTTCCCTGTCCCTGCTGAAGAGAAGCACCCCCAGAGCATGATGCTGCCACCACCATATTTGACAGTGGGGATGGTGTGTTCAGAGTGATGTGCAGTGTTAGTTTTCCGCCACACATAGCGTTTTGCATTTTGGCCAAAAAGTTCCATTTTGGTCTCATCTGACCAGAGCACCTTCTTCCACATGTTTGCTGTGTCCCCCACATGGCTTGCGGTAAACTGCAAACGGGACTTCTTATAGTTTTCCTTTAACAATGGCTTTCTTCTTGCCACTCTTCCATAAAGGCCAACTTTGTGCAGTGCACGACTAATAGTTGTCCTATGGACAGATTCCCCCACCTGAGCTGTAGATCTCTGCAGCTCGTCCAGAGTCACCATGGGCCTCTTGGCTGCATTTCTGATCAGCGCTCTCCTTGTTCTGCCTGTGAGTTTAGGTGGACGGCCTTGTCTTGGTAGGTTTACAGTTGTGCCATACTCCTTCCATTTCTGAATGATCGCTTGAACAGTGCTCCGTGGGATGTTCAAGGCTTGGGAAATCTTTTTGTAGCCTAAGCCTGCTTTTAATTTCTCAATAACTTTATCCCTGACCTGTCTAGTGTGTTCTTTGGACTTCATGGTGTTGTTGCTCCCAACATTCTCTTGGACAACCTCTGAGGCCGTCACAGGGCAGCTGTATTTGTACTGACATTAGATTACACACAGGTGCACTCTATTTAGTCATTAGCACTCATCAGGCAATGTCTATGGGCAACTGACTGCACTCAGACCAATGGGGGCTGAATAATTACACACACCCTGACCAGCTTCACTTCTAGGCTGAAGAACGTGACCACCACATGATATCACCCCTGACCATGTTTCACGAAGGAGATTATATGCAGTGTTAGTTTTCCCTTTGTTACATTGTGCAGTGCTCTGCATCTCATTGAGGAAGTTAAAATTTGTTCTAATGTCAGCTTCTTTCTCATCTTCCACCAAAGATGGCTTTAAACTGCAAAGGGGACTTATTCTGGCCTTCTTTCAACAATGACTTTTCTGCCACTCTGCCATAAAATTCAAATGTATGGAGTACACAACTAATAGTTATCCTTTCCACACCTTCTCCCACCTGAGCTGTGGTTCTCTGCAGCTTCTCTAGTGTTACCATGGACACTGTCAGGTTCTCAGATCAATGTTCTCCTTGTCAGTTTAAGTAAATGGCCACGTCTTGGTATGTTTGCAATTGCCATAATTGATCAGTGCTCTGTGAGGCGTCCAAAGTTTGGGATATTGCTTTATTACCTAAACCTCACTCAACTGCTTCCCCATCTGCTGTGTTCCTTGGTTTTCATGTAGCTGTTTGTTCACTAATGTTCACTAGCAAACCTCTGAGGCCTTCACATGATAACTGGATTAATACTGAGAATAAACTACAAATAGGTTAGCTGGATACAAATCCATCCATCCATCCATCCATCCATCCATCCATCCATCCATCCATCCATCCATCCATCCATCCATACTGCAGGGTTACGGGGGTGCTGGTGCCTGTTTCCAGCAGTCATCGGGCAAGGGGTGGGGGTACACCCTGGACAGGTCGCCAGTCCATCGCAGGGCAACACAGTGACATACAGGAAAAACAACCATGCAAACTCCATGCAGAAAGACCCAGGCCGGGATTCGAGCCCTGGACCTTGTTGCTGCAATGAAACAGTACCAGTACCACTGTGCAGCCCTGAATACAAATAAGCAACTCATTAATTTTCATTTGTAAAAAAATATTGAAAACTCCACAAATGTTCCTTCTGTTGTAAATGTTGGCAACCATGTGTTGGTTTATCAATAAAATACAATTGGTTTGTGGTTGTAAAATGACAAAGTGAGAAAACTTTAAAAGGAATGAATACATTTGCAAGGGAATTTAGAAAGTTATGAAACATAGATTAATATTGAAATATTTAAGTTTCATCATACACTAACCATCTGCAGGTATCTCCCCTTACATTTTAAAGCTAAACAAATAGAAAACAAATATTGAAGTTCTAATCGCTGCACACTATATGTTTAAATATAGTTTTGGCAGCAATTAGAAGCCTTCAGGTATCCTAACTGAGAAGCTCTTCATGCATAACATCAAACCACACCTTTTATCTGACTGCTGACCTTTTGAGCTGCACCGAACGCTCTTTCTGTGTGATTTACACAGTGGTTCAGCAAATACGCCAACTGCGGCTGAATTATAATTTGGTTACTGGTGTGTCAAATGTACAATAAATCCTCAGGATGTTATCATTTGTCCAGACACCCGGAGTGGATGTAGGAAGAGAGAGAGGAGAGAGAATATGAAAATGCATTTCACGTCTTTATATTATCTGAGTGTCATCTGAGCTGTGGTTTGTGAAAAGGGGGAATGGATCTGCTGCTTTATGTGCTGTATCTAATTGGATGTGGCAATATATAATATGATTCCTCCAGTATCCATCAATTCCTGTGTTAGACCTGTTTGTATGGCCATGTCAGAGGGGCAGCCTAGCTTGTTATGATGCCTGAGCAGCAATTATGAGATAATTTTTGACTCTCGCTGCATGAGGCCATCCAGAGGATACTCGGAGGGAGGTTCCTAATGAGTGAGCATTGATTGATTGGACATAATCGGTGCCCTGATTGACGGAAGGTGAGCGAGGGAAAACTGGAGTGGGGTTTGGATGGAGGGTGTGATTCTAAATGAACCAAATTAGCAGCTATTAGATCTGTATAGGTGAGCGCCACACTTCTGCCAAAACTGTGCTGGCTCAGCCCTGTGCCAGCCCTCATTTACACTTCACCAGTAAATAATTACCCTAATGGCTATTGTGTGATACATGAAGCAATTAAAAGCCTCGTACAGTGCACCTTGCTCAGTGATCCTGTCAGGTTCCACATACTGTAACAGGCGTCGGTTGTCCTGGGCTGATAGTTCCTTGCTACCTGAATGGTTGGTAATGGGGATACCCTCCAAAGCAGACAGAGGAACTGGCTAATCGGGTGGAGCTGTCAGGCAGGCCTGTTTGGGAAATATTCAGAGAAAAAGTAAGAAATTCAATGCCGACTGTAGCTAGATAATAGAAGCTGGTAGAGAATCATCAACTCCCATCCTTCTTTTCCCCCCTTCTGTAACCCTAGCTTCTCCTGTAGCTCCCCCCTCCACCTCCACCTCCCCCTCCACACTCCCAACACCCCAGTCACTGTCAGGCCAAACACATGATGAATTGCCCTGTCAACAGAATTCATTCAGGGACCAATTAATTCAGCAGAAATGAACTAGAGCCATCAGTCGCTGAAAAACTCAGAGCAAAGAGAGCAAAGTAGCTCGCCGCTGCAGAAGGGGAGACAGTGTGAGGGTGAGGAGGAGGAGGAAGAGGAGAGAGATGAGGAGAATGAGGGAGAGGGTGCCAGGGGAGTGCAGTGGAAGTTAGCCTGACAGGAATTGGTCATTTAATGCTTTAGCGCACTTGAGACAGCCCCTGTCATAGAGGAAGCCATGACAGGACTCCCCTGGTACTTTATTTATTAATTATCCAAAGCAGCGAGGGGCATTTAACTGTCTCACTCCAGGCCTGTCAACTTGACTTCTTGTCATTTTCTTTTCCACAAACAGATCCTTTAAGAAACAATCAAAGCAGAAGGAAATGTAATTATTCACAGAGCAGATAAATATTTTTTCTGCAACAGCTGTTAGAGTCAAATAAACATTTAATTATCTGCCTCTGAGTTATTCAAAATGTGTTCCTCTCCTTGACAATGAAATAACTGATTGTCAGTGAAGGAGCAATCTTGTGTTCCATAAAATTGCAACAAATCTTTATTTGTTTTACTATACAACAGTGTCATAAACGCTCACTACTTTCTGCATTATTATAGGTTTTTCCTACCAAATATGCTCTAATTTTGGATGGATTAAATCTAAATCCAGAGCCGTGGAGTGTTACTAACAGTAGTGGTTCCTACATGAATGGTGCCCTGGGCAAACCCCTCCTTTTACACCAAGTTGTTGTACAGAAGCAATCACACTTAGGGTCTGGCACTATATTCATATCATGAAACAAGACACTAAATGATATTGGGTTCAGGCGAATAAGGCAAAGTAATTTTTGTCATATATATATATATATATATATATATATATATATATATATATTTTTTTATTTTATTTATTTATTTATTATGAATTGTTGGGGGTTTTATTTCCTGATGTTATGGACACGGAGACGGAAAATTAAGGAGAAGAAAGAAGGAAGATGAAGAAGAGAGGTAGGAAACAAAAAGTCAAGAGAGAAGGTGAGTTGAAAATACAAGAGAGGAAGGGGAACAAAGAAAACACAGGAAGACATTGAAGTCTGCCTCCATACCCACAGGACGGCAGAGAGAGGGGGAAAAACGAAAAAGGAACATCGACAAAACATACCAAACATTGTGAAATAAGAATTACACAACCACATCACACAAAAATGGATATAAAAATACAACAACAATGTCACAGAAAAACTCATGGTACCGATTAATCAAGCTCTAGTAATGATAACCTCAGCCCAAGAATATATCCTTAAACACCAGAGACCCCACATCTATGTGTGTGTGTTAGCATGCTGGTGCATATAAGGTTTCTCCATAAGAGTGTTCGATAGTTGGTGTGAGCAGGCATCAATCCGTCTCCCAAGAATCGATGCAGACATGAAGGAGATCGGAGCAAAGACGTCCAAAGGATCCCCAGAGCCCCAGGCGGACCCGGGTGGGGCCGACCGCATCCCCCAAGAGTGGAGCAAAGGAGAACCCCAGGGAACGTCCAGCTGCCACTATGCAGGGGCCCGGGGGGCAGCAGTGACGAGCCCACGGGCCGCCGCCGCCGGCAACCGGCCGCGCCAGGGCGGGCCGGTCAATGGACCTGGAGAGCCGGGGCCCAGGGGCACCCCACCCCCCAGCAGGGACCCGACAAGGGACCGGCTGACGAGGGGCCCCCGGCACTGCAGGGGCCGCGGCCGGCCACCGGCCGCCACACGCCGCCTCCACCCTAGGCCAATCCCCACCGCCAACATCCCAGCGCCCCACCGATAGCCGCAGGGGACGGACAGCATCCCCAGGCCGGGCTCAGCCAGCATCTGGACACCAAGTTGTACCAGCTCCCGGGTCCTGATCCCGCGCAACACAGGGCGCCGAGACCAGGCATCCAACGAGGGCCAGGGCCGGTCCAACCCGCCAATGAACCGGCCACGCACGGCGCGCACAGAACAGGTGATCAAACGGGCAGGGACGCCGGATCCGCATCCCGCCGAGCCACCGAGCAGGCACCACCTCACAAACCCAAACCTGGCACCTCTAAAAGACGTGCCGCAACCAACCAAAGGAAGACATCGACCCAGCGCATCGGCCGACCGACACACCGGCCCCCCCAGGCCCGGCCAGGCACGCACCAGGTCCGAACCAGATTGACCACCGATGCACCGGCAGGCAGGGGCCCCCGTCACCGGCAGGGAGTGACGGAGGGGAAATAGGCCCCCCATTAAGTGTAAGGCCTGAGGTGCTCCAGGCGAGGGGGCAGACCAAGATCCAACCTGACAGGTAGACAAAGACATACAGACACAGTCATACGTTCCCTCCCTCTTAAACCCATACATTCTCACTGACTCACCAAGACACCTAAAAAAATGACGCTGTACCCTCACTCACACACCCCATACACACTTTATGCTCCCAGGTCCAGGTACCGATGCCCCAGTAGAGCCACCAGTCCCCAGACCCGGGAGATGGACCCCTACCTTCTAGGACGGTGACAAGCAGACCGCCAAGGGCCCCACAGTGGCAAAGCAGCCCGACAGCCCAGGACCCCGACCAGACCGCCTGTTCCTCCTCCGGACCCCAACCCCTGATGGCCCGTAGCGAACAGGGGTGTGAAAAGACCCCTAGTCTCCATCCTCCCGCTCGAGTATGGTGTTGATGCGTGTTGTTATAATGTGCATTTAAAACAGAGGGGTGGGATGTGGGGAAGGCAGTCACACATCCCCCAACCCCCACCCCGAGCCCTCAGTGTCTATATGTGGTTTAACAGTGGGCACCGGCACCAGAGGGGAAGCTGATTGAACCGCTCCCCCTCTGGATGCCGAAAAGTGTGCCCACCCCAAAGTCCCTACATATGTGTCGCGTGAGAATGTTATAAGTGGGAGTGTCTAAGTTGTATATTAAAATTGGGACCCAGGACACCACGGGATAGCGAGGAGGGAAGCCCCTCCTTGCACCCCAGTGATGTGCCCATGCCCCAAGACCCTATATGAGTGGTAAAGTGATGGAGCGGGTGGACAGAGGTGTCCAGGGATGGGGAGGGAAGGACTGGGAGACAAAATGTCTTCCCAGGGAGCCAGCTCCCCCACTGACCCCAATAGGCACGGCTGTTCACCGGGATCCACCAGGGGAGGGAGGCCATGGCACGTTCGACCCGGGGCCCACGGCCACAGCACCACAAAGCCCCATGGACCCCAAGGCAGTCCTCCCAGCCCCATCCCAGAAGGTGAACTAAACCCACCCTGACATTCGCTCTACTCTCAAAACACAAAAGACACTAGACACCCAGGTTGAGTTCGCCCCCCCCCTCCCGCACACCCCTCCCCCCCGTCCAAGTGCCCTCGTAGGGGGAGAGCACCTGTCGCTACACAGCAGCAGCCTCCCCACCAGCAAAGGAGGCCCCCAGCGCCACCCGCACACCGGAGGCCCCCGTAGCCCGAACCACGGCGACGTACCTGCCCAGACCAGGAGCAAATCGATGAGCCGGGCGGCCGACCCACCAGGCCTACATCCACCATTCCTTGTGGAGCGACTACTGTTGCTCGACGGCCCGGCAGGAGACCAAACCCAGCGCCCCACCCACCTGCCCTGCACGTCCACCACCCAGCCAGTCCACCCGCAAGTCCGACCAAACCCAGCCAAATGCCGAACCCCAGCGCCCCGCACAGAGACCAAGACCCAGGAGCCGAGTCCAGCGCAAAAAAGGACTGATCCGGCCCAGAAACGCCACCCAGCCGCCGGTACCAGCAGCCAGGCACCCCAACCAGCAGACAAGGTGAGACGCCATACAGGGACCGGCGATGACAATCGGCCCAGAGAAAAAGAGAGAGGCGGCTGCACATGCCAGCCACCGGCCGGCCCCGACCCCGACAGCCAACAGAGACCCCACGCCGGCCGACCCCCAGCCAGGACCACAGCTAAGGGGCGCGGCACCCCCGAGCCCCGAATCCCCAGGCCCACCCCAGACCCTACCCAGGCGCAGCACGGCCACCAGGCCAGTAACCCATGTCCGCCAGTGCAACCCCCCCAAGGCACCGTATGCAGCCATCAGGAGTTACCACCCAAAGCCCAACCCCAGGCCGGCCACGACGTCCAGCGCCCCATCCGCCCAGTGATCCCACCCCCTGGGGTCCCCCCCAGACACCTTCAACCCCAAAACCCTCACATCAGCAACAGTGTCCCAAACGACAAAACCAAGTGCCCCCCACCCCCACTAGGTGATGGAGCCGATCAAAGGAGCCCAAAGAGATTGATCAGATATGGAGCCAGAGGCCGTCTCAAGACCAATATGGTCCAACAAGAGATTTCTATACTGATTAATATTAAGAGCTTTTTTATTTTTCCAGTTCAGGAGGATAGTTTTCTTAGCGATGCATAAGGAAATGTGAACCATTAGAACTAACTTTGTGTCCATGGTGACATCATTTAAATTTCCTAAAAGGGAAATTGAGGGAGATGGTGGGATGTTACATTTCAGACACTTTGATAAGTCCTCACATCTCTGGCACCAAAATTTCTTAACAGGTGGACAGAACCAAAGCGCATGAACATAAGTATCTGGTATTTTGCTTGTGCATTGTAAGCAGGTATTAGACGATGTAAAACCCATCCTAAACATTCGTTGACCTGTATAGTGTACTCTATGAAGGATTTTGTATTGTATTAATTGCAATTGAGGATTTTTTTGTTATTTTAAAGGTTCTTAAACATATCTGAGACCAGACGTTTTGGTCAAAGCTGGCTGATAAATCCACCTCCCATTTTGAAATAGGGATGGCTATTGATTCATCTAATGTAGATACAGTTTTGTATATTTTAGACAGCAATTTGGGGGGGTTGAGATTAAGAAAATCTATAACTCTTGCTGGAATTTGTTATTCAGATGTATTGAGCCTAAATTTAATTTAATTTTTCATATATTTAAAGAAAATAGTTTTTTCTTAAAAATAGAGTTAAGGTTTCCATACATCCGTCCACTATCTGTACCCATCCATCCTATGCAGGGTTGGGGGCCAGCTGGTGCCTATCTCCAGTAGTCACGGGGGCCGAGAGGTCGCCAATCCATCGCAGGAGTTAAGATTTCATTAATATCAAATAGTATTTTAATGAATCTCTCTTCACTGTACAATAATCTACTTCAGGCTTGCCTGTCCATGTATTTTAAAAAGTCTAGTGCTACCTAATCACATTCGAAGTTCCTTAACAATCAGTGGAATAATCCTTTTGTTTAGCACTGATGGTAATCTATGAATCAGTAATTCAAAGTAATGATTTGAATTTATAACATACACTAATTTTGTATTCTGGGCAGACTAAATACTTTAATCAAGTTTCTAAAGGGTAAATTCAGTAAAAATTGACTTAAGATTATTGCAAGGCTAGAGTGGACTCACCACCTATTCTCGGTTTCACCGCAGCATATCAAAAATATTACCAGAAAAAATATTGTTTGATGTTTTTTTCTGTTCACATCACAGAGAGGCATTATCTGCTGATTGCCAACAAAAAACTTGTTGAGGGTGCTAATGCTGCCCCCAGTGGAATGCCACCCAAGGTGGTGAGCCAGGTCACTTATATAAAAAAATCAAGACGTATTACAAAATGAAGAAGAGAAATTTTAGAAGAAGCTTTTTAACACTGCACTTGATTATGTTGTCTAAACTGGTGGTATGACTTGTAATTTTGTTTTTAAAAGTGGTATAATTTTATGCTTATTAGATCAATATTGGCCTCATCATTCTTTTATTCATAAAAGCAATGTTCTTTCATAAACCTCTGCAGTTTTTACTGTGTGAGAAGATGTATATTAAGCCAAATAGTGATATTTCAGACATTTGTTTACAAAACACAACCAAGTGGAAAAAGAAAAAACTAAACTAAACTAATGAATGTAGAAACCTTTTTACCGTGTGCAAAACATTTTAGAATTTGTTTAAAAAACCGTGTAATTAATAATCTAATCTTTACCAAGCACTTCCAACTGATTCAATAAAATCTCAATGTATTGGGGAGAAGCCTTCTGGCAGAAAGTAGACTCAGTAGCAATAAATAATGCCTGTACCAACAGGTATAATTACAAGAAACCCATCAAATACACTGAGCCAGCAAAAAAATATTTTGAAAGAATAAAACCTGTTGCAGATTCTGCAGCACAAGAGCTAATATTGCCCCACTGCTGATTCAGTTATGTTTTCTGTGCTCGAAACCCAATAAGTCTGTTGTTGACCGTTGCAGTCAAAGGTTTGATCTTTCCCTATTGTGTTGTGTTGATCAAGTTTTAAATATTTGATGAAACCTTTTCTTCAGCTTGTCATGTGTTCCAGTGTAACAGGAGGATGAAGTAGCAGCTGGGAAGCTGCTGATGCTATCAGATATTCCTTCATGAGATCAAACAACAACCGAAAGCAAAAGCAATGTCAATCTCCTCAAAGGCTATTACGAAGCACTTTAATGATGCAGAAAATGCATGGAAACTTCATGAAGAGACATGATAAATGGTATGCTGAGGGAGTTACAAACCTTAGACACCTTTTTCACTGTCCTCACATGAAACTCCCAGTGCTTACTGAACAGCAGCACCCAACTGAAAACTGACGTTCTCTCAAGTTTGAAACAAAGCCGACACAATCCAAGGGAAGCAAGTAGTAAGGAGATGTGCCGCAGAATATAATTAATTAAATGAGACTAATTAGGAACATGAGAGCAGGTGCCACGCTATGGGCTGACAGCATAGACAGCCAGACAACAGAAAGGCAGGAAGGGAAAAAAACTATGGGTAAGGGGTGTAACGTGACAAGAGGAGGGACAAAGCAACTTTCTGTGTTTTGTCACATGAAACCTCCAAGGAATATATGTGACAGAAATTGTAGACCCAGACACCATGGGGGTCTCTTCCTTTGTTTAAGACAGGTTTTCATTTCACCAATTTAAGGTTGATGCAAGCAGGAGATTTTCCTCCTCATTATGCCTGCATGTTGATTTAAAAAAAAATACAGCCAAATCACTGGTACATGAAGACAGCACTAAAATGTCACTTATATTGACAAATGTTTGTGAATGCTCTGTTTATCATGGATTCAGCGCAACAAAATATTGCTGATGGCTTCTGGTTAGTTAAAGACAGGCCTAAAAATATCTATTCCTAAAGGATGTGGATATGATCCTCAATATCTTCCACAGTATCTTATCCATGAGTTACATAGAAAAAAGACTTGAACTTTGAAACTGATGGCCCACTGCATTTTGAGACAATCACTTTTGACATTCTTCTGTAAGCATGATGCACATTTTAGCATAAAAACCCATACCAAAATCTACCCATGAGCTAAAAAGTATTGGGTTTTTTTCTTTTTCAGGCTAGCACCCACAAGATCAAACTTTTTTACGTTTAAACAATTAACAGCCAAAGAAAACCTTTATCATCTATATCATGAATAATAGAATAACAGTCTTGAAGCACTCTTTCTATCCTAGAGTCAAATTGGCCATAACATGTTAAATTACTATGGTGTCCCTCTGCAACACCTAATTTAACACCTCTGTCCAGAACAAAATAATGTTTTTTGAGGTTCTGGGGACATCAGGTGATGTTATTAGAGATGCTCCAACTTTATGTGGCATTTATTAACTGATGTGCCACTTTGTGGCATAGGCCTGGTGGTGTGAAAGAGGCCTTTACTTTAGCTCTAACAGGTAGCAGGAGGCAGATGCCAACTTCATCATTGTTAGCAATTAGCAGATAATCAGCTGCAGTACTCTTTACAATAATCTTTACAAATTGCTTATCTTACCTAATCTATAGTTATGTTACAGTTTCTCTACTCTCTACTTCTCTACTATACCAAAATGCTAGAATAAATGAAGTAGAGATAATTAAATGGAACTCAGATTAACTAAAAACAGTGCAATAATAATTAGAATCTGTTAGCAGCTAGATATTAGCCAGATGTGATATGCTCACAGGGCTTACAGTTTATTCTATCTGTGACTGTGTCTTTTGTTCTACACAGCACCTAAAATGCAGCTGTCAGGTGATTTAAAGAGGTGACTGTATTACAGTGGGAAGAGTAGGTTTCTTGCAATCTGGAATTTGCTGTGAATAATGTGGAGCTCCACAGAAAAAATTCACATATATTGAATCACAAATAGGTGGAGGTCCACTGTAGCCATACTATGTGGCTGGCTCATTCTAAACTCTGTTGTTACTAAATCGACCCTTCTAAAAATGGATTAAAGTTTTCAGTCTGCCCAGAATACAAAATCACTGTAGATTATGAATTCAAATCATTATATTTAACTAAAGATTTGTAGCTTACCATTGGTCTCCACTAAAGCTGCTTTGCCATTTGTTAAACAAAAAGTAGATGATAAAAAATGTGAATTTCTGCAACAAAAGAACCCTTCTCATCTCCCTTTTCTCCCATACCAACCTTATAGAAAGTCCAGCTTGATCAGCCAGAGAAGCTCAAAGGGGGCATCGGTCTATTTTATCACAATTTACTCGCTAAGCAGTTACAAATGTGGCATGTGATGACAATAATGAGGCTTGATGTCACTTAGCCTTTGGGCTGTGTGCACAGAATAGTAAAGCAGAATGTCAGCAGTGCTGCAGGTTCTCCACTCCAACACCAAAAGGCCTCCTGCAAGCGAGGTGACAGACACCTCAGTTAGAGGCTGAGCTGCCTCTCTAACAGCATTATAAATTACTGTAGATCCTATTTGTGTCAGTGGAGGCAAGTGAGGGGAAAATTCAGCATCAGCCTATTTATTCATTTACTTATTCCCTGGCTCGATCATGCTCGCCACAGCAGAGGAAGACCTCTGCAGAGCCATTCTGCCTCAGAACAAATATAACATGTTTACTGGGGGATTTATGGGCACATCATAAAAAAAAAAAAAACGTAATGTAGGAGTCCGTAAGGCCGGAGAGGGGAAAAGTTTGAACCACATCTGCATTTTAATACTTGATGCTACAATTTAAACCCTTGTTAGTTTAAGTTTACAGAGCTACAGCATTTAGGGTTAGTGAAAGGAAGAGCTGAAGTCCATTAATATGTTAACCATCTGAACATTTATAGGCCCTGCATTTTTAAGTTGATTGGAGTTTCAAATTGAATGCTACAACATTCCAAGGGATTCATATTTGAACTTTATGAAACAACCAAAAAGACAATGAGATGAAAAACTTAACTTTAAAAATCTAAACAATTTCTCACCAAATTTTGTCTGATCTTGGCTCATAGTAGGATTTTTTCTAATTTTATCACATTACAATCATGATTGACAAGCATCAGTGTAATTTAGTAGTGTTTTATATGATAGATGAAAAGAATACTGTAATTTGTAAAGCTGAATGAAAATAATGAAAGGTTTTTAAATATATTACATTAATAAAAATTGAAAAAGAGTGTTGTGCATTTGTTCTCAGCCCCCTTAAGTCCTCTTTGTAGAACCAGCTTTTGCTAATTAACAGCTACAAATCTTTTGGGTTATGTCTCTTCTAACTTTGTACATCTAGAGACAAACCTTTTTGCAAACTTTTCTTTGTAAAACAGTTCAACCTCAGTCAGATTGGATGTAAACATTAAGTCTTGCCACAGGTTCTCAACTGGACTTAGATCTGAACTTTGACTGGGTCACTCTAACAAATGTACATGCTTTAATCTAAACCATTCCATTGTAGCTCTCGCTGTATGGTTGGATAATTGTTACTGTAATCCTCTTATTAACTCTGATCAGATTCCCTGCCCCTGCTCAAGAAATGCATCCCCACATCATGATCTTGCCACCACTGTGTTTTGTAGTGGAGATAGCATGTTCAGATTGATGTACAGTGGGACTTTCTTGCCACACATAATGTTTTGGGTGTTGGTCCAAAGGTTCAGTTTGGTGAATTTTTTTTGAATATTATCTATAATTTTCTTTCCACTTCACAATTATGTGCTACACTGAGTTGATCAATCATATAAAATCCCAACAACATATATTGAATTTTATATTGACTGTAACAATATAAATATAGACAAAGAAGGGGTCCCATTTTTTACTTTTGTGAATACATAATATGCAAGTGAAAGAGAAGGATTCTAAAACAACAAATAAGTCTTTTCTAATTCTAAGTTATTTAAAAAGACAAAGGGACTGCTGCTCTATAACTTTCTGAGCAGATTTGTTAATTTACACAACAGGCACACAAAAAAGCTAACACAGAAAAAGATACGCAACTTTAGTTTAATTATCAAGGGATGGCTTGGACTGTGCATCATCATTAGTTTGACTAAATAGCACTGGTCAGTGACTCAAGTAGTGGTAAATGGCACAATTAGCATGCTGAACAGGGAGAGGTATATTCAATTTGAAAGCCTTCTTTCTTAATCCATCTCCTGTGATCATGAGAACTGCTGAGCTACGGGCTTTTATGCTCAGTGACATTAATCAGGTTAATTCAAAGTAAAATGTCAACATTGTAATCAAGAATTAGCACACTCCAGCAAAACGTAAATGTCTGTAGATGGTACATTTAAATGTTCAATAGTTTTAATCTCTACAGATTTTAACATACAGTGCCTTGCAAAGTATTCATAACCCTTTAACCTTTTTACATTTTGTGATGTTACAATCACATTTTTAAACGTTCGTGTTTGGAAGTAGAATATCAGCAATATGTGGCATGCCCCATTTACTCTGATACCTGTAAATAAAATCCAGTGCTGCAAACTTCTTTAAGAATTCACTTTTATGTAATTTAATCCCACTATAAATACAATTGTTCTGTGAAGGCCTCAGAGGTTTGCTAGCGAGGAATAGTGGAAAAAAATGCATAATGAAGAGCAAGATACACACCAGACTGGTCACCATGCCCAGAGTGAAACATGGTGATGGCAATATGATGCTGAGGCTATAGGAAAATAGATGGATGAACCAGTCAAGGGCTGAAAATGACTTGAGATTGGGGCACAGGTTCCCAAAGCATACAGCCAGAGCAGTACTGTGCAAATGTTTAAGGCAGGTGTGAAAAAAAGCTGTAAACAAAGAACACATCTTTCTGTCTCTTCATGTAATCCCAGACACACTCCAGCATTTGTTGTTCTTTTTTACGCTGAAAATAGTTCTTAATGACTTTGGCTGTATATTTGGGGCCAATCATAAGCCTCCCTGATGGTATTGCATGATGGAAGTATCTGCCTGTATTTTGTCATTTTTTACTTATCAGTCCAGAGCACCTGCTGCCATTGTTCTGCACCACAGCTCTATGTTTTTGTGCATATTTGTGTCGCTTGGCCTTGTTTTCTTGTCAGAAGTATGGCTCTTTGGCTCGAACTCTTCCATGAAGGCCACTTTTGGCTAAACTTAATAATAGATGGATGTACCTGGGTCCCACTGTTTTCTGTTAGTAACTAGCTGATGGGATTGCTGGACATCTTCCGATTTCGAGGGGTAATAAGCTTGATATGACTTTCATCTGCTGCACTAAGTTTCTTTGGCTGACCACTCCATCCATGATCCTCAACGTTGCCATTGTGGTGGGAAAATTCCTATGTAATTAGGATTTAAGTATATATTCTCTGTCTAGTGAATGCATCTAGGGCGAGATGACAAAGTTAAGTGAAGTAGGCTCAATGTTTCTGATAAAGATGTGTCAGATCACCAGAGAGACAGACGCCAGGGAAGCAAGATAACTTAACAGTCTGACCTCGGATGAGCTGGTTCATGCTTTGCTATCGGACTGGCATGAACCAGTTCTCCAGAGGCTGGCCGTGAAGATTGGAGAAGACGTGCTGCAGAGATAAACAGTGATTGCTGAATACTATTTAAACTGTTAGTCAGAAAGGTTGGGTGAGGGCGATGCATGAGTAATCTCTGTCCCCACATTCATGTTCTGGCCAGACATGTTTGTATTAAATACTTAAACGCCTTCTGAAACTCAGTCTTCTTTTATTATGGAAACCCTGAAGTATTTTTCTGCCATTACACCAGTTTCTTTGTGCTTCTTCAAAAGAGCTTGAACAGCACATCTTGAAACCCCAGTCAGCTTTGAAATCTTTGTCTGGGGGAGCCTTTGATGATGCAGTATAACTACCTTGAGTCTTGTTGCTGTGCTCAATCTTCCAATGACATGAATCTATCTTCCACAACCTCACCTTGGTAGCAGAGTTTGGCTGTTCCTCACCCAGTTTTAAGCCTCCTACACAGCTTTTTTTCTGTTTCAGGTAATAACTGTGTTTCAACCTACGTGTGACATTGATTATCATTAGCACCTTTTCTGGTATAATTGGTTGATCATACACCTGACTATAATCCTAAAAAATCTATGACTTCGTGCAAGTGTACCTATAAGGTTTGATGCTGGTTTGAAGGCAAAAGGTAGTAACACCAAATATTGATTTGATTTAGATTTTTCTTTTCTTCACTCACTTTGCATTTTGTAAATTGATAAAAATAAACAATTATTTAAACTTCTGAAAGCATTCTTTGCATTTTTTCACACCTGCCCAAAACGTTTGCACAGTACTGTAGATCTAAGCATATTCATGTATTAGAATGTTCCAAAGTCAAAAAAAAAAATCAAGTTAAGAATCTGTGGCAATACTTACTCAAATATGCGCTCATTCATTTCATATGTGATGAGTTGATACAGATTTACCCCAAAGGACTTGCAACTGAAATTGTTGAGAAAGTAAAGATTCAAAGAGACTTTAACTTTATAGCACACTTTTTAGCTTTTTGTTTTTGAAACAAAGTACTTTTCATTTAATTCTCCAAATGTGTTCCAACTTGTTTAATCACATACAATTCCAAATAAAATACATTTCATTTCTGATTGTTTAATGACAAAATGTGAAAAAGATAAAAAGTTATGAATAGTTTTTCTCTAGAGCTTTATTGATTTTTCTTCTTTAAACACATTCTTTGTTTGTATATTCCGGTATTTCCTCTTCAGCTAGGTATACTTGATTAACAGCTAAAATGAGAGGTGTTTAGGTTAGATTTGAAAATCTTCATGCCAGCGTTAACAGTGAATGATTTAGGCACAGACACCCACCGGGGAGATGTTGACATGCTTCCTCAACATGAATCTGTTGTTCCTTGTTCTACTTCTCCCAGTGCCCCAATGTTTAATCCCCTCAGTGCACTTGGTCTGTAGCCCCAGCAGGTGCATAGGGACTCCATAAACACAGCTGGTGTGTCTCTGTGTTCAAAAATCCTCAGATATACCCTCACCTCATCCTTCACCCCACCATAGAGAGAGAAAAAAACTCAATTTACCCAAATGCCAGACATTACCCAACTTTAGGATGTTAGCCAATTCCTTTCTCCGGGCCACTGGGCAGGCAAGGTTTAGTGTCACAAAATAAGGAATGTGGTGTTTTCATCTTGAGTTTGAGTAAAATGCTGACAAACAGAGTACAATTTTGTGAGATGAGATATAATTTAGTGAGAGTGAAGTTGGGTTTAAAACAACTATTTTTTAAGGTATGGGACTATAGTGTCACTAAACTGAGCATTCAGTAAATGTCAAAGTTTCACAACAAGAAAGGGATGAAATTTGTTTGGGATTTTTTGCAAATTTTGGAGCATACATTACACTAAGCTCTTTACATTGAACTTTAAATTCTTATTTTGCAGTATTCTTGATTTTACTTAAATTGTTTCTTCAACTGGTAGAACACAGCTGTGCAACAAATGTGGAAGTGATGTGTGGTTGTAATCCAATTAACTGTAATATATTTTACGTTTGCTCAAAGGAAAGGACATTTTAAAAGATTAAAACACAAGAGAAAGTGGGGAAAAAAGTTTTTAAAAAATTGCAGACCAGTGCAGTGCAAAGAGAAAAACATTATTTTTAAAACATGTTCATATGCAATTTTCAGTGTCTCCCTTGGGTCAAAAAAATATTTTGATATCTTATTTGCGCTGATTTAAAACTCTGCTTCACCTTGCATATTTGCTTGTTAAAGTGTGGTAGTCTACACCTGCCAGGAAACGTTAGTCCTGATTGCTTCGGAAATTCACTGCTGCCATCCTGTGATGAAAGTGGACAGAGGTTAAGATAGCTCAATAGAAGAGATAACCAGTATTTGATCCAAACAGCCATGCAGAACCTGCAGGCAATTGCACCACAAAGTGTACTGTCAGGAATTTTGGATTTTAAATTACACCTAGTTAACCTGAAGTGAAGAGGAAGAACAGTTTGCTGGGCTTGGACAGCAGTCACAAGGTCCTGATACCTGTCAGGTTTCCTTAGGTCTGCAGGCAATCTCAAAGCTCAGGGAAAACTAAACTTGCTGAACATTACTTACCAAATCCAAAAGTAAAAGCTCTTAGTTAGGATGAGTTTTATTTCATGCACCTGTCATTCACTTTCATCTTCTGAGCTGCAGAAGTGTGAAAACAGCCTTTGCTGATCAAGATCAGTGAACAGTCTCATGTCTGCAGATGTTTGCCATGTCTACAATACGCATCAGACTGCTGTCTAGAGACATGCATGTACAACAAAGTTTGGACAAATTCGGTTTTGAAACATACTTTAAGTAAAATGATTCCTCAGCTGCACATACAGTTTCCTGTTTCTAAAGCACAGTTTATGGACAAAACTAGAAAAGCTTTGCTTCATGAAGATTTCCAGCAAATATAGCACTAAATGGCAGGAAACCCATTTTCTGACAAACTTTAATGTATATAGTCTGCTTATTTTTCAAAAAGTCCCAAGCATCTCTTTTGAGACCAGCTGATCCACATGAAGAAAAAAAACAGTTTTCTACTCCTTGTGATTAAATCTAATGGCATGAATTACATTAATCTTCTTTATTCAATCAGTTCTCTTTTTTTGCAAATCATGTTTTCTGTTATTTATTAAACAGTAAATTGATTCTAAATATTGTTTCAAATCCCTCAGCTCTTAAAAAATTCATAAGGGTCAGCTAAGAACAGCATGATCAACCAGAGTTGCCACCCTTTCATAGGCTGACGCTGCCTCTCAAAACACCTAAGGGGGGAAATTACTTCCTCATTGCCAGGCTAATGGTATTCATTTCTGTTAATCTATAGCCCAGTGTTTTCCAATTTGAAGGGAGTATCCCCTCCACTGTCTATTATGCTCCAGGGCCATAGCGGCTACTTTCTACCCCATCTTGTGGCACTTGAATTAAATAGAAGCAAGTTGATAGCTGAGAAGCACAGAGGCTAAGTGAAAGCAATTAGGGCACTCCAATTCTTTGCCAGAAGATGGAGACGCAACGGCTCAGGAGAGAATTAATTTGTATATAATGAAAGTCTTTTTTTATTCACGTTTTGTTTCATGGCTCTTCTGGGCTCTTTTGTGTGAAAAGAGCTCTCCTCTTTTTAGGATGTCAGTGAGATGAAAACAAATCTGTGGTTAATAGGTCCACTAAGGAGAGAAGAGCTCTATTATAGGAATGGATGTGAAGGCTGGCAAAAGAGAGCATAAGAAAGGATTCAGAATCTGAGAAAAGAATGGACACTTTTTATTTTCTCAGCTGAGGTTCTAGTACTGTAATTGGAGATTAAATGCTACAGTAGTTCTGATCATTTACAAATGTTTATGGTGATGGTCACTCCTTAAGTGATCAGTTTAGCCACCTAGAGATGTCTAACATTTTAGGACATTGCAAATAGAAAGGAAATGGTTGGTATTCAGTTTATGATGCAAGGACAATTAAGCATAAGACAAAGGGCAGTTTTTTCAGCATACATAAGCAAATCTCTAAAAAGAAAAAAAACTAAAGTAAACGGAAAATTCAAGGGTTTCTGCAAAGTATAGAATGCAAATTGTCATTTGTATATTTAAACACCCATTTTACATAGGTATAAGAATCAAGAAAATTTTGTGATTAAAAAAAGATATGTTGCACCTTGGAAATATCTGCACTGTTTATGATGTGTCCCTGTTTTGGACGTGTGTGCATTGGAATGATGGGTGTCAAATTTGCCTCTGCATCAGCACACGGCAAATAACTTTTGGCTATAATATGAGGGTATCTGTTCTTTTTTTTTTTTTTTTTTTACTTACATAATATCAGTTGTATGGCAATCCTGGATAGAAAGGTCAATGTGCTTTAAAAGGGTTCAAATAATTATTTGCCCCAACCCCCCCAATTTGGTAATTTTGCCCTTTCATAATTTGGAACATTTGTAGTTCTGTTTTGTACACAATATTTTCTAGTACGAAATCCCCTTTTTTTTTACTTACATAATATCAGTTGTTTGGCAATCCTGGATTGAAAGGTCAATGCTCTATAAAGAGTCTGAGAGTCCTCAAGTGTTCAAATAATTATTTGCCCCTCCCCCCCCAAAAAACCCTTGTTACACTACTCTGGATATTTTTCCCACTGTTTTTGAAAGGTTCTGCATCTACAATGTCAGGTTTTGGTAATGTTGCCCTTTCATAATTTTGAACATTTGTAGTTTTTTTTTGTACACAATATTTTCTAGTACTGTTCGGTTTTTACTAGGCTAACTACCTTTAACTTAGTAAACTCCCACCGTAGGGGTGTGTTTTAACTGACGAAACTGTGTCTTACTCAGGCTGAGACACTTGAATTACTGCTTTTTACAAGTTTTATTTGCACAAGCATTAACTGACACCAGTACAGTAACCGTGCCTTCTCTAGAAGCCAGGTAATCAACTGAAAAACAAAAGTAAAACAACCATACAATATTAATAAAGTAAATCTATTTATGGCAGTACATGCTTTACATATTCATAACTATAGGTATAACACGTTAACCAATCAGCACAGAAACTCACCAGCTATTCAATGAACTGAAGATCCAGATGGTAAATTCTATGAGCAGGTGTTACCCCATAGCACCCCAGGTTTGCACATATCACTCCGCCCTAAATAAAATGGAACTAAAGCAAACACTGGGTTTGATAGGTAATAAATTACAACAAAACAAATTAGCATGTTTGAAAATAGGGGAAAACCACACACCTCCCACTTCGGCTATGTGTCATAGTATAAGTAGACCACAATAACCAGTAGCAGTACAAAATAACATACAGAAAAAGGAACACACAAACTGTATGTCAAACAGGTTGGTCCAGGTCCTTGCTTTAATGTGTCCACAGTCCATAAGCACTTCCCAGGTACTTAGGGGGACAAACCAAGTCTCTCTTGCTCCTCTACTGGCAGTAATACCACCAGCCTCCTTCCGTCCCTGTGGAGAATGGTTGAATGGTATGGTCCCTTGCCCTTCCTTGCCTGGGACCAGTTGATGGGATGGCTATAACAAGTCCTCACTTTACTGTCTTGAACGAAACCTCGGTCATCTGGTTCCGCCTCTTACACACGACCCAGCTTGAAACGGCCCCTGAGTGCGTTTTGATCCGCCACCCAGACAATGTCTCCAACAGAGACATTCCTTGCTGGAGCATGCCACTTTTGTCGAACAAACAGGTGAGGTCCGGCTAATTGGCTCCAGCGTCTCCAAAAATTGTCCACTTTCACTTGGACTGCACGCAGACGACTGAAGGGGTAGGCAGGGAACTCAAAACCCATGTTGTCGCCTCTTGGTCCCGCCCGACCCAACAACACGAAGTTTGGTGTCACAACATCCACAATTTCCTCCTGAGCTTGAGCTCTGGCCCCGATTGGCCTCTCATTGGTGAGGTTGGCAGCCAAATAGAGGAGGGTTTGGAACTCCAGAGTAGTCAGGTTACCCTCCTCACAAAATTCAACGCCCTCTTCAACACGCGAACAGCCGCTTCCGCTGCTCCATTCCGATGTGGTGAGTCTGCAGGGCTAAACTCCCACATCCAGTCTGACCCAGCCACGTCCGCTTTTCTTTGGACCTCTCCCTTGTCAATAATTACGAGGAAACGGTAGAGCTCCTCTAGCACAGGCTTGGCTCCCACAAAGTTGGTGCCTTGGTCAGACCAGAGTTTTTTAGGGTGACCTCTCAGGGCGGTAAAACATTGGCATGCTTTGAGAAAGCCTACAGTTGACAGGTCTTCTACCACGTCTGCGTGAACCCTTCTTGAAGCCATACAGCTAAAAACTACGCCCCAGACTTTCTTCTTTACACGCCGCCTTACTGAGTCCCTGACGAGGAACGGACCAAACAGATCCAGTGTATTGTACTCAAAAGGGGCTGCCAGTGTAGTGCGTACAGGAGGAAGGTCGTTCATCACTTGAGTGCATAGCTTGGACCTGTACTTTCTACATCTTATGCACGTATCAATCACTTTCCGTACAATCCTGGGACCTTGCACTACCCAGCCTCTTTTCCTCATCCGAAGAAGGGTACCAGCAACACCTTCGTGGTTGACACAATGGTCGTTGTACGGAAGGTTACGTCTGCTTGGGCAGCAAGACATAAGTCCTGGAACGCTTCCTCACGCTCCTTGACTGTGAGTTCCACCTCCCACTTTAATCCTTCAGTGGTTCGACCCCTGCCGGATAACCAGAAGTGCAAGGCCCTACGGACTTATGCTATGACCCCACAGAGTTTGGTTAGGGAGTTGAACCTTGAAAGATTCACCTGATTTATCAATGATGAACCCCAGAGCCTCTTAATCCAGCGAACGTTGGATGTGATAGAAGTCTCCTCATCCTCAACAGGCAAGGCATCTTCATCCTTGAATGGTAAATGCTCTAGATTTATCCTGTTTTTGACCACCGCACCGCACATTTATCACATTTTCTAATAATTGCTCCAACAGTTGATCTCTTCTCACCAAGCTGCTTGACTATTGTAGATTGGCTCATCCCAGTTGTGTAGGTGTACAATCTTGATCCTGGTGTCCTTGAACAGCTCTCTGGTCTTGGCCATGTTGGAGGTAGGAGTCTGACAGTTTGGAGGTGTGGACAGGTGGCTTTTACACAGATAACAAGTTAAAAGAGGTGCAATTATTTATAATGAGTGGAAGATAGAAGAGATTCTTAAAGAAGTAGCAACAGGTCTGTGAGGGCTAGAATTCTTGCTTTTTTTGTGGGTGCTAAATACTTACAGTATTTACAGTATTTTCTGCACCATTATACAAATAAATTCTTTAAAACTCATACAATGTGATTTCCTATATATTCTTTTTAGATTCTGTCTCTGACCTCCCTCATTATTTTAAGTGGGACAACTTGCTCATTGGGTGCAATTGTTTGTCCCCACTGTAGATGCAATGGTATTTTCTGAGATATCCAAAAAGTGGCAGGATAGCTTAGCTGTAGATCACATCTTGTATGCCATAATATCATAGAAATCATAGAACATTATTGTTTTGAGTGTTATTTACTTAAATTCATGTGTGTTGTAAGGCATTAAATGCAAAGCAGATAAAAGCAGAAGAGACAAAGGTAAAATTGGTAAAAGGTTCAAAGTGCTCCAAATGACATCATATTTAATGTAGAGACCACAGGGGTAACAATTTTTGCCTTTCTATGATTTGGGTTTGCTTTTTAGATGTAGTGCACATAGCTTATTTTATCATTCTTACTATGCACACAAGGCTGTAACTGGAGTATTGTTCAATGAGGGGAAAAAGAAGTGGAAGAGTGGTGATCATTTTCTAATCACAAGTGTGATGGCTTTTAGACACTAAATGTTTGAGAGCAAACAATTTTCTCTCCAGCTGGTCTCTTTATAGATCATGAAAATATACTACTTAAATCAATGGGAGACATTCCACACACAATGGCAGCCCTGCTGTTCAATGATGGCTTTTGTACTGGGGATAATCTACAAAGGTCATCAATCATGCGATACGTCCTCCTCAAAACACATACACACACAATGTGATGTACAGGATGGAAATAAGATGAGTTGCTGCTTCTTTACAAAAAGAAAATGGGAGGTTCCCTTTGAAATTTATGTTAGAAAAAAGAGCTTGCTATCAAAACACCAAAGGAAAATACTAGTCTAAGCTCCAAGGGAGTCAATAAGGCAAATTGTTCCAAATTCATTGTTAGGCATGTGGTGAGACAGGCATTTTCACAGCAAAAAACTCCCTGGTTGAGCTGGAAGTGTACAATTGACCCTGTCTGCCTTTTCAAAATGGTGCAACATTATAACCTGGGGGAATGTGTTGTCATCCAAATGAGATAAGTTTATTTTCTGCAGTGTAGCATTTGTTCCATCAGGCAGGGAGGCTATAAAGCTAGAAGGATCAGTGGGGAGTCGAACTCGGCACATGTGGCGCGAACGAGGAGCCCGTTGAAAAGGTTTGGCCACCGCCCAAATTTCTCCTTCTGCCTTCTGTGCAGGCCCGGCCTTGAAAAGCAGGAGGCCACAATATTGTGGAACAAATTTCCTCTAATCTGAACGTGCTGGTCCAGGGGCTCCGGTGGGAAAGCTGCTCTCATGTGCCCTTCGCCGCCTGTCCCACAAATCGGACCAGTTTATTCTTCACTGTGCCAACACACTGCATGACGGATGAGATCTCGGCAGGAGGGGGGAGTAGGAGCTGTTGGGAACTCAGCCTCTGTCCTCGCATAGGCCGCTCATGTGTGTTCTCAGCAGGCTAGCGCTTTCCCCCCGGGGAAGGGGGGCTTAGCGGAGAAGGGCTGGCAAAAGATTGTCCAGCTCCCACCTGCATCCTCTCACCCAACACTGATACAACTTTAATAACTTTTATTTTCTTCATTAGCCAAAGAGCAGATGAAGCTACTCTAAACACTTACATTCATCAGTTCAAATTACTGGAAGATGACAGCAGATTTTTTTATGAACAAATCAAAAGAGGAATAGTGCTGGCCACACCTTTTAACACTCCTGGTAAATTTGTGTCTTACCTTTCATTCTGGTTACATAATCTCCTAATGAAAATTTTAGAAAATCCATCTTTAAACAGAGCATATTTACTCATTGTAGAATAAAAATCCATCTTGAGAAATAATAGTTTTTATAAAACCAGTGTTGCTACAATTTTCATCACTCTTTTGTCAATACTTTGTATATCCCCTTTTTCCTAAAGGACATATTTTAGTCTCTCTTTCTTTATAAATCTCATGACATTGAAGCCTACAGATTGAGGAATCTTTGACCCTTGACATGGGTTTTCTCTTATGCTCCCTTCTTCACTTCACAGGTTCTCTGTAGGATTTAGGTTTAGGTTCTTTAATGACATTAAAAGAATGGAGAGTTTGTGTCTCATGAACCATTTCTGTGTTAATTAGGCCATTTTCTGATCACTTTCCTGTTGAAAAACCCACTGGCAACCAATTTCTTGCTTTCTGGCAAAGGTCACAAGATGTCCATATTACATAAATCTATGATGTCATTCACTGCAACAAATTTCACAGGGTAATTGAAAGCGAAACAGAAATAAATAACAAATAAAAATAATAACAAACCCTGGATCACCAGTGACCTGAAGGAACTGCTAAACAAGAAAAAAAGAGCCTTCAGGGAGGGAGACAGGGAATTACTGAGGAGTATACAGAAGCAACTTAAGGTCAAGATCAGAGACAGCAAGGAGGCATACAGGAAGAAGCTGGAGAACAAACTACAGAGGAACAATATCAGAGATGTCTGGTCAGGAATGAGAAAGATCACAGGTTTTAAGGACAGGAAAGATTGGATAGATGGAAGTCTGGACAGAGCCAATGAACTGAACACATTCTTCAACAGGTTCAGTTCAGGAACTAGCTCAGCATCCCCCTCTCCTGTTCCCAGCCAAACAGACATCCCACTATCCTCTGATCAACAGCTTTCCTGTTACACCTCGGATGTTTTATCCTTCACCTCAGCCATGGACTCTTCTAATTCCACAAGTTTGACTTCAACCAAGTCAGGAAATGCTGCTACCCCCTTTGCCTCCCCCTCCCACTTGTCTGTCTCCAAAAGTCAGGTGAAGAGGCAGCTGGAGAAACTGAACCGGAACAAGGCTGCAGGTCCAGATGGTGTCAGCCCCAGAGTCCTGAAGGCCTGTGGAGAGCAGCTCTGTGGGATTCTGCAGCACCTCTTCAACCTTAGCTTAACTCAGGAGAAGGTCCCAGTGTTGTGGAAGACATCCTGCCTTGTTCCAGTACCCAAAAGAACTCACCCATCAGTCATCAATGACTATAGACCCGTTGCCCTGACATCCCACATCATGAAGGTCCTGGAGAGACTCCTGTTGGCACCCCTGAGTAAGCAAACAAGAACGTATCAGGACCCACTGCAGTTTGCTTATCGCTGTGGAGTTGGAGTTGAAGATGCCATCATCCACCTACTTCAACCAACCCACTGTCATCTGGACAAAGCAGGCAGCACTGTGAGGATCATGTTCTTTGATTTCTCTAGTGCATTTAACACAATTCAGCCTGATTTGCTTTGTCAGAAACTCCTGAAGACACAGGTGGAGCCCTCAACAATCGCCTGGATCAATGACTACCTGACCAACAGACCACAATTTGTGAGACTGAAGAATTGTGTGTCAAACCAGGTGGTCAGCAGCACAGGAGCGCCACAGGGGACCGTACTCTCACCATTCCTTTTTACTCTGTACACCTCAGACTTCCAGTACAAATCAGAGACCTGTCATCTGCAGAAATACTCAGATGACTCTGCAATTGTCGGGTGTATCAGAGATGGACAAGATGCTGAATACAGAGAGTTGGTGGACCGCTTTGTGACATGGTGTGGAAACAATCGTCTCACCTTGAATGTGAACAAAACAAAGGAGATGATTGTAGATTTCAGAAGAAACAGGGATAAGTCAAACACTGTTTCCATCATGGGAGAAGAAGTGGAGGTGGTTGAGGAGTATAAATACCTCGGAGTTCACCTTGACAACAGACTGGACTGGAGGCGCAACAGTGAAGCCGTCTACAAGAAGGGACAGAGCAGACTGTACTTCTTGAGGAAGCTTAGGTCCTTCAAGGTTTGCAGCAAGATGCTGCAGATCTTCTACAAGTCTGTTGTGGAGAGTGTAATCTCTTCAGCCGTCATCTGTTGGGGTAGCAGCATCAGAGCCAGGGATTTAAAAAGGCTCAACAACCTGATAAAGAAGGCTGGTTCTGTTCTTGGGACAACTGTGGAAAATCTGGAGATGATAATGCAAAGAAGGATTCTTCATAAAATAAAAAAAATTATGGACAACCCTGAGCATCCTCTTCATGAGACAGTCACACAACAACAGAGCATCTTCAGTCGGAGGCTTCTTCAGTTTCGCTGCAATACAGACCGCTACAGGAAATCCTTCCTGCCCACAGCCATCATTATCTACAACAACTCCTTAAAGAATTGATTATATGAGCTATACCAACACTTAATTTCCCTCTGGGATCAATAAAGTATTTTTGAATTTGAATTGAATTGAATTGAATTGAAACAGCCCCACGGCATCACAGATTATGGTGCTTTTCCACATTTTCCTCCTTTGTCTCACTCCAAATCCACCTGGAGTGTTTCCATTCAAAAAGCTCAATCCTAGTCCAATCCTACTGAAGCACATGGCTTCAATTAAAGACCCAGTACAGTTTTAGTGAATTCCACATATTTATGTTCGTGATGGTAGGACAGAAAAGTGTTGTTTTTACAAATTCACCTCACACACAAAAATTCCTCCGCAGAAGGCCAAAAGGGCCAAAACCAAGTGATGACAATCTGGCAATTTGAGTCAGTTCTACTTTTCAAACCCGCCATTAAACCATATTGTATCCATGTGCTAAAGCCATTGTGTACCCATATATGGATCCTCATAGTTATTTATTTTCATAATATATAGGGATAGTCATTAAAAAAATCTAATCTCATGTACGATTAAACTCATCATTCAATTTTTTTTGTATTACATGTTATTTTCATTTATTTCGGCTTCCTCTTGGGCTAGCTGAATCTTTCATGAAATATGACAGATTATGATCCCTGATCAAACCAAAAGAACTAAGAACAGCCTCCTGCTGCCATATGTTATTTATGAAAGACAGATAATCAAATTTCCCCAAAGCAGACTGTAAGTAGTATAAAGAACAATTTCTTTAAATCGTGTGAAACATCCCCCCTGGTGGTTATGAGCATGTCATGAGAATGTCAAAGATGTTCGAAAAGTCACATGTTTTGGCTCTCTTGGATTTCCATACCCCCAGTAAAGAAGAAAATGACAAAAGCTGCCTGGTCTGAGACCTTCCTTCCAACCAGTCAGAACTCATTGCCCAACAAACCACAGCTTGAGCCAACATGTAGGCTAGTGGCTATATTGCCCTATATGAACTGCTTTTCTTTTCTTTTTTTCATAAGTTAGAAAGACTTTGAAGCACACTTCTGTCTCTACCCAGTTCGCAGGGAAGGATCCTGTGTTCTCTCTGAAAAATCCACATGAGCACTGTATAACACAATGTTCACCTAAACCAATTTTCCACTTACAGCAAAGCTAGTTTGAAACAAGGCAGAACAACAGAAAAGTTGACTTGTTAACACAGAGGGTAGGAGGAGGACATGTATGGATTTCAAATGAGCAGTCTGGGGCATTTTCATGCACATTCGCGGGTGGACAGGCCCAGAGGAGGAGGTGGAGGGAGGGGGTGATTTCCATAGTAACAGTCAAGTCCCCAGCTGTCATGTTTGGGCTGAGATAGGTGCTGTGAGCAGAGGGACCACTTAACCCCAGCCACACTTCAACTTAGGAAGTTAAAATGCTGCTGGGTGTCTGTGCTGGGCCTCACTTAAAATGCAAACTCTATACCCCTGGGAAGACAGGGAAATGTTTCTGAATTAACCCGGGGAAACAGGGGCTATGCAGATAGCCTTCTCAGAAATAATTAACCATCAATGTTTTGGATGTCACCAAGAGATTTATGTTTAGAAAAAATCAGAACAAAGACAAGCAGTATTTCGAACCATGCACACAAATAAAATGTCCATTTCATTAATGTTTTTTGCATATATACGTATACACACACACATATATATATATATATATATATATATATATATATATATATATATATATATATATATATATATATATATATAAAATCGTGATTAATTTACAGCTACCCTGTGATTAATTAGATTAGAATTTTTAATCGTTTGATATATGTATATCTATATACATATATAGATATACATACATACATGCATAGATAGATAGATAGATAGATAGATAGATAGATAGATAGATAGATAGATAGATAGATAGATAGATAGATAGATAGATAGATAGATAGATAGATAGATAGATAGATAGATAGATAGATAGATAGATAGATAGATAGATAGATAGATAGATAGATAGATAGATGGATGGATGGATGGATGGATGGATGGATGGATGGATGGATGGATGGATGGATGGATGGATGGATGGATGGATAGATAGATAGATAGATAGATAGATAGATAGATAGATAGATAGATAGATAGATAGATAGATAGATAGATAGATAGATAGATAGATAGATAGATAGATAGATAGATAGATAGATAGATAGATAGATAGATAGATAGATAGATAGATAGATAGATAGATAGATAGATAGATAGATAGATTTGCAGTTACCAAACAGTTGTCATACTGTTTACGTGACAAGCGAGCACTGAAAGCAGCGCAGGTTTAATTGTGGGGTAAACAGGGCATTAACTCCACAAATTAATCGACCCGCATTAATGCATTAATTTTGACAGCCCTAATATATATATATATATGTATATATATATATATATATATATATATATATGCGCAAAGGAAATAAATAGCCAAAGGCATTGTATCCCTTCCATTGAGAAGAAAATAACATTGATAATACATTTTATTATTACTATTGTTAAGAAAATGTGTAATAATCATGACAAAGTATGTCTTCAAAGTCAAGAATATATACATTTAGAGCTACATTCAAATGTAAATCTGAAATGTGTTGCATTGCAGATTGTGTTGTCAGTCAGACAGGATGAAGAACATCTGTGATCTGCATTTTTCAAATCTGGCAAGAGATTTTCAATATAGATTTGGGTTGACTCTAACTAGGCCCTTCCACCTCAGTCTGAGCTTTGGATTTTAGGAGGTCCTCCAGAGTCCTACCATGGATGGACATCTTGGCTGCTTCTTTGATTAATGCTCTTAATATATATAATAATATACTAATGTTTCTTTTATCTGTAAAAAAATAAAGCAATAAAAATACAAATCACTAAGCCCAGCTTTTCGTTTCATATTGCATTAATGTTTGTCAGGGCATGTGTGGAACATGTGTTTTTATGTACTTAGTAGGAGATGGGTTTTTTTGTAAGTTTTGGACAACATTTAATATAATAACTTTTCTCAAAATCAAAATTTTCATTAAGTTAACTGGCATTTTGTGAAGCTTGAATTTTGCTGAAGTGCACCAAACCCACAAGAAATTTGTGTTTAAACAGAAGAAGCTGAACTTTAAGCAGCTGGTTGTCTTTGAACGCAGCGTCGTTCAACCTCCCCGGAGCTCTTTGAAACAGCTTTCCTCAACATAACAAATATTGCTTGCGACAGGCTTGACAAAAAGTTGTTCAGGAAAAATGTAGCATTGTCCCCTTCTGGGTGTGAATGGCCATCTAATCAAGCTCTCCCTTTCACTGCAGCTGGTTTACAGCGAGCAGCGTGCTGACCTCTGAGGGGCCCGTCTCCCCCCTTCCCCGTCCTCTGGGACCCTTCAACAAGCTTTAGAGGCCAAATGAGGTGTAAGTCTATTAAAAGGGAGTTTGTGTGTAGATCACAGTCCCTCTGGGGGTAGGAGCCTTTTGCCTTGTCATTCAGGTGCAGCTAATTTCCTTCTGCTCCACACGTAGACATGAGGTCTGCCCATGGTCCTCATCGCAGTCAGACAAGATCTGCTGCTAGAATTTCAAATGACTGCTGCTTGCGAAGGCAGCAGGTGATTTATTGAAACAGAGCAGTGAAACAAAGAGAGATCGCTTTCTCATCATAGATTTTAGCCACAATAAAATTCTGCACGACACTTCTGTGTTGGAAATACACTGTTCTGTGGATTTCTACAAGACATGTATAAGCAAATAGTATCATATGCAAATGATAGTGAAATCAAACTTTTTTGCACACATTAAAAATAAGTTTAATTGGATTTTTTTCCTAATACAGTCTTGAGGACATACATTCGATATTGTTCAGTTCTTTGAATGGAATTACCTCTATAATAGGTTGGCAGCAGACAAAAAGGAAAATGAAAAACAAGGCCACAGGTGATGTCTGAGCCAATCCGATTTAGGAATTTCAGCATAATTTAATTGTAGCTGAAGCTTGTAACATAACATGATGTTTTACCATAAAGGATGTTGTGGAGAGATCAATTTATTTATTGTTATATTTCCAAAGAGGCACTGAAAAAGCCCCCAAAACAAGTGCAGACATGTCAGTCATATCGAGGTTCAAGCACAATTGGAATTTTTTCCGTAGTTTCCCTCTGCGTTGTGGCTGCTTGAACCGAAAACGGACACTGACTATGAGGTTAACTTCATAACACAATTTGAGCTTGTTAGTGTGATTTGTAATCTTTACCAACGATAGTTTGGAACCAAAAACTTTTCATCTTACCTGACTTTAGAGCGACTCCACTAGGCCATAAAATGAAGACAAAATAACAACCCTTGTGGGGTATTTGATAGTTTTGAAGTCTATTGACTAACCAAAAACCATTATTTGCCTTATTTATTCTTCATTTAAACTTTTAACATATTTTTTTATATTACAGCCACAAATGTTAATGTCTTTACTTTTTTGCGAAAGACAAATACAAAGCAGTGCATAGCTGTGAAACAGAAGGACAATCATACTTTTTTAATTTTCCACAAAATATGTATGAAAAGTGTGGCATGCATTTTTACTCACCCCTACTTACACTGCTGCCCTTAAATAAAATACATTGCAACCAATTACTTTTAAAGGTCACCTAGCAACTAAATAAAGTCCACTTGTGTGCAATTTAATCTCACTATAAATGTCACTGTCTTGTGAAGGCCTCAGAGGTGAAGACAAAGAAACATAGAAGACAATTCAAGAATAATGTTGTGGGGAAGTTTCAAGCAGGGTTAGATTATAAAATAATATTAAAAGGTTTGAACATCTCACAGAGCTCTGCTCAATCCATAATTTTAAAATGAAAAAAGTATGGCACAAATGCACACCTTCTAAGACATGCCCACTCGCCTAAACTGACAAACCGGGAGAGGGGAGCATTAATCAGAGCAGCCATGATGCACATAGTACAACTGGAGGCTTCACAAAGATCCACAGCTCAACTATTCACCGTGCACTCCACACATCTAGCCCTTATGTAAAGCTAATAAGAACGAAGCCATTTCCAAAAGAAAGCCATACGAAGTCCTTTTTGCATTTTGCCAGAAGCCATATAGGGGACATAGTAAATAAATCAAAGAAGGTGATTTGGTCAGATAATCCCAAAATTGCAAAATCCTGTGTTGGACAGGAAAATGACACTGAACATTCTCGTGAACACACCATCCCCGCAGTGAAACATGGTGATAGCAGCATCATGCTGGAAGAAGGCATTTCTTCAGCAGGGACAAGGAATAAGGTCAAGATTGATTTGAAGATGCGTGGAGCTAAAACCAGGGTAACCCTGGAAGTAAATCTGTTGGAGGTTGCAAAAGACTTGAGCCCGTGATGGAGGTTCACCTTCCACTAGGATAACGACCTTAAACATAGACACAGGAAAAGTGAAATTGTTAAGATCATAAACTATTCATGCTTTAGAATGGCATTGTAAATTCCAGACCTAATTTCATCTGAGAATCAGTGGCAAGACTGATGCTCACAGTCTCCCTCCAATCTGACTGAGCTTCAGTTATCTTGCAAAGAAGAATGAGCAAACACTTTAGTGTGGATGTGTAAAGCTGGTAGAGACATACCCCAAAAGACTGGCAACTGTAATTGCAGCGAATAGTTGTTCTCCAGAGTGTTTACCCAGGATGATTGCACATATATACAGTACATGCCAAAATTTTCTGATTTAACTTTTTTTTTAAACCATGTATTACTTTCCTTTGGCTTAACAGTTATCCGTTAAATTTCTTTTTTTTTTATCAGCCATTGAGAGTGTTCATGGTGGGGGCCTGGGGTCAGCTGAGCAGCATTAACCTCTAGAAGAGCATCTCAGTGAAATGCATTAGTCACATAGAGGAGGAGGGATGTCCTTTAATAGATTATTGACCAGTAAGCAGCGGCCTGCATCTCACCATGTGGTCCTCGCCAGCTCCTGACCTCTTCATCAGTGATGAAGCAGCCCACCTGCACTCCACAAAATACCTACATATATATACAGTATCCCTGCAGACTAATGATATTCAAGAAATATTATATTTTTATATGCAAAACAACTTTCAGGGCAAGGGACCTGAGTAGTAAGAAGCGTTATTCATTCACAGCAATGAAACTGGAGCCTAGTACTCATTAAATTGGGGGAAACAACAATTGTGAACTTAGACTACCTAATTAAAGGCAAGTAATTTCTCTCAGAGACTCACACTCAGGAACTTTAATTGAAATCAAAATGAATACTGCAGGAGGATGGAGGGAACAGAAACATATTTCACCTCATCATTAATCTTCCTGTCATTTTAACCTTTTTTTTTCTTCTGAAAAACCGCTTTGGAAATGATTTTTTTTAACACATTTTACATCAGCATCTAAAATAGATCCATATAACCCAGAAAAACAAGACTTCCAACAATTTTTGCCAGTATCATCTGTGCTCTGTTTCCCTTTGGCTCTGCCTCACTTTTTTTTAATTGTTTGATAATTCATCTCCAAGCTCTAATTTACCCCCCGTTGTCAGCCCTGTATGTTCGACCATCATGTGAGACGTTCAGCTGAATTTCAAATGAGCATGTAGAGTATGAAGTCCTTCTTGCAGGGAGAGCACCTATTTATGGACCTGTTTGTTTGCTTTTCATCAACATTAACCCTTTAGGCGAGCAAAGTCCGTATGCCATCTTTTCCAGAGCACTCTCAGGAACGTCCTTGGGCAGCAAGTCCCACTGTTTTAGTTAGTCCGGATTCTCACTGACTCCTAGACAGGAATCACAAAACAAGATTTGTTTTTCTAACTACAGAATATGTCAATTTTGAGGTAGCTTTGAAACTCATATCTTTGCCAACACATTTAGAGAATAATCTGCAATGTAGTTCATGGTGTAAAAACATTATGTTCTAGTTTCATTACATTCAGTGTCAAAGATTTTCTGTGGTTTGTACAATTCTATTTGTTTAGATTTGTATTCTAATTTACTTTGGCTGATATCTGTTTCAATTTCTGATCCTACAGACATTACATAAATGTATAAATGTATTACTCTGCAACAGGAGAAGGCAAGTTTATTTGTAGAGCACCATTTATAAGCACGGTTATTCAAAGTCAGGACCCTTAACAAACATGAAATACATCAGAAGAAAACAAGCAAAAATGTAATTAAACAAAAAAGAATTCACATCTAAATAAATAAAAAGCTAAGACATGATATGATTAATAAATTATCCTTGACTTTAAAGGAAAGTACAGCGTTATGTTTTCTGTCCTGATTTAAAGGAGCAAAAAGCTTCAGGTTTTCAGGCAGTTGGTTGCAGAGCTGAGGAGCATAGAAACTAAATATTGCCTTTCCTGCTTTAGTCCTCGTCCGATAGGACCATTGAGTGATGAGGTCTCTGATGGCCCATTGGGTCTACATTATTTATTATTTTTTTATTTAACCAGAAAAAACCTATCCATCCATCCATCCGTCCATTGTCTATACCCACTTGGCTGTCTAGGGTCAGCTGGTACTTATCTCCAGCGGTATTTGGGCGAGAGCCGGAGGTACACCTCGGACAGGTCGACTGTCCATCGCAGGGCAACACAAAGAGACGTGCACACATGCTCCTGTCTTGCTATACTTGTGTGGACATTGTATTGACTTCCATTGATTTTACTTTGCCTAATCCAGACACTTTCCCTAACCCTAACCATTAGTGGCACATGCCTAACCCTAACCCTAACCGAAACCTAATTGACACCATGCCTCTAAACCTAACTATTAGAGTTTAATCGCTTGTTTAACATTGTGTGGACCAGGCAAAATGTCCTCACAACTACAAATATCCACACAATGCTGGTGGCCTGTCAAAGGTTTGTACACACTCACACACACACACACACACACACACACATACACTCCCACCTAAGGACAATTTAGTTTTAGAACAGACCAATTAACCTGACAGTTATGTTTTTGGACTGTGAAAGGAAGCTGTAGTACCTGGGGGAGAACCCACGTATACACGGAGGGAAAGGGAAAACCTAAAATCTAATTTATAAGGTTGATCTGGACAAAAAAAAGGCTCATGGTTTACACCTGACCAGCAACTCTGAAATGTACTTAGGCCTCAGATACATTCAGTGCCTTTTAGACCATCAAAAAGATTTTAAATTCTTTCCTTTTACAAACACTCAGTGGGTTTACATGCAGTGAGAGAAAACCAAATTATTGCCTTAGTCCAATTCAATTCAGACTTTTGAAATGCATGTATACACCTTAGTCTGGCTGAAGTCGAACTGAACTGGCCTACTCCTCATTGAGCTAAGACAGATAATGCAGTTAAAAAAACAAATCCCTCATTGTGCACATCCTGCTTTTAGTCCGTCTGCTTCACTATCGCCAGCATTTCTTTACCAATTTATAAAGCCATAGGCCAACCGGAAGAATGGCAACACAAAAGGGTGCATGTCGCCACCTACTGTTGCGGAGCTGACTGCATTTCATTCAATAATTAGATTTACTACTGACCATGTAAACTCGGATTAAGGCTCCCATTCTGGTTAAGATGTTAGCTTGATTATTGCCATAGCTCAGTTTAGATTGCATGTATACACACAGACTGAGGCATTTCGAAGGCAGTATTCTGCTCCAACTGATGAGGTTTTTAAGCATAGCAGTTTCAAAAGTGCTAGGTTAATACTAGCATGTTAACTCTTTATTTTAATATATTTATTCTATATTTTTGAAAGAAACAGTTGTCAGAAACAGTCAGAGGATTTATTTCATAAAACATATTGTTGTTTTTAACCAATTATTTAATTTAAAGTATGTTATGTTTTTGTTTTTTCTTAATTTCTCTTTTACTTCGACTTTTATATCTCTGCACCGTTACATCAGAGCAAATTTCTAGTATGTAAATCTTTTTTATTTTTACTGGCAATGGCAATAAAATTATTCGGATTCGGATTCGGATTCATGTGGAGGTTAAAGCCTTTTTGTATCCATGACAGATTCTCAACAGTGTTTTATTGTTCTGCTTTTCAACATCTGTTTTGTTTTCAGTGATCTGACCCAGATCTTCTTCCCTGTTTATCTCCAGCTGTTATAGGTTCTCATTGAACATGTTTAGCCATCTAGTGTCCATTTTCCACTTGATCTTTCCCCCTCTTTTCTCTTCTCGAAAACCAGTATTTCTTCATACAAAAAGTTCAAATTAAAGCAATGCAAGAATAAGAAAAACCTTTGATGCATTGCTCAAACATTCCTTCCTCTAAAACACCGTAAATGTTTTTTACTGAACTTTCAGCAGCGAAAATGAATGACCACGTGAACAAACACCCACACACTCATGCGGGACTGGGAATATAAGGCCATCAGAGCTCCCCACATTACATTGACTGGTGGAGGTCTTCACTGTTTAAGTGGAGCTGCCTGCTGAGGTTTTCCTCGCCGGCAGCAGGCCTATAAGAGTGGTAAGTGGCGGTGATGAGACACTGTCCCCTGTGCCTCCTTCAGCTGCCATTCCCCTTAAATTGAAACAGAGTCCTGCAAATAAATGCGACATTCTGAGCAGGGAGAACGTCTGAAAGTTGCATTTTATATAAGCACCCATTGGGGAATTGGCCCCCAGCAAGGTCTGCTTTATTCGCCCTCCTTTTTTGTTATTTATATGATGAAGGAACAGGGCCACATCAGGGTCATTCAGTGTTCATTTATCTTTTTATGTTGTTTTGTTGGGCAGGCGACTAGAGACAGGCGACCTATAGCAGTGAATCTGCACTATGCGACTCCCCTCCCATGGCTCAGAGTATTACAGACAATCTGATGCTTTCACCTCTTGATATCAATATGCATTAGTTTTACCCCCTGTTCATTAGCTTCAAATGGTATCTCTTTTTAAAATTAATTGAGGCTGGAATAAAATACGATGGCTCCCAAGAGCAGGCTACTGTTTGTTATTCATGTTGCCCCGAAAACGGCAACAGTAAATCCTCCAAGTTGTTGTTAAGCTGGCTGTATTACCATATGTGTGCCATTTCCATGAAGTGACAGACCCCCCTGCCTCCCTTCACCCCTCTGGATCAAATGGGGACTATTGATCCTGCAGCACTCCATTTCAAGTTAATTGTGCTTGAAATGAGGTGCACACGCTCAAGCATACCTGCATTGGGAAGGCTTTATTTATTTATATTCGTGAGGGAACACGTGTCAGATGAACAGCAAATATTCAATTCACATCTGATTCAATTTTGCTCAAAAAGCCGCTTCCTGCTGAAGTATGCTTTGGCAGGGCTTGAACCAGATTGAAACAGACAAGTGGTGCTACTTTTTTAAGTTGCAGGTGAACATGCTTTGGCAATGCAATGCAAAAAATCATCCAACCCATAGTAGTAGAGCAATAATTTCAGCTCATTGCTAAAAGAAATGTCTGACAACTCTTCAACTTTCAACTCAAGCCCTCCCAGCTTGAGAGGCTCTTTTTTCAAACTGAAGACACAAGTAAACTTGACTGAAATATTTCAGCAGGGGTCAGGTGAAATTTGACCTCTCCCTGACCCTTAATCCCTCTGATACAAAAAAAAGCAGGCTCTAAGCTAACCAGGCATTAAAAAAAAACATAGCAGGAGTTAAAGAAGCTGGATGAGTTCAATAGACATCCTGCTTACCTTTAAACATGACCAAAAATCTAAAAATCACTTTTCTACCTAGAGGACCGAGTTGTTAAAGTAATCACATGATGGAACCTAAATACAAAATGAGAGTACCTTTATTCAGTAGTTACTGAGAAAATTACAGTTTCTTTTTAGAATGCGTATAATTATTTTCCGTTAAAGCTGCTCTTGGGAGTTTACTGATAGTGCTGCCACCATGTGGTCGTTAGAGGAAATCCAAAATGCGCACTCTCGTGACATTCAAGCACGTGCTCATTAGTCCGAGCTCTACAACATTCGTAGGCCATTTTTTCTCTTTTTGTAGCGCTGGACAATATTCTTCTCTTCTTTGACTTACGTGGAGTTTGTGTAGGTGTCTGGGCTGGCTAGCTTAGTTTATCTAGCGGCTAACAGAGGGAGAGCACCGCCTCCTCATAAACCCACCTACGTGGGTACATACATGTGTCATTACATCACATTACCCCTGGCTGTTCGGACCCAAATCACCTTAAAATAAATGAAATTGCAGCCCCTACCTGCCACCGCGGCAAAAAGTACAGTATATTGTTTTGCAAGGACATGAAAAAATTTACTATAGATAACAAAAACTGGTTTATTTTAGAGCAGCTCCATGTGACGACGGTGCTAAATAATTAAACTGCACTGGACGAATATCTGTAGGTGCATTGAAGCTGTGTTTATGTGAGTAAATTTGTTGATAGTGAATATTGCAAGCACTAACATTATGAAGCTGACACTTTCTCCACTTTATTTCTCATTGTGTTCCTGCACTCGAACAATATTTTTTGTATGGGATATAAAGTCACAACCACCCTAAAAAGTAATTTTACTGTAAATGCCTATTTAAACTACTTTTATCTATGGTTCTGTAACTCACAATTTGCTCATTATAACTGCTTTAGCCATAATCGGTAAACCATAATCATCAAAAATTTATAGAAATAAGCATTTGAAATATACCATACTGTTTGATGAGTCTATATCATAAAAATTTTGAACTGAAATACATTTTCTATTATATTCTAATTCACTGAGATGCACCTTTATGAGCTCAGTCAAAGTAGCACAGGCTTGAGAAAAGTTCTCAAAAATTAAAAACAAACTAATGGTTAAATTAGTTTTAGGTGTAATTCCCTATTTTCTACGGCAGTCGCAGCTCCAGGGGGTTCAGAGTGAAACAGCACAGCACCATTTATGGAGCAAACCCCTCCCTTAGTTTGTTTATAAGCCTGCTCCCTTATATTAGTATATATAAATAAGTGAAACTGTGTAATGGATAACATTAAACAGGCAGGCATATTGAGGCAGGATTTAATTTGCATGCCAGATTAGCCTTCTATTGGCTGGGGCAGTGCCGTAGGGCAGCCTTTTCATTAATAGGATCTAGTCTCTTTTAATCCATTAAGTCAATTGAACTCATACATAATCTGATTTCAGAGGCACCATGTTAATGCTGTAGCTTGTGTGCTTGTCTTAGAGCTGGTCTTGGCTGGCACTCACTTAAATGTGGCGCTGTGTAAGTATTTGCAGTGCCATCAGTACAAAAATCTTTAATCCAAATTCTCCTGCATGACAAAGAGGGTGGACTCTGTTTCTGCCAACAGCAAGTCTGCCAGGATATGTAGAGAACTCGTTGATTTCTGTTTTTGGTATCATCAGTGAAAGATAGAGACTTTTTGAACAGAAATGGTTAATAAAACCACTTATTTTGTATTTTAAATACATATAACACATCTGGGTGACATCTGATGATTTGCAAAGTGTTTAAGAAAAAAGACAAATTGACCTTTTGGTCTACACTATTTCTTACAAAAAAACATTGATACCACTTTTTTCACCTTTTGTCACTTTACAGCCACAAACCTTAGTGTTTTTTGGGCTTTAATGATATAGGTTTACATGAAAGTGTGCATTATTGTCAAGTAGAAGGAAAATGACCCATTGTTTTACAACCAAAACTTGGAAATGTGTGGCATCCTTTTGCATTCCTGCTCCTCAGCTCTTATGCCCACTAAGTAAAATAAGTTCAATCAATTACTTTTAGAAATTACCTTATCACTCAATTTAGTTCACTTCTGTTTCATTTTAAATTTTAGTACAAATACAGCTGTGAAGGACTCAGAGGTTTGTTAAAAAACTACAGTGAAGGAACAGCATAATAAAGATCAAGCAACATTGTAGACAGGTCAGGTACAAAGTTGGGGAGAAGATTAGAACAGGGTTAGGTTATAAAACAATATCCAAGGCTCTGAAATTCTCATTGAGCTCAGTTCAATCTAATGTATAAAAGTAGAAAAAGTATGACACAACTGCAAACCCAGAAGAATTATCAAGAGAAATAGTCAAGAGAAAGAAGAAACCTGCTGGAGTTTTCTTCTCTCTAGAACAGAGTTTTTCCTCTCCACTGCTGCTACATGCATGCTCAGTGTGAGGGATTGCTGAATAACTCGATGCAATCGGCTGGGCTTCCTTAGATGGAAAACTTTTAAAATCATTTTGAATAATGAACTGAACTTGATGTACTGTTTGATAACTAGGATCAATTGAAATGACTTTCTCTTTGCAAAGTGCCTTGAGATGACGTATGTTGTGGATCAGCACTATATAAATAAATTGAATGGCACTATATAAATAAATTGAATGGAGCTGAACTGAACTGACTTGAATGGAATTGAATTAAATCTAATTGAATTGAATTGAATTGAATTGCACAGTGGCACAGTTGGTAGCACTGTTGCCTTGCAGGAAGAAGGCCCAGGTTCAAATCCCGGCCTGGGGTCTTTCTGGATGGAATTTGCATGTTCTCCCTGCGCGCCCCCACCCCCCCCCACCACCCCCCCCACCCCGGCAACACTGCATAGGATGGACGGGTACAGATAATGGATGGATGGATGAATTGAACTGAAGGGGGAGAATGTGTCAACAGGACAACTAGTTTCACTGTTTCACTGACTAGTTTCACAACTAGTCAGTTAGTCTTGCGCTCAAAGAATGAAGAGGAGCAAGAAGAAAGTGATTGTTGAAAGAAAGCCTTAAGAACCCCTGCTTCCAGTTTGCCACAAGGTACTGATGCACAGTAAACATGTGTAAAAACAGTTCATATAAGATCAAAAGTGAACTCTCGGGTCTGCATGCTTACAATACAACGTGAGGTAGAAAAGTAATTCTGTACATCACCCTAAAAATAGCAACCACAGGGTAAAAAATGGTGGTGGCAGCATCATGCTGTGAAGGTGCCTTTCTTCAGCCGACACATGGAAGCTGGTTATGATAAGGGGAAGATGGATGGTGCTAAGTACAAAGCAATCCTAGAAGAAAACCTGTTAGAGGCTATACAGATGTGGCCAAAAGTTTTGAGAATGACACGAATATTAGTTTCAACAAAGTTTGCTGCAAAACTACTTTTAGATATTTGTTTCAGTTGTTTCTGTGATGTACTGAAATATAATTACAAGCACTTTATATGTTTCAAAGCCTTTTATTGACAATTACATGACATTTATGCAAAGACTCAGTATTAGCAGCGTTGGCCCTTCTTTTTCAGGACCTCTGCAATTCGACTGGGCATGCTCTCAATCAACTTCTGGGCCAAATCCTGACTGATAGCAACCCATTCTTTCATAATCAATTCTTGGAGTTTGGCCTCTTGAGGACCGACCACAAGATCTCAATGGGATTAAGATCTGGGGATTTTCCAGGCCATGGACCCAAAATGTCAACGTGTTGGTCCCCGAGCTACTTAGTTATCATTTTGCCTTATGGCCCGGTGCTCCATCGTGCTGGAAAATGCATTGTTCTTCACCAAACTGTTGTTGGATTGTTGGAAGAAGTTGCTGTTGGAGGGTGTTTTGGTACCATTCTTTATTCATGGCTGTGTTTTTGGGCAAAATTCTAAGTGAGCCCACTCCCTTGGATGAGAAGCAACCCCACACATGAATGGTCTCAGGATGCTTTACTGTTGGCATGACACATGACTGATGGTAGTGCTCACCTTTTCTTCTCCGGACAAGCCTTTTTCCAGATGCCCCAAACAATCGGAAAGAGGCTTCATCAGAGAATATGACTTTGCCCCAGTCCTCAGCAGTCCACTCACCATACTTTCTGCAGAAAATCAATCTGTCCCTGATGTTATTTTTGGAGAGAAGTGGCTTCTTTGCTGCCCTTCTTGACACCAGGCCATCTTCCAAAGTCTTCGCCTCACTGTGCGTGCAGATGCGCTCACACCTGCCTGCTGCCATTCCTGAGCAAGCTCTGCACTGGTGGCACTCCCGCAGCTGAATCCTCTTTAAGAGACGATCCTGGCGCTTGCTGGACTTTCTTGGACGCTCTGAAGCCTTCTTAACAAGAATTGAACCTCGTTCCTTGAAGTTCTTGATAATCCTATAAATTGTTGATTTAGGTGCAATTTTAGTAGCTACAATATCCTTGCCTGTGAAGCCATTTCTATGCAACGCAAGGATGGCTGCACACGTTTCTTTGCAGGTCACCATGGTTAACAATGGAAGAACAATGATTTCAAGCATCATCCTCCTTTTAACACGTCAAGTCTGCCATTCTAACCCAATCAGCCTGACAAAATGATCTCCAGCCTTGTGCTCGTCAACATTCTCACCTGAGTTAAAAAAACGTAAGCAGCAACTTTTCCAATTTCCAACATTTATGTATTCTCAAAACTTTTGGCCACGACTGTACAAGATGTCCAGCAGGACAAGAAACTGAACTATACAGCCAGAGCTACAGTTGCAGGGTTAAAGCCACAAGTACCTCTTTAGACCCTTCACAATAGCTCTTATTAACTGATAATAAATAATAAACAACAAACTACTGTTAATAAATATAGATAAAATAACAAATGCAGGTTTTAGCGATTTTTTTATAAAATAATTGCATTAAATCTCCACAACAGAATGACACTAAAAGTAATAACCAGTAATATTTTTTAAATGTATTCTTCTGGTCATTAGGTTGGAAACTATGTCTTTTTGTTCTTACATCATCATTTTTCACAAATAACAGCATCCCATAAAAAAATATCCATCCTCTTTTAGCAAAAGTTTTTTGTTTTTCTCTCTTTTAAAACCCCAAAATAGAAACATAATAGCAGTTCTTTAAAAATGACAACAAGTGTAGTAAATATTTATCAACAATTACAATCTTTTTTTTATTTTGAAAAGTTTTATTTAACTGAACTAATAGAAAAATGGCTCTTTGGCTTCTAAAGATTGGAGACCCCTGGTTTAGAGCATGCATAATCATTTGTTAAAATGGCCCAGTCAAAGTCTAAAACTACATCCAATTAAAATATATGACTAAGATTAAGGCTTGAATATATATGACTACAGATTACATCTTTTCTTCTAGTCTTGGGATATTTGTGAAAATCACTGAGCAAATGTTTCAACTCTCAGATGTGAGAAACACATAGACATACTTCAACACCCCCCAAAAGTTTGTTGTTGTAACATTAAACATGTTAAAATGTTCAAGGGGTACTGTTCCCACAAATCATCACAGGCAGTGAGTCTCAGCCAAATTTGTTATCTTGCTGGCAATGCAAAGGGGTGGGGATGGTGGGTGGGGAGACTGAGATGGCCTAAATTCTTGGCTCGCTGGTCAGATCTGAAGCAGGAAGCGCTGCTGGAGGCATTCATAAGACAAGGGATGACATAGTCCAGGTCATGCCTGAACGACCCCACTAGCCCCAGATTTACACACTGTACACACCCCGGCATCTGGGCCAACAGGGAGCCACACACATGCACGCCCACACGCATGCACACAAACACACACGCATGCACGCTGTAGATGTGTAGAGAGGACTGGAACTCACCATTGGGAAATCTATACAGTTTATAATTGGGAAAAGGAAGAAGAGAACCATAACAAATCTACACAAGGGTGCATGCGTCTAAATTGAGCTGAATTTCTTAGAGAAGACACAGGAAATGTGATGATTTCCTTTTAGGATTAAATATATGGAGGAGAGAAACATATGTAAATATTCTAAAAATAATAATTTTCCAATCTATCACATACATTTTATAATACTGTTATCTCACTGTGTTTTCAAGAATTCTGTCTCTATTTTTATGTGGAGCAGCATTCTACACTGGACTTTATGAATAGAAAACAAAAGGTTTATTTATACTAAAACAACAGTAGTTGGATGGTTACAGGTAAAAGCTACAAATTTGACTTCATTATAATTTAACAGTACCCGTGTGGTCTTTGTGCCCAAGGATTTGTCACTGCTCCTGTGAGGTCCTTCTGCTTTTACAAAAAAATAAAACATAACGGGGGGAAATTAAATCTCTAGAGGAGGATTTGGACACTTATATAACTCCCCCAATTATAAGTTTTTTCCTCAAGAAGCCTCAGTGGCCTCCCTTCTGTTTATACGACTCACAAATATCTAATACTGAAGTGTGTATAATGCCGGCATGCCCACATGACTGCAGAGAGGGCTCTTTTTGCTTTCTGCCCGACTGAGTCAGGCGTAATGGGAGGTTCGAAAAGCTGCAAGCTTAAACCAGCACACTCTTGACAAAGCCTTGGTGGCTTGCTGTGAGAGTGTGCATTCAAGGAAGTTGCCAAAAACTAATTTTCAAGAGCACTCAGCATGCTCTTAAATCTGTCTGATGGAACCACACCCATAGGCCACTGGACATTAAATACCTCACTCGTGTGAGAATCGCTTTTTGACGATGGCTGTTAACATTTAGGAGTAAAAAAGAGAGGGCAAGCTAATGCAAATCAGATTTTGTCTTGATTAAAACAGCGCAATCAAAACATCTAACACTTTTCGCTAGGGATAAAAATATATTTAAAGATACACTCAGGGCCAAAGGATGTGGCCCCCTGTATTGTAACTATTTTTAGTGGGCAACTTCTATTTTTCTTTAATGTATGCATACCAAAATAGATGGACGCTGAAGTACACATCATCAAGGATTTTTCCATTTAGAGTTTTCTTCCCAAACTATCTTTAACCCTCTAAGTCCTTAGACACATACATATACACACACATACATATTATATATATATATATATATATATATATATATATATATATATATATATATATATATATATATATAATATATATTATATATATATACATACATATTGTATATATATACATGTATACATATTATATATATTATATATATATATATATATATATATATATATATATATATATATATATACATATATATATATATATATATATATATATATATATATATATATACATGATATACCTGGGAGTGCTGAAACCTATTAAGTTTTAATGTAATTTAGCTTCGTTTGTTTAATTTGCTTTTATTCCAATCAAAAAGTAATCATATAATTCAAACTTTATATATATATAGTTTGTTTGATCCATTGTGCTGTTGCTTTTATTCTTTTATTTTAATCTTTTTACTCTTGTCATCTTGTTACACATTTTCTTATTGCTAACTATATTTTTGTCTTTTAATGTGAAGCACTTCGGTCGCCTTTTGGCTGAGTAATGCTCTTTATAGATAAACGTTTTTTTTTCTTGTTTTTTTTACTCCGTCCACACCTAACGGCATACTATGTGCATTGTTAAGCACATTCATAGACATGCCAAACCTGTAGGGGGCAGTAGTTCACCCAAATTCTATCCACTCAGAGTAACTTTCTGCTTTCTAACTTCTACATAGAGCACTAATTGAGCTTGTAAAAACAAGCAAGCAAAAAGCGCTTGGACAAGCAATAATGCCAACAAAGCTCTGATAGTATAAATGCTGTTTCTGAGGGTAAACACAGGTCGCACAAGTGATGTTGGAGCATTTTTATTACGAAAAGTGACGTTGTGAAGCCTAAAACTCCAACTATTTCTGTCCACGCGCAAACGCTTAAATGGAGAAAACGCAAATCCTCACTTTGGTCTGAGTTTTTAGAAATAATTGTTTTTGGTGCCGTAAATCAGCATTTTTATGTGGATGACGGGCCAAACTGTTGGAAATTTTCTTTGTTTTGTCAGATACCTGGCTACATTTGGACAAGGCATAATGATGCGTTCACACCACACACTTTGTCTGCATCAGGCAACGCTTCCTATGCATCTAGTTTGACGCATGTACGTTGAGCAAAAAAAGAGCGCGAAGAAGATACGTGTGGTGACGTCGCTACAGTGAGACACTCTGATTGGTTGGCGCACTGCGTCAAGTCTGTCAAAAGTTCAGCTATCTGAACTTCTGCGTTGCTTGTAATTGCTACGTTGCGCTTGAAACGCAGGTAACGCTTGAAAAGTTGACAGAGCCAACACACACAACGCACCGCAGAGAGTCTGACGGACCTCTGAGGGACTCAACCGTAGACTTTACATGTAATCTTGCCGCAACTGACGCTGATGTTTGGGGCGGTGTGAACGCACCATAAGTCTATGCAAAATATTCACAAGGCACGTTGACCATTTATGACAGAAAGTGAGTGTGTATGGGGCGAGATCAGATCCAAAATCACTTGAGCAAATTTCTAGGGTAGCGTAAATTGCGTGTAGCTATGCGTACTCAAAGTTTGATAGATTTACTTACTTTCATCCATCCATTATCTTTAACGTCTGTCCTATGCAGGGTTGTGGGGGGCTGGTGCCTATCTCCAGCATTCATCGAGCGAGAGGTGGGTACACCCTGGACAGGTGGCAAGTCCATCGCAGAGCAACACAAAGACACACAGGACAAACAACCATGCACACGCATACCTAAGGGCAAATTTAGAAAGACCATTTGACATGCGAGGAAGCCGGAGTACCCGGAGGGAACCCATGCATGCACAGGGAGAACATGCAAACTCCATCCAGAAAGATCCCAGGGCGGGATTCGAACCCAGGACCAAGGCTAGGTAACAGCGCTAGGATTCTACCCAAGTGACTTTGTCGTTTATCGCTTTGGATTCAGTAAAGACATATTAATCGGAAAAACAAGCATACTCTCAAGATAAACAAAAGCTTGTTTTCCCAGTTAAATGGGAGGGGGAAAGTGTTTTACAGAAATTGAAAGAGTTGGACAAACAGGTGTGGGAATGTTTTGACAGGATAGTCACACACTACAATCTGGCAGTTATGGAGAAGTGGTGAAAAATTAACACTGCACACAAAGGTGGTGGCAGCATCATATTTCTTATGGAGCAACAAGGAAGCTGATCAGAGCTGATGCGAAGAAAAAAGGTGCTAAATAAAGGTACATTGTTAGAGGCTGCAAAACACTTTAAATCAGCCTAAACATGCAGCCACAGCCACAATGGAATGGTTTGAATCTAACTACTAAAACGGCCCAGTCAAAGTTGAATTCTTTGGCCTCTACAAGAATGCATGTTTGTGTGTGAATGTAAGAAAAAACACAATGCAAATGAGTTAAATTAAGCAAAGCAAGTCATGCCAGGATTACACCGTATAAGTACAGGCCATTAAACATTATGTTTTTCTTTTCATTTTGCAATGACAACGAGAATTTTTGGTTAATACGTCAACAAGTAAAAACTGTGTAATTGATACAGAGTGCAGGGATTAACAAAAGTACTTAAAAGACAAATCTTTTTATAAACTCAATAAAAGTATGCTAAAGTTATTTGAGTTCACGTAGATTGGAAAAATAAAACATTTCTTTTTTGTCATATTTTATTTCAGGACATACATTCTGTTGAACCCCATTACTAGCCTGTCAGTGAGAGTCGCACTCTTACCTGAATCCCCACCTACCTGTGGGCCTCAGACCTCTTCACTTTCTTCTTATGTTTCACCCCACCTTGATATTTATCTGGCAGTGGGTGGTCCAGCTAGTACTAAAAACAAATCCTCTACCCTCCAAAAAGGCACATTGAGAAATGGAGTCGCTGTTTATCCGATTTCACAGCCAAAGCTTCCTACTTCTTTAGCAGTTTATGTCTTTTGTATTATGGTGGAGGGAAAGGATAAAGGGTTGGCTACACAGGAGGAATAGATTATTCAGGGAAACAGCACCTCATCCAGGCCTCAGGACCACCTAACCTGTGGCTTCTATTCCTGACCTCATAATGTGTGTGTGGAAGGAGGGGGGTATTGCCTTTTTCACTGACAGTGCTTCCCCATATTCCCTGACCCCACAAAGACATTACAGTGGGCAAACATAAAGCGGCGCTTCATGAAGCCTGAGCTTATCTGCGCCCTGAAAGTATGTGAGACATGCCTGGGAACAAAAAGCCGTCTCTCAGCCTGGGAGTGGGGCCAAGGAGATCTCTTTCAGCAGCCACAGATTGCCCTGTGTTTTCTTAATTGACAGACCCCGGCCACATTTGATAGAAATGACATGCAGCTGGCGGGGAGCCCCGGCCTTCCAGGTAGACCACCTGTCAGCAGGAAAATTGTCCTCAATCCATTTCATAAAAAAAGTTCGATGGAGGTCTCTCAGACTGCGTCATATATGGAGCTGTGGTAGGTTCAACTTTCTCTGGGTTACACCTGTGTGGGAAAAGTTGGAAACCATCACAGAGACTTTGAAGAACTTTCTCTTGAATATCATGCATCATACATGCTAAAACAAAAATCTAAAATGATCTGTAAAAGATAAGGAACTTTGATTTTTTATTTTTTTATTTAATTTTAATTTAAGTTTTTAATTTTTAATTTTAAAATGTTTAATTTTTAAAAAATCTTTTTTAGAGTCTTTCATATACTTATTGTATCGTGTCTATTGTCCTGTGTCTCATCTGGACTTGTGAGTTTTCAATAAAGTTTTATTATTATTATTATTTGAAAGGAAGTGTGTTAATTTCAAATGCAGTTAACTTTTCTACTATTTATCACATTTTACCTTTTACATATCTCTTTGTAGGCCATATCCAAACGTGTTCAATTATTAGTTAGTTATGTTAGTTCATATCTAGCAGGAACTTTTACGAACACCCAAAACATTCTATACAAGTTTTTTATTATCACTATATATTTTTTTCTAATTTCTAAAACAAAACATGTTACAATAATTGTATTGTAAACTATTTTTAATTTAAGTAATTCTATATTTAATTAAAGGAATATCAAGTGTAATTTTAATGCAATACTGAAGGAAGGTGAGGTTACATGAAGCTTTTTACATTGGGTTTCCAAAGTAGTAACACTTCAAAGTTTTCTTATTTTGTCACTTTCTAACCAAAAAGTTCAACTAAGCAACATTATAAGTAGTCCTAAATATGTGGAAAAAGCTGTTCTGACCCAATGAGACTACAACTAATTGCTCTGGGCAACATGCAAATATGCTGTGAGTTGTGAGAAATGAGAACTAAGCATTGACATAAGCACATTCTCCCATGGTGATACATGGTGGTGGCAACATCCTGATGGGATTCGGCTTTTTCTTTAGCAGGGACAAGGAAGCTGGTCAGAGGTGATGGGAAGATGGATTTAGCTACATGTGAATACAGGACAACCCTGGAAGAAAACGTGTTAGAGGCTGCAAAACACTTAAAGTGGGGTGGGGGTTTACTTTCTAGCAAGACAACCCTAAATATACAGCCAGACCTCCAATGGAATGATGTAGATCAAAGCTCATTCATTATAATAATAGTTCAATCAAAATCTAAAATTCATTCCAAAATGTGTGGTAAGACTTGCAAATGGATGTTCACTTGCTGTCCAATCTGAGTAAATTTAAGATAATTTGTGAAGCTGCAAGAGATATACCCCAAAGGAATTGCATATGTAGTTGCAGTTGTTTCTACAAAGTATTGTTGGCTTAAAGAGCTGAATATAAATGCCTTTCTCACTTTTCAGTTTTTTAGTTGTCAAAAAGTTTTAAAAACCATTTATGATTGATTTTCTTTCCACTTCACAATTATGCACTACCTTATCTTGGTTTTAGATCTATTGTTGTATCATGACAAATTGTTACAAAAGTTCAAAGGGTATCAACACTTCTGCAAAGCGCTGTATATGTGTTCCACTGTGAGGAAAGCATGTCCTCCACTGGCCAAGTGAAGTAGTGCACACAGTGCGATTACACACAATGGAGATGTTCACATGTATTTATTGTTTTATTTTATTTGCATGTTAGTTCTAAGAAACTCAAATCCTTTATCTGAATGAAGAAAAATGTCTATGATAAAAAAATAAATAAAAAAATGCTTCCATAGAATTAAAATCTCATCAGTAAACCCAAAACTTAAAAAAATATATATTGAAGATTTCCCACATGGATTCATGGGAATGTTGTCTGTTGGGATTAGATTATTTGACACATCACACTAACGTTAATTTTATGGTCAGTTGTTGGTTGTACTACTTTTATTTCTTTTTCAGCTGCAGTTACAAGCAGGGATAATTAGTATTAAAAACGTAAGTATTTCTCAGTACATATATATCTTATTGACCTGTTGACATGAAATTCACACCAGGTGACTGTAAATACCTAAGTGATACAAATGCTGATAGAAATCAAAAAAATTTCCTGGAAATGCTACGTTACAGTGTTTTTCATGATATAGAATTTATAATCACCGCACAAGACTCCACTGTTAAATAAAAAAGCATCCTCAGGCTGATTTCAGGAATGCTGCAAAACAATGGAAAAAACCAATGAAAGAGTTGGAGAACACAGGTTGGTCACAATATAGCAAAATTAAACTCTTTGGATATCACTGGACACACAGCATTAGGATGAAGAATGACACAGCACATCACCCCTAAGAAACACAGTACAGTGAAGTTTGGAGATGACAGCATTATGATGTGGGGTTGTCTTTCAGCACATGTACTGGCAGACTTGTACTTGTATACTTGTACATACTGAGACATATATATATATATATATATATATATATATATATATATATATATATATATATATATATATATATATATATATATATATATATATATATACAGTCAGTCAGAAGAAAACATTTGTGCTTAGGGCACCTAAATGGCTTGCACCAGCCCTGTATAATGTGTCACGACTCTGAAACAGCGGTGGATTCCTTAGCAAAACGATGCCAAACACACAGCTAGGAAACTATCAAATGGTTTTTGAGAAATAAAATAAAGATGCTATAGTGTCACCAAGTCATTCAACTGAGATGTATTCAAAATCTGAAAATCTACTGAAAGAACCGAACACCCTATCAGTGAGCAATGAACAGGACAAAAAATGTCAAAATTAAAGGTCCAAATCGCATCTTAGCGATGCATGCTGCTAGTTTCTATGTACATCAAATGTCTTGAAGTTGCCATTGTCAAAAACAGGCTGTTCTACTTTGCGTTAAATACATTTTAAAAAGTGTTTTTAAATACTTATGCCCCCTTCCATTACACATCACCTAATTCATTGACTTATTATTGTTAATTTCTTTGATCGTGTGGATTACTTGGGTTATTACTAACATCCAGTGGGAATTCCATGTAAACAGCCCATTAGAAATATATTTACTAAGAAAAATATTGACATGTTCAATACTAATTTTTCCAAAAGTATTTATTTGTATGGACAGGCTGCATGCTTCTCTAGAAAGTATGGCTAAAGTTGATCCCTCTAGAAAAAGTTGTCCATCTTAAAAATAAGAGAAACATTACCATATTTAATGCTTTCATAGGGAGGTTATCCAAAACCAAACACTAGAATAATTTTTCCTTGTTTCTATTTTCAGGCAAAACTTGCTTGCCTCTAACAAGAATCAAAGATTTTCATTTAAAAAATGTATGGAATATTTTTTAATTTAAAGAGACAATTTAAAGAATTTCTCTCTTTACTAAAAACTGCAATGAACGTGATAAGTGATATGTCCTTTAATGATAAATAACATAGATTACCAAAATGCATCTGTCAAAGAGTCGTGTGTGCATTTAGAGCCCAGGAATCCCAAAGGCACTAACTCCACAGAGAATAAAAATAGGCCATATGGCATCCATGCCTCAGGTCCCCATCCACAATTCCACCCAAGCTTACTTCCCCATCCGGTGTAGAAAAAACGGATTTCAGGGTACCAAACAGTGCCAGTCTCCTGAGGATATTAGTGGGGCATAAAAGATAAGGAACAACCCATCCCAGACAGCCAGTTTCAACAGATCAGTGTGTAGAGCCCCCCCACCCTTCTACATGTTTACTTCGGGCTTGGAATCTCACATCCCTCTGTCAAGCAGCCTCTCCCACAGTGTTAACATGTTTATGCTTTGAGTTATTCCAGATTCCCATTTCTTTTTTTATTGATTTATGAACAAAAGAGAAATCCAAACTTAGATTTGGATTTCATATAACGTTCCAACACAAAATAGAACCATTTGCTGTAAAAAATATTTTAAAGTACCTATGTCTCTACCAGCTTTGTACATCAGGACACTGATGTTTCCAAGCTCTGGCAAAGTAGATGAAGAAAGCTTGTAAGCATTATCTTTCAAGTCTTGTCACAGATTCTCAATTTGATTTGTGTTTTGACTTTGACTGGGCCATTCTAACACAAGAATATGTTTTATTTTAAATCCACCTTTTCTAGTTCTGGCTGTATGTCTACGTTCACTGTCCCGCTGGAGGGTGAACCCTCACTCTAGTCATGTTAATACAATGAAATAAAAATCAAAACAATAAAGTTGGTTTGTAAAAGATGAAGAATGCTTTGTGTCTTACTTAACTTTCTCCATTTTTAAGAGACTTTAAGTTGTCAGTAAAATATTGACTTAAAAAATCTCTATTTGCCTGTAAAGGTGGGCCAGATTTGTGCCATTCTGGAATTATGGTCATGGCCCATATAAAATCATTCAGAGGGTCACAAATGACTCTCAGTGTGTGCTTTGGAAACACTTGATCAAAATTTTAACGCTGGATGCTTGTTTAGGCTTCCTGTTTTTAAGTAAGATGAATCTCCACTCCAGTCTCAAGTCTTTTGTGGCCTCTATTTTCAATTCAATTCAATTCAGTTTATTTATATAGCGCCAATTCACAACAGATGTCATCTCAAGGCACTTAACAAGAAGTCATTTCAATACATTTATACAAACATTCCAATCAGTTAAAAAGTTTCCTATTTAAGGAATCCCAGCAGATTGCGTCAGTCATTGGCGTGAGGTTGGGCAGACTTTCCAACCACAGCAATCCTTCAGCAATCCCTCATGCTGAGCAAGCATGTAGCGACGGGGGAGAGGAAAAACTCCCCTTTAACAGGAAGAAACCTCCAACAGAACCAGGCTCAGTAGGAGCGGCCATCTGCCACGACCGTCTGGGAATTTGAGAAGACAGCGCAGAGACAGAAGGAAAAGAAGCTCCGATATAAGAGTACTCTCTATGTTACAGAAAGTAAAAAGTTGATAACAGGACACAGTGGATGTTCAGCCACTGGGAGCACCATCCCAGTCAATGCCCCCGTCCAACAGGGCATTCCAGCCAAGCAGGATACCAGACCAGGTATATCTTCTATGGAGAGAAAAACAGAATGCACTGTAATACAACTGGAGAGTAGTAGGAGAAAAGGAAGTAGCAGAGTGAAGAAAATTGGTAAGTCTGTCCTCCAGCAGTCTAAGCCTATAGCAGCATAACTACAGAGCTAGCTCAGGATGACCTAAGCCACTCTAACTATAAGCTTTATCAAAAAGGAAAGTTTTAAGCCTGGCCTTAAAAGTAAACAGAGTGTCTGCCTCACGGACTAAAGCTGGGAGCTGGTTCCACAGGAGAGGAGCCTGATAACTAAAAGATCTGCCTCCCATTCTACTTTTAGAAATCCTAGGAACTACAAGTAAACCTGCAGTCTGAGAGCGAAGTGCTCTGTTGGGAACATATGAAACAATTAGATCTCTGATGTATGATGGAGCTTTATTATTAAGGGTTTTGTATGTAAGAAGAAGGATCTTAAATTCTATTCTGGATTTATCAGGGAGCCAATGAAGGGAAGCTAAAACAGGAGAAATGTGATCTCTCTTTTTAATATTCATCAGAACTCTTGCTGCCGCATTTTGGATCAACTGAAGGCTTTTAATGGCATTTTGTGGACTACCTGATAGTAAAGAATTACAGTAGTCCAGCCTTGAGGTAACAAATGCATGGACTAGTTTCTCAGCATCACTCCTGGACAGGATGTTTCAAATTTTAGCAATATTCCACAGGTGAAAGAAGGAAATCCTAGAAACCTGTTTAATATGGGATTTAAATGTCAAGTCTTGGTCAAAAATAACGCCGAGGTTCTTTACGTTATTACTGGGGGCCAATTTAATTCCATCCAGATGAAGCGATTGACTAATCAGTTTCTTTTTTAGATCTTCTGGTCCAAAGACGGCAACTTCTGTCTTGTCAGAATTTAAAAGCATAAATTTTAGATTCATCCATCTTTTTATGTCTTCCACACATGCGTGTAATCTACCTAACTGACTGGGTTCATCAGGATTTATGGATAAATACAGTTGTGTATCATCTGCATAGCTGTGGAAATTTATCCCATGCTGTCTAATGATTCTACCAATTGGAAACATATATATGGTGAAAATAATTGGTCCAAGCACACAACCCTGTGGAACTCCACAAGTAACCCTTGAGAGTGAAGAAGATTTATCATTTAGATGAACAAACTGGAATCAGTCAGACAAATATGATTTATACCAGCCTAGTGCTGTTCCTTTGATCCCTGCAACATGTTCAAGCCTTTCTAAGAGAATATTATGATCGACTGTGTCAAAAGCAGCAATGAGATCTAACAAAACCAGAACAGATGCAAGTCCATTATCTGAGGCCATAAGAATATCATTGGTAACCTTTACCAGTGCTGTTTCAGTGCTATGATGAGCTCTAAACTGACTGAAACTCTTCAAACAGCTCGTTACTGTTTAGATGCTCACAGACTTGATTAGCAACAATTTTCTCAAGGATTTTGGATAAGAAAGGAAGGTTAGATGTAGGTCTGTAATTCACTAAGTCATCTTGATCAAGGGAAGGTTTCTTGAGTAAATGTTTAATTACAGCTATTTTAAATTCCTGTGGTACGTATCCGTTTACTAAGGATAGATTCATCATATCCAAAATGGGGCCAGGAACCAAATGGAACACTTCCTTAAATAAATTGGTTGGAATTGGGTCCAACATACAAGTTGAAGGTTTAGATAAGGCTAATATTTTTGATAATTCCGAAAGCTCGACTGAATCAAAACAGCCTAAGCACAAATGAGGTTCTACAGTTCTTTTCGATGCTGCCTCATTTACTGAGGAAGAAGTAATCATGTTTGGGAGGATGCCAATGATTTTATTTTTAATAGAATTAATTTTATTTATGAAGAATCCCATAAAATCATCACTGCTAAGAGCTGGGGGAATAGTTGGCTCAACAGAGCTATGACTCTGTGTAAGTTTTGCAACTGTACTAAAAAGAAACCTAGGATTGTTTTTATTTGCCTCTATTAATGATGAAAAATATGCTGTTCTAGCTTGTCGAAGGGTCTTTTTAAACAGCAGTAGACTGTTATTCCAGGTTAAATAGGAATCCTCTAGATGTGTAGAGCGCCATTTTCTCTCCAACTTCCTAGTATTCTGCTTTAAAGTATGCAACTCTGTCTTAAACCAAGGAGTCAGCCTCCTATGGCTAGCCACTTTCTTTTTTAAGGGGGCTACACTATCTAATGCCAAACGCAATGAGGACGTAACGCTGTGAACCAGACCATCAATTTCTGAAGAGTTAGAGATATAATTGCTGCCATCCACTGTGTTACCCTGAGATACTGAGGAAAGTAAGAATGGAACAGATTCTTTAAAAATTGTTGCAGCATTGTCTGATAAAGCTCTACCATAATGACATTTTCTTTCAGATTTAAGATGGTCAGTTAAAGTAAATTCAAAAGTTATTAAGAAGTGGTCAGACAGGACCAGGTTATGTGGGTGGACTGTTATTTCCTCACACTTAATGCCGAATCTCAGTCCAAGGTCCAAAGTGTGTTTGCCCGAGTGGGTCGATCCCTGTAGTTTTTGAGTAAAGCCAATTGAGTCTAAAATAGCACTAAAGGCTGCATTTAGGCTATCACTTTCAGTATCCACATGAATATTGAAGTCCCCCACTATAATGACCCTATCAGTATTTAATACTAAATCAGATAAAAAAAAATGTGAGATCTGATCCAAGAATTGAGAGCAAGGGCCTGGTGGATGATACAAAACCACAAACAAAAATGGTCTTAATGTTTTGCAACTTGGATGAGGAAAATTATGGGTTAGATGTTCAAAAGAACTGTAGCTATCAATTGGTCTGGGACTAATTAGTAAATCAGAACGAAAAATGGTTGGAACTCCTCTGTCTCGCCCAGTATTTCTAGGAATGTGAAAATTTAAATGACTGGAAGGAGTTGACTCATTTATACTGACCAAATCCTCCTGCTGGAACCAGGTTTCTGTGAGACAAAGCAAATCAACATGATTATCACAAATCAAGTCATTTACTAAAAAAGTCTTTGAGGAGAGAGATCTTATGTTTAATAAACCACATTTAATGGATTTATTTTTCTGTTCAGTCAAAGTCGTATTTATCTTTATGAGATTTCCATAATTTGCTTTTGTTGGCTTAACTTTTAATCCATTTAATTTGGCCGTGGGCAAGACACTGTTTCTATAGGGTAATGGCTGGGTAACAGTACAGAAGCAGCAGAGAGGTGGGTTAAACTACGACTCTGCTTCCTGGTCTGGACCCTGGGTTGTCACTGTTTTGGAGGACTAATAAATTCGGCCATATTCCCAGAAAGAAGAGCTGGTCCATCCAAAGTGGGATGGATGCCGTCTCTCTGGATCAGACCAGGTTTTCCCCAAAAAGTTCGCCAGTTATCAATGTAGCCCACATCGTTTGCGGGACACCACCTAGACAACCATTGATGGAATGACAGCATGCGGCTAAACATGTCGTCACTGGTCCGATCAGGCAGGGGACCAGAAAAGATTACCGAGTCTGACATTGTTTTAGCAAACTTACACACCGAAGCAACACTAATTTTAGTGAGCTCCGATTGCCGTAACTGGGTGTCTTACTGCCAGCGTGAATAACAATCTTACTGTATTTACGCTTATCTTTAGCCAGCAGTTTCAGGTAGGATTTGATGTCGCCCGTTCTGGCCCCTGGCAAGCATTTGACTATGGTCAATGGTGTCTCTAATGCCATGTTTCTGACTATGGAGCTGCCAATTACCAGGGTCGGCTTCTCAGCGGGTGTGTCGCTGAGCGGGGAAAATCTGTTAGAAACGTGGACCGGTTGGTGGTGGCCCGTGGGCTGGGTCCTAGAACTATGCTTCCTACGTACAGTAACCCAGCCGGCCTATTACATTTATTACAGTTACCATTATCACTAAAGGAGGCAGGGAAATAACTAAACATCTGACACAGAGAGCAAGAGAGAAGAGAAGAGTTAGAGACAGGAGAGAGAAGAGTAGCCATAGCCGCAATGAATCTAAGCTAACTGAGCTAACGAGACCTTATCACCCCATGAAAAGCTGTGTGAAACACAAGAAGTTCCCAAAACGTAAAGTACACCACCACAAAACGTGTGTTTTAGTGTGCTTGTGTGTTAAAATAAATTAGAGAGGCCTCAGCACAGAGAAAACAAGATCAATTCAAGAGAGTCTGAACAACAGCCCCACAGAGCACAACAGTGACAACAGGAAATGACGCAATACGGCTTACCCCGTCACAGAGTTCACTGTAAGTTCACTGTAAGTTCACTGTAAGTTCACTGTAGGCCTCTAACAGGTTTTCTTCCAGGATTGTCCTCTATTTAGCTCCATTCATTTCCAGATCATGCTGGAGACAAACATCCCCACAGCATGATGCTACCACCACCATGTTCCACAATGGGAATGGTGTGTTTAAGGTGACCAGCATATTTGATAAATAACTGCCCACCTGACAAATTCTTCCTCCTAGGCTGTGGATGACATTAGCTACTCCATTTGTATATTGACTCCTTCGTTGAATAATACTCTCTTTATCCAGTCTGAGGTCTCCATGATGTTGTTTCTTCACGAATGTTCTCTTACAGACCTCTGAGGCCTTCTTAGAACAGCTCCATATAGGTTTAGATTAAATCAAACAGAGTTGGCCTCTATTTACTAATTAGGTGGCTTTAGAAGGCAGTTGATTGAACTTTACTTCATTCAGGGGTATTCAAGTATAAAAGGGGTTAAACAAAAAGGCATATTTCACTTTTCAGATTTCAACTTCTCGAATTAAATGCAAACCATGTATCATTCTCCTTCCACCTCACAGCTATGCACAACTTTGTGTTGATTTATCAAGTAATATCCCATTACAACACTTATTACATGACATACAACGGGCAACACACTGTACATTTACTCCGTGATATGCTTAAGTTTAAACCACATTCTACATGTATCATTGCTCACTTGAACAGTGATAGAGTTTGACACTGAAGGACATTGGGGAGATGGTCCTGTGTTGTAAGTGATTTATACCCTGGTCTATAAGGTACTGTTTTTGGTGTCAGCAGTCTGCATCAGTATCATTTTACTGAACGCTTACACATGAGTAAAAGGGCTCCAGTGTCAACTGAACAAGTGTTAGCTCCTTTACAAACCTCAGAATCAGCAGAAATCTGATTTACAAATAACAGACATTTTTGTATTCATTTATTTTGCTTTTGTTTGATTTTGTTACTGCAGAAATAGGCACAATTTAAAACTTGTTTCACCCTGGATGCTATTTTTTATTTCTTTTAGTAATCAGCAATAAAAAAAACTTACACATTAGCTGCAACTTTAGGATACATAAACAAAAATATTGGTCAAAAGGGATCTGTGATTTGTATGAACTAAATACCACATGTACATTTACAATTGACAGCTAGTGAATGTACATGCAGTACAAAGAGTTCAAGTTACATTTTATAGGTTACACTACATTTAAATTGGTACACAGAATGAAAACCTAACTTCTTTTGAAGGGGAGAATTAGTCAGTAATGTTTATACCCTAAAAAACCAAGACGTTTGACCTAATAGCGGTGGGATAACTACTATCAGAAGACTATAATTACTGTAAATCACTCACATTTTACCTATAGAGCACACTTTTCATACATTCAGATGTAGCACTAAGTGCTTTAAAGTTAGGAATAAAGCAACAAGCAGGCAACTAACACTTAAAAATAATGACAGAAAAATTTCAAACTAGGTAAATTAAACATTTAATATTAAAAAAGCTAGATTCAAGATCTTTAGACAAATAAAAGCAATGTAAAATCACAATTTTTAAACAGTATCCATATAATACAAAGAAATAAGCATAAAACATCAAACTATATGTAGATAATGATGGAATATAAAATAGGAGTAAAACCTTGATAAAAAAAGACAAAACTCATTAAGATCAAGTTATAAATGCAGAAGGATCAATAAAAAAATTAAATGTACTTAAAATTTGTTAAATAAAATAAGACAAAGTTACTAAACTGCATAGAACTAAACAGACCTCAGGTCTTCGGAAGGCTCATTAAAAAGGAAGGGTGGAAACAAATATAGCCACACTTTGTGATTCAGTTTTATCGTTATATATTAACAAAAGATCTGAGGAATTGTCTTCCTGGCAAATTTTCGTGATACATGAAGGTCAGTTTAATTCAGTTCAGTTTAATTCAGTTTAAATTTAATGATATAGCACCAAGTTATTATTCATATCATCCTTAGGCACTTTATAAGGCAAACAGGTATCATTTAAGTTTAGTTATATGTAATCCAAATTGGTCTAAATTTAGTTCAAGTCAGTCTCATTTGTGCCAACACAATCCAGTCATACAACTACATTCAGATCCAGAGGCATACAATCAAATTTAAATCAATTTAAGTCAGTTGATCATGATACCTACTTGTAATAATCCACTATTGTTTCAAACCTAGCCAGTCTGACCTAAATGGCATGTTCCCTTATTTTATCCATTTTGAGAAGGGGTTAAGAGAAATTAGCTTTTGTGTAATCTCATAAGTATGTCCCAAAAAAGGGGGAATATATTAGATATGTCAGTTTTTAAAAAAAATCTGTTTTAGCAAATCAGGTTTAAACAATCTCCAGTTCTCCAACCAAGCTAAATGAAAATGTCCACTTTACTTTGCAGAATTATTTAATTCAATCACATTCAAGGGTTTTTGAGAGTTTAGGGTTATGCCACAGCATCATAATGCCTCTCAAACTAATTTAAGTCCAGACTTTGACCAAACCACTACAAAACTTTAATTGTGTCTCTTTTGAGCCATTCAGAGGTGCATTGAATCATTATTATTCTGCATAGCCTAAATGCTTTTGAACTTCAGGCCACAAACTAATGGTCAGACTTGATTTTCTACTAGGCAAGGCAAGGCAAGTTAATTTGCATAGCACAATTCATGTTACAAGACAATTCAAAGTGCTTTACATAAAACATCAAAAGCATTACAGCAGGGTGCAGAAAAAGCAAAAGTACAGGAATATAAACCATGAATTCAAATGAGAAAAAAAAAAATCTTAAAAGAATCTTAAAAGAAGCCGTGCAGATTAAAAACTTAGAATAAAAGCTTAATCAAAAGCAAGTGTGTAAATAAGAGTGTTTCAGCTAACTGAGGCTTTCTGGGAGTTTGTTCCAGACATGTGGAGCATAGAAGCTGAACGCAGCTTCTCCATGTCTGGTTCTGACTCTGGGAATTGATAAAAGATTGGATCCAGATGACCTGAGGGGTCGTGTAGGTTCATACTGGGTCAGGAGATCACCGATGTATTTTGATGGGTGGTAAAGGTCCACTGGTGAATACTGCTGCATCCAACGAGCTCACGGTGTTCAATAATCCAGCGAAGTCCCGTTTCAGAACCTCCGATTGTTGCTTGGACATCATTCGACCCTGTGTGGAGAACGATGTTTTTCACTGTTGGATATTTAGTCACAGTTTTAAGAATCCTCTCTTGCATGTCACTGACCATATCCTTTGGAAAGCAGATGGCTTTGGTGTTGTTTCCACACATCCACTGAACTCCTTTACAGAGGAATCACCTACAATCAGAGTTTCAGGCCCAGTCTTTTGCTTTCTCTGTGGCCTCTCACTCTCTGACAGGTTATCAGTCCTCATCTCGCTGCCTTGGGGTGGATGGTCATCAGATAAAGATCCAGGGTTCTCCAACAGTGGAGCAAATCTGTTCTGCAGCTTCACATTCGGTTGTTTTGAAAGTTTGTGGCTAACTTTCCCATTTGCAGCTGTTCTGTCCCGTGTCCTCTCATGTACGGGAGTAGAAGAAGCCCTCTCTCTTGTAGGGAGTGCAGGCCAGTCGGTCTCATCACAGATTTCCGCTCGCTGTGTCCAGCCTGCACTACGTCCTCCTGTTTCCCAGAGACATGATTTAGTTTTTGGCTTACATTCTGCTCTCTTCTACTACAGAGCAGAATGCATGGTTCCATCAATTATGACAAGTGGTCAAGTTCCTGAAGCAGCAAACTGCCCCCCAGACCATCACACTACCACCACCATGTTAGACGTATAATGTTCTTTTTCTGAAACAGTGTGTAAGTTCTATGCCAGACATTACAGGAACTACACCTTCCAAGAAGTTAAACTTTTATCTTGGCAGTCCACAAATTATCAAGGTGTTTTTGGCAAATATGAGATAAAAAAAAAACAATTTCATTTTTGAAACATAAACATGATGTCCCGGTGCAAACTTGGAATAATTTTGGTATGACATCCACTCCTAGGAAGTTTCACCACCGTTTAATGTTTGTAGTAAATCATGACTCGCTACTCGCTGTGGTTTGCAGGAGTCCCAAGCCTTACAAAAAGCTTTGTAACCCATTTTTGACAGACACATGTCAATGACTTGATAGTTTTTATTTTGATATGGATGTGAGTTGCAAAATTAAACTCAGCTTTATAAAAAATTTGGTTGATCACAGTTTAACAGGAAGGGCAATTACTAATAATACACAATTATGAATTCCGAGATTTTTGACTTTTATTGAAGGTGAAATACCATTTGTGGCACAGTGAAATATTTATTCTCCTGAATTTGAACATTGCTGTAAACACCGAGGATCCATTCACACATTTGCTATTAATTGATCTTTCTACTTCATGGCCTGTGATTTTGAAAATGCTTTTAAAAAAGGACAGACAAATAAAACTCCTTGTTCCACCACATAGACATTGTTCTCAAGGTTATTTCACAATCAAGATTCACAGCAACGTGAAATTCCTTGTGCCCTTTCACTGCTCCTCTCCCAGCTCTCATTTCTCCCACATGCCTAATAAAGGCATTGCTGGCCAAAACATTGGTCACAACTCCCCCTTTCGCTGCTCTATAGATGCTGGTCCGTTAATGAAGTAACAACAAATTGGGCCGCACACTAATTTGGAGTGGCGTTTCTTGGCCCCTCTTGGCCCATAGAGATGTGTTTCATTTTCTCTTATCAGTGCTTCAGTCATGTGGATTTACGCATGGACGCTTCTGTCTCCCCTGATCGTTGTGCTAATGGAAACTTCGTTAATGTCATTAATCTGTGGGCTGAGACTTGTAGCAAACACATATTTTGCTGTTTGTGCTTCATTTGTCAGATAACACTAAAAGCTTCCTTTATGAGTCTTAATAGAGAATTATACATAAGGGACAGCATGGTAATATTAGGATCTGTAGTAGTTGAAATCATGGCCCAGACCATGTTGAGTAACAAGTATAATTTGTAATATAGAAATCTAAATCTATGCAGATGATCTGTAATTTTAGGTATACTAGAAATAGGTATGCTAGAAATAAAGTTCAAGCACCTAAACCACTCTGCTCCTCTTAAATCTGATTTTCACCTGTCTCCAAAGAAAAACATCAGAAAACCGTGCATCTTACAGCATCCACTAAGCATAACAAGATGTGATCTGTAATTATGCCAGAACACTGAACTCTGATCTCTGCTGCCTGGAGGACACAGGTTCAACACAGTTACTTACAGTTTAGCAGCCCAGATTAGGTAGAGGGCAAAATGCTTCTGCCAAGACGAATCCTCATCATGCTTGTACTGTGTACATATTCTCTAATAGGATGTTGCCGCATTTATGCTGTTGCCAAACTGAGCATCGCATCAAAGTGGATGTTCAGAGTTGGGCTAAAACAGATTTGGGAGGATGAAGGTCACTTGCTTTATTTTTGGGACAAAAATACAAGGAATGTGTCTACCATACTTTTAACACACGAGCCCCTCATTGTGAAAAATCTGATCCATGGAGAAGATGTGGAGACTTTGCATGACAAAATATGTGCTTAGTGTGAGTGACAACAAGTTAGCCATCACCCAGAAAAGGCTGATGTTGTAAAATGTTTACAACATGGACTTTTTTCACTTTTATGAAATTATCAGACACCTGCCTTGCAATAGTATTCTTACTCTGTAAATTTTCATCCCATTTTGTCCTGTTGCAACCGAAATCTTCAATAAATTTGATTGGGTTTTTATGGAGTAGACCAACAAAAGGTAGTCAAGTGGAAGGAAAAAGACACATTTCCCAAACGTTAACCTGAAAAGTCTTGTGTTCATTTGGATTCATTTCCCTTTCAAAGAGTGAACAAAAAAACATTGTTGAATGAAAGCCTTGAGAAACTGCACTTACATTTTTCAAAGGCAATGTAGGGCACAGCAAACATTTGGAAAAATGTTATCTGGCCAGATGAATGAGCTAAACTTTTGGTCTCTAGATATGCAAACAAGTCTTGCTGAGGCCATAATTTCTGTGCCCTGTAAACCTGATCAAATAAGTGTATGTGGGACATGGGGACATGTAATACATGCCTTCAGTCTAAGCTCTCTTTAACACGGTGGTGGAATGACCTAAAGAGTGCAACCAGAACAGGGGCATCCCTGTCTATCTTCAAGAAACTCTTGAAGACCCAGCATTTCCTACCACCTCTGTACATCTCTACTGTACTTCCTTGTTTTCCTGCAATCTATTTCTACACTGTCACCCCTGGAACCTCTGAAAAAACCTGACTAGTCATCTTCCTTCTAAGTGCCTTATTGCAAGCTTTAATATGAACTGCATTATTATATTCTCACTTGTAGGTCTCTTTGGATTAAATCATCTGCCAAATGCATAAAAATGAAAGTAAAAAACATGAGAAGACAGGCGTACTGCTGTTTTTCTGTCAGCAACACTTGTACACTTTTTATGCAATCCTGGTGAATTTATAGACTTCATACACAGTTTATTCAAAAAATTTTATGAAATATCTCATTTTCTCTATATTTTTAATAAATTAATATTCAATTACTACTAATTCCAATGGCTTATAAGACAACTACAAAATTAGAAATATTGATACTGTAGAGCTCGGTCCCTTTTTTTTGTTTCCAACAAACAACAGCCATTCTTTTGGGTCTTTTGAAGCCTTGCAGATGTATTGTTAGAAATCCAACGGACGGGAAGGGAGGGGGACTTATTTTAGGGTGTTCTCCTGTTATGAATGTTTATTACTCTAAAGAAAATATGCTTCCATCTATTTTTGTCATGTTTGTGTATATTAAAGGACCCAAATCCAGTAAGAAAAGTAAAATGATTTAATTAAACAAAAGAACAAGGCACATGTACTTACAAAACTCAGGATACCGGGAAGTGAAACAACGGCGAGCACAGGAACCAAAAACAGGGAAGTTAGACAACAGGCCAGCGAGTATTGACAGAAAGAGAGCTGTTTAACTACGGAGGAGGGAGTGAGGATATTACAGAAACCTTAGGACCAATTAGTGGGAAAGCAGTTGCAGGTGAGGGTAATAAGTGAAACTGGGTCAGGAGCAGAGTGGCAGGGAGACAACAGGAAGGAACACAGATAAGAAACAGAAAACAATCCTAAACTAAAAAATAACTAAAGATAATATATCTAAGGAGGAATCTAGGGGAACTTAAGGAAACACTGGAGAACAGAAGGAAAAAGTAAATTGGGAAACTAAAGAGAAATAAACTAAGGAAACACAAATGAGAAGGTGGACACAAACGAAAGGTGAAAACATCTAAGAGCAAGGAGGGAATATGAAAACAAGGAAGTCCCATAAAATAAATACCAAAGAATATATTAAAATTATAATTAAACTTAATAAGGAAAAGAACTACCTTCAAACACAAAAACCTAAAAACAATGACAATTATATTATATAAAGTCAATTCAATTCAATTCAGTTTATTTATATAGCGCCAATTCACAACAGATGTCATCTCAAGGCACTTAACAAGAAGTCATTTCAATACATTTATACAAACATTCCAATCAGTTAAAAAGTTTCCTATTTAAGGAATCCCAGCAGATTGCGTCAGTCATTGGCGTGAGGTTGGGCAGACTTTCCAACCACAGCAATCCTTCAGCAATCCCTCATACTGAGCAAGCATGTAGCGACGGTGGAGAGGAAAAACTCCCCTTTAACAGGAAGAAACCTCCAACAGAACCTGGCTCAGTAGGAGCGGCCATCTGCCACGACCGTCTGGGGGTTTGAGAAGACACAGAAGGAACAGAAGATCTGATATAAGAGAACTTTTTATGTTACAGAAAGTAAAAAGTTGATAACAGGACACAGTGGATGTTCAGTTACTGGGAGGATCATCCCAGTCGATGCCCCCTTCCAACAGGGCATTGCAGCCAAGCAGGATACCAGACCAGGTGAAGCTTCTATGGAGAGAAAAACACTGAGAGAAAACAAAGTTAACAGTCGAAATAACAGAATGTACTGTAATACAACTGGAGAGTCGTAGGAGAAAAGGGAGTAGTAGAGTGAAGAAAATTGGTAAGTCTGTCCTCCAGCAGTCTAAGCCTATAGCAGCATAACTACAGAGATAGCTCAGGATGACCTAAGCCCCTCTAACTATAAGCTTTATCAAAAAGGAAAGTTTTAAGCCTGGCCTTAAAAGTAAACAGAATGTCTGCCTCACGGACTAAAGCTGGGAGCTGGTTCCACAGGAGAGGAGCCTGATAACTAAAAGATCTGCCTCCCATTCTACTTTTAGAAATCCTAGGAACTACAAGTAAACCTGCAGTCTGAGAGTGAAGGGCTCTGTTGGGAACATATGGAACAATTAGATCTCTGATGTATGATGGAGCTTGATTATTAAGGGCTTTGTATGTAAGAAGAAGTATCTTAAATTCTATTCTGGATTTATCAGGGAGCCAATGAAGGGAAGCTAAAACAGGAGAAATGTGATCTCTCTTTTTAATATTCATCAGAACTCTTGCTGCCGCATTTTGGATCAACTGAAGGCTTTTAATGGCATTTTGTGGACTACCTGATAGTAAAGAATTACAGTAGTCCAGCCTTGACGTAACAAATGCATGGACTAGTTTCTCAGCATCACTCCTGGACAGGATGTTTCTAATTTTAGCAATATTCCGGAGGTGAAAGAAGGAAATCCTAGAAACCTGTTTATTATTGGATTTAAATGTCAAGTCTTGGTCAAAAATAACGCTGAGGTTCTTTACGTTATTATTGGGGGCCAATTTAATGCCATCCAGATGAAGTGATTGACTAATCAGTTTCTGTTAAAGCAAGAACGGTTTAACATCAAATGAACAAACAGGTCAACAATGCCACCAATTATGTTTAAAATTTTAAAATGTGGGTTAAACTTCCAGATCTCTTATTTTGCATCCTCAATCACTCCACTCTGAGGCTTGAAATACAGGTGTGGCTGACTTTATGTATAGCCCAGGCTTTTTAGAAAATGTGTAATAACCCTAACATCAGTGAAAACCATAAAAACATTTAAGAGGTTCATTATCTTCCACAAGAAGTATATCTCCACCTCTAAAATCTGTCCAAAATTAGCCTCACAGATGTTTCAACCTCCATGTTCAATCATGCAGATTTTTTTTTTTTAATCCGACATTATTTCTTGCTTGGTTGATCGGCACTTTGATGCCCCACGCTCAAAAAGGCGCTGTAATGTTGCCATTAGTTATGCTTCTATGGTGGCCAAAAGATGGATCCTTAAGTCCCAGGATCCAGTAAGTTTGCATGTGAATGGTTGGAGGAGATAAACTACATCACATAAATGAAATAACTGATGGAAGATAAAGGGGGGAAAGCCTCTTAATTAAAAATATGAAAATGAACAAAATCTGACTCAAATTTTAGGCCCATCTGAACAGCTACAGTAATTCTCTCTTCGTCTTATATAAAGTTTACTTTAAAAACAGTGGGCTGAGAAAAAAAAAGCCAGTTTAACCAAACTATTTTCTTAAGATTCTGAGGCTGCATATCTGTCATTTATAAAAAACAAAGATTATATATATACATCTATCTATATATATATAATATATATATATATATATATATATATATATATATATATATAGATATATATAGATAGATAGATAGATAGATATATATATCTATCTATATATAGATATATATAGATATATATATACACCGTATGTGTGTACACTTGAAAAGCTAATTAACATTTTCTCATTTTTCTGCCATTTGTGTTTGTGTAAAAGTAGAAAAGAGTTGGGCACAAAGATCACTGAACAGTTTTATTCTCTGGAGGGTCTCAGTTTACCAGTGTCTACTCTGTGTTACAGAGAGCATTAGGCCAGGTGCAAACAGAGCAGTTGATTGTCTAAGAACCCTCCCAAAAGAAAAAAATAATTTTAAGGTTATCAATGAACACAGAGCACAAGATGAATAGGTTCATCTTTTGGAAATCAGGGTTTCTTGTGTTGGCTATTTATTCACCCATTTTAAAATATTTTTAAGGTTGTTTTATAATTCTATGTATGTTAATTACCATTTTTGTGATGTCATGGATGAGTGCCATGGGTCTGTGCAGTATTTAATCAGCCACCAATTGTGCAAGTTCTCCCACTTAAAAAGATGAGAGAGGCTTGTATTTTTCCACAACTATGAGAGACAAAATGATTTTTTTTTTAATCCAGAAGATAACATGGTCTGATTTTTACGAATGTCTTTGCAAATTATGATGGAAAATAAGTATTTGGTCAATAACAAAAGTTCATCTCAATACTTTGTTATATACCCTTTTTCACAATGATAGAGGTCAAACGTTTTCTGTAAGTCTTCACAAGGTTTTCACACACTGTTGCTGGTATTTTGGCCCATTCCTCCATGCAGATCTCCTCTAGAGCATTGATGTTTTGGAACTGTCGCTGGGCAACACGGACTTTCAACTCTCTCCCAAGATTTTCTCTAGGGTTGAGATCTGGAGGCTGGCTAGGCCACTCCAGGACCTTGAAATGGTTCTTACAAAGCCACTCCTTTGTTACCCGGGCGGTGTCTTTGGGATCATTGTCATGATGAAAGACCCAGCCACATTTCATCTTCAATGCCCTTGCTGATGGAAGAAGGTTTTCGCTCAAAATCTCACAATACACGGCCAGATTCATTCTTTTCTTTACATGGATCAGTCATCCTGTCCCTTTGCAGAAAAACAGCCCCAAAGCATGACGTTTCCACCCCCAGGATTCACAGTAGGTATGGTGTTCTTTAGATGTAACTCAGCACGACAAGTAGAGTTTTTACCAAAAAGTTCTGTTTTGGCTTCATCTGACCATATGACATTCTCCCAATCCTCTTCTGGATTATCCAAATGCTCTCTAGCAAACTTCAGATGGGCCTTGACTTGTACTGGCTTAAGCAGGGGGACACGTCTGGCACTGCAGGATTTGAGTCCCTGGCCGGGTAGTGTGTTACTGATGGTAGCTTTTGTTACTTTGGTCCCAGCTCTCTGCAGGTCATTCACTAGGTCCCCCCATGTGGTTCTGGGATGTTTTGCTCACCGTCCTTGTGATCATTTTGACCCCACAGGGTGAGATCTTACGTGGAGCTCCAGATCAAGGGAGATTATCAGTGGTCTTGTATGCCTTCCATTTTCTAATAATTGCTCCCACAGTTGATTTCTTCACACCAAGCTGCTTACAAATTGCAGATTCAGTCTTCCCAGCCTGGTGCAGGTCTACAATTTTGTTTCTGGTGTGATGATTGAAACAATGCCTTTTTTTTAAAATGATTCAACTCCTGAATACTTCATGGAGATACTGAAATACGAACAAAATATTAGTAATCTTGTTTTATTATTTTTACGTGACCCAGCAACCACAACACGCATAAACATTTAAACCTAGCTTCCAGATCTATGGACAACATCTTTACTGTCAGCGAGGACTTTATATGCAGCCAGAGATTAAACTTAGATTTATTCATTGCTTTAATGAGTACCATATATTACAGAGAGCCTGGAGCTAAAACTGCATCATGAATGGAATGGACCAACTTCATTGCTGAGTCTTTGCATACAATGATCAGCTGCTATTGATCAATAATTTAGACAAGTGCCAGATTATTGACAGGAAGACAAAATATGTTTGGCTGGCTGTGTTTGAGAAATCCCCTCCATACACTCAATCACTGGAACAGAAATTGCGCTATGGAATATCGTACTGCGGCAATGTTTCTTTTCCCTCCTGCAGATCAATGCTAATTGAGGTCCTAGATGATGAATGTATCCTGAAATGTTTTTTTAACCCACCAAGTGCTGCTCAGCAACAAGAACTGGGGCCTTCTGGGCCACTACAGAGTGAATTTTAGGGGAACAAAGGCTGTGTAAAAGAGAATAAGACTTTTATTCCATACATCCAGTGAATAATATTAAATAAATCTGACTCCTTATTGCCTGGGATTTTCTTAAATGTGCGTGTCAAAACCAACCATGCAATATAGGGACTAAAATTTCATTTTATGTATCTAAGAGCGCCATGCAGCCTCCTCTGAGGGACAGTAGTAAATTATGAAGATCAACAAAGCCAACAGAAAGATGCTGCTCGATCCCTGAAGCCCTACAAACACAACCAACGTGGACAGCATGCAGCAGATGGGGTAAACCATGCCGTCATGTGGAAAATAGACCTGTTGTGTTGTCGCAGCGACAAGACTCAGCTGAGTCTGCCAAGTGGACCACCAGAGGAAACTGCAAGAAGCTGTGACAAGAGGGAAGCTTTAATTCTTGTTGTGCATTCGCTCCATCAGACGATAACAAGGCATTTCAAGCTCATGTTAGTTGTTGCAACCTGCTATACAAATAGTTTACAAGGTATTTTGCTTCTAAATCCCTTAAATGTGTAACATTTTATTAACTATTAGTAATGTATCTCTGCTATAAAAACTACAATATGTTTGTCATCAATTGGAGTTTAAACCAGTGGAGGCCCTTTAACAAAATTAGACAAATATCTTGACTCGTTGCTGCCATCTTGTGTCTGTTTAGGTTTTAAAACAGAGATCTTCAGAAATTTGAAATACCAGGTTTCTGTGTTAATTTCATGTCAACATTTCTGACATTTCCAGAATCAAATTTCAATTCAGTTCATCTAAATGTATTTGAATAGCACCTAATTTAAAAAAGAATGCCATTTCAAGGTATTATGAAACAGATCCAATTTATATCCAGAAATATATAATCTTATCAAAACAGTGGAATCCAATCATGTAATTATTAAACAAAGCAGTCATTTTAGAATACTTATTAGTAAAATAGGTTATAGTCTAAATAGGATATAGTCTAGAAAATGCAATGTTTTTTGTATACACGCATAATTTTCAATTTTCTCACAAAGAATTGAGAGGTCTGTAATTTCCAGTGCCATCACACTACAATGCTGAAAAAAAATATAGAACAATCACACCGTTTATGGTTTTTAAATATTTAATTTGTAATTTTATTGCATGAAATACATATTTGATCACCTACCAACCAGCAAGAATCCTGGCTAACATAGGCCTATTAGTTCGTCTATAAGAAGTCCTCTTTTTCTGCACTCATAATCTGTATCGGGATGTGAATGGGCTTTCTTTATTTTGTTTGCGACTGTGCTTTTCAATTGACATTTTTTTGGAGCTGAAGCACCATGTTACCCAGCGACAGCCACAAAACCTGAAAGATCTCCAGAAACTCTGTATGGAGTGGGTCTAAATCCAAAAAAGTAGAGGCTCACCTTGCAGCAGGAATAAACAGACCCTAAACATACAGTTGGATCTACCCTGGGTAAGTTTAGATCAAAACATATTCAGGTGTTAAATCCAGGTCCAGTCAAAATCCAGACCTACATCCAAATGAGCATCTGTGGTAACACTTAAAAACCCATGCTGACAGATGCTCTCCATGTAATCTGACTGATCTTGAGATATTTTTAAATAAATGGGGATTTTCTTATGATAGAATTAACCAAAACCCATTTCAAATACACAGAACAGTGGCCCCTAACTCCAGTTCTCAGTGCCTACTGTCCTGCATGTTTTAGATGTAGCCCTGCTCCACCAAACATTATAAAAATGAATACATTACTTCATCAGTATGCCATCAAGGACCAGCAGTGGGGCCCACCGACACAGAAAGAATTTCTTCAAAATATAAAAACTAACGGAAAAGTCCTCAATTTTTAGACAGCTGATTTTTAAAAAAGAAAAAAGACCGATTAGTCAGCATAGATAAAAAAAAAATATTTTCCTTTATAAATTACAGATTAATACACATTCTGGGGGTGATATTTTCTCATTTAATTGAATGGCTTACATAATTCATGTGCTGTATCACAACAACAACTTCTTAACAAGTTCTTATAAAATCTATTTATAAACTTAATAGGGAAAAGTCAGAATCAATTCTTGTGTTTTAAACAAGTGCTGAGACTGTATGTACAACAATATGAATTTAAGGGTCACTTCAATCACATCACAAAAACTACATATAATGATTCAATTATTTCTGAGTGCTTCTGATCTGGCAAAAAAATTTCGATTTTTGTCATGAAACTGCAGATAAAAATAGTAGGTATTAAAACCTTAAATAAATTAAAACAAATATCTAATGTAGCAGTGAAAGCCATGGGAATGTTTTTGTGTGCTCTGGATGAACTGACCCTTTCTGCTAGTAAACAAACATCAAATGTTTAATTAAACTCAAACATTTTTAATGTTTCTAAATGAAACATAAAGACCATTTGTAGCTCTGCAATTTGTTTTGAACAAACAACAAAACAATAAGCAATACCTTTGGTTAGAAAATGCGCTCTTACAACACCAATTGAATAAAAAGTGAGTAATGTGTTTTGGACAAGAGGCGGCAAAGCTAAAAAAAAATGCATGGCTTTCTTCTTTAAGTTGTAAATTCAAACTTATTTTCAGTTAAATCCTAAATTTGCACTGTTGACCACATTCTAGTGAGGTTCTCGCTTTTTTTTTTTTTTTGATTCCACATCCATGTATTTCTGAGACGTCAAAGCAGTTCCCCAAACACTGTGCATCATGTGATGTTGGTTTAAGTGAAAGTTGTCAGTCACCTGCAACGAAAGCAAAATGCATCTGTAAAACACCATGTCAATGTAAACTGGTGAAAAAGATTAATAATAAAAAATTCCTGTTCTTACCTCACTTTGTGAACTCGTTCTTAATTTCACCCTGTGCCTAGATCTGGAGATTGATAAAAGGAGCAAACCCCAGCATATCCTGAAGAAGCACCAGAGCCCTCGGCAAAGGTGGCTCAACATCAATCACTACGTTGCGCTTCCGCAGAGGGTCGAGGCTCGACTCCGTCACATTGTGACAGTGATTCACCCTCAGGGACTGCAGCTTTGGGCAATACTCTGCAAGCGTCCTTTGAGCACAAGAGCGACAGGGGATCTTATGAATGGATGATCAAATTAGAAGCTTTATGCGATTATATAAATCTAAGAAAAAGAAAGTAATATGTACAGCAGTAGATGAAAGTGCTGGGCTGGGAAACGTTAAATGAAGATGCATAGAGAAAAGCCCAAATAGTTAATCTTTAATGTGGGAAAAATATCTGATTTACCCACACTTAAGATTCAAGGTTTCAGCACATTTTTAATTTCACAATTATGCACTTTTCCAAACTGAAACTTCTTTTTCGTATGTGGCTTCTGTAACATTCTGGACACTAAATTCAGAATATTTGGAGCAAGGTTTTTAAACATCTGTACCTTTATTTAATTTCTACAAGTTTTTTTTTATTATTATTGCAGTTTTGATTTTAACCAGACAGTTTAAAAATCCTGAATTCAGTTTAACCTACATTTAAAGTTGAATGTAGTAAAATTAGCTTGCTTTTAGTAAGTGAGTAAAAAAATAAATAACACTGATGGATAAAATGTATAAATAAATGTGTGCTGCGAAAAATCAAATAATATTCAAATATAGATTATAAAAACTACCAGTACTCCACTCATTAAACATAATTAGGTTTTTGTCCTTTAGAAATTGACAAAGAGAAAAAAAAAAGGAAAACCAAAATGTTTCCATGCCTCTCCAAACTCTGTAGGAACCCTATAGACCAGAGGTGACCCAGTCCTGTTTTCGAAGGCTACTATCCAGCAATGTTTAGATGCATCACACCCAAATCCCCTCATCAGCATGTTATGCAACTCTGCAGAGGCCTGGTAACAAGCCATTCATTTTATTCAAGTGTGTTGGAGAGTCGATGCATTTGCAAAAAATGTTTTGAATCATGTATGATTTTCGTTCCACTTCTCACGTGTACACCACTTTGTATTGGTTTTTCACGTGGAATTCCAATAAAATTGATTCATGTTTGTGGCTGTAATGTGACAAAATGTGGAAAAGTTCAAGGGGGCCGAATACTTTTGCAAGCCACTGTAAGTAACTAATTGTTAGCTTTGATACTAATTGCATTGTTGTATTATCATTTCTAAGTCACTTTGGATAATACCACATGCATAAACATAAACACATAAATGGAGAAAAGCCTAGATATTTAATCATCCCCGGGCAACGATGTTGTTTACTAACAACATTCTAGTCCAAGCTAGATCTTTGTCAGAGCAATAATAAGTTTGTGGCTGTAATGTGACAAAATGTGGAGTTCAAGGGGGCCAAATACTTTTCCAAGCCACTGTATGTTAATATGTCGCCACATTTAGAATCAATACATTACAAACCTGATGGACTGGTTCCTGACTCGCAGACAACCTGTCAAATCCAGCTGTTCCAGACCCCTGCAGTTCTTGGCCACCTCCTCCACCGCCTCGTCCGAAATGTTGGCATTGACGGCCAACGACAGCGACTTCAGCTCAGAACACTTTTTGGCCAGGTAGCAGATGGCGTCATCCTTCAGCTGGCGGCAGGCGGTGAGATCGATCGACCGAAGCCCCGCACAGTGGTCAGCCAGGCTGCGCAGAGACAGGCAATCCACCCACTCGCAGTGAGCCAGGCCAAGATGCTGGAGATGCCTGCAGCTCAAGGACACAGCCACCAAGGAGTGGCGGGTAAGGGAGGCACAGCCGCTCATGTCTACCCTCTGCAGATGCTGGTTCTGGCCGACAACAGGAAGCAACTCCTTGTCTGTGACCCAGTCTGAACAGTTTTGAAGGGAAAGGTTCTGGAGAACTTTATTTTCCTTTAACATTGTGCAAAATGCTTCCTTGGGGATGCAGGGTCCAACCTGTAAATATCAAAATAGAGAACAGAGCTGAAATGTTTAGCAAACCTACACAGTACCCTTTCATTATTTCACCTACATTTTTTCATGTTAAAACCACAAACTTTAATATATTTCAACATGGTAGATCAACACAAAGTAGTCATATTGGATTTTAGATCTCATGCAACTAAAGCACCTTCTTCCACTTGTTTACTGTGTCACACCAAGGCATGTGGCAAACTGTAAACAGGGCTTCTTACGCCTCCTTTCCACCGGACGCGTAAGCCGCACGTTACAGGAGCAGCACGTTTCACTTTCGTATTCTGCTGCTTGGCCCTTTCTCCGGGTGCGTATGAGGCACATAGCAGCAGGGAAGCAGCTGTCACCGAGAGCACGAAATCACGCGAGATTAGCAAAAACACAACCACCATTGACCTATATAAACGTCTATGACAATAATAACCAGGAAAAGACAACAACATGGCTCCAAAAGGTTGGTGTTTTATGTTATGTCCGTTTTATATTCGCCAATAACTATGTTATGTCAGGGAATATCCAAAATCGGTCATTTGTGTGATGACACACAAATGAGACCCTCCCGCGAGGTACTGACTTCTCACCGGCCGCACAGGTAGAGACTTTTTTTTAAAGTAAAGCAACCGCAAAGCAGCACGTTTCTTTTATTTAGAAAATTTCCGGTGCCGAGCCGTATATTTCCTGTCTCCCCTATCCAAAATGTAGAAATGTATGTGTTTCAGAGGCATACTGCGTAGAAAATAGGACTGCCGCGTATATTTAGACAAGTGCTGCGACATGTCGCTCCTCAGACGCGGCAGACTCGTGCTGCTTTCGCCTCTGGTGGAAAGGGTTCTATTGACTACAGTGGTGGCTATCAGCTGCGTATGACGTCCTGCTCCTGTAACGTGCTGCTTACGCGTCCGGTGGAAAGGAGGGGTTATGGTTTTAATCAAAAACTTCCATAAAGGCCAGATTTATGCAGAGCACAACTAATAGTCTATAGCACGAGTCTGCAACCGTTACAGTCCAAAGAGCCATTTTTACCCTCAGTGCAACTTAAAAAAAAACTTGTTTAGAGCGACAAATGTTATATAACCTTTTTAAAAAAGTAAAGTTCTCATTTTTGATGAATATCTATGTAGAAAATGTATTGTCTCTTTAAAGACCCAACATTTAATTTCTATTTTCAGGTTTTAAAATAAATAAAACATATGAAGTTTGCAAAAAGAGGATGGGTACTTTTTTTTTTTTCAATGGGATGTTGATATTTGTGGACAATGATAAGAAGAAAAAAAAACAGTTTCCACCTAATGAGAAGAAAAATAGAATGTGTTACAAAGGTAAAACCTAAAAATATTAGTTAGTGAAAGCTATAAAGAGTCATTGTGGAAGGTCCAAAGAGCAGCAGTTTGTTGACCCCTGTTCTATGGAGATCCTCCCATCTAGGGTGTGGATCTCTGCAGCTCCTTCAGAGTTACCACTAGCCTCATGGCTGCACTCCTTGACAGGCCACGTCTTGTTTGCTCACCAATATGCTCTAATAAACCTCCAAGGCCTTCCCATAACAACAGTATTCAACATTAAAGTTACAGAGAGATGGACTCTATTTACTAATTAAGTATCGCCTGAAGGCAACTGGTTGCACTGGGTTTAATTTAGGCCAGTGGTCTGCTATTGGCTCCTGGATGTTCCACAATGACTATTAATAATATTGACTAAAAATGATAAAGAACCAACTAATGTTTTTAGCTATGGATATTATAATAATAAATGCAGTTTTTAGCAGTATTTCCGTTTTTTCATGGAATAATTACATTGAATTTCCACAACAGACTGACAATAAACGTACCAGTAGTATTCTTTTAAATCAATTTTTCTTGACATTAGGTTGGAAATTGTGCTTCTTCTTTTTTGTTTTCACATCATTTTCCACAAACATCCCAAAATGTATCTATCCTGTTTTTGCAGAAGTTTTCTTTATTTTAAAAGCTAGAAAGAGAAATAAAATGCTGTTTCTTTTTATTATAACAACACACTTCAATTAGTAGATATTTATCAGAAATTACCACGTTGTTCACTTTCAAAAAGTCAGGTAATGGTTTAGCCTCTAAACAATTTATATTTAGCTAGACTGGAGGCAAAAGGGATTTTTTTGGATTGCAAAGGATTTAGGCGCATCACAGTAAAGAGGGCTGAACACAAATCCATGACACTTGGTAAAACTTTCAAAAGCATGCATCCCTTTCCCTCTACCTTTAAAAAAAGCACTGTGCGTTTTTTTTTTTTGTTTTGTTTTGTTTTTTTTTGAGGCAGCATTTCTATCGTTACTTACGGCGGAAAAGTTAAAGGTCCTGCAGTTGGCCAGATACACCTGGACGAGGCTGTGGAACTGCTTGCTCACCCTCTGCAGGCTGACAATGTGCTGCAGCGGTAAATAGGACAAAATGTGTGGAACGAGAACATCCTCCCAGGGCAAGTCCAGGAGATGACATCTGCAGGAGAGCAAAGCCTGTTACAGTTGAACTTTGACTCTGCATGCGCTTAGATGAAAACAAATCACGCATTTGAGTATACAAGCAATGAGGTCATTGGACACATTAGCATTGGGCGGTGTTGTGTTGGCCCTGGAGTTTAAGTGAAATTGCCAGCTATAAATAAGTGGGACGAGCTATGTTTCAGTGACTGTTCGTTATTATTCGTGCGCTTCCGCTATTAGCCGATGAGCTAATCTGCCGGGGCCACCAATTCAGGATTTTTTCAAAGATATGAACTCGTTTTAAAAGCAACTTACGTCTGCCCTCTGCCTTCTTCATCCATCGTGAACCAATTGTGTTATACGCTGTTTTTCAGGACAAGCTGTTCTTTACATTGACACCTAAGGAGCGTATTATGCCTTAGCATCTTGAAAAGCGGTTGAGGTGTAACCCAAACCAGCGGCTGCATTCACTGGCTGTCGGAATACTTAATGTCAACAAGGAAAAGTGCGCAAATCGTCTCACTGCAGATTACGCAACTTGATGGAATAATCAGTTTGTGTACTGCCACTAAAAAACCCAAGATAACGTGGTAACTGATTCAGACTGAGTAGCTGTCTAGTTAGTAATTCATGTGGCCAACGAAGTAGATGCACTTAAATGCTATTTGTTTTCCAAAAATAACACGGGCTCTTCCTTCTACTCCTGAAGGAGTAGACATATATATTTTTATTTGTCAAATCGAGATATATGTTTGTTGCGGTTTAAAATATTTACCAGGGAAATTAATCACTGTTTCCTACCATTTACGGTGAACACTTGAATGCATCATGTCTAATTTTTCCGTGTTTCAGCATGAGGGGATTGTAATTTGATTTATTCATCATAACTAATTATTTTTTATGCTAGCTGATATCATACTAATTTTTTAATCAGGGTGCTAAATATTGTTTCTTCCTATTATTTATTTCTTATATTTTTATGCAAAAACTCGACTGTTGTACTTTAGAACATGACTATTGTCTACTGCACAAACACTGTGGTTCTGTTTAGTAATTAAAAAGCCCTTTAGATCTTAAAAATACATATTCTAATTAGATCCACATTGATCATTTAAAATCACAAAAGTACGTATTTTATTCTATACATTTAAAAATATGTGTTTTCAGAGAAATTTGTAAGCCTTTTTAGTGCTTTGAACATCAACAACAATTCAAACAGCACTAGCAAAACATGTAGCTTAATGAAAAAAAACAGTAATGGAAAGTAAACTATGTTTTTTATGAAAAAGCAAAAAAAATGACAACAAGCTTGTTATTTGTAAAATATCCTCAAAAATATTTGTTTACACTTATCAGTAATGTGATGGTATGGGCACCGATGTAATTACAATAAAATTACACACTAAATCGTGTTTAATGCAATTAAATATTTTTGTATCTCATCATATAACTCAAAATATATTCCCATTAGTAACATTTCAATTAATATTTTAAAACGTATCAAAAATAACTGTTCATTTAATCCCTCTGTTCCAACGAGCTGCTTTAAGGGCTGGTTTCAGGCACACATGTGATGAACAGTTAGCTGCCCTGCCAGCTCACCTCTGTCCAGAGGAACAATGAAGTCAATCATGCAGAACAATTGCTGACCTACAAGTTATATTTCAGTGAATGAGACCAGCCAGCAGGGTAGCTGAGTGAATGTTCACTCCTCAGTAAACATATCCGTATACAAGCAACAGAACAAGAATGGCATGCAAGTCTATATATGATTTTTCTGCTGAGACACTGGAAGGGGAGGAAGTCCCACTGAGCATTTACAGAGGAAAGGTGCTGCTCATAGTTAACGTTGCCACCTTCTGAGGGTCAACAATTGAGGAGGTGATTGTTTATTTATGTTGACTGCATTATGTTTCACCTTATTTGGTCTTACTGAAACCATTATTTTTCATGTTCTCTCAGTACAACCGAATGAATGCACTAATGGAAATGTTTGGCAACCTGAATTTTACTGTGTTAGGATTCCCCTGCAATCAGTTTGGTCTTCAGTCACCAGGTAAGTAAAGCTCATATTTAGTAGACCCAATATTCCATTCTTTATATTGCACTAAGTTTGTCAAATATATGTCATTGGACACATAGGGAAGAATTACTTTTCAATGCCTGGGACCAAAATTCATTTCCAAGTTATTTTAGCAGCAGAAAAGGTCTTTCCTCTTTTTCAGTTCAAACTGCTCTAATTTTGGCAGGTAACATATTTTCCTTTTTTTTTCAGATTTCCTTTTAAAGAGATTAGGATAACATTTTGTGACCCCCCCCAAACAGTCATTAATTGATCTTGTCATCTACTAGTCAATGTTAAAAAATTGTCCATAAAATAAAAAGTTTGGTTCTGCTCATTCAACCAGTTCATCTTTGCATACATTGTGTTTATTGTACCACGTACTTATACCACTGATGGGTCCCTCACAATATTGAAGCCCTTGTTCAAAAATTGGAGCTTTAATATAAACAAAATGTGCTCTTTGAAGAAGGTATGCTTACACTGTGCTGAATAAAAGTTTACATACACTCATTATTTGGAACCATTCTTTTTACATGGTGGAATGATTATATAACTTTAAAGAATAAGAATTGTATGCACATGTTTGAAGTTATAGATTTTCTCCTATCCAAACAGGTTCAAAATTAATCGTATAGAATCAAATGTTTACTGATACCCTCACTAATATTTGGCTAAATGTTTCTGAGCAAGCTGTGGTACGCAAGAGTATGATTAAATTTACTTAATAGTAACAAATAAAAAGGGCCTCTTCCAAAATTCACTGCTTTAAGCGTGGCTGTAATTTCCTTCTGCCCACAAGGACAAGCCAAATACCTTCTGGAGAAAAGTTTTATGATCAGAGGAGAAAAAAGCATTTTGCTGTTTAGCTATTATGACCATAAGAAGGTCATTGTGAGACTTCCAAAACATTAGAACACTAAAAACATAGTGGTGTAAGCATCATTTTGTGGGGTTGTTGCACTACAAGTGGTACTTGTGCACTTCATAAAATGGGTGGAACAATGCAGATCTTCACCTCAAATCCGCCCTTTAAAGCATTAAAACTTTGGCACAGTTCTATGATTACCAAAACATATCAAATTTGGGTATGGGGTTGATAAAGCAGATTAATATTTTGCTTCCAGAATGGCCATGACTTCAACCCTATTAAAAATGTATGGATTGTGCTTAAAGGCACTGTTTGGAAGGAAACCAGCTAGTTAATTCTGCCAATTCTGATAGAAAAAGGGCTTTGAAAATCCAGACATAATCATGTCAAAACCTTCCTGATGGGTACAAAATTGTGGTTTCTCTGCATTTTGGTAAGGGAAATGTATTCAAATAATTGAGGGGGTGTATGTATTTATCTGAGCCTACATGTACAATTTTGAAACATTGTGGACTAGAGACATCCATTATGAATTTAAACTTATGAATCCAATTTGAATTTTAAAAAGTAATTAAAGGTGTCTGTGATATCATTGTTTCACCCTGTAAAAAGAACAATTCAAATGCAACCATGAAAGCCCCAAAATTAACATGACGATGATGAGGATGATGAGCGAATGGAAACTTCTAACTGGCACTAACATGTTTGGAGTACACTCACTTAAAGATATGATTAATGCCTACTAAAAACAAGTTTCTATTTTTAAGTGACATGTGCTAACACATAAATAAATAAATAATTTTATATGTATCTTTTTTTAGAGGTGAATGAGGAAATGCTCAATATACTGAAGTATGTGAGACCTGGTGGCGGGTTTGAACCAAAGTTTCCTGTCTTTGCCAAAGTCGAAGTGAATGGATTGAATGAAGAACCTCTGTTCACATATCTAAAGGTATACTGTATTCTACAAAGATTTTAAATGTATACAGTAAAAGGATTCAGAATTTTTGCTGATAGCACAGATGTACCGTCTCTTTTTGTTCTCCACAGGAGTCTCTCCCATTTGTGAATCCTCTTATTGGAGATATAAAGAAGTTCTACTGGTCCCCAATAAGTGTTAACGACATTAGATGGAATTTTGAGAAGTTTCTTATTAATGCAGATGGTACCCCTTTCAAAAGGTAAGGATGACAAACAAAGCCTTCAGATAATTTGAGCCTGTGTTAAACTTCAAACTGTATCTTCCCTGTGGTGCAGGTATGAACTTCACTGTCCTGTTGAAATGGTGGAGAAAGACATAGCAGACCTTCTCTGATGGAGATTAGGGAATCACTCCCCGTTGGCAGAGTGACGATCACTCAGTAAATGCACACATGCACCTGAGCTAAATCTGATTGGAAGAGGAACATGTGACAGAGCTTCAGTGCATTCTCTCTAAGAACAAGTTCCCCTTCAGCCACTCGAGGAGTTTCCATGTCGCTCTCGTATTTCTCGGAAATGGAATTCCAGCTGCCACTCAAAATCTAAATGAAAATAAAACATGAGACAAAGAACTTTGTTTTTGTTATTCTCATCAATTATTTTGATTATTGATAGACTAAAAAGTCTCTGACTGTTACAATATGGTTGAGTAAAAGAAACTGACAACTAAATAACAGCAGGAGTTTTTTTTTTTGTGAAGATGGGTGCAACAAATTAAACACTGAAACAAGTGTGTGTATGCTCAGGGATGGATATGTTAGAATTTTTTGATTTGTTGCTTTTAATATTAATTTTGTTGTCTTCATAATATATTGATAACTTTTGTCTGTAAATAAAGGCGTATAATAGTTAGTCTGGCACTCCAACTTTCAGGACTTTAAAGTTAACTGGTTTAATGAAATCTAGCCTAAAACCTGAAAGATTTTGAAAATGTGAATATTGGTTTTAGGCAGAAAATTAAATTTTTTACTAAGATGCACTAGAATACCAAAATAATTACCAGAAATGTAGACAGCATTTTTAGACACCCCTTTATATAGTTTAACAGCAAAAGAAGTTGATTTGGGGGAGAGTTGCTTTAGTAATTATACTCTGTAAACATGACTGGTGCTGGTTTCTGATAGGTCCCAAGACATAAAGAGTAAAGGTTCTGGTCTCTCAGCCGTTGTACCCTCCTATACAAAAGGATTCATAGCCTTTCTGCAAACATCTGAACTAAAAGGAAAATGAAACATGGCTTTTGAAAGTTTTACAAATAAAATTCTTAAAGTGTGTGATGTGTGTGTATACCACCAGCATTTACAGCTGCAATTGTATGTCACTTCGCATAAACACAGCCGTCGTTGTGCAAAATAAAAATTAACTCTGAAGGGTAAATAAAATAAAATTAATCAGGCTTATTTTCTTATTTTTAACACCTTTTTTCTAGATAAAACGTCTGTCTCGAAATTGGCAAAAATAGTTCCTTATCGGAGCCCATAGTTTTGGATTTGCGCATGCGTACTTCTCATTCTGTCAGACAACAGCAGCCAGTAAACATGGCTGGTGTTGGTTTCCGATTGTGGGCCAGCGCTCTCACCAAGGGTAGAGGTTCTGGCTTCTCAGGCCTTGTATCGGGATGTAGAGCATGTAGGTCGTTTTTTAGTCCTGTTTATAAGCTGTATGACAGTTTTCTTTAAACATATTGGTCATTGTTTTTAGTTTAAAGCTTCTCGTAGACGTAACCTTGACTAGCGAACATTAGCTTGGGCTAGCTGAGAGTTAGCAGCTGTTCTAAATGAGTGGATAATGTCTTTTAAACTTTCAGTGGGGTTCTATAAACGCTTATTAATGCTTTCAGAAATGCGTTGATTGCTGTTTCAGCCTCTGGTATGTCAAAGGACAGTCTGCCCGGTCCATTCCCAAAGACCCCAGAAGAGAGAGCTGCTGCCGCAAAGAAGTACAATTTAAGGGTTGAGGACTATGTACCGTATCCTGATAACGGAGAGGGGTGAGCTTCGTATTGAAAACATTTTTGCTTATGTTGCATCCCAGTATAATTTTATAAGCATTGTTCATTTCTTAGGAGAAATGACGAGTCCAATGCGTTTACATTTAATCGACATTCTGAGCTTGCTGTGTAAAATAAACTTTTGACAACACTTTCATTTTGTTGTTTCCATAGCTACGGTGATTACCCAAAACTACCAGACAAGTCTCAACACGAGAGAGACCCCTGGTACCAATGGGACCACCCTGACTTGAGGAGGAATTGGGGAGAGCCGGTAAGCTATATATATATATATATATATATATATATATATATACAGGAAATATATATATATTTCCTGCTAAACAATTATTTTATTGTCAATATTTTTATCATTTCTTAGGAATTAACATAAATACTGGGAATTCAAAATTTCTGATATTTATATTTATTACTTTCTTAAATAAAATGCAAAGTCCTATACCATACCTTTTTATGGTTCACATGCCTGGACAACGCCATGAAGAATTATTCTTCAACTGTTCCAAATATTTTCACATTATAATAACCAGCTTCAATGTTTTATCCTGGGATCTTATAGGAATAAGCAACACCAAGCATAGTGTTTAACTGTGAAGTGAAAGGAAAAAGATATTCTAGAACTGAAATGGCGATGTATATTTATATTATATTTACCTGATGCTGATTGTGGTGGAATGAGCTACATAGAGAGAAATGGTAAACTAAAACCATTTAGATGCTGCAAAATACTTTAAACTGGGGCCAAGGAGCTATTACTGAATGTTCAAAGTACAAAACTAAATCAATTTGAAAATCTTGGGAAGATTTAAAAACTGTTGTTCACAGACACTCCCCATCTAATCTGACTGCGATTGAGCTATTTCGCAAAGAAGAAAGAGTGACCAAACATTTCTTTCCAGATGCAAATAAATTTAATTGAATGCTTAAAACAGATTCAGAGTCTTGATCACACCAAATTAATGGGTTGTTCTGTTGTGTTTTTGTTTATGTTTCAGATGCACTGGGATTTTGACGTCTACATCAGAAACCGGTTGGACACATCTCCCAGCTCTGTGCCGTGGTCATCTATGTGCAAACAACTGTTTGGTTTCATCGGGTTCATGTTGTTTATGTTCTACATTGGGGGGAAATTCCCGTCCTATCAACCTGTTGTAAGTATACAACCAATTTTTGTTAAAAAATCTGAGTGGGTTGAATGGAGCAAGGCCGTACTGTAACTTATATTATGCTATGCTTTATTAATGCTTTACAACGTGTTACTGAGGGAGTCACATTAATAACTGTACACATAGCAGGTTTTGAGGCGGTTATGAATCTTAAACTCTTGTTATATAGTTTTAGTAGAATAAACTGATTTGGTACATATACAGAGCTGAATAGCAAAGCTAATAAGCTTTATATCCATTCACATTCAAAATATCTTATTGTTCTGAATTATAAGCACGTTTTAATTTAAAACAATACAAACAGGAGACAGATAACAATATAAGCATGAGTATGTACTACTATAGAAATATTAGTAACATAGGCTGTTGAAAAAGGAGAGACATCATTTATTTAGTCACAATACCATATATAATTACTTGAATAAATGAGTGAATGGAATATTGAGGTAATGTTTGTTGAGCCTAATGGCTGCTAACCGTAATGAGTTCCTACAGTGTTCTGTCCTGCACCTTGGAAAGATCAGCCTGTGACTGAAGATATAAAATGTCCAAAGCAAGAGGTGGATGTGTTAATAATGATTTAGATTAAATACAAAGTTTACGGACCATTCTCAACTCTGCCACCTGCTGAACTGTGTACGGTTGTGCCCCCTAATGTGAAGCTTGCCGAAATCTGACCTTTATGGAAGAGTGGCGGGAAGAATAAGCCTTTGTTGAAAGAGGATGAAAGAAGGTCCTTTGAAAGTTATGTATACCAGAAAAACTAACCCTGCACATCACAGGTCAGGTCATCAGGTTAGAGTCTTCCAGTTGGACAAAAGTCCTGAAAATAAAGTTAGAGCTATATAAGAAGAGTTTAGATTAAAGGATATTAGTGTGTTAGCATAACCTTGTCAAAGTTCAGACCTAAACGAGAATCTTTGACAACACAGATGCACTATACAATTGACAACTTTAACAAACCTTTTAATTTTTATTACTGTGATGCAGTGAAGCTGTAGTATTTTTACCCTGGGTTTTCATAACATGAGAATCTCATATCATACCATGCTTGCTGCAGTGTGCCAAAATAAGCAGTCTGCAGTGCGTAGCTTGGGCCATCTTGAGGATCAGGAGCCAAGAGCTTTTTTCTCTTATAGAAGATGCTGAAGAGTAACAAAATGAGCTTGTTTAGGTGATTTTGGCATCAAATTATGATGGTTATTTCACATCTCACAACTGAGATGTTAAGACACCTTTTTGGAGTGTGGTCTCAGGGCAATGCAGGTCATGCTGGTAAAATATTGTGTTCTCTCTAGTATCTGAATGACTAAAAATCACACTGGAGGAGTCGGTGACACAGCGGTCAAGTAATCTCTTCTTAGGTTTTTGTGCCCTTAACCCTGCTGTCTCTTATAACCCATGGAATACTTATTGTAGGTTATGGTTAGAGGATACTAAGCCAAAAAAAACAGACATTAATTACTTTGTTTACTTTTTGTTCCTTTTTTTCCTTTTTCACATTTTTTGTTAAGGAAGAACTGTTCAGACAATGCTTTGATTTCCTTTATTTTGTTTGTGTTTAATTACAATTAATGTTTATTTCTCTTGTTTCAGGCCCCAAAGCAATATCCCTTCAACAACCTGTACTTGGAGAGAGGAGGAGATCCTGAAAAGGAACCAGAAGAAGTTAAAAATTATGAAATATAAGCCTAAAATACAATTTTGCTTTCATACATATTTCTGGAAACAATAAAGACTCATGTTAACTTAGACAATGGCTATGTGTAAATGTCTTTTTTGTCCGTGTAAACACTATATTTGTTAAATGAAATAAAAACAATGCTCAATGGTCTGTTTTTACATTTTCAGATAAAGCTAAATTGTATTTTTTTTAAAGTATTTTCCCAGGAATTGTTCCTACGTGGTCAAGGGGTTAGGTGGGGGGGGGGGAATTGCAACTATACGTAAAATGTCGTTGTGGGCTTTCCGTAGCTTGGTGACAACACGGCAGTAGCCCTTTGATCTGGGCTGCTAGGTTAGCTGATAAGTAGCACTGGAGTTTGTAGACGCGAACTGTCAAGCTGTGTAACAGACAGTCTACGTAAGTTGCTCTTAAAACCCACAATTTCCCAACTAATGGTTTTTAATTAGTCTTTATATTCTTTGTTTTCTTTCTTTTTAAAATATAGTCATTGGGGTGGTGGCTAACGGCTAGCTAGCTAGAAACAACAACATCGGCTGCGGCTACAAACTGAAAATAAACTGGCCCTCAAGCCATAGGGTTTTTATCGACTAGATGCATATATTATGTCCACCCTAACCGTACAACATTGAATGTAAATAAAATATATTTGCAGTGTAAATTTTAATTGTGAAGGCTAAGGCTACGTGTGAGACACCCTTGCGAAATGCTAAATCGCTAGCTACATGTCAGATAAGCCGAGGAAAATGTGATTTAGAAGTGGTTTAGCAACTTGGTGATGATATAACTAAGAGGTATGTTAAATGTAGTTACGCTATAGTGATGGTATACTCGTTTTGTTAGCTTGCTTCTTGCTGTGAGGAGTAGACGGGAGGGTTTAAAGGTATTTCCGATGGCAGTTAACAGTGAGGCAATCTGAAAGGATGTTATTGTGCTTAAGCAATGTAAAAAAAAGCAGGGATATCATCCTCTACTTGTGATTTGGGGAGCAATGTCCTCTTCTGGTTTTAATCCACTGTGTTTGATCAAGTTCAAGAGCTCCATATTCTTCCTTCTGCTGACAAGCTTTATTAGAGATGCTAATTAAATTTTAAAGCAGTACTTGGAACCTGCTAACACTATATGTCCTTATTAATTTGTATGTTATCATTTAACTTGTTCTTATATTGTATTGTTTCTCATTTATTGTAAAGCCCTTTGATTTTTTTTAATCAGGGAAAGGTGCTACAATTTAAACAGTGTTTTGACTACTGTACACGCTGCCAAACGTACCAATACCTCCTTTAGTGACCATGGTATCCCTGTGCTTGATTGGCCAGCAAACTCCCTTAAATTAAGTCTGTGGATAATCTAACACAGATGCAGTTATCTCTGAGAAAAGAAATCCTGACCCAACAGGTACATACAGCCATTCAGAAACCCATGTCCAGGATCCGTCTGTGTGGTGTATCTCGATGCACTAACTCCAGCCTCAAGTTGATTGCTTGTGAAGTTCCCCAACACTTCTGACTGGCCTTTTCCTGACAATCCTCTCCAGGCCACAGTCATCCCTGCTGCTTGTGCACGTTTTCTTTTCTTTCTTCACACCTCTCTTCGACTTGACTTTCTATTAATGTGCTGTGATACAGCACTTTGGAAACATCCAACTCTGCAATTACCTTTTGAGGCTTTTCCTCCTTATGGAGGGGGTGTATTATGGTTTTCTGCACAACTGTCAGGTCAGCAGTCTTCCCCATGGTTGTGATTCCTACTGAACCAGACTGAGAGACTATTTAATGGCTCAGGAACCCTTTGTAGGTGTTTTGGATTAATTAGCTGATTAGAGTTTGACACTTTGAGCCTAAAATGTTGAACCTTTTCCCAATATTCTAATTTTCTGAGAATTCTGGGTTTTTATAAGCTGTAAGCCATAATCATCAATATTATAACAAATTTAAAATATCTCACTTTGCATGTAATGAGTCTATATCATATATTAGTTTCACCTTTAAGTTGAATTACTGAATCAAATGAACTTTTGCATGATATTCTAATTTTTCAAGTTTCACCTGTATACTGTAAATATACATTAATCTTACCTGTCTGATATTTCTGCATTTATAATCCTTTATATTAGTCTGTTGTGTTAATCAGAGTTTCAGAAAGAACTGAACTATGGGGTTTTTATTAACTGCAAGCTAAGCTACAATCAAAAAGTAATAGTTTTTAAAATATCACTGTGAAATGAATTTGAGTTTCAGTTTTTGTATTGGAATACGGAACGAAATTAACATCTTGATAATCAACTTTATTTAATTGCACCTTTATTAACTCTATTATGTACAGACGTGGAAGTGTGCATCTCCTGATTTTATGATAAAAACAACATATTTTATTTATCTGTTTCATGTTCATCTGTATTGCAACAATTACTTAAAGAAATCCAAATAATATAATAATGTAGTGGTGGTGTTTCATCTGCCTAGGCTTTGAAACTTGAACCATCTGTAGTGGAAGATGAGGCTAAAGGAAATTCAGAGGACTGCCCATCAGGCGTGGAGTCCTGCTGGACACCATCCTATATACCTGGCCTTAGGAACATCAGCACAACAGCTCGATGCTTCTTTCAACACCACAGCTGCCATAGAGATATTTGAGATGGATTTTGCTGACCCGTCTCTGGAGATGCAGCTCCGAGGCTCATTACCTACCACAAACAGGTACTTTATCATGTAATCTTATACATTTTATTGCCCCATGTCTGAATTCCGCAGTCTCTATCAGCCAATACATAGAACTGACATTGTGTCTTGATTTTTGATTTTGCTTACTGCTGGATTTTTAAAACTGTATTTTTATTACAGGCCATAGTTGTTTACTATTGCAGTAAATGGTGAATTATTATTTTTTTGGATATTTTTACTGTAGTGTATCAGAAAACTATTCGTACCCTTGGAACATTTTAAAACTTTCTCATGTTACATCCACAAGCGTTAATGTATTTTGTTAGCATTTATTGTGATAGACTGACACAAAGTAGAGCATAATGTTCAATTGGAAAGTAAATATTGCATGGTTTCCATTTTTTACAACCAAAAACTTAAATTGGAATGTATCAACTGTCTTTGCACATGTAGAGGCTAACTTTTTATTTTTCACAGGCTTTGGTGGTGATACTGTAAGTTGAACATAATTCCTGTTTTCCTCCCATAGGTTGCACAGCATTGTATGGGTAAATTTCGGAACGGGAGAAGACGGAACTGGAGGGAGACTCATTAGTGGAAGCGAAACCGGCACATTGACTGTATATAACCCAGAGGCTATCATAAGCTCTGGTGAAGAGGCAGTAGTTGGGCAGTCTGACAAACATACAGGACCAGTCCGTGCACTTGATTTCAACCCGTTCCAGGTTTGCTTTAATTAGTGCGATTATAGAAATTTTTATCCACAAGCACATCTCATATAATTCATGATTTTCTATCTGTGATGTTTTCTTTCTCAGAATAATCTTCTTGCATCCGGAGCAAACGACTCAGAGATATACATTTGGGATCTAAATAACTTTAGCAGCCCAATGACTCCAGGAGCAAAAACACAGGTAAGTACTGGTTTAAGAAATGTCACAGATAAGCTATAGTTTATAAACTTAATTTTTTTTTTAAACTTAGAAGCTGTACAACAACACAAAATTGAAACTACAGGGTCCAACTGGTACTTTTGTATTTTCAAACCTGAATTAAGAATAAAACCTGTTTTGTTTGTGGTCTCCGTTTTCAGAGTACTCCATCGTAATCTGAGATTAATTCTCTGATAAATACATTTGTATTTGACTAGCAGGGTTTTGCTTTCTCTTGTTTCAGCCCGTTGAAGACGTCAGTGTTGTGTCCTGGAACAGGCAGGTTCAGCACATCATGGCTTCTGCTAACCCCAGCGGGAAAGCGGTTGTGTGGGACCTGAGAAAGAATGAGCCCATCATAAAGATCAGTGATCACACCAACAGGGTTGGTTGTTTTTTGTTTGTTTGTTTTAATCAATAAACAAAGCAGGTCGGGGTTTGCATGCTATCCTTCTGGGAATGTAATGAAGTCTTTCTCACCCTAAAATGATCAATCTTTTTCACTCTCAAGGGTTACTTGTGGAGTTCCACAGGGTTTTGTGCTTGGACCAATTCTTTTCACCATATATATGCTTCCAATTGGTAGAATCATTAGACAGCATGGGATAAATTTCCACAGCAATGCCGATGATACACAACTATATTTATCCATAAATCCTGATGAACCCAGTCAGTTAGGTAGATTACAGGCATGTCTGAAAGACATAAAAACATGGATGAATCTAAACTTTTTGCTTTTAAATTCTGACAAAACAGAAGTTGCTATCTTTGGACCAGAAATTCTTAAACAGAAACTGATTAGTCAATCACTTCATCTGGATGGCATTAAATTGGCCCCCAGTAATAACGTAAAGAACCTTGGCGTTGTTTTTGACCAAGACTTGACATTTAAATCCCATATTACACAGGTTTCTAGGATTTCCTTCTTTCACCTCCGTAATATTGCTAAAATTAGAAACATCCTGTCCAGGAGTGATGCTGAGAAACTAGTCCATGCATTTGTTACCTAAAGGCTGGACTACTGTAATTCTTTACTATTAGGTAGTCCACATATGCCATTAAAAGCCTTCAGTTGATTCAAAATGTGGCAGCAAGAGTTCTGATGAATATTAAAAACAGAGATCACATTTCTCCTGTTTTAGCTTCCCTTCATTGGCTCCCTGTTAAATCCAGAATAGAATTTAAGATCCTTCTTCTTACATACAAAGCCCTTAATAATCAAGCTCCATCATACATCAGAGATCTAATTGTTCCATATGTTCCCAACAGAGCACTTTGCTCTCAGACTGCAGGTTTAATTTTAGTTCCTAGGATTTCTAAAAGTAGAATGGGAGGCAGATCTTTTAGTTATCAGGCTCCTCTCCTGTGGAACTAGCTCCCAGCTTTAGTCCGTGAGGCAGACACTCTGTTTACTTTTAAGGCCAGGCTTAAAACTTTCCTTTTTGATAAAGCTTATAGTTAGAGTGGCTTAGGTCATCCTGAGCTAGCTCTGTAGTTATGCTGCTATAGGCTTAGACTGCTGGAGGACAGACTGACCAATTTTCTTCACTCTGCTACTTCCTTTTCTACTACTACTCTCCAGTTGTATTATAGTACATTCTGCTATTTTGACTGTTAACTTTGTGTTCTCTCAGTGTTTTTCTCTCCATAGAAGATATACCTGGTCTGGTATCCTGCTTGGCTGCAATGCCCTGTTGGACGAGGGGCATCGACTGGGATGATGCTCCCAGTGGCTGAACATCCACTGTGTCCTGTTATCAACTTTTTACTTTCTGTAACATAGAAAGTTCTCTTATATCAGATCTTCTGTTCCTACTGTGTCTCTGCTCTGTCTTCTCAAACCCTCCTACTGAGCCTGGTTCTGTTGGAGGTTTCTTCCTGTTAAAGGGGAGTTTTTCCTCTCCACCGTCGCTACATGCTTGCTCAGTATGAGGGATTGCTGAAGGATTGCTGTGGTTGGAAAGTCTGCCCAACCTCACGCCAATGACTGACGCAATCTGTTGGGATTCCTTAAATAGGAAACTTTTTAACTGATTGGAATGTTTGTATAAATGTATTGAAATGACTTCTTAAGTGCCTTGAGATGACATCTGTTGGAATTGGCGCTATATAAATAAACTGAATTAAATTGAATTATAAAAATTCTTGATTTATTCTAAGCAACTTAGATACTGTTTTTTGTCTATTTTTTTTCCACTGACATATTTAGATGGTGATTTATTTCACAGTAACATAAAATATAATCTTTAGTTATTTAGTTATTTCTTCATTATACATATAGAAATCTTAGACTATGCTGTTCCCTACCTTTTGCATATCTCTGTAATTTAAAATATCAAAAAAGGTAATAGTATTTCAATGAAAAAGGGGCTGTATGGACATGCGACTGGCTGAGAGGGTAGAGAAGTCGTCTTGCAATCAGGTTTGATTCCAGCTTCCTCCTGTCACATGTCGATATGCCGCTGAGCAAGGCACTTGACCCCAAGTTGCTTACTGACCTGCGTATTTGTGTAGAAATGTGTGCGCGTTTGTGAGTGCGAATGGGTGAATGTGGCTCCAGTGTAAAGTGCTTTGAGTGGTCAGTATGACTAGAAAAGCGCTATATAAATTCAGTCTATCTACTATTCTTTTCTAACTAAACTTGGCACCTGTCCGCACTGCCAAAAGTCCCAGTACCCACTTTAATGACCCTGGTGTCACTGTACTTATTGGTCTTGAAATAAATATGACATTATGCCTGTATTTGTTTAACGTTTTGACTTGAATGACTGAATAACTTTTTAATATTTATTTTTTCATTGAGCTGCATCTTTTATTTTGATTTTTCAGATCTGGAAAGAATTAAAACAGATAGGACTTTGATGGTAAATAGGTGTGATTTTAAGTCCTATGTATTATGTGATTCCAGATGCACTGCTCCGGAATGCTCTGGCACCCTGATGTGGCCACCCAGCTGGTGTTGGCCTCAGAAGATGACCGACTGCCAGTCATCCAGATGTGGGACCTTCGTTTCGCTACATCACCTCTTAAAGTGCTAGAGAATCACAAACGGTAGAGCTTTTATTGATTTATCTGTTAACACATATTCACTTGGAATTTAATCAAGTGTTGTGAATGTTTTTTCCGCTGGTGTCTTCCAGAGGAATTCTGTCCATTTCGTGGAGTCAGGCTGATTCTGAGCTCCTCTTGAGTAGTGCTAAAGACAACAGGATCCTCTGCTGGAATCCAAACACTGGAGAGGTATATGACTATTTTTAATTGCTTGGATGTCATTCCAATATAAGCTCCCCTGGCCATGTTAATTTTCACCGGAGTCTTTCTTTTATTTTAGGTAATTTATGAGCTTCCAACAACAAACCAGTGGTGCTTTGATGTCCAGTGGTGCCCCAGGAATCCAGCCCTTCTTTCAACAGCATCGTTTGATGGGAGAATCACAGTTTACTCTGTGATGGGAGGGAGCTTGAAGGCTCAGCAGCAAAGCACAGCTGATATGGTGATTGATAGTTTTAGTACGCATTAAACTTTTGAAAAAGAGCTTGTCTGTCCACAAGATGGTGCTGTTGTAAAGGAAATCATGCTGACTAATAACTTCGTGGAGTATCGAATTTTCTCCTGACAAGCATTCATAGCAACTGTTTGTTACCATACAAGTACTAAAGAGACAATTGATACAAATATTTATAAATATCTGGAGGTTTTCCTGGTTTTGTATTTACTTGGAAATGAAAAAGAGTTGCTGATCATTTTCTGTTCTGCAAATTACTGTTTTAGTGCTGCGTTTATTTGAACAAATCATGTTCTTTATGTTTTAACAGATATCCTCTTCATTTGATACAATGGATCCCTTTGGTACAGGACAAGTGCTGCCTCCTCTACAAGTTCCTCAGCCCAGTGAGCGGGAAACCACCATTCCTCCTCTGAAGAAGCCACCTAAGTGGGTCCGCAGGCCAGTCGGAGCTTCCTTTGGTGTAAGTGGGATATTAGAATATTTCATACTGTGCCTTGAAACGTATTCATAATCCTTGAACATATTCACATTATAACCACAAATTTCAGTGTATTTTATCAGGATTTTATGTGATGGATCATTGCAAAGTAGTTGTGCACTCTACAAATCTGGCGTTTATGGAAGAGTGGCAAGAAGAAAGCCCGATTTGCAGTTCGCTAGAACTAATAGTCGTCCTGTTCACAGATTGTGCCACCTAATGTTTGGATCTCTACAGCTTCTCCAGGGCTACCATGGACCTCTTGGGGCTTGTCTGATGAATGCTTTCTTGGCTTGGTCTGTCAGTTTAGGTGGATTTCCATGTCTCAGTAGATTTTGTGTTTTTCAATTATCTTTCCATTTACTAATAAGATGACTTCTGAAGATGTTTGGTTGCCTTGGATTTTATTTTATGATATAAACACAAAGAGGGCTGAATACATATGCAAGCCTCACATTTTAGGTTGTTTTTTCCGAGTTTGAAAACAATGTATCCTTTTCCTAATTTGCACTACTGTGTTGGTCTGGAAATTTGCAGTTGTGCCGTGATCAAATGTGAAGATATTCGAGGGGTACAAATTATTTTGCAAGGCATTGTTTGAATGTAGATCAACTTCTTTTTTCATAGGTTTGAACTTGTTTTTCTTTTGTTTTGTCAGTTTGGTGGAAAGCTGATAACCTTTGAGAATCCAACGCTTCCTCCGGTGCAAAGCCCCCAGCCTGTCCCCAGACAAGTCTTTGTGAGCCAGGTTACCACGGAGACAGAGTTTCTCCAGCGCTCCAGGGAGCTTCAGACAGCGTTGCAATCGGGTTCCTTCAACAACTACTGCCAGGCCAAGATTCAGAACGCCAAGTCAGATGCGGAACAGGATATATGGAAGTTCCTTCTGGTAGGAGTGTCTTCATGTTGAGACATAACTCAAGTCTTTCACTCAGTCTGGTTTTATGATGTGTTGCATTCCTCTGATTACAGGTAAACTTTGAGGATGAGGCCCGCATTAAATTCCTTAAACTCTTGGGTTTCAGCAAAGATGAACTGGAGAGAAAGGTATTCTGGTCTTTTAAAGAGTTTTCCTACCTTTTTTGTGAGTCATGGAGTGTTGTAGCTGTAAAAACATTGCTTTCATGTAGATTTCAAAATGTCTGGGGAAAAACTTTCAATCCAACGGCCATGGGGTTGATGCCAAAGATCTTGCAGAGAAGATGCAGCGTCTCACAACTGAGGTCAGGTGTTCTCCATAGCTGTCTGTTTATCTTTCATGACTATTAGAAAATAAAAGCTCTTTGCTTTCCAGAGGTCAGATGAAGCTGCAGCTGATGCTAGAACCTCAGGGTCCATTTCACCAGCAGACTTCTTCAGTCATACTCCAAAGGACAATTCTACCTTCCAAATCCCTGTATCATGTGGTAAAAACATTTTCATATAAATACAATGAGGATCATTTTCATCTCATTGTTGTTTGTTTCGAGTAATCAAGGCAGTTTCTGTTGGTGACCCGATGAATAATCCCAATCATTTGTGCAGACACTGACGGTTTAATAAGCCAGGCGCTGCTGGTTGGTAACTTTGAGGGAGCCGTGGATTTGTGTCTGAAAGACAGTCGCTATGCTGAGGCCATTTTGCTATCCATCAGCGGCGGAGAGGATCTTCTGAAGAAGACACAGCAGAAATACCTCAGCAAGCAAAAGAACAACATATCAATGGTGAGATTACAATAGAGATGCATCTCAATTAAATGGAATATCATTGAAATCATTTCATCAATTCAATTCAAAAAGTGGAACTTGTATATTATATGGATTTACACACAGTGATATATTTTAAGCAACTGATCATTATGGGTTATAGCTATTAAAAGCAGAACATTTTCTCAGAAAATAAGGATATTACAGAAGACTGATAAAACAAAGCATTTTAATACAGAAATGTTATGTTATGTCCTGCAAAATCCAGAATAAGATTTTTCTACTACTCGCTTTCCTTCCACTGAACTTTCCATTACTGCGCTTGGACACAGTACTCTGAACAGCCAGTTTTTGTAGCGATGGCGATTTGTGGGTTACCCTCTTTGTGGACGGTGTCATCGATTGTCTGCTGGACAGTTGTCAAGGCAAGGCAGTCTTCCACATGGCTGTGTAGGCTGCAATATAACATTTCTGTATTATTCAATTTTATTGGTGCTATGTGCTATTTTTTAAGAATCTGAATTTGGATTTCATTTTCTGTAAGTAGTAATCATCAAAATTAACCAAAATAAGTGCCTGAAATAGCCCTCATACATCTGTGTATAATTAGTCAGTATAATATAATATAATATAATGATATAATATGATATAATGTAATATAATATTCACTTCTTGAATTGAATTGCTGAAATAAAGAAACTTTGCTATATTCTAACTTAAGATGCACCTGTACATGTCTTGCTCAGTTCATCTCACCACAAGGGAAACCTGTGTTTTGCATAATTTATTTCCCTCAAACTCCAGCTTATATCATCAGTGGTGACCCAGAACTGGAGAGACATCGTGCAGAACTGTGAGCTGGACAACTGGAAGGAAGCTCTTGCTGCTCTACTGACTTACGCCCACCCTGAAGACTTTGCTTGTTTTTGCGGTAAGTTAAACTTTTATTGGGGTACGAATCAAGCCTTGACTTCTGGGGGAATTGATGTTTGACTTTCTCCCTAACACCAGCCTGTGCTTGTCCTTCCTCTATATCAGTGTTTCTCAAACTATTGGGCAAGCCCCACTAGTCGGGCGCAGAGGTATTGCAGGTGGGGCGTGACATCAACTGGATTTAAATAGTTTTCCCCCCCCTAGATTCTGTCATTGTGAATGTTTCACTGCACTGTAAATTAAATCAACCAGCTCCCCCCTCTCATAAAATTAAACACACCCAAATAAATTAGCAATTGTGATCATTATTGTAAACAGAACCGGGACCTGGAACATCGGGCTGGGAGTTTGACGTTGGAATATATCGCAGCAGAACAAAACAAGCTGAAATAGCCGCATTATCAGAGATTCCATCTACAAAATGGACAAATATCTAAAAAGATCAGGGAACGTTTCAGAATCAGAGAAGTCACACGGTCAACCACGGAGGAAATACAGGGATGAGTATCTTGCTCTTTATTTATTTTATTTTTTTATTTTTATTTTTTATTTTTGAAAGCTTTGTAAATTTGATAAAACTACAACTTTTATTTTCTCCAAATGTGAGCTGAAGTTCTACATGTAGCAACTACTGACAGCATATATTTCTGAGCCGGTTTTATACCAGTGCGCAACCCCTTTTTCCAACTAATTTATACCCTAAAAAACTTGTAGACTAACTCGGCTATTTAAATAAATAAAACACTTTAAAAATCAGGCGTGGTCACCATTCTGTTGGGGCGATAAAAGCATGGGGGGCTTGTGTATGCTCCTTTGTCCAAAGTGGGGAATTTAAAAAAAAAGTTTGAGAAACACTGCTCTATATTCAGTCTTCCTCCTGTCTTCATTATTTGGGTATTTTCTAATTTGTCCTGCCAGACACTCTGGGAAACCGATTAGTGCACGAGGGCACAGAGAAGCGCTGCCTGCAGGCCTGTTTGTGTTACATCTGCTCGGGAAACATCGAAAAGCTAGTGGAGTGTTGGGCCTTGCACAGAGACTGCACTTCACCTCTGGGGCTAGAGGTATAATTCCAATACAGTTGGGTGCATAGGTGTAAAAGCAGCTGTACGTTAGTTTTCTAGAATCCATTTTCATGTGCTTTAGAAAATTACCAAGATGTTAAAAAAGTTTGATTTGGGAAAAAGACAAATACAATAAAGCAAACAACCACTGCATTTGTTATTTTCTTTATTTTCAAAAGGGATAATTCACTTTAATTCAAATTATTCCTATAGCACCAAAAAATTGGATGTGTTTTCTTTGCTTTATGAAATTTTATTTGTATCATTTTCCTAGTATATAGAAACTGACAATTAAGAGTGGTACAATGTTTAATGTTTGATTTCCAGACTTTTTTCCCTCACTTCATTATCTTAAAGATAAAGTTTTAAAGATTATATTTTTTCTGCTATTTAAATTATCTTTTTACTCTTTAATTTCACTCAGAAACTACTCAGAAGTTGTTTAGAATCTAAATTGATCCAGATTGGAACCCAACTTTATTTTCTGACGTTTGCCAGAAATCTGTCTGTAAACGATTGAAATACTAAGCCTGTCTTAAAATGTGCATGGATTTATGTGAATGTTGTATGTATTTATTTTTTCGTTGTAGGATCTAGTTGAAAAAGTCATGATGCTACGAAAGTCGATTGAGCGCCTCCGCAACAGTGAGGTGGCAGTGCAGAGCCCTGTCCTGGCTGAGAAGCTAACCTGCTACGCTGGCATCCTGGCTGCAGAGGGCAGCCTAACCACTGCCATGACATACCTGCCAGACAACTCAGACCAAGTAGAAAGCCTTCATTTAAACCTTCTAGTTTGAGTTTTGGTCTTTTTTTTTTTGCTTGAATTAACCAAATCTGGGTTCTTGTACAACTTTGTCTCATCAGCCCGGGATCAGAATGCTGAAAGACCGGCTGTTCCATGCTCAGGGAGAGGCTGCTGGCCAACAGCAGGCTCCAAACTCCTTCAACAGGGTTGGTGTGCCACCAGCTAATCCCACTCCTGCAGCTCAGACTCCTGCACCAAATGCACCAATTATGGTAGAAATACCTTTGTAATAGATTCAGCCTTAACGACACAAAACATTTTGTTTTGATTCGTTTAGATTTGTTTAGATTCCTCAACACACTTCTTGTTTTCTAACCTTAGAGTCAGTTCCAGCCATCTGCGCCGCCCCAGTTGGCTTCACAACAGCAACCTGCAATGCCATCAATTTTTACTCCTCAAGTCCCTCCACCCAACCCAGGCCCAGCTCTGCCATCCTCCACTCATGTACATCCGCCCAGTTCCACCCGCCCAGTTGTAAGACCTTCCTATCCGCAACATCCTGCTACAGCTCCAGGTTTGACAGCTTCAATATAAGTTTAAAGAATCCATCCGTCTTGCAAAATTTGACATATCCTTTGAACTTTTTCCCATTTTTTTATATTACAACCACAAACATTAGTATATTTGAGTGGGACTGAGTGTGATAGGCATGCAAAAATTTGCAGATAATGAAGAAATGAAAGGAATACATAGTACATAGTTTAAAAAATTAGAAATAGAAAAAACATTTGGCATGCATATGCATTTATCTCTCTTGATCTGATATTCCTAAATAAAATACAGTGAAATCAATTTCCTTCAGAAGTCACACAGCATCATGAAAACCAAGAAAGACAGCAGACAGGTCATGGATAAAGTTTTGGAATAGTTTAAAGCTGGGTTGGGTTATAAAACAATATCCTGAAGCACTCTTCAAGCCACCATTCGAAATCAGAAAGCATCTGGCACAACTGGGGGTAGGCTATGAAACAATTTCCCCAGTGTTTAAACATCTCCCAGTGCACAACTACAAAGCTACCGAGACATGTCTGCACACCTAAACTAACAGGTCTATTTACATGTGATTGTAAATAGGCCTTTAGGTCACACCACAAACACGTGGAAACAGATGTTTGTGTCGGAGGAGACATAAATTGACCTTTGTGGTTTACAAAAAAAATTTTTTGTATAGTGAAACTAACAGACTTTTAACTAGGGATGGGTACCGAAACCCGGTATTAAATTGGCCCCGGGGCTGATTCTGACAGTCCACCCGGACCGATAAGCTTCAGCCTTATCGGTCCTCTTAACGGTAAAATTAAGGTCGTATTCATGTTTTGCGGGAGATATTAACACAAGCCAAACACTGTATTGCAGCCCACTCCTCCTTAACAAGCACACACGCTGCGGGGACCGAGTGGCGACTGCTGCGCGGTCACGTGTGTGTTCGTCAACTCATCCGGGCAGCAGCCACGTGGATGCGCTGATGCCAGCTGCGCCGATGCGCGCTACTTGCTGCGGGGCAGCTTGGCGCCCACTTGATGCGTAGATACCATAGACATGCATGTAATCTAGCTGCCCTGCTGCCTGGACGCGCTGACCGGTGTGAACCATAGACTGTATAATAACGTGTGAACGTGCCATTACAGATACGATGGCAGAGCGAATGAAAAGATCCAAAATGTGGCTTCATTTTACGAAAATAGATGCCGACAATGCACGCTGTCACATATGTAATAAAAGCTTTGCTTGCAAAGGCGGGAACACAAGTAATTTGACCAAACACCTTGCCAAAATACACCAACTACAAACCGAAAGATGCACGGTGTTTGACCGCCTGAGTGCTGCAGCAACAACAACCCCTGAATCAGCAGGTATGTATGTATGTATGCAAAGCAAACAGGTGAACCATGGACATAAGTTTGTCAGTTTATTCTTACAATTAATAAATGCTGGATATTTTGTAACAACAGCTTCCTTCTTATCGAAGTTATAAAAAAAAAAATCTTAAACTACAGTTAACCTGCTATTTCATTCTTACAATTAATAAATGCTGGATATGTTGAACAACAGCTTCCTTCTTATCAAGTTAATTTTTTTTTTCTTAAACTACAGTTCATTATTTGTGTTTTTCCCCTTTTGTTTTAGTCTTTCAAAAAAAAAAAAGTACAGATAAGGATACTGATAAAGTACCGGCTCGATAAGGAGTATCGTTAAGAGTAGTAGTATCGATAAATCCTTAACGATACCCATTCCTACTCTTAACATTTAAAAAATGGTAGCAGCATCCTGATGTGAGGGTGCGTTTCTACAGGAAGAAAACCTGTTAGAAACTGCTGAAGAAACCATGGTTTCCATGGGTAGATGCATGGTTTCAAACTATTTTTTTATTTTTTTATTTTTTTGCTTAGAGCTCCCCTTCTTGCACCGACAATTCTGTGTGTGTCCCCCCCCCCCCGAATGCTTGCATGGACACATACACACACGTACAGATTTGCACATTCACTTTTGCATACACATGCGCACAAACGCAAAAAAGAAAAAAACAAAACACTTGACGCAGTCTTCATTTCCTTATCACTAACATAACATATAGCTGTCGCCTTGTTCTTTCATCAAGGTCATTCAGATTTAGCAGGTCATATAGACTTGCTGTTATTGTGCCATAGAGCTGATATGTCAAAAGGACTTCTATCGTCAATTTATTTCTGGGAAATTTATTTTCTCTCTGAATAAGCCTAAAAACTGTGATTTTCTTCACAACTGTTGCTTTTAAGTCTGCAGGACCACCCTTCCTTTGAGAAGTATGCTTCTTGTAAATTCAGTAAGAGAGAATTAATTTCTTCTTAAATCATTGCTCAGAGATGGTTGCATTAAATTCTTATTTCAAGTTTGATTCCACGTTCTGCGTCTGCTCTTTAGAAGCCAATATGAAGATACAACAAAAAAAACAATGGTCACACATGTCAGCAGTCTCCTTGGCTTTAAAGTCAAGTTCCCACCAGAGCATATCAAAAAATTAAATTAGATTAAAATAAAATTATTTTATATATGTTGATCTAGTCTAAGTCCAGATTTAAATCCAACTGAAAGATTTATGGCAAGACTAAAGTTAAACTTTTTGGCCTGCATGCAGAGCGTGTTCAGGAAAATTATCGTGCCACATCACTCTGAACACATTTCAGCAACAATGAAACATGGTCGTGACAGAATCATGCTGTGAAGATGCTTCTGTTTTTACCAGGCACAGGGAAGTGGGTCAGTGGCTGCAAAAGAGACTGTGGTGGAGGTTCACTATCCGGTGGCATGTCTATGGCAATATGTTAAATTTTACACTTAGACACGCTGCATCCAATCTGAAAGAGCCTGTGGCATCTTGAAAACAATAGTCAGTCTCTAGAAATGGAAAACATGTAGAGACATACAATTAAAGACTCGACACTATATTTACAGCAATAAGTGGTTCTACAAAGTAATGTCTTTTTCTAATTGTGAAACATCTAGGAAACCATGCATCCCTTTTCCATCTGCATCACTTTGAAGTCCTTTTTGTTGATTGATAACAAAAAATTACCATAAAATACATTGAAGTTTGTGGTGTTAATATGACGAAATGCGAAAAGGTTGAAGAAGTATGGATACATTTCCAAAACATTGTATTTTGAGTAAAAGGTTCCTCTTTCTGTGCTTTTCCAGCTTTCTCTTCTCATCAGCCATTCCAGCCTCAGCCTGTTTCCACTGGCGGACCCTTCTCTCCCACAGGCCCACCCATGCCAGCTGCAAGCTTATCAGGGCCTCCACTACCACTTTTATCCCCCACCACTGGAGGCCAGCCCCCCACTCCAAGTCCTGGGGTGCCCCCATTAGGATTTGTACCATCTACCTCTTTACCCTCAGGCATGACTCCGCCCAGCTCACAACCAGGAGCCCCAGGTCCCATGTACCCAGGCAGCTTCCACAACCAAGGCCCAGTACCCCCCATGTCCTCTGGCTCCTATGCTCCTATTGGAGCTGGATATCCCCAAGGAGGTCCTGGAGCTCCTGCAGCAAAACCCTTCCCACCCTCTGTTGTTGCTCCTCCTCCTACAGGTACAAATATGCTTAATTATGATCCAGTCAGAAGTTAGATTCCTTTAATCTGGTTGTATTTTTATATTTTTACCAAAATGCTGGGAAATAAGGAAGTGATCTACACATTATTACTGATGTTAAAAGAAATCTACTGCTACTATTCAGATGTGACACCATTTCTAATTTACAGGATATTTTCCCTGGCTGAATTTCGAGTGTGATCTTCAAGGTGACCCATTTAGTGCTTGATATGAAAAAGAAGCATATAACCGTGTGAACAGAAAACTAGAAACCTGTAGACTGCAATACATTTGCACAAGTTTTCTTTTTGCTATTGAATTGCTTCCGCTTTTCTGTGTTGCTTCTACTGCCCTATGATTGAAGGAGGTTTCAAAGATATAGTTTATCAAAAGGAGCTTTTAAATTTAAAATAATGTAACTAAAGTTTTTTTTTTCTTTAGGTTAGTATCTAAATTTTTAAAGAAATTCCTGGTCTTTGTACATCATTGACCTACAGATTCTTAGCCTTTTCCTTTTCATTTAATAAATATAAATGTATAGTATAAGAAGATATAAAAATAGCATTCAGGATATTTTTCTATCTTTGCTGCCATGATGATTCCCTACTTATTTGAGTTCAAGTAAAGGGGATGTCACACCATATATAAGACAGAGGTGTTACTGTAAAACAGGGCAAAAGAAACCTAAAACAAAATTATTAAGAAATTGACTTACTGTCATTAGCATCTGTATTGTCATGATTAGCGTAGTTAGCATTGCTGAAAGAGCAGGCATCCTTAAGCTGGGATCACGATTTCGGCCTTCCTAGATCCTTTTTATTGTCATGAAAAGAATCATGATGAAAAACGGTGGGGTTGCATGTGATTCGCAGCTCTGTTGCTGTGCAAGTGTGAGGTGCTCATACGACCAAAACCAGCCCTCAGCAGTCTTCAGGCATCGTCAGAAGTTCTATGACCCCGGTCTGTCACTGACCAATGAAAATGCACCCTGGGTATGGAAAGCCGTTTGAGCATTTATTAGATATCTTTGATATCCAACTTTAAATCCATGTACTAGTACACACTTCATCCTCACTAGTAAGACAATTTGGCAGACTAGTATAACGACTAGGGTGCACTAGTATAACGACTGTGTCTTACTTGTCACGTTTTTTCCACTACTAGTGCCACTTTTGGACTACTAGTATGCAATAAAACCTTACTAGTAAACTACTGTGCAGCACTAGTGACACTACTAGACCCAACTAGTGGGTACTTAACGGCCACTAGTAGGCACACAGCGGCCACTAGTAGAACTAGTAGGCACATAGCGGCCACTAGTAGCACTAGTAGCACTAAGCTTAGAAGCCACTAGTAGCACTAGTGGGCACTTAACGGCCACTAGTACCACTAGTGGGCATTTTGAGGCCACTAGTAGAACTAGTGGGAACTTAACGGCCACTAGTACCACTAGTAGGCACATAGCGGCCACTAGTAGAACTAGTAGCACTAAGCTTAGAAGCCACTAGTAGCACTAGTGGGCACTTAACGGCCACTAGTAGTACTAGTAGCACTAAGCTTAGAAGCCACTAGTAGCACTAGTGGGTACTTAACGGCCACTAGTAGGCACACAGCGGCCACTAGTAGCACTAAGCTTAGAAGCCACTAGTAGCACTAGTGGCCTCTAAGTGCCCACTAGTGCTACTAGTGGCCGCTAAGTGCCCACTAGTGCTACTAGTGGCCTTGAAAAGCCTACTAGTGCTACTAGTGACCGCTATGTGCCTACTAGTGCTACTAGTGGCCACTATGTGCCTACTAGTGCTACTAGTGGCCACTATGTGCCTACTAGTTCTACTTGTGGCCGCTATGTGCCTACTAGTGGTACTTGTGGTCGTTAAGTGCCCACTAGTGCTACTAGTGGCTTCTAAGCTTAGTGCTACTAGTACTACTAGTGGCCGCTATGTGCCTACTAGTGGTACTAGTGGCCTTAAAATGCCCACTAGTGCTACTAGTGGCCTCAAAATGCCCACTAGTGGTACTAGTTGCCGTTAAGTGCCCACTAGTGCTACTAGTGGCTTCTAAGCTTAGTGCTACTAGTGGCCGCTGTGTGCCTACTAGTGGCCGTTAAGTACCCACTAGTGCTACTAGTGGCTTCTAAGCTTAGTGCTACTAGTACTACTAGTGGCCGTTAAGTGCCCACTAGTGCTACTAGTGGCTTCTAAGCTTAGTGCTACTAGTTCTACTAGTGGCCGCTATGTGCCTACTAGTGGCTTCTAAGCTTAGTGCTACTAGTACTACTAGTGGCCGCAATGTGCCTACTAGTGGTACTAGTGGCCGTTAAGTTCCCACTAGTTCTACTAGTGGCCTCAAAATGCCCACTAGTGGTACTAGTGGCCGTTAAGTGCCCACTAGTGCTACTAGTGGCTTCTAAGCTTAGTGCTACTAGTGCTACTAGTGGCCGCTATGTGCCTACTAGTTCTACTAGTGGCCTCAAAATGCCCACTAGTGGTACTAGTGGCCGCTATGTGCCTACTAGTGGTAGTTAAGTGCCCACTAGTTCTACTGGTGGCCTCAAAATGGCCACTAGTGGTACTAGTGGCCGTTAAATTCCCACTAGTGCTACTAGTGGCTTCTAAGCTTAGTGCTACTAGTGCTACTTGTGGCCGCTATGTGCCCACTAGTCCTACTAGTGGCCTCAAAATGCCCACTAGTGCTACTTGTGGGCACATTGTGGCTACTAGTGATACTAGTGGCCGTTAAGTGCCCACTAGTTCTACTAGTGGCCTCAAAATGCCCACTTGTAGCACTAGTGGCCATTAAGTGCTACTAGTGGGCATTAACAGGCCACTAGTGGGCACCAAAAGCAAATGACATCATGTTTCCAAAAGAGTATTTTAAGTGTTAAGGACAGTGAATAATTATGAAGCATAGGCATACACTTGAATCTGAATGTCAAATTCATTATATAATCAACAAACAACCTTTATAGGTTATGTAAAAAGGTAAGACTACCAGTTACAATTAAAGTTTTCTCTTTCCCAATCAGCACTAGCTGTTATTTACTGTCGCAGCTTAAACTTCCTCATGATAAGAAAGAGATGCCTATAACATAATCATTAATCATTTTCCTCTCAGACATATATTAGTATGACTTAATTCATTATGTATATAGTACATATATAATAGTTATTTTTAATTATATTATTAATTTTCATTATTGTTATTGCCAAAAACAGTGAAAGTTCATCAGGCTTTATAGGGTTAAATTTTGGCTGAGTGCAATTCTTTCTGAAGAGCCAATAGCAAGAAGCTTCAGTGCATGCTGTCCACACCTCCTAATTAGCATTTTTATTGAATTAATTTGAGTAGTGCTACTAGTGGATAGTTGGACCCGTACTTGTACTACTAGTGGACGTTTTTGCCTTCACTAGTAGCACTCGTAAGATCCTAAATACCCCAACTAGTGCTTCTAGTGGTTGCTCTGGCCCTTACAAGTAGTACTAGTGATATCAAAAATGTCCACTTGTAGTACTAGTGGGATTCGTTTAAGCTTACTAGTACTACTAGTATCACCCAAAATGTCCACTAGAACTACTAGTGGAGATTTTGGCTTTCACTAGTACTACTAGTGTGCATCCTTGCTGTTACTAGTAGTACTAGTAAGGGAAAACACACCCCACTAGTACTACTAGTGTGCATTTTGTGTCTTACTAGTAGCACTAGTGAGGTCAAAAATGCCTTACTAGTGCTACTTGTGGGCATTTTTGCGCTACTAGTAGGGTCCAGGAGGCTACTAGTGCGTGACACATGCCTACTAGTTGGGTCTAGTAGTGTCACTAGTGCTGCATAGTAGTTTACTAGTAAGGTTTGATTGCATACTAGTAGTCCAAAAGTGACACTAGTAGTGGAAAAAACGTGACAAGTAAGACACAGTCGTTATACTAGTGCACCCTAATCGTTATACTAGTGTGCCAAATTGTCTTACTAGTGAGGATGAAGTGTGTACTAGTACATGGATTTAAAGTTGGATATCAAAGATATCTAATAAATGCTCAAAAGGCTTTCCATAGTGACACACCTCTAGCGCTCGGTTGAGCTCACATAGTGTAGCATGAAGCAGTCCTTTGAGACGGCCGAAAAAGGCACAGTGTGACCCCAGCTTTAGAGAATGTAACTCTTTACCTTAACTATGAGATTTTTAAAAGGCTGCCAATATTTCCAAATCCAGTATGTTCCATGAAAGAACTGAAGGATGAAACACAGCAGCTGTACTATGCTTTCTAAGCCTTACTGTTAGTTCCTGAAAGTCTTGGTCTCTCTTACAGCCTGAATGAACCCCGAACATCTCTTGAAAAGTTATAAAGTATAGTTTCCTTTTAAATATCTCCTTATATCTCGGTGCTTTCTCTTATTTGACTGATACTGAAAATAGATCACTTTGAGTCTTCTTCACTAAGTAACAGCATCCACACCAGTCAGTGTTGTTACTTTGACTGGCTAGTGCTTAGATATTGTGCTTGCACTCGTCAGAAAAATAGTTGGGTTTTTTTATTCTGTCACCATTCAGGGATGCTGAAAATAGTTTGATTTCAGTCACAAGCCAAGTTTTTGGTGCATCTATTGTTATTAACATTTCTACATGTGTGCTGTAACATATGAAATTAAAAGTTTAGATATTTATATATCACTATATTTTATTTGTTATTTATTAATCTAGATGGTATGTAGTGCTTGTTATTTAACCTGCGCTTTGCTATTGTTACTTCTATGATCTTAATATAGGAAGCTTCCCATATATTTTCCTTGATATATCTGTTTGAATTTGCATAAATCCTTAAAATCTTAGTGGCTGAACAATTTGTTTTGACTTGCAGTGTAATGGCATGCAGACTAACCTTGCCCTAAAAGTGACATATGACATATGAAGAGTCAGATACCGCCTTAGTCAGGCAATCATCTGTAAGTCCAAAAGCAAAAAATATGAAATTACTGGGATAGAAGAGAGGCAGAGATCGCATCTACCATGCTCAAATTCTGGGAGTTGATACGGCTGCTACAGTCCCTTGAAAATGTATTCATACCTCTTGACTTTTTCCTAATTTGGTCACATTGCACTTACAAGCTTGTAGGTGCAATGTGACTAAATTCATTTAAAAACTTTTGAATCACTTTCTTCCACTCCACAATTATGTGCTACTTTGTGTTGGCCTGCCACATAAAACCCAATAATATACATTAATAGTTGAGCTTGTAAAATGACAACTGTGGAAAAATTCAAGGGATGAGTCCTTTCTTAGAAGAACTGTGCATGAGTGATGCAACAAATCTCAGCAGCAGACAGACTTGTGGACAGGCTACTAAAGCAGTGAGATGTACACACAATTAAACACAAGTCTAGTCTGACTGGTTCAGTCTGTGTTTTCACATGTTTTTATTCATGTTAAAAAAAGTATTAATGAAAGCAGCTTTATACTTGCTTTTTTTTATAGCTGTCTACTTCTGTCTTAAAGGCTGTTCTTTTTGTAAGATGTAAAAAAAATAATAATAAATTGTGAAAAACTAATGTTATAATTTATTTTGCCCTTAGGACCACAAGAAGGCTGGAATGACCCACCATCGGTACGTGGTGGACCCAGGAAGAAGAAGGTATTTATTCACTCAGTCAATCATTTTTGTTTTTTCTTGATAATGAAAAAACAGAAGTTAAGCATTTTTGGGTTAATGTTTTCACAGAGCTGTTGGATCCTGTGGTGTGTTTAGGTTTTCAAACACTGTTGCTGCTCTTCAGGCCAAATCTTATGAAATAAATAATGACACTTTAAAATGTCAGTTTGGTTTATCTAAGGTACTATCAGTCTAAAAACAGTAAATGCCCCCGTTAAAATGCTGTTTTGTTATGAAATAGAAACATGATAAACTCTTTCAAAACTTTTCTGACATTGTTCTTTATAATTTCTCTAAAAAAGCATGCATTCCTTTGTTTAAGGAAAACATTCACTTGTGTTTCTTTTATCATACCATATTTTGAGATTATTATTTTTGTCTATTTTACCTTGCAAAAAATCTTCTACTCCATCAGATTGTCTAGACATACCTTCGTAGCCCACTTCAGGAGACCCCTGAGATCAAGATCTTGATTTTGGCACATTAATGTAGTCAAAGTGATACTAAAAAAAATAATTTAATCTTCAGCTTACTAGTACTAAAAGTTTTTTGGGGGGAAATAGTGGTTTGTCACAGTTCACTTTCATCCTACTGAAATTAGAAACACCCAGTCCCATCTAAAGTAAGGCTGAGAATATATATGTTTTTCAACCTCTCGTTGAAGCAAGCAGCAGAATGTGTCTTGCTCGTGCACTGGACGTGGTACTGGAGAATTACGATAGGTGGCAGAGTACAGACTACAGACTGGAGCCAGTCTAGGTAACCAGACCTACTACGGGGCCTGCGCCTTGCTATCACTCATATTACATGATTGGCTGGATGCTGATATTACACTACATGATTGGCTGGACGTTAGCACGTTGACGTAGTGTTGACGGGTGTTATAGAAATACTGTACGTGCAAAAATGTATGTATATGAATTGTTTTGGGAGCCTTTTTCTTGATAATCTGATATTGATTTTATGTATAGTTAAACATTTATCATCTTTTTTGGGCATTCAAAAAAAAATATCATTAAAAAAATGTCCATCGTAAGGGAAAATCCGGCAAAATACGGTTGATAACAACCTGCTAAACTCTGTCCAAAGCCCATGTGTGAAAGAGCAGTACCAGAGAGGTGTGTCAAGATGTCTCATGTTTTCTTGATGATCCCAACAGGAGCTGTTATTAACATTTATGTCTGTTTTAAATTTAACCTTGTAGTGCTTGGCAGGGTTAAAAAATGGGGGGCAATGTAGTTTGTCCGTGTGGTGTTGCTGTAATGTGATGTTATCGCCATGCGCAGGGCCCCCGAGCAGATCTGGTACTTACAACGGATTTGTAGTGTACAAACAAATCAAACATAGTGACAATTAAGGAGATCAGCAGCTGGTTAACTTTGAGGTCACGACTTTCTGACATTTTACCACTATAGGGAGCCTAAGTCTCCTCCCCTTCCGTTCGGGCCATGGGTCCCCAACCCCCAAAAAATTTAATGAAAGTCAATGGAGCGATAAGTTATTTTCTGGTCCGGTTTGCTTCACGCTCTGAATCACACATGCTGTACCTCAATATAATTAACTAATGATGTGCATTTAGACTGTGTTTGTCATGTGATTTGTGATTTATTTACTTGTAAAAATTCATATTTAAAAAGACTACAAGTCGCATATATGACGTTAGCTAAGATTAGCTACCACTTGAAATACTAACCAAGACCTTGTAGAGCTTGTCCCGCATGATGATGATGATGATGATGATGATGATGATGATGATGATGATGATGCTTCTCCTCCTTCTCCACCTCCTCCTCGTAAATTTTGTAAAGCGAGCAGTTGTAGTCCACCACATGTTTTCACACAAAACCTAAAGTAACTTTTGCAGCCTGTCCAAAATATGCGCTTTCTCGCCATCAAAATGGGTCTTTAAGAAATAACTTATCACTCCATCCACTCATTTAGATTTTTGGGCAATAGGGGACCCATGGACCAGAAGTAGATGGTTGTGATTAAGCTCCTTATTGTTGCTTGTTTTCCTTCTGCCTTTGCCCGTTTTGACACCGTGTACCTACATGCGGTCAAATAGCGCTCTACATGCCCCTACTGGTTCAAACAAATGCAAGTTACACTAGACAGCCATGATAAACACGCGTACGGGTGATTAAAATCAAATGTATTCTCAGCCTAAGGCTCCAGGCTATTAATAAAATGGGATGTTTTGATATTATTGTTACATATTGCAATGACTATGAATTTACCGTATTTTCTTTGTTTCTTTTTGTTTTCTTTCATCACACGGCTCTTACCACTGCTTATCTTGGTCTCTAGGATCTGTATAAGATGTGGGGATAAATTAATGAGTGTGAGAAAAATGAATAAGTAACCAAACACAATGTTGAAACCTCCTTCAGTGTTGCCGTTTGCTTCCTACCAGGCTTTCAGATCAGTTTCTAGCTTTATTTTTATTAATGTTACATTGAGAAAACTTCTCAATTCATTCAAATATTATGTGATTTAAAAAAGGGTAGTTAGAATCCTCCATTAATTATCTGAATTCTTTGCAGCAGAGGAAAATAACCAAAAGATATATTTCTATATAGCTAATTTAAACTTTGATCTTGTGTCTTTCTTAACAAACATGTTGAACCTTTATGTGTAAAAAAAAAAAAAAGGTCCCAGATAACTACACTCCACCAGCCCCCATCACTGCTCCTGTGATGGGTTTCCTAGTGGAGGCACCACAACCCCACAACAGCACCCAAGTCCCACCTGGAGCCCCTCAGGAGCCCAGTGTACAGGTTTGTTTCTAACAAAGGGGCGGTTAGTTGAATTCTCAGCAGTAATGTGCTCATCATCAGCTTTTTATTTGTGCGCGTTTGTTGCTCAGCTCCTCCAGCAGCTGCCAGCAGAGAGAGTGGAACAGAAAGAAATCCCAGCGGATCACATGGTCCTCAAAACCACCTTTGATAGCTTGGTGCAGCGCTGCCAGCTCGCTGCAGGAGATCCTGTAAGTCTCAACATGTTAGAGTTTCCTGATTCTACTGTTGATTTTTGTTGCCTGTGTTCTCTCAAGGGGAAGGTGTGTAATTAGGTAAAGCATATCAATCTTTTTCAGCAAACAAAAAGGAAGCTCGATGATGCAGGAAAGCGTTTGGGACACCTGTATGACAAACTGAGAGAGCAGTCGGTAAGGATTCCTTAAGTGTCCAAATAATTAATATCTTGAATCAGATTAGAGCAGTGTGGGGTCGTATTTGGTAGCAGATGTTCTGCAGCTCAAACAGCTCATGGCCAGCATGCAAGACTGTGAGGGGATCAATACATTCTCAGGAACGTGATGTAAACTAACTGAAGCTGATCAGCCTATCCTTGACCCACAGCACTAACGAAAAACAATGTCTGAAGTAGTTTCTAGTCTGCAGTATGTTTTTAAAAATTACTGATAAAAAAAATCTGTTTAATTTAATCCATCCATATTTTGTTTTAAAAGCGTGAAGGTATTATATATATTCTCCGGAAATTCATAGTAAAGCTCTGAATTTATTCTTTAGTTTGAGTCTTTGCAAAATATGGATCTTGAAAAGAAAAATGTGTAGGAACTCTGAATTCAATTATCTGGAAAGCATAAATGGCATAACAACTAAGCAAATTCTGCCCTCCTTTTTAGCTCTCTCCCAACATCCTGAGTGGACTCCACGAGATCAGTCGCTGCGTGGCGAGCCAGAACTACCAGCGCGGCCTGGAGGTTCACACCCAGGTGGTCAGCAGCAGCAACTTCAGTGAGATCTCTGCCTTCATGCCCATCCTCAAAGTGCTCATGACCATCGCCAACAAGCTGGGCGTCTAACACCCCGAACACAACACAAATCACTCTTCAGTGTTACCATGTTGTTGTATACATATTTATTTCTTTAAAGAGCTGATGATGCGTCTACGATGAGAATACTGGCTGATAACGTTACAGAACCTGCTCTCATAGACCTGTAGATGGTCCCTCCCAGAGGACGTGGCTGTTTGAGGCGGTGAGGTGGAGTTTTCTAGATGTTTCTTGATGTTGCTGTGCTAATATTTACAAAACGATGAATGTATTCGGGAAGTGGCTCAGTGTAAATTGAAATAGTGATGTAATACATGAAACCGGTTGTTGCAAAGTAGGTGCATTTCCATAAAACGCGTTACATTGTACTGCAGTGTGCATTTTTCTTTTATAGCGCTCGCGGATGTTGAAGTTTAATAAAATACATAGAGCACGCCAGCTGCAAAAACAAAACATCCAAGGCTCACACTTTCATAAATCATGATAATAAAATCTGGGTCATCCTTACAATCCGCCCTGTCGATTTACTCTGTGTGAGGGACGAACAGGCTGACACAGTTGTCTGCACCGTTTTGTAAAAACAAACGGCATCAAAAGCATTTTCTGAACTCTGTCTTTGAACTTCTGATTGTTGTGAGGATTTAGTTCTGTAATTATGGTGTGGCGAGTTTCTGGGCCAAAGCACTGAAGACGAATGTTGTCTCATTTTTTATTTCCTGTTAGATTCAACCTTGATAGCTTGTGTGAATATTTTTTTTCCCTCTTTTACCCCCATATTTGCTTTAATTTGCATGCTTTCCTGTATTTACCCTAAGATGAATTTATGGTAAACAGCAGCTTTTAGAACAAAACTTAACATAATTTCTGTTCAACCAGAAATAAATTAGCCACTCCCTCTGTTTCAGGTCCTGCTACTCCAACTTCTATGTTGACAGGAATGTTTCATTTTTACATCTGTTGTCTTGAATCTAATCTTAGATGCAATGATAAAATCTAAACAATCTCAGATTACAGACACTGTTCATAGTTTTGTAGCTACTTATAATAAACCTGGATTTGTTTTTTTCTGTTTTTTGGGAGGGGTTGTGCTGTAGCAGCAGAGGCAAGGAAAGTGCCTCACTGTGCCTCTTTTGGTTGCACAGGTATTTATACAATCCATGTTGCTTACCTTACTCATTTCGGTATCTTTTTGAAATAAAGTTCCACTTACAATATTTAAAGTTTTGAAACATAAAATGGGTCTTTGATTTTATGCAAGAGCACCTTTTAGCCAAAGGTTGGATTTGATGTTTGATGAGATCAGAATTTTTTTACTATTTATTAAAACCCATCAATCTTAAGAACTATTATTTTCAGCCTAAAATGCTTCCACTTTACACTTATGTACTCTTTTGAGGATGGAGGTGGAGGATAAAGGTTAGGGTTTTGATGCATAAATGGGAATAGTATTATAATTCCTTGATTTTCTTATGAATTCAAAACTACTACTTATGAATTCAAAACTACTACTAATCCCAAAGAACCTGCATCACATTTTCTCTTTATGTGCTGTAGTCCTTGGAAATAAAATGAAATTTGTTCAGTCAGATCTTTAAGCAAAATTTGAAGTTGATTCTGGTCCGGAAAAGCATATCTCCTAACCTGTCATAGGGCGCTGTTTGGAAGATTAATGACTTAGTGAGTCATTTTTTTTACTTACTATTTCATGCGTCAGTTGTTGGCTCCTTGACAATTCGGCTATATTTCTATTCAAACACTTAAGCACTAGAAGTCTTTTAATAATAACTTATTACTTAATTTCCCTACTACCTTATTTTATTTGACGTAAAAATAAATTGTTTCTGCTGTCAAATATAAAGATTAGAGATTATTTAGGTTAATTTAGAACACAATAAATAAAAATGTAGGTATGCAAATTAGCATGATTGAGTATAACAACCTCTAGACGACAAGTGCTTCCAAAAATAATCTTATGTGTTAGATATACAACAAGAGGCATTAGTGGTAAACATACCAGGCAAATTGGCAACAATAGATTACAAGGAATAATGGTTCTAAGTGCCAAATTCATTAAAAGGTTCTTGGTAGGAATCAGTTTTTATCAATTAGGCTTTCTTACCCTTACATCTTTTTTCTATTAACTAATACATGAAAATTTTTTGAAAGAGGTCAAATCTGTTTGGCTAAACTGATTTTGATACAAACTGTGTGTGTGTGAACACTCATGAGGTGTATATGCAATCAGAATTTTAAAAAAGAGTTTGTGTGTTTCTCTGCTGTCTGGAAGGTCTAGTAAGTATGGACAAACTTCTTTTTTTTTCCCATACAAATATGGGGGGGGGAAAACAATTATAGACTTAGGCACTTGATCTAAAAGTTGTATCCATCCACCCATTTGCTGAGTATCTACTGTGGAGGAAAATTAAGCAATTATAGGTATGGTTAACTTTGTTTCACTCGTGAAAGAAACTTAATTTAAGGATGTTCACTGGAATGGACACTTACAGTTCAGCTGCCAGGAACGAGAGGGGCAGTTGAGGCCTGAGAGGATGTTATGAGACACTGGTTTACGAGGTGTAGTGGGGGTAATAAATACCCCCTTGACCTGTTTCCTACACTAGAGTTCGGGTTAGTGGAAAATAACTGTGTAATCCACTGTGAGATGTGGGGTGTGACCTGTGTCTAGAACAGCTGTGCAACTGATTTTGACAGACCAGGATGAAATGCTTGATCTGCCTTTCCTTGCATGCAAGAAATAAATCAAAGAACTGTCTCAACCGTCTTTATTTAAAGTTAGCTGTTCTTACAGCTTCCATTTCACAGCCCATCCCTCCATCAATTTGTCCATCCATACTTCTACTTGCCCATGAGAGAGCCATTTCTACATCAATCAATGTATCCTTTCGCCCAAGCACTTATTTATTCAACATTTCCCACAGTCTTGGGGGAAAAAACTGAAATTTGCTGGAGTGGAAAATAGGAAAACCATATAAAAAATTAATTTGCACATTTTCAAGAAATTGACTCCCTAAACTAGCTTTCTAGCCAGGTTTAAAAATGTACAACACATTCGGAATATTATTCTGCATTTCAACCAAGAATTGACACTGTGTACCCAGCTTTGTCTAGTTTCCTTTAAAAAGGGGCATAGTTTTGTAGAATGGACCAAGAAAAAGCCCAAAAGTCTTCAAGGGATAATTCAGGATTTTTAGCTTTATAGTGAAGCATTCATTCAGTCACTTGATATACATTACCTGGATTACCAGAGATAACTCTCTTGGCATCTTCATTTAGTTTAAATCCAGATTTGGGGGCCAATAGCACTATAATACTACAGCAGTTTCAGTTGGACTATTCTATTGATTCATCCAGAGACCCACTTCTCTATCAGGCAGTAACTCTGACCAAAAGCACATTTCCCAGCAAATATTCTGTTTAAGAACATTACTAGTGCACCGCTTCCAAGCTTCATTTCCTGTCTAAATAATCATTGAAAGCAAATTAAATAGATTTAGCATAAATCAAATTTTTTCAGACTTGAGTTGTTTTAAGACAGTGGAAGTCCACTTTTTCTTGCCCCTGCTTTAACACTACGTTTAGGTAGGCTACTGGGACCAAATAACCTGGATTTTCACTGAATGAAGAAGCCAAGATATATAGAGCCACTGCAGGTAAGACACTTGAAAAATTGTGGACTTTTCATTTAAGACCAGTTCTTACTAAACAATCATTTAGTGTGTTTGGCTGATTTTTCTGATGAGCATCACTGCCTGCTCTCAGTCTTTATGTTATTTCTTTTGTACATTTTAGTGAATCCTCGTAATGAAACGTAAAATATGTGTTGGGAAACAGATATGTTGAACTAGATATGTTTAGGAAACACTGTATTCAGCACATGACTGTTACAGAGATGATTTTGTGCAAGTTCCTTAACGGGCTCTGGGTTTTAAATAAACTTGGAGGAGGATTCTTTGTATGAGGTCTGTCTCAACAACCTGCGCCAGGGCACATGAATGCATCACAGTAATTCAGAAAGCTTCCTCAGCTTCGTGTCATGTCTTAATACTTAATCACTCGCCCCGCGGCCGCCTAACGTTGCTAATAAAATTTAAGCCGCCACAGCTGTTTCACATGCTCTGCAGCTATTGGTTCAATTGGATCAGAAGTCAGAACCCGGGTGCTGATTGGCCGCTTTCAGTCGCATGCCGCGAGCTGCGTGATACGATGGTAAACACGTGATGTTTTTTGGGGAGTTTGAACTTTAGTAAACTTGTTCTCCTCTTTAGTAGGTCATGGAGAGCTGATGAAACATCTCCACACATCACCCCACGGATGCGACCAGGATCCTGCCAATAAGGCATCAGAGTTTACTCGGGTTGTTATGTGGCAGAAATGTGCTGACTGGATCCCTGAATATATCACACTGGAGCTGTGGGTTTGTAGAGTCATGGTCCTGTGAAATCACTCAGCTGGGACCAGTGGACAAGCAGTTCACTTTGACTTATTGGAAGATATGTTTCATTTATTTGCAGATTCAGATAACAGAAGGTTAACAAAATCTATCTGTATTGCTAAACAGGCCCAGAATTTAAGTTTTTTGAGGCCCAGTAAGAATTTTCCACGGTCATTTTCACCTCATGCTTTCTGCTGCTGACAAGTTTTATGGAGATGCTGATTGTAAACACGCTGTTAAAAATTCAACACCTGGTTTTCATGAGGGCGGCAGTTGCAGCAAGAAGGTCCTGGGTTCGAATCCTAGCCTGAGGTCTGCAAGGAGCTCTGCACGTTCTCCCAGGGGTGGGTTTTCTCTGGGTACTCCGCCTTTGTCTTACAGTCCAAAAACATGACTCTTATGTCAAGTGAATACTCCAAATTGCCCTTAGATATGAGTGTGCGCATGCATGGTTTTCTGTCCTGTGTGCCACTAGTATTGTCGAGAGGAAGATGAGAGAACCCAGACCCAACAATGTAGATAAGCTGAAGGCTGCTATCAAAGTTAACATCCCAGCAGAGCTATGACCTGATGGCTTCCATACAATGCTGCACTGATGCAGTAATTCTTGCAAAAGGAAGTCCATCAAAGTTTTGACTGCATATACTGTACAGTGCAAGGACATGCCGTATTTTTATTAACATTGTTTTATCGGTCTAGAAACTTAATGTTGGGTTTTCACCATAAAAACAAAAAATTAACGCTTGTATTACTCTGTGTATAATTTCACCTTTTGAACTGACTTACTGAAATGAATTGACTTTTCAATGAAATTCTAATTTGTTGATGCTTGTTGTTTAGCTATTTTTTTTATCAGTTTTTATTATTATGAGTTTAATATCCATGTTACATGACATTTGAAAAGGTTTCTGAAGAAACGGTATAATGAACCTAATGGGTGCACTTATTTAGGTTTTCTTACCTCATGAAGTGCTATGTTTACAAAAAATGTAAATTGCAGTGCCGCAAATCACATCTTTAGTCTAAATGTAAAAAGTAAATGAATTCTTTTATGTGGCATGAGAGATTGTATCAAACGCACTAGGAAATTATAACAGGTCTATACTAAAAATAAATTATGTATTGTAGATTTAGGTTTTAATATGGCAAACACTAGTAATCTGGACCTGACAGTTTAATGTAAACTGGTCTCAGACCAGCATGCTGGTACGACATTCCTCTCTGTCCTGTGTGAAGCCAGACAGTCATCATTAAACAACAGGCTTTTACTTCACTGTGACTTGTACTGGGAATCATTGGAGAGATATTCACCACAAAATGCAAAAGCCTATTTTACCTACAATGCTTATTTTTAGATTTTATTGGAAAAAATACAAATGGACGATAAATCAGTATGATTATCTTCCATTAGATGTATCTTTTCAGATAAATCAGTATCTCTATCTTAAACCAGGAAGGATTGTTTTATGGCTTGTTTGCTAAAAGAATGATCAAGTTATGTTATTATTCATGATCATGTTCAAAATCAAACATTTATCTAAAAAAACAGTACAACTACACTCTAAAAAACAAGCCATCATAAAAGAACAAAGCTTATGTCTATCCTGTTTATCCCACATTTTCAGTGTCCCATTAGTATTTTTTGCTACAAAATCTAAAAATAAGCTTTGTGGATTTAATACACAATAATAGGCTCAGTCATTAGCCTCAAAATTAGGTTTCAATACTTGTCTTGAAGTTAGGGATTTAGACATATCACCAGCCTCTAAAGGTCATCGTCCAAGATTGGCCTGTTTTCATCGTCATTCATGCTCCTATCAGCTCTGACGTACTTCCCTTACCCTCCTGGAGAAAAAAATCCTTCCACCATGTTTCCATATGGATGATGTGTTGTGAATATTGTGTAGTATTAGTTTTCTGCCACACGTAGAATTTTGCACGCGTGTCATAAATGTCAATTTTGGTCTCATCTTCCTCTACATGTTTACTGTGTCTCCTACATGATTTGTAGTGACACTTCCTAAAACTTTCTTCAGCTTTCTTCTTGGCAACTTTCAGTGAAGAACAGACTTTTGGAGTGCACAACTTAATAGGAATCCTTTCAAAAAAGATTCTCCCACCTGAGCTTTGTTACAGTCACCGTGGGTCTCTTGGTTTTTTCTCTAATTAAGAGCTGCTCTTACCCGGACTGTGACTTTTGTTGGATAACCTTTTGGCAGGTTTGGCGTTGTGTTGTACTCTTTTCATTTTCAGATGATACGATTTTCCTGTGCTGTGCAAGATGTTCAAAGCTGTTCAATAAACAAACTCTGCTTTAAACTTCTCCACATCTTTATTTGCAACCTGTCTGCTGTGTTCTTTGGTCGTCATGATGCTATTTGTCTGGTGATGTTTTCTAAGAAATGTCTTAAGTCTTTCGCAAATTGGTTGCGCTGAATTTGATTTGTGGTATAAGAGTAAAACAGGCTAAGTAGATATGCAAGATACACTTTTTATTTCTAATATATATATATTTGTTGTTGTTGTTATACAGTCTTTGTGTTAGTCTATAACTACTGGGTATCTTATTAGAACGTCAGAGCTGACCAGAACAAATTGTTTTTGATTAAGGAGAAAGATAGAATCCATAAATGTGCTGAGGAAAATAGCAAGATGCTAGGCAACTGATTATTTTTGCATGCAATAAGAAAAGGTTATTTTAACTAAAATCTATAATTAAAACAAATTGTAGTGAAGTTTGTGAACTTCTCATCGTTTCACTCAATTTGACATTCAAATTGAATTTTTACAAGTTGTTTGCAAACCTTTGGATGCTTCTATTTAGGAAAAAAATGTAACAGAAAAGGACCCATGACTAAAGATTTTCTAAATGAATAAGGTGCAGATGAAGGCAAGGAAACAAATCTGCAATGAAGTGCTTATAATACAAGGACACACAAAAATAAGCAACAACTGACATATTAGATTTCAAGTGTATTGAAAATATTGTGAATTTTATTTCAGAATAGGAAACAGTGGAAATCTGACAAACTGGAAACATTTTCGATCCCTCCCGCGGTCACCAAAATGCGTATTTTTGAGGTGAGACCGTTGGCTTGTGGTGACATTCCTCATGACAACGTGCGTCTCTGCTCCTTCCATCTACCAGGACCTTTATTTTGGAAGTTAAATCCCACAAATGAACATTTGCACCAGTTACAGTTTTCAAACAACCCCTAACACTCCAGTTGTCATACCAAGATTTGTCAAATAGAATAAAAATATTGTCTTGCCTTGTGTTTCTGCCTGTAAGCAATTTCCTTTTTTGCCATTTGAACTTTGTAGTCTGAACTGCTGGAATGTGAAGAAATGGATGCATGTCATAAGGCATTAGGAGGCACAGTACCTTGAAAAGTATTAATACGGCAAGAATGTTTTTGCAATTTGTTATGTACAACCATGAACTTTACCACTGACTCAGGGGGGCTTAATACATGTGTACTTTTTTTCCAGAAAAATCTAACCCGTGTACCAGTTTGATTCCACTTTATAATTATTAACAACTTTGTGCTGGTTTAATCCGAAAATCCCCCAACATTTCATTAAAGTTCGTGGCTGCAACATTACAAAATATAAAAGTGTAAATATTTCTGCAAGGTACTGTATTCTGACTGTCGCTAAAGAGCCCGGTGCTTCAGTTTGATATTTTTCACATATAATATACAAGACACTGCCAAATCAAGAAGTGCAAAAAACATCAAGTTAGAATATTTTAAGTCAAAAGAAGAGAAAAAAAATACAATATATAAATAATAAAAGCATTCCATAGACCGTAATCGCAGATGAACACTAACAATAAAGCACCTACAATTGGAAAATGACAGTCCCTTATTTCAGACCGTCTCAGAGAATCGCCATGACAACAGGTCTGATGATACAACAGTGACAAAGCAAGATGCTGTTCTGCGATGACAGTCACTGACACATCACCTCACCACCACATCTACTACAGTTTATCACATGCAAAGGGAGTGGCATGTTTTATTTTCTGATCTGTCGCGTGACTGGCTGCTGCATCAACCAATGAGAGCACGGCTTTCACAATCATGTGATGTGAAACAATAGATTTTACCATAAAAACGGCTGACAGAAACACTGTAGGCAAAATTATACAAAACTGAAAAAGTGTTTTGAATTTTATAGTAAACATGGGCCTATTCTCACTGTCAGTAGTTACATTAAGAGAAAATGCAGTAAATTTGATTATGTTTCCAAGGACTTCAGGTTTGCTTTAAATTTGGTTTTGTTTCCTTGCAGAAGGCAACTGTAATATACATCGATGCATGATGCATTTGCAAATTTCAATAAAGCCAACAAGTATCAAGTAACATATTTTTTTTTAATCTTAAAAGGTCATAGAGTTAATCTTAACAGAATTAATTTAGAAAACACTCTACACCGCATTTAAGTCAAGTTTCTAATCAGCGTTGAATTAATAATAAAGTAATACAGAGAAATGATCAGCTACATGGTTGATTGCTCATGAAGACTGCACAACGGCGAAGAATAGTTGATTTTTAAAACTCAACAATTAAAAAGCTGAAATAACCTTTAACCTTTGGGTCTGAATTTACATTACAAATCTCAAAATTGTAAAGCATTGTTTTCAACTTGAACAATTTGTATGACTACAGCTACAAAAAACCCACAAAGAACAAGCGAAATGTGGTAAAGGCCCTTGCAACGCTGACTTTCAACCTCAGAGGATGAGCAAATGAGCAGCTGTCAGAGCACTGTTAGTCATCTCCTCTTGAACTGGACAACGTCTTTTGTCTGTTATCTGCATTATTATTATTTTTTTTTTTAGCCACTGCGGTGGCTTCCGTCTCCGGTGCGCTGTATCCGAGACAGGACAACCTCACGGGACACCTTCTTGCGGTCCTTGGCCAGGCCCAGAAAGCACATGAAGTCGATGAAGCAGGTGGTGATGTTCAGTTTGCAGCCGTACTCGCTGGTGGCGTAGTCGTAAGGGAACGTGTGGTGGTAGTTGTGAAATCCCTCACCTGGATTTGAAAACAGGAATTTGAAAAGGAGGAATTATAAAATCTGGATTTGAATGTTTCAATCTCATTTAAATCTTTAAACTATTCGCACTTATACAAGCTATAAAATGGTTTCAGGATATTTCACAAAACTAAATGAATTGTTTTTTGACAGTTAAACCGGGAAGGGTTTTTATCGGAGAATGTCGTCTGCTTGACTTCCTCTAGTCGTTTCGAACTTCGCCACGCCTGTCTTGTCTGATTTTTCTGCCTCATCATCCTTCTCACTTCCCTGGATCCGGATCATTGACCAGCCCCCCGTGCTGAGTGTGCTCCCGCGTTCGATGCACCCCCCACCCAGGAAGTCGAAACTGGAAATCACGTCATTTTCGACCTCCTCGCGTTCAATGCACAATACAACGGCGGGGGGAAAAAGAACACGGCTGCCTCCGATTTATTTCGCTTTGGAACAACAAATGCAGTCGTGTGTGCATGCCTATGTGAGGAGAGTGGGTGGACAGTTTGGATCCGAGACAGGACAACCTCACGGGAGATACTGGAAATACACATTGATTAAATTAGATCTTTACCATTAAAGGCGACAGAGAAAAAAATCATATTTCACGAAAAAAATTTAAAATAACAGCAATGAGGAGATGCATATTTACAAACAGGCACCTGCACACTTCTGATCTTGCAGGAAAACCTTTTCTTATTGACATGTATATGTTAGGTATGCTTACAGGTTGAGACCTATCCCACTCTTAAAACATGCAAGAAGGTCAAAAATACAAAGCCTGGTAAAAGTATTTACATCATATGCCTGCAGTAATCTTGCTGCAATTAAAACTGTAAAGTTTTAGAGACTGCCTCTACCAGCTTTGCACATCTACAGACTAAAGTTATTAGTCTTCTCAGCAAAATAGGTCATGCTCAAGCAGACTAGACAGGCGAGCATCTGTTTAAGTCTGAACTTTGACTAGGCCTGGACTACTTTGTGTTGGTCTATGAAATAAATCCCAGCAGAACTAATTGAAGTTTGGGTTTGCAACAGCCAAAATGTGAAATGTTGTCATATTCCAGCTTGCGTCCAATGAGAAGCCTCCTCTAAAAGATGCATCTAGAGCTATTTCCGGATTGTAATTGAACCTGGAGGATTTGTTTGATCAGGGGCAAGTGTCTGTTTGCAAGTTACTATAAAATGTTGACTTATACTGCACTAAACGTTGAAGTAACTGTGTACTTAAATTTTTTCATAAAATATCTCTGCAACAATAACTAACAACCTTAAGTCATGCTAGATAACACTTAGTTTAAACAAATGTATCTACGTGTATTTCTATTCTACCTAAAACTTCAATCATTTTTATTCAACACTGAAACAAATTGGTCTATTGGTAGTATATATTAACGTTATTAAGTGTTTCAAGTGTTTTTATACCTATGGCGCTGAAAGTGACGAATCTGTTCTCCCTAGGGTTGATGTTCTGGTCGTATGGCCTGTTTCCCCACATGTGCGCTGCGCTGTTGACCAGCCAGGTGGAGTTCAGCACCAAGGCGTACCTCAGCAGGGCCGGGATGAAGTATGCCACCCACAGGGACTCGCCCCAGAAGTACCAAGGCACAAACATCGGGACGAAGAAGCACATGAGCAGCACGGAGAGCTTGTAGTGCCTGTTGAAAAGACGAACAGGATGCAGAAAACAGCAGATTAGGAAACAGATACAAACTCTTCTCTCTAAGAGACACTTTTAACTGAGCTTAAATTAATCTGCAGACCTTAAACCATAATGTCTAGAAGTTATACTGACACAATTACTTACTCTCTACAGCACCCTGAAAAATGATTTATACCCCTTAATTTTTTACATTTTTTCAGGGCAAAGCCACAAACTTCATTGCATTTTATTTGGATTTTATTTGCTACATCACCAAATAGAAGGGTGTGATTGTAAAGTGGAAGAAAAGCAGGATACAAGATGTAACAAATAAAAATCTGAACATGGGAACGCATTTCTATTCGTCACTTTTTCTCCCATACCCCTAAATACAAAGTAGTGCAACTAGTTGGTTTCGGAAGTGACCTTATTAATAAATAGAGTCAATTTGTGTCTAATTTGTTGTCAGTATGAAGGCTTCATAGGTATATGATTTATTTTTAAACCTGTAGGAGGTTCTGGTTGCAGGGATCACAGCAAACATGTGGAAGAAGGTCCTCAGGTCAGATTGGACTAAAATGGAAAATTTGCCCAACATGCAATTGCTATGTGTGGAATTAGCCATTTAATTTCTGTTTTTAGACATAAGAACAAAGAAAATAAACATTGACAAGGAAAAATATTTCTTGAACACAATTGAGTCCTATCCATATTGATAGAAATTATTTTTATAACCGAAAACTAGCCTTTTTATTATCTTTCTAACACTGCTCATTTCTATATTTTAATAGTTATTTAAGTACCGCTGTGAAGGGCCTAAAGAGCCAGATTACGGACTGGTCCAGTCAAAGTCCAGACCTAAATCCATTTGAGAACCTGCAGCGAAAAGTGTTGTTCTCTTCCTCCAATCTGAACAGCTCAAGCTTTTCAGCAAAGACTGGGGGGGGGGGATGTCCCCCTTGCAGCTGTGATTAAAGCAAAAGATGCTTCAACACTGTATTCACTCAAGAAGGCTGCATGCAAATGTTTCCGATTCATAATTATGGGCAAATTTGTGTCGAGCTATCACACAAAATCCCAACAAAATTCATTAAGGTCTGAAGTTGTGCTGCGACCAAATGTGACCATGAATAATTTCTGTAAGGATCCTACATGGTCTCTTATTTTAAGGCTCCACACAAGCAGGATGACACGTGCATGTTTGGTGAGAGTGTAAAATAACTTGCCTCCTCTGAAACACTACAACTTTGTCGGCAAGGAGGTCACTGAGCTCCAGTTTGCGCCCCTTCTCGATGACGTCGGGATGTTTGCGCACCAGCAGCCAGCCGATGTGAGAGAAGAAGAATCCCCTTCTGGCATTGTGGGGGTCAGCGTCTGTCTCGGAGTATTTGTGATGAACACGGTGGTCTCGAGCCCATTCAAAAATGTCGTTCTAGGGGATTAGAGTTAGTACGGTGATTGCATTAATGTTTGTAACAGGTATGATATTGACCACAGTGTGTTACCCTCATGTTTACCCACCTGAAAGGCCATGGAGTTACTGAAAGCGAGAAAAATCCTCAGAGGTAATGAAGCCTTGTAGGTCCTGTGACTCCACAAACGATGAGCTCCTGCAGTAATTCCTAAAGCACTTACCAGAAAGCAGCCTATAGCTGTGGAGAGACATAAAACAAATATACAGGGATCAACATTAAAGCTAAAAATCTAACAAGGTCTTGTTTTCTGATTATCAAGGCTAGACCTGATAATAGAGTACCTCCAGAGTTATTAGATGATAAAAACAGAATTATTTAATCTGTCCTTGCACATGCCCTTTGGTTTGAGATTGTGCACAAGAAAAATAAGACAAGATGGCACCAGAACTTTAGATAATGTTCCTATCTAAAATGGGGTAGAAGTGCATAAAGCATCATTTTGCCTTAACACACATGAACTTTTACCTAAATACCTATTGTTCATCTGAAACTACTTCCTGTTCCTCAAAGCAGCGCTGCAACACGCATTCATTATCAACCGGATTCTGATATTAGCTTAAGGCTTTTAAATAATTATCTGAGCTATCCTGTTTTACAGAGTGGGATGATTATACAACGAATTACTTTGACCACTTTTAAAAACAAAAAGCTTAAATTTATTGTTTATTTTTTCTAATTCATACCGCATACACGCCACTGTTTGGCTAAATTTGCTTCAGGAAGCTACAGAGAAGCTACTTGCTTTTTGTGTCCTATAACAAGATTTAGACCTGACCTTTTATCAGAAGTGGTGAAGTTTACTTACATTTGTTAGGCTATTGACACAACACTGTCTTTTAAGGTAATTTTTTTTACCCTGCTTTATCCGTTTAAAAGCTAGTTTTAATGTGTATTTGGGATTATTGTCCAGTTGGACCACCGAGTTTTGTCCAGGTTTACTAGCTGCCGAGTTGAGGTGATGTTAAAAAGATGTTAACGTATTTCTCTGTTTTGTTTATTCTACCCACTGCCAGCAAAATACAACCAGTATCAAGCCACCACCCATATGCATCACAGTTGATAAAGTTTTCTTGAATTAAAAAGCCTCATCTTGAATCTTACAAACAATATACACATATTTATTTAAAATTTTCACTATTCTGATCCAAACTGACACAATGAACAAAAAAAAAAGAAAATGGTTGGAATGATCAGGACAAATCCAAGGCACACGTAACAAACCGAAAGATGTGGCCAAAAGGCGTGGCTATCCTCAGCGAAGAGAGGTTCATATGAATTTGTACTGAGAGGTTGTCAGCCAAGGTGCATTGCACACAGTGTGTATAATAAAGAAAACAGCACTTCAGTTTTATTTGTCAACTCAAGAGCTAGATAGCTGAGACAGAGGTTTTTGATAGGACAATAATCCCAAACATGATTAAAAACAGGTTTTTGGACAAGATAAAGCAGGTTAAAATTAACTTTCTGAAATCGTCCCACCTTTAACCCTATCAAGAGTCACAGACTTTTTGTTTCTTTGGCAGAAACCAATCTAATGAAATGAGTAATAGTATTGTTGATTAGAAGAGAGGTCACATACACTATTACCTGGGGTGTATGTATATTACTGTGATGTTCTGCTGCTTATGTATATATTTTGAAAATGTTTACATTGGAGAATTTCTGTCATACATTAATTATATCTCATTGATATTGTCTGCTGTGTAATCACTCCATAAGCCCATAAAGATCAAATCAAATGCATAATTAAAAGTCCAAAATTAATATGACTTATAGTGGAGATGTTTGTGTATAAACTTATGACTGACACTGTATTATTAGTTGTTCGAAGGCACTCTGTTTAAATCAATGCACTGGGGTTACTTTTGTTTGCTTGGTACAAAAGAAAAGACATAACCTGAACACACACAATCATTACTGATAAGAGAAGGGGAAGTTAAATATTTTCAGCAATTTAAATAAAATAGTATGTATTTTTCTAGCTACACTCTATTTATTTGCATTAATATTATGATGTTACTTGATTAATGATTTAATATTAGGAATCTGATATTAAAGAGTATTTATTTCCTTTCCTGACATCAGTGCATCTCAGCTATAAAATGCATGTCCCAAACTTAAATTTGTAGTGATGGAATACACACAATGCCTTGAAAAGTTATTCACACCCCATGGATTTTTCCACATTTAATGTTATAAACCACAAACTTCAACATCTTTTCCTGGGATTTTATATTATAGAGCAACACAAAGTAGGAAACAGTTGTGAGGTGTGAGAAAAAACATTACTTCATTGTGAAAATGTTTACAAATAAAAACCTGAAAAGTGTGGTGTGCATTTGTATTCATCCCTACTGACTCAATACTAAGTAGAACCAACTTAGGTGACGATTCAGCTCCTTGATCATATGGATTATGTCTCAGCTGTAATTGAAAATGTAGCCTGTTCCTTTTCGAAAAAAAATTGCTTAGGCTGAGTAAGATTGGATATTGGACCAGTTGTCAAGTCTTGCCTCAGGTTCTCAATTAGATGGAGGTTTGGACTTTGACGGCGCCATTCTGGTACTTGAATATACTTTGATACAAACTATTCTTTTGTAGCGTTGGATTCACATTAAATTGAGCCTTGAGATCAGCATCAGTCCCAAATCTAGTGTAGTTTTCTTCCCTGAACTGAGGGGTAGTTAGCTCCATCCATCTTCTATTCAACTTTGTCCAGTGTCCTCGTTCGTGCTAAGCAAAAGCTTCCCCGAAGTGGCCACCCTCTTTCCCTGTAGGGATGATGTGTTCAGGGCGATATGCAGTTTCATTTTTTCACAAAATAGACTTTTTCACATGAAGATGAAATAACTGTCTGCCTATTTTAGCTTAAACTAACCAGAGAACCTTCCTCCACAGGTACACACACTTTTCAGATTTTTACGTATAAAAAAAGGCGCAATATTTTTCCTTCCACTTCACAATTGGGCACTACTTTCGTGTTGATACATCACATAATATTCAATGAAGGTTGTGGTTGTAAAAAAAAAAATAGGGGCGGGGGGGTAGGAATAAATTTCCAAAGCTCTTGAACGGCAAGGAAAGATAATGCGAAGATGAAAACTCGGTGAGCAACTAAGTCAGGATGCTGCCATGACAGCTGGTAATTGGATGGAAAATTATCAGATTCCTCAATATAATAAAAAAAAAAGCAAATATGCGCAGACACGCTCTAACACGTAGTTGATTTTTCTCACCAGCCCCTTTGTTTTGATTTTACTTACACCAAAGCAACGTTGAGGGAGATGCAGCAGGGACGAGGAACAAGCCGTAAGCCGCTCCTAAATGCAACAGAGCCATCAGGATGATATTTCTCCAGACCAGGGTCTTAGGAGGTTTCGGGCCCTCTTTCTCCTTGTAAGTGTGATCAAACGCATCTTCTCCGGCTTCGTCTGAGCAAACATCCCCGTTGACCGACGCGTGCTGCTGCTGCTGCTGCTGCTGTTTCTTTTCAAACAAATCCGACCGCGTCATGCTTGCCTTTCGGATGAGTGATGCCCTAAAGTAAAAAATATAAATACATATAAGCAAAGAAGCAGAACCAGAAGGCTTGAAAACACTGCACACTGAGAATATGCTAATTGATATTTTTTATGCTAACAGAACTGGCAAGTTGCTAGTTGGCGCTGGTGGTCATGTAAGATGCTGGCAAAATAGCAACGTTGCGTAACAACGACTTTAACATTTAAACATAAGTATTAAACAAATAACACTCAACTCACCGAAGAAAGGATGGTAGAATATGTATCCCTGGTGCTATGAAATGAGTCAAAAAAGGTTCCTGACCCAAAATTACAGTAACCCAGAAAGAGAGAGTGATAGTCAGCACTGCGGCGAACATCAATGAGAGACTCAGCCTCCGTATGTCTGACCAATCACAACTCCGAGGCTGTCTCACAGTGGGTTCTGATTGGCTGTCTCTTTATCTGCTGTTCACCTTTTATTCATTCGATGAACAGCCAGATGTATTGCCTCCCAACGGAGAAGCTGCTTTGCTGCGTTATCGCTTCTGTCTAGACTTGTATTATTTCCACTCTAATCTGATTATAAAACTAGTCACCGAACAAATAAACTACAACTACTATTTTTAGATAACTTGGTTTTAAATGATGGTACATTTCGTTTTTTCCACGAATTTATAATGATTAATTGTACATTACATGTTTTAAACATGGGCTACCACTTACGTGATGTGTTGAACTTTACCTAACGTTAAGTATTTTTAATACTGTGGGGAGTTTCCTTTCCAGAACTTTCTCCACTGTTTGCGCGTCTACACTGCGCTTTACGGCCGTTTCTTAACTTCGTAGTAATTTTTAAATGCCCCAAAACAAGATATAGCTTAACTTTTCCTCATCAAAATAAAAACTCAAAATAATAAATGTTACAAACCTTTTCATGTTTTTGTTTTTATTCCTGTACTTTTGCTTTTTCTGCACCCTGCTGTAATGCTTTTGATGTTTATGTAAAGCACTTTAATTTGTCTTGTAACATGAATTGTGCTATACAAATAAACTTGCCTTGCCTTTTGTTACAGCACAACCATTTGCTGCAAAAAGAGCTGCAAGTCTTTTGGAGTCTGTCTCTACGCAATTTGGACATTTAGACATATTTCTTTCCCTTTTCTCCAAAATAGCTCAAGCCCACTCATATTGAACTGAGTCTGTGATCAGCAGTTTAACATATTTTTTAGATGTATAATAACCACTTTATTTTCTTGTTTAATTATTGCTAATCAGTATAAAAACAGCAAAAATACATTTCTTGTTTGTCAACAACAACAACAACCATTAAACTGTGTAGTTTAGAGCATACCAGAGTATTTTGTTTGATATCTTTTTTAATTCCAAAAAGAGAGAGAAGTAATATAGTATTTCACTGTTTACTTAATTATAAATGCCATTAGACTCTGCTGGCATTCCTTACATAGAAAACTAGCTAAACCTTTCAACAATGTTGGCCTTGAAATGACTTTCTTGTAAAGTGCCTTGAGATATATCTGTTGTGAATCGGCGCTATATAAATAAACTGAATTGAATTGAATTACTAAACCATCAGATCAGACAGCAATCAGTGTACAATGACTATTTCAAAGCAAATATATGTATACACCATTTTCTTCCACAATTTTTCCTTCCACTTAACTTTATATTAAATATATCTAAATACAGCATTCTAAATAGGTAGCTTTTTTTGGGAATTACCTTTTTTCACTTTCCATCCTTGTAAAGGCTGTCAATGACTGTCTGCTGGACAACTGTCTCCTGTAATCTTTTTTTCTCATGATTGTGTAGGTCAGAACATGCCCAAAACATTTCTTTGTTAAAAATATTCTCTCTTTTGTTGTTGTTGTTTTGTGTGACACTGTAATTTTTTTATGTAACATTGTAATTTCCTGAGAATTTGAATTTTTTTTTATTTTTTTATTAGTTTTAAGCCATAATCAGCTAAATTAACAGACATTTGTTGTTTTATTTGTAATCATTCTTTAAAGTATATTTTAACTTTTTGAATCAAATTACTTAAATGCATTAACTTTTTTGTGGTATTATAATTTATTGATATGTACATGTACAATATCTAAAATTGAAATGTATTTTAAAGCTGTTTAACTAAATTTAAGTTTCACTAAAATAAATTTGGTAATATGTCTTCATTCATATTTTACATTGAAATTTATAAAAAAGCATAAAAACTATGTGGGTTATGTTGATGTCTGCTCCAGGGTTGATGGTATGTTACTATATATATATAGTATTAGTTATTAATGAGAAATTATATTGTATCAGCTTCTTAAACACCTATCCCATTTCTCTGTGAGACATCAAACCACTGGAAGCACCAAGGTACAGAGGAGAGCTTGGAAAGTTTGACCTCAGTGTGAAAAATTGCTATCTGGGTGTGCTGCTGCCCATAAAGCTGGACAGTCTGACCTTTGATGTTATTAATTTGCAACATTTTAAGTAATGAATATTGTGTTGTGGCTATATAAACAGTAAAACCTAAAGTGGTCAGCTATGTTCCATGGGAAGTGTTGACAAGTACTGTTTTGGATTATTATAGATCAATTTCTGTGCAGACTCTCTAATGTACGTATTGTACTTGAATGTATCACGAGGTTATTATAAAATGACCGTAAACCAATGTATAGTAGCGCAACAGCGTAAGGGTGAAACCGGTGAAACTCTACTCTTTATCACACTGGGTCATAACAGTCTTCCGTTTCATGCTTGCTGACCTACATTTGGAAAACTAGCTATTTTGTCGCCATCTAGGGGATATTTGATGTATAGCACCCACCCTAATCATTTTAATTAAACAAACGGGACAGGCCTAGGCACCGGCAGTAAAAAAATACTCCTATGCTAATAAGTAAATATTTCCATAACTGAATGACATTAGTCCGTTTACTGTGTTCCCGTGGATTAATCAGGGAGCGGATGTATTTATAACCACCGCCGTTGCCGCTGCTGTTGCTGCAATGGAAGTAAACAGGGACGAGGCGGAGCGCTGCATTGACATTGCAGCCGCAGCTTTAAAGATTCACCAGCCAGAAAAGGCGTTGAGGTTCCTGGAGAAGGCGCAGAGACTCTTCCCAACGGAGAAAGCACAAGGTAAGCAAGAGTTCCGATGTTTGTGAGGAATGAGGACCCCGTAGCTGCAGCATCATCATCTGCAACATCACCTCCATCCCAGAGGAGCTGCGCATACAGCATACAGCCAGGGCCTTTAATAGCATCACTAGCTGACTCACTTAGATTCAGATTTGTATTGTCATTGTAAGATACAACGAAATTTGAAAGGCACCATAAAAGCAGGTTCAGTAATAAAAAAACATAGCAATAAAATACATGAAACAGGCCTAAAAATACTAAACTGTACAGTACAAGAAACCAGCAGCACATAGAAATCAGCCATCTTACTATTAACTGTAATGTTAAACTTGATAATGCGCAAAGCTGAATTCTTTTAATTGCCATTAATTACTAATAGAAATATAAACCTAGAAAGTCGATCAACTACAGGGCAGGGGAGAGGATTACAAATCTAGATTATCAGCATCCTTAAATAGCAGTTTCCTTTCACTCTGTTATAGATACAGTATCATAAATATACAATACATACAGTAGGCTATCTATACTCTCTTTTCCCCCCACACATTCTGTCACGTTACAACCACAATCTTCATGTGTTTTATTGAAATTTTTTTTGTTTGTTTTTAGACCAACACAAAGCAGTACAAAATTGTAAAGTGGAAGGAAAAGGATTAATGTCCACTCTCACACACTGGTGTGAAAGCAAGCTATGCTTGTAGCCACAGCTGCCCTGGGGCAGACTGACAGAAACAAGGCTGCCACATTGGCCCCTCTGGTCAACACCAGTAGGCAGGTGGGTGAAGTCTCTTGCCCAATGACACAACAACATGTAGCAGGTGGAAGAAGGAACTGAACCCACAATTTCTGGGTTGTAGGCTGACAACTCTACCACTGAACTACAGCCGCCCCAAATTAGATCTTTATGGCAAAAGAAACCAAACCCATTGTTGAATGAAACCCAGAATAAATAACATTTAATGTCTGCCAGAAGCAGTGTAGGAGACACAGCAAATATCTGAAGAAAAGTGTTCTGGCCAGATGAATCCAAAGTTTAACTCTTTGGCATACATTCTGTGTGGATGCTTTTCTTCAGAAGAGACAGGGAAGCTGGTCAAAGTTGAAGGACAATGATGGACTGAGTCAGATAAAGGATAGTCCTCTAACTAAACTGTTAAAGGTGGCAAAATACTTCCAACAGAACCACAACAACCCTAAACATACACCCATAGCTACAGTGGAATGACTTTGATCATTCATGTCAAAGACTACACCTTAATGTAACTAAGAATGTTAGGGCAAGACTTGAAATTTGATTAACACAGACTCTCTCCATCCAATCTGATTAAGCTTGAGGTACTTTGCAAAGAAGAATAGGCCAAAATTTTCCCAAATGTGCAAAGCTGGTAGATACGTTCCCTGAAATTCTGAAAACCATGTATCGTTTTCCTTCCAGACATTAATGTGCTGCTGCGCATCTTTCACTTAATACCAATAAAAATGCATTAAAGTTTGTGGTTGTAAGGTCACAAAATGTTGAAAGACTATGAACATGTTCACAAGACACTTCTTTGCACTAGCTTCCACAATGCTGGAGCAAATGCACAAACCAGTCAGACACCAGAGGAAGAGTAAACACACACAATACTAATAAATATTCATAAGCCTGTGCTCAGGGAGTACAATACATTTGTCACTTCCTATTGGCACCAAAGGCCTGTTTTACAGATTTATTGTTGAATTTGGGCAATGTTTTAGAAACTAAAATACTAATCAAACTGGAGGAAGATTATTCCAAATTGAACAGACTCCTAAAATACAAGTTGAGATATATAAAACCTTGGTTCTATTCTATTTCTGTCTACAACAAACAAGCTTAGAGCGATCTCATTGACATACTATGTAGGACTAAAAGCACTTTTCTACATCAGCCAAAGAAATCCAAAGTGCCTTCAGAAATATTCTTTGTTAGTATTTTTTCAACACACAGTAATGGGAAATTTTAGAAAAAGCTTCAATAAAATTGTGTCCTGGTGTAATTCCTTAACAGAGGATTGTTTTTATCCTGATGTACAGTATATTTGTTTTTTCTAATTTTCTATAATCTCACATCTTGAGCTAAATTAAGATGTATTATTAAATTAAAGCCAAATATAACTTGCTAATCTGTAAAACGAGGGTTTCTGTGATTTAGGTGCTGCCTTACGGCTTCATTTGGGTTTAAAGACTCTTAATCACCATTTGTCACTGTGTGATTGTCAGCACTGCTGGACCTAATAGCAAAGAATGGCTTCAATCCCAGACACTCGGACTCCAGTGACGTTTCAGGGCCTCGACATCGACAGACCCCTTGTGAGGACACCAAGCCGGAAGAAAAGCCTCCAGACACTTCAAGATTGTACACAGTGGAGCAGCTAGATGCAGTGAGAAGGTACCAAATTAATAGAAGTGCTGTTGACATAATTGCATTTTTTAAAATCTGCACTTTACATTCCGAATCATGCTTTTTGCAAACAGAGTAAAACAATGCAAAGATTTCTATGAAATCCTCGGTGTCCAGAAAGATTTCTCTGAGGACGAACTCAAGAGATCGTACAGAAAGCTCGCTTTGAAATTCCATCCTGACAAGAATCATGCTCCGGGTGCAACAGAGGCATTTAAAGGTGATCCAATTAGAAAAGTTAAGCATGAGGCAGATGCCAATTGAACTTGTAGAAAAGGTCATGACTGTTCATTTCTCACAGCTATCGGTAATGCCTATGCTGTTCTGAGTAATGCAAACAAAAGAAGACAGTATGATCAGTGGGGAGGAGAGGGAAAGCATCCATCAAGTAGCAGCCCAGATAATGGAAATTTTGAGCCAGATATCTCACCTGAGGACCTCTTCAACATGTTCTTCGGAGGAGGATATCCATCAAGTATGTGTCACTGCTTTGTGTTTGATCAGCCATCTACTTATGATGCGACTGTAAATTGATAAAATCCATAATTTATGATTCTAGGTAATGCTCACGTGTACACTAATGGGCGAATGCGTAACCAGAGGCGGGAGAGAAGAGAGCGACCAAGAGATGTAAGTTTACCTCTCTTGTTTACAAATGTTCTATATTGTATGTTGTTTTGTATTACTTTACAATGGTTGTGGTTTTTTACACCATTTTTTATTTATTTATGTATTCATGTATCTATTGTTTATTGTATTTAAGATAAGGCATTTACTATTTGTTTTTTATTTATGTATTACTGTATAGTTTATTAAATGTGTACTGAATCAATAGTCTTCTATATTAGTAGTAAGTCTCTAAATATATTATTTTCTTGCTTTTTAATACCTAATTCTATTATTTATTTATTTTACTTGTTTAGTTTCTCACACTTAACTTCAGACTTTTTTAAGTTTCAGCATTTTTGTACTGTGAACCGCCAATGTCTAATATCAGAGTAGGTCTGTACGATATATGTTGAATGTTAACTCTTAGCACACACTGGATAACAAGTTGTACAGTCAATAGTCTGTGCTATGTCTGTGTGATTTCTGTTGGTTTTAATCATGTCTCTTAAAAATGCAACATAAAAAATAGAAAGTTGCTGTACAGATCATGTGATGTGGCATACTCCCCAGCAGGGGGTGGCATTTATTTGCTTGCCATTTTACAAGGTGATAAAACGTTTCCTTCCAGAGATGTTTTTCTGTGTCACGTCCGCAGGGGGGTCTGGCTGTCTTCGTGCAGGTCATGCCCATCCTCATCCTGGTGATTGTGTCGGCTCTCAGTCAAATTATGGTGAACAGCCCCTCCTACAGTCTCAGCTTCAGGCCGTGAGTGTGACCCCCCTTGTTCTGAAATAGTGCATGACAAGAGTGTTAAGTAACACAGTGAGTGGTTGTTCTACCTAACCGAAAAGGACTTGAAAGAGACATTGTCTTTACTCTGAGTAAAATTTACCAACCCAGTTTAGTTTAAAAGGCTGTAACCTCTTGAACTTGTTCACAGTTTCTCACATTACAGCCACTAACTTATTCTATTTGATAAAAAAAAACCACAAAGTAGTGCATAATTTTGAAATCGCAGAAATATCATCCTTTTTTTTTTTTGCAAATCAAAAATCTGAAGGTTGTGGGGTTCATTTGTATTCAGACCTGTTTATTATGATACCCCTAAATCAAATCCTTAAAGGTCACCCAATTATTAAATAGATTTAACATGTGTGAATACAGATGTTCTTTGAAGGCCTCAGAGCAACGTAAAGAGAGTATTGTTGCCATGAAAAGTATTATTTATTCATGTTCTTTAGATAGATAGATAGATAGATAGATAGATAGATAGATAGATAGATAGATAGATAGATAGATAGATAGATAGATAGATAGATAGATAGATAGATAGATATACTGTACATACATACATACATACATACATACATACATACATACATACATACATACATACATACATACATACATACATACATACATACATACATACATACATACATACATACACATACACACACATATACACACACATATACACACACACACACACACACACACACACGCATACATACATACATACATACATACATACATACATACATACATACATACATACATACATACATACTTTATCTCCAAAAAGGGGAAAATTCACTTTGTCCAGTATATATATATATATATATATATATATATATATATATATATATACAGTGGCTTGCAAAAGTATTCGGCCCCCTTCAACTTTTCCACATTTTGTCACATTACAGCCACAAACATGAATCAATTTTATTGGAATTCCACGTGAAAGACCAATACAAAGTGGTGTACACGTGAGAAGTGGAATGAAAATCATACATGATTCCAAACATTTTTTACAAATAAATAACTGAAAAGTAGGGTGTGCGTAATTATTCAGCCCCCTAAATCAAAACTTTGTAGAACCACCTTTTGCTGCAATTACAGCTGCCAGTCTTTTAGGGTATGTCTCTACCAGCTTTGCACATCCAGAGACTGAAATTCTTGCCCATTCTTCTTTGCAAAACAGCTCCAGCTCAGTCAGATTAGATGGACAGCGTTTGTGAACAGCAGTTTTCAGATCTTGCCACATCTTCTCGATTGGATTTAGTTCTGGACTTTGACTGGGCCATTCTAACAAATGGATATGTTTTGTTTTAAACCATTCCATTGTTGCCCTGGCTTTATGTTTAGGGTTGTTGTCCTGCTGGAAGGTGAACCTCCGCCCCAGTCTCAAGTCTTTTGCAGACTCCAAGAGGTTTTCTTCCAAGATTGCTCTGTATTTGGCTCCATCCATCTTCCCATCAACTCTGACCAGCTTCCCTGTCCCTGCTGGAGAGAAGCACCCCCAGAGCATGATGCTGCCACCACCATATTTGACAGTGGGGATGGTGTGTTCAGAGTGATGTGCAGTGCTAGTTTTCCACCACACATAGTGTTTTGCATTTTGGCCAAAAAGTTCCATTTTGGTCTCATCTGACCAGAGCACCTTCTTCCACATGTTTGCTGTGTCCCCCACATGGCTTGTGGCAAACTGCAAACGGGACTTCTTATGGTTTTCTTTTAACAATGGCTTTCTTCTTGCCACTCTTCCATAAAGGCCAACTTTGTGCAGTGCACGACTAATAGTTGTCCTATGGACAGATTCCCCCACCTGAGCTGTAGATCTCTGCAGCTCCTCCAGAGTCACCATGGGCCTCTTGGCTGCATTTCTGATCAGCGCTCTCCTTGTTCGGCCTGTGAGTTTAGGTGGACGGCCTTGTCTTGGTAGGTTTACAGTTGTGCCATACTCCTTCCATTTCTGAATGATCACTTGAACAGTGCTCCGTGGGATGTTCAAGGCTTGGGAAATCTTTTGTAGCCTAAGCCTGCTTTAAATTTCTCAATAACTTTATCCCTGACCTGTCTGGTGTGTTCTTTGGACTTCATGGTGTTGTTGCTCCCAGCATTCTCTTAGACAACCTCTGAGGCCGTCACAGGGCAGCTGTATTTGTACTGACATTAGATTACACACAGGTGCACTCTATTTAGTCATTAGCACTCATCAGGCAATGTCTATGGGCAACTGACTGCACTCAGACCAAAGGGGGCTGAATAATTCCGCACACCCCACTTTTCACTTATTTATTTGTAAAAAATTTTTGGAATCATGTATGATTTTCATTCCACTTCTCACGTGTACACCACTTTGTATTGGTCTTTCACGTGGAATTCCAATAAAATTGATTCATGTTTGTGGCTGTAATGTGACAAAATGTGGAAAAGTTCAAGGGGGCCGAATACTTTTGCAAGCCACTGTATATATATCTATATCTATATATATATCTATATATATATAGATATATATATCTATATCTATATATATATATAGATATAGATATAGATTAAAGCAAAACAATAACAAAAGTCGATCTCCTGAACCTCTCAGTCCTTCATCTCAGAGAGCTCAATCTTTCACTGCACCATCTTCTCTGGCTGGTCAGAACATCATGGACGGGGTGTTTAGTATTACCCAGAATGCCCTGCAGCTTTCTCCTCATCTGCCTCTCTGCCACAGATCTTACAGGGTCCAGCTCCCGACCCAGCACAGAACTGGCCTTTTTGACCAGTTTGTCCAGACGTCTGCGGTCTTTGTTCGCAGTGCTACTTCTCCAGCAGACAACAGCATGCAGAAGCCCACACCCGATGACTGCGTAGTAAAACATCTGTAGCATTTCACTGCAGATATCAAAGGACCTTAGGAATAAAAGGCAACTCTGTCCCTTCCTGTATGCTGCGTCTTTGTTGGTGGTCCACTCCAGTTTCTGATCCAGAACCACCCCCAGGTGTCTGTAGGACTTCACAGTCTCTATTTCCTCCCCATCTATGCAGACTGGCTGTTTTGGTGGTTTAGATCTCCTGAAGTCCACCACCAGCTCCTTAGTCTTGGTGGTGTTCAGGAAGACAGTGTTGTTGTTTTTTTGTTGGGGCGGCAGAGAGAATATGGAGGAAAAGTAAAACCACAATAAACCATCAAATATACACAGATCTTCTCAAATTTACACAGATCTTCTCAAATTATACAATAACGCAGTAAGACATTTAAGAAACTCATACGTTTCCAAAATCATCCTAGAACATAAAAATAATTCCAAAATCCTTTTTACCACCATTGACAAACTTTTTAACAGTGCTACTATTGCATTTCCTAAAACCCCTTCAAACGCTCTTTGTGAGGAGTTCGCAGACCACTTCAGAGGGAAGGTAGACACCATCAGATGTAATATTTTATCTTCTCAGAGTAACATGGTTTTAGACAAATCTGAGTGTGTGTCCCTACCAGAGGAAATGCTGGGAAGATTTGTCCTGGTGGAAGCTGGGACTATTGATAAAGTTTTCTCCTTAATGAGGCCCACCACATGTAATTTGGACCCGATTCCCAATTCCTTTTTTAAGCAATTTTATGAATCTTTTAGGGATGAGATTTTAACCTTGATGAAATGCTCCCTTCAGACGGGGGTCTTTCCTGCAGCCTTTAAACAGGTGGTAGCGAGGCTTCTTTTGAAGAAGAGCAATTTAGATTTTAATGATTTTAACAATTTTAGACCAGTATCTAACTTACCGTTTTTAAGCAAAATTTAAAAAAAGATTGTTTTAATTCAACTCAATGATTTTATTAATGAACACAATGTCCTGGAGAAATTTCAGTCTGGGTTTAGGGCGAACCACAGCACAGAGACAGCCCTTCTGAAGATTTTAAATGATTTCAGATTAAACTATGATGCATAGAGGGTGATAGTGTTGGTTCTACTGGATCTAAGCGCTGGCTTTGATACAGTGGACCACACTATTCTTTTAACCCATTTAAAACAGACTGGGCTCTCTGGTGCTGTTCAAAAATGGTTTACATCCTATCTCACAGACAGGACTTTTATGGTAAGTTTAGATACCTGCTCCTCTAGGGTCCACAGGATAACATGTGGTGTGCCCCAGGGTTCAATTTTAGGCTCATTGCTTTTTAACCTTTATATGCTCCCTCTTGGCAGTGTCATCGCAAGACATGGGGTTAACTTTCACAGTTATGCTGGTGATACACAGTTGTATATCTACATGGCTCCCGATGACACATGGCCAATGGATGCACTTTTTAACTGCATTTTAGACATTAAATCTTGGATGGCAGAAAACTTTCTCCAGTTCAACCAGGACAAAACTGAAGTTTTAGTTATAGGTCCTGAGGCTCAGAGAGAGAAACTTTTACCTAAACTACAACCACTGTCTTTAACCCTTCTTTACAAGTGAAGAACCTGGGCGTGATTTTTGACTCTGAGCTGACTTTTATCCCTCACTTTCAAATTATTACAAAAATAGGTTTTTATCATCTAAAGGATTTTGCCAGAGTCCGCCCCATTCTCTCTCGGTCCAATACGGAGAAACTGATGCATGCTTTTATCTCCAGTAGGATTGATTACTGTAATGCCCTGCTTTCTGGTCTTCCCAAAAAGAATATATCAGGTTTACAACTTCTACAAAATTCAGCAGCACATGTCCTGATGAAGACCAAGAGGTGGGAACACATTACACCTGTTTTAAATTAATTGCTTTGGCTCCCCGTACGTCTAAGGATAAATTTTAAGGTTCTTAAAATGGTTTTTAAGTGCCTTAATGGTCTTGGGCCTTCTTATCTTTCTGAACTGCTTTTACCACATGAACCTTCGCGGTCTCTGCAGTCCTCTGGCAGCCGTCTCCTTGTCACCCCAAAAGTCAGGATACACACTTATGGTGAGGCGTCTTTCCAGTTTTTTGGCCCTCACCTCTGGAACAGGCTGCAGGAGGACCTCAGGACAGCAGAGAACGTTCATCTTTTTCGCCCAGCTTTTAACTGATTGTTATTTATTATTGTCTGTTTAAATGCTCTGCATGTTTTATATGATTATATTTTATCAGTGTTTTACTATTTAATCTTATCACATTAATTTACTGCTTATTTTTATATTTTAATTTATCTAAATTCCCGTTCCAGTGTTTCCTCTGTAGGAGCTCTCTGCCCTGGGAGCGGCGGTCGGCTGTGGCTGCCTGGGTGCTCTCCTGGTGGAGCTTGGGTGGAGGTGGGGGTCTTGGCCTTGCCTCCACTGGGCGCCGTGTCGGTGCCTTGGCTGCTGCTGTTGATCTACCGCTGTCGGTGCAGATGGCTCCTCTGATGGCGTTTCGTTGCATGGTTCCTCTGCACTCGGCCCAATGTCCTTTTTACTGTTGCTTTTAACTGTGTGTGTGCATGGGAGTTGGGTTGGGGGGAGAAGGGAATAACTGTGACCATGCTTTTAAATCTGTGGGGGAGGGATGGGAATGTGGTTTATGTGGGGTCATTTTAATCTGTAAACCACTTTGTGATGCAATTTAGTATAAAAAGCACTTTATAAATAAAGTTTGATTTGATTTGATTTTGCTCCAGTCAGCGAAGGTCTCCACTAGGTCCCTGTACTCCCCCTCCTGTCCACCGCTCACACATGCCACAACAGCTGTATCATCTGAATACTTCTGGATGTGACAGGACTCTGGTTGTATCTGAAGTCTGATGTGTAAAACATGAACAGAAAGGGAGCCAAAACATGCCCCTGTGGGACCCCAGTGCTGCATTCCAGTGTCCAAGAAAAATTATGATTACTATTAAAGATAATGATGGTAAACATACACCCAGAGCTACAATAGAATGGTCAAGATGAAAACAAATTCATTTGTTACAATGGCCCAGCCAAAGTCAGACCTAAATCCAATTGAAAATCTGTCGCAAGGCTTGAAAATTAATGTTCCATCTAATCTGACTAAAACGCAGCTATTTTGCAAGGGAGAAGGTGCCATACTTTTCACATTTTTATGTGTATGTTTTTCCTTTCCAATTCACAATTATGCTCTTATTTATATTAGCTTATCACATGCATTGAAGTTTATGGTTTAAATGTGATAAAATGTGAAAAAGTTCATAGAGGTATGAATACCTTTTGCATAGTAGTTAAGCCATTACCCTAAAAAGCATATAAACTGCCTGAAAATAATGACTGACTTATTTAGTTAAGTTTTAGGAACATTTATGTAGTGTAAGTTATAAATAACAGCAACTGATGATTTTAGAGGGTTTCTTTTTTATGTAAACACTTTTTCTATTCTGAAAGCTCCTTTGAATTGAGCTGAATTGACTCAGGGCCCAATGGGTCATACCTGCACTGCCTTCTGTCATATGACATGTCTCCCACACGTTGTCATATCTCCTCTTAGGTCAGCAGGCTACACGCAGAAGAGGCTGACTGAGAACCTGAAGGTGCCATATTATGTGGGGGAGCAGTTCTCCAAAGAGTTCACAGGCGTGAATCTGAAAAATCTGGAGAGGAGCGTGGAGGACGACTACATTTCAAACCTCCGCAACAACTGCTGGAAAGAGAAACAGCAAAGTAGGGTTTCTCATTTCATCAGGCCAGCCTTAATCTTTTGCAACACTTGACGAGGTTTTGCAGCCCCCCTCTTATATCTCACATTATTTATTTATGTGGTCTGTTGCAGAGGAAGGAATGCTCTACAGAGCTCGCTATTTTGGAGACAGTGAGCTGTACCAGAGAGCGCAGAGGGCTCGAACTCCAAGCTGCGCCAAGCTCTCAGAGATCACGGCCTCCTTACATTAAACCATTACTAACCTTACATTAGTTCTCGAGAATAGGTTTAGCTCTGATTATCTTTCCTCTTGTTGCCTTCTGGTTTCTAGAATCATCCCAAAACATGACTAATAAGGCTGTAAATACATAAGCTTCAACATCCTCAAGGCCTTACATACCCAAAGACACAGAAGTAAAACACTAACCCTCTCCACTCTCATTTTTATGGAGATTAAGTTTGTGGGATTAACATAGAATTGTTTATATATATTGCTATGAAATAAAAAAGCCATTTATCACTTGACAAGGGAACAAGATGTAGATTTGATGAGCAGCCTGGAAGAACGCAAGCCATGAAGATGACAAAGATTGCTTCACCTCTGTACAAGTAAGAAACCCGGTGTCAAACCAGAAAAAAGAAAGTTTAGTTATAAATAGAAATTCGGATGTTACTTACACAGCAGTTTAAAAGATACCATGTTGAACGCTTCCTCATACTTTTATGCAGTCAGAGGATCTTTCTCCACTGACTAAATGCACATTATAACTATGCAGGAATATTACTGTAACCTCTGATTAATATGTTCACTCACAGTTTGGGCTCAATTAGACACATGTCTTTAGTTGTGATGTACGTGAGAGGCAAGAGTTAGGAGATAGTCATGTCACTTAGTGTACTTTGATTAGATGAAGGACAGCCATATGATGTTACCTCACTTCACTTTAGATACAGATCGGCCTTGAAAAAGCATTCAAACCTCTTGAGGTTTTTCACATTATGTAAAATGAAAACAGCAAACGTAAGTGTATTTTATTGTGTTTTTTTGCGATCCTATTAATTTTCGCATGTTCCCTTTGATGAAGAAAAGCATCCCCACAGCATGATGCTGCCACCATCAATGTCCAATTTGGTCACATCTGACCAGAGCATCTTCCTTCAGGTGTTTTCTGTATCCCCTAGATGGGTTGTGGCAAATTTCTAAACACACTTCTAATGGCTTGTTTTCAGCATTGACTTTCTTTTTACTGAATTTTAGTGTCAGGGTAAAGTGCGACAAATTACAAATGCATGCCACCCTTTTTCAGATTTTATGTATGTAAAAAATATATTCCCTGTTGTTTCTGAAGAAAAGCATGCCTACAGCACAAAGCAACCACTACCATGTTTCACAATGGGGATGATGTGTTCAGGTCAATCCTTAGTGTTTGTTTTCCTCCAACATGGACAGAGGCATGGACTTCTGTGGCTCTGTCCACATGGCTTTGACTAATTAGGTGACTACTGAAAGGTTTAACTGGATTTTATTGATTGCATCCCACACTTTTCATTATAAAATTGTTGAAAGCCATGTATTCCCATCAAATCTCAATAAAATACATTAAAGTTTGTGGCTGTAAAGGGAGATTAAGTGAGACAGTTCAAGGGGCGTGAATACTTTTATAAGGCACTGTACCAAAAGAATGAAATGTGTGCTTATACCCACCAGGTGGGACTACAGCAGGATGTAGTTTTTGCAGTGTATTATCTCTGATGCATCTCAAATTTAGTCTAAAATATTTATTCTTTGTATTTTATTATTTCATACATCATCAGACTAAAAGAAAAGTAGAACGCCTGCTCACTTTTTTCCACTGTGTTTCTATTCCCAAATTAAAATAAAGATGGATGCCTGAACGTGTTGAATGTGACTCATTGCTGCGAGCAGAACAAGCACGGAGGCGAAAAGGAAAAACAAAAAAACAAAACAAAAGCTCAGTCAGCACATTTAGTACAAACTGTGCCGAGAGGCTGACTTAAGGTTGGGAACTGGACGCATGGCAGCAAGCACGTTCACACATTTGAGAGTGAGACGTGCAGCCTGTCCCGAGCAACAGAGAGTGCTGCGTCACATTCTTTCTCTATAAATAAGTTCAGCTGTTTTAGGCAGATGTTGCAACTTTGCTCTCTGAAAAACATTTTTTTGCTTGAGTCATGAATTTGTTTCAACATCCAGTACAACATACTCATACTCATAACAGCTGGCTTAAACTGTTAATTATGTGATCCCTTGACCTAAAAACCTTTTGAAAAATAACTGATGATGGATATTTTCCCGTGGCTTAGTTTGAAGCTACATGTTACAGTCAAAAAGAGTTTTACTGCAGAAAAGTACGAAATCTTTCGGAGAGATCAAAAGTGGAGAAGCATTTTTATTCTCAGTGCGGTCGTCTGTTTGACAACGACAGTACTCCTTTCTCCAGTAGATAAAACTTTAACTTAACATGCAAAGTCTTCATAGTCAGCTTCAGTCACCCAGAGCAGAAAGAGCTTTTTTCTGATCATCTAGCTGTTTTACACTATTTACAAAAAACTACCTTTATCTTTACTGTGGAAAAACTGGAGATGATGATGCAAAGAATGATTCTTCATAAAATCAAGAAAATTATGGACAACCTTGAGCATCCTCTTCATGTGCTTTACAATAACTTCTTCAGTTATACACACCTTTACAGGAGATCCTTCTGCCCATAGCCATCAGTATCTGCAACAGCTCTTTGAAGAACCTAGGATATTATGAGTTACAACGTTTAATTTACCTTTGGGATTGTAATTGAATGCTACCTTGAGTTTGTGGCAAATTATTTTTGATTCAACAAAACTATTGTTATCCTTTTGGTTGCATGAACTCAGCAGCACTGTATTGAGTGCATCTGAATAAATGATCTCATCCAATTGTTAATTTATTTTAGTAATTCTGTTCAAAATATAAAACTTATAATTATTTATTAATTAATAAAGAACAGTATCATTTTAAGATTACATAAGACCAATAAAAAAAAGGACATTTCATTAAGAAGAGTTATAGTCTACACAATCATGGTGAAGAATGCTGATTTGACAGTCATTGACAACCTTCACAAGGAGAGTAAACCACAAAAGGCCAATGCTGAAAAAGGCAGCTATTTACAGGGTGCTGTATCCAAACATGTTTTGGAAAGTTGAGTGGAAGGAAAAAGTGGGGTATAAAAAGGTGCATAAGCAACAGGGGAAATTGCAGGCTTAAGAGGAAGCGAAGCACATTCTAGAGTTTGGAACAAATTCACAATACCTAGACCAGTGGTTCCCAAGCTTTCCAGCTTCTGACCCACAAAATGAAACTGGAGTACAGCACTTCGGCTGACTGTACTTGTCATATTGAAAGTGCTATATAAATAAAATGGTATGGTAAGAGGCTTGTGACCTGGATTCTTGGATGAGCAAATGGGCCTTTTTACTGAGTCAGTTAGAATGCTAAAATGGCAACAAAATCAGCATCAACAGCCAATATAATGATCAATATGTTGCTCGTTTTGTCATTGCCATTTTTGGAATTTAGGTTTTTTTGTCGAGTGGATATCAAGACCCCACTATTACATAATTGTGATAATGCCATAGACTTAGTGTTTCATGAGCCTGCTATTCAAGCAACCCAGGCTTCCTGAAGACCTCAGCAGAGCCACACGCTGTTCACCTCCATGCCATGCCGCATCAATGCAGTATTTAATGCAAAAGGAGCCACAACCAAGCATCAAGTTCAAATATTTATAAATTACATGAATTTAACTTTCAGTGGGTCTGTATTAAAACCCCTCCTTAGTGGTTTTATGATATTCAATTTTGAAAAACTGGATTTAGATCTAGTCTTAGTAGCTGTAATCAGTAATTATCTAAATCACTTTTTGTGTTATTGATCTATATAAAATTTATCTTAAAAAATTAAATTAACTTTCTGGTATGGTGAAACATTCTGGATCCTAATGGAGGCCTGTCACAATCAGCTTGTAATTATACAGATTTACACCTTGCTCCATTAAAATTCCCATCGAGTAAAACTCCACTAAGTAAAGAAATACCTCAGCTTTAAAAAGTTGGTGCTGCCATTTTAATTTGATTATTCCTATTACTGTGTAACACTGCAGCTGACAAGCCATATACCATACTTTGGGATATTTAAGCATTTATAGTTTAAATCAATGAGTTCCTAACTTGCTGTGTTCCTTATTAACGTGGATTTAGAAACTACTAATAAACCTTAAAGGTTTTATTATATATCAAACACATTACCAAATGCAAGTTTGCTTGAAAAGCTTCGGGTAAAATAATTTTTATGGAGGTCATAATATAAAAATGCTTTATAAAGTTATTAGTTTAGTATAAAGTTATTAGGCCTTATTAAGAGTTAAATTATATGACAATTATTTTATAATTGGCCACCTGCTTCTCATTTTCATGGGTAACCTAAATGTCACTCAAAAAATGACCCACATATAAAACATGTTTCAAAATCAAACAAAGAATTATTTTAAAAAACAAAAACAATAATTTATTTGTGATCATGAAAGTACAAAAACAGTGCAACATTATGAGAATCTGAATATCAAATAAAGTTGAGGTCCAAACACTTAAAATAAACTTGAATGAGGTTTGAAACCTAAGCTGTAGCTTGCAAATGTGCAAGCACTGGCTGGCTTTAACTCTGGGAGTGTCAAAGTTAACCTACAAGATGGTCCAAAGTTCAATTCACTGCCATGTTAATATAAAAACAAAAAAGAAATCTGCAAAGATTTAAAGAATACAGCTAGCTGCCTTAACAAAGTTTCAATAGAAACTAAGGTTCACACTTTAATACTTGCAAAATGCCCGTTTACCAAAATGAAGCACAATAGATAGGCTAAAAGTTGATGTTCCAAGTACCATAAACTTCAGCTCCTTTACAATAGGAACAAAAGGCTACATTATGACCAAGTCCATCCTTACACTTCAAAAGGCATCACATATTTGAAGTTCTAAGGCCTTTCTGTGAGTTTTTACAGTCAACTCAAGACATTCAACATTCTTCTATGAGCAGCCCTTCAGAAGAATACAGTTTCTTTTTAATCACACGGAACCCAGTGCTGAGCTTTAGAGCTTGTCTGAGAGCTGGAGTGGAAGGAGACTTGGAGCTGAACAGTCCTTGGATTTTAGGCCACAGGCCGCCCGACTCTAGCCTCAGCACCAGAGTGAGCTGAAACGTGGGGACGAGGTATGGGTCCACGGATAGCTGTCCTATGCTCTCGCAGGCGGCCCCTTGCTCAACGCAGAGGTCAATGAGAGCCCCTCTTAAACCACAGGGCTCGCTAGCTGCCAGGTGGATGAGCTCCTGTCCGATGTGCTCCAGAAGTTTCTCTGGAATGAGCAGTTTGGTACATCTCAACGCACAGTCTGAATCTTTGGCCTCCCTTAGGCTCCGTGCAATAAGGTCCACTACTTCTTTCAGGATTGCTTCCTCCATTGGGTCAAAGAAAAGGTCATCATTAGAGGGACACAGATCACTGGAAACGTCAGATCCTGCAAAAGAAAAGCAGAGTGTGAGCACTTTTAGCATTTATAAACACAAATGACCTCAAATAGGATTTCAATAGATTTGGAAGAAACTGCTTACCTGAGTCTGAAAGATCACTCCTGCTCCCATTGTTGGACCCTGATTCAATGCTGCTATCACTTGTGCTGAAATCAGCCAGTCTTTGGACCAGTTTCCCCCAGGACAGCCTTCTGGGACTGCTGTCCACTGGGGACGGAGGTATACTGCCAGCCTCTATGGGTGCAAAGACTTCAGGCATGTTTGTTCTCTCTTTAGTGCTCAACAGATGCGTCTCAGATTTCAACTGTTTAATGAGGAGAGACAAAGAAGACAAATTAACATTAAATTTCCACCACTTCTCCAACAGCTCAATTAAAAACGAAGTAGAAGAGCAAGAAAATAAGCCGTGTTGGGGAGAGTAAAGAAATGCAAACGTTTACAGCAAACACATCCTAGCAATAGCAGGAGCTGAGCTAATCAATTTAGTTCTAATTAAAAAAAAAACTAAAAAATATTAATGTCGTACTTACAGTTTGGAAATAAAGAGATCAAAGTGCGTAGTCGCTGTTTAAATTGAGTATTTGAATAGTTATTGTCTGAAAACTTCCACCGTTCACTCCTCTTTCTCGTTCTTTCAACAGCTGCCGAGCTCCGCAGTCTCTCTGCCCTCGCAACAATGCTTATATATGCCTAGCGCGAGGCCACGCCCACTGTGCCCTAACCAGCCAATCAAAAAGAGGGGCACGGCATGTGCGATGTATCTTGCCTGGTAACATGCCAGCAGAGAAGAAAGACAAACAGGAGGAGAAAGAGATTTGGAGGGAGGGGTGGCTTCTACCCCACTGTAGTGGAAATGTACAGGGACTTGTCTGGGCTTGCAACCGTCATATAGCGGTTTTTTTGTCTACCATCATCAATAGGCATCCATATGTTGTTTTCAGCTGTTGTTTGGTGCACTGACAACCATAAAAGTGTAAGATAAAGTCCATGCAGGCCTGCCTAAGGCCTGTTCAGGGTTGCAGTGTACAGTGCATTACGTCACCTGTTTTTCTCTCAAGCATTACATCAGAATTTTTTATCTGCCCCACAGAGATACAAGCATGCAATAAGCTGCATGATATAAATCTGAACATAAAATGTAACTCTTAACATGTTAAAGAGTACTATATTTACTCACCTAAATGGAAAACAAATTCTCAAAAAGAAAGTTACAATCATTGTTTTTACACATTTGTTTCAGCTCATCAAACAAATCCCAATGACACAAAGATAACCTTTGTAAGTACAAAGAAAAGCTTTCAAAATATGGCTTTATTTATTAAGGGAAAAATAAACGATTCAAACTGGCCCAATGTGAAAAAGTAATCATCTTACATTCTTAAATCAAATTAAAAGTGATTATACAACAAAGCTTGATTGCTTTCAGACCTGTACCGTCCAGAAATTACGTTAGATCCCATCTGACTATGAAATAGGCTTAGAAATGTCAAAAAGCACCATACCATACCTCAATATGCTGGTCGCCAGCCTACCAGTTAACTTCAGGAGCATCGATGACTGATTCAGGAGGTGATAAAATAACTCTAAAACAAAACATCACTCATGCTAGCTAAGGTCAGTGTTCATGATGGAAAAATACTAAGAAACTGGGTAAAAATGGCAGTACATTGCAATGGTCTGGGGCTACTGTTGATTCAGGCCCTGGAGAAAGGATTTTCCTTACTATCAGAGTCCCAAGGGAGAATGTCTGTTCATCAGTTTGTGACCTTAAACTCGAGCACACTTGGGTTATAATCCAAAGGACACCAACAAGTTCCTGTCTGAATGAGTCAAAAAAATCCCATAAAATAAAGGTTTTGATATGGTCTAGTAATCAATGTCTAAAGTTAAATTTGATAGAGACACTGACATTACCTTGCACAGGTCCTTCATGATTAAATAACTTCAAATGTTATAAGTAAAACAATTCTGCAATGAGAAGTGAACCACAATTTCTCCAAAACAATGTAAAATACTTACTGCTAGTTTTAAAAAACACTTCATGGCAGTTATTAGGTCTTTGGGACAATTACTTTTTCACATAGAGAGACTCCCCAACAATAAATCTAGTAATCATTTGTCAATTGGCTTTTACTCAGGTTAGCTGTGATATTACATGTTGTTTTGATGGTCATACAGTGTGAAGAAATCTGGTGGGGGGGATGCAACGAAGCTCAAATGTGGTGATATGGATAGGGGTGCAGAAATATGTGCATAAATACATTCAAGCAACACTAAATGAGAGGTATACTATTAAAAAGAGGGCGTTTAGCTTTAGTGCAAAAAGAGGATTTGACTGTGTCACTCACAGGTCAACAACCTGTACATAAACAGTACAGTTAGATCATCGAAAGTTCTGGATGACAGCCAGACCTATGCTATGCGGTTTAACGTGCGTAAGCGTGGAATAGCGTGTACTTTGCAAGAGAGGAACTGAAAGACGTAAACACGTGTAGGCACACAGTGTTCTGAAGAAGATGCTTTGAGTTGTGAGAATAAAGCTGATAATTTAAACTAACAAAGTAAAGTTTTCAGAATCAAGCAATGTGAATTGTATAAAAAGAAGAAAATGATTCTGTCAACAACTGTGAGAGTGCTCTGGATCAAGCTCCTTGTGTACCCCAGCTGGAGGCGTGTCCTGCGCTGATCAGGGCCGGGCCAAAGAACAGTACGTTCTGTGCATTCCCAGCCTTCATTTGGATAAAAACAACCACTTAGAGCACAAGGCATCTGATTTGTGTGCGCTTTCTCGCTGTCAACATACAGAAAGCTGGACGAAAACAACAGCGGCGCTGTACGTCAAACTTTGGCACGTTCAAGAAGCAGGAAATCGTAGGGAAATGAGTTACCAGATCAGGAGTTTAACTCAGTGAAAAATACTAGGAAGAAAGTACACAACACCAAGCAAAAACAATGAGCATCTCAAGAATCAGCTTTATTAGTATAAATGAGATTAGAAATCTATTAATGACCATTAAATAATGTTGCAAGTTGAGTTGCCTAGTTATAAGACTTTAGCTGACTGAGATTTTAGTTTAGCTGATACACATCATTGCAAATAGGTTTACAAAAAGGCAAACAAAATGGTACGAAATATAAAACAAAAACATCTTATATTCAACATGTTGACATAACTTTTAGTTCTATTATACAGTGTAAACTCTTACAGAAAGAAATATCACGTATGAGATAGAATAAAACATTTCCTTTTGTCTTTATTCTGTTTGGCTGATTTATTCCCCAAAAGACATCGGAAGGTCTTTATTTAGGAAGGTGTGAATCCCAGTAGTTGCTCTATTGGTTTGTACCGCCACTCGTCTGCTTCTAGTTCCTCCACGAGGCTCGCAAGCTTCTCCATTCTAGATGCTTGTTGATCTGAAAAAAAAAAACCAACAGGTTACTTTGTTACTAAGCAATGTTTTATTGGTTGAATCTAAAATAAACATAAGAATAGTGTGTAAAACCAGTGGAAAATAGTGCTTTTGTTACATTAGACCAAAATTGGACTTTCTAACCTAAAATGAGACAAAAATGAGAAAAAGACATCCAGAAAATCCCATGGTCTGATTTTTAAAGAATTTATTTGAAAATTATGGTGGAAAAAAAGTATTTGGCCACCGACAAAAAAGGAAGATTTCTGGCTCTCACAGATCTGTAACTTCTTCTGTAAGAGACTCCTCTATCCTCCACTCGTTACCTGTATTAATGGCACCTGTTTTAACTCATTAGTATAAAACACACCTGTCCACAACCTCAAACAGTCACACTCCAAACTCCACTATAGCCAAGACCAAAGAGCTGTCAAAGGACAACAGAAACAAAATTGTAGACCTGCAGCAGGCTGGGAAGACTGAATCCGCAATAGGTACGCAGTTTGGTTCGAAGAAATCAACTGTGGGAGCGATATTAGAAAATGGAAGGCCTACAAGACCACTGATAATCTCCCTCGATCTGGGGCTCCACGCAAGATCTCACCCCGTGGGCTCAAAAATGATAACAAGAATGGTGAGGAAAACATCCCACAACCATACAGGGGGACCTATTGAATGATCTGCAGAGAGCTGGGACCAAAGTAACGAAGGCTACCATCAATAACACACTACCCGGCCAGGGACTCAAATCCTGCAGTGCCAGACGTGTCCCCCTGCTTAAGTCAGTACATGTCCAGGCCCGTCTGAAGTTTGCTAGAGAACATTTGGATGGTCCTGAAGATGATTGGGAGAATTTCATATGGTCAGATTAAACCAAAATATAACTTTTTGGTAAAAATTATACTTATGTTTGGAGGAGAAAGAATGCTGAGTTGCATCCAAAGAACACCATAGCTACTGTGAAGCATAGGGGTGGAAACATCATGCTTTGGGGCTGGTTTTCTGCAAAGGGACCAGGACGACTGATCCATGTAAAGGAAAGAATGAATGGGGCCACGTATTGTGAGTTTTTGAGTGAAAACTTCCCATCAGCAAGGGCATTGAAGATGAAACGTGGCTGTGTCTTTCAGCATGACGTTGATCCCAAAGACACCGCTCGGGTAACAAAGGACTGGCTTCGTAAGAAACATTTTAAAGTCCTGGAGTGGCCTAGCCATTATCCAAATCTCAACCCCATAGAAAATCTTTGGGAGGAGTTGAAGGTCCGTGTTGCCCAGAGACAGCCCCCCCCCCCAAAATATCACTGCTATAGAGAAGATCTGCACAGAGGAACGGGCCAGAATACCAGCAACAGTGTGTGAAAACCTTGTGAAGACTTACAGAAAATGTTTGACCTGTCATTGCCAACAAAGGGTATATAAGTAGAATTATATAAAATAAAACAGTAGAATTGATTACTGTAATGACCTGCTTTCTGGTTTTCCCAAAAAGAGTATCTCAGGCTTACAACTTCTACAAAATTCAGCATCACTTGTCCTGACGAAGACCAGGAGGCGGGAACACATTACACCAGTCTTAAATTCCTTGCATTGGCTCCCTGTTTGTTTTAGGATCGATTTTAAGGTTCTTTTAATGGTTTTTAAGTGTCTTAATGGTCTTGGGCCTTCCTGTCTTTCAAAACTGCTTTTACCATATTGACCTTCGCGGTCTTTGCGCTCCTGTGACAGCCGTCTCCTTGTCATCCCTAAAGTTAGGACACACACTCATAGTGAGGCGTCTTTTCATTATTATGGCCCTCACCTCTGTAACAGGCTGCCAGAAGACGTCAGGGCCGCAGAGAACGTTCATGTTTTTAAGAGCAGGCTAAAAACTCACCTTTTTAGACTAGCTTTTCACTGATTGTTATTATTTATCATAGTCTTTTTAATTGCTCTGCATGTTTTACATAACATTTATCAGTGCTTACCTATTTAATCTTATATGTATCCCCTGTTCATTTTTTATTTTATTTTTACGTGTCCTGTCTGACAGTGTGGCACACAGAATTTTTATATTTTAATCTTTCTTCCAGTGTTTCCTCTAAGGGAGCCCTCTCCCTCGGGAGCGGTGGTCTCCAGGTGGCGCTTGGGTGGAGGTGGGGGTCTCGGGGTTGCCTCTTCTGGGCGCCCTGGGTCAGTGCCTTGGCTGCTGCAGTTGATGTGCTGCTGCCGGTGCAGATGGCTTCTTTGATGGCATTTCCTAACCTGGCTCATCTGTACTCAGCCCAATGTCCTTTTATTGCTGCTCTTAAGTGTGAGTGCATGATGGTTGGGTCTGGGGGAGGGGGGTATAACTGATCATGCTTTTAATTATGTGGGGGACGGATGGGAATGTGGTCTTAGTGGGGTCATTTTAATTCTGTAAAGCACTTTGAGCTGCAATTGTTGTATGAAAAGCGCTTTATAAATACAGTTTGGTTGATATAACAAAGTATTGAGATGAACTTGTTATTGACCACCTTTCCACCATAATTTGCAAATAAATTATTTAAAAATCAGACCATGTGATCTTTTTTTTCTGGATTTCTTTTCTCAATTTGTCTCATAGTTGAGTTATACCTATGATGAAAATTACAGGCCTCTCTCATCTTTTAAGAGGGAGAACTTGCACAATTGGTGGCTGACTAAATACTTTTTTTACCCCACTGTATGTGTGCAAAAAACAAACAGTGAAACATGGTGGTGGCAACATGATGAAATAGGGATGCTTTTCTTAAGTATGGACAGTGAAGCTGGTCAGAGATTATAAATTAGAACGGCCTAGTCAAAGTCAAAATCTGCGTCAAGACTTGAAAATATATGCCTACAGATGCTTTCTACCCAGTCTGACTGAGATGAAGAAATGTTGTAAAAAAATATAAGGAAGAATTCACTCGAGGTGTGCAAAACCTGGTAGAAACACGCTGCAAAAGAACTGCAGCTGTAATTTTAGCAAAAGGTGGTTCTAAAAGTACTGGCTGAATACAAATGGACAGCAAAATGTTTAAAAATCTTGATTTGTACAGAAAAGTAGAAAAACAAAACACATCACACTTTCTTCCATTTCACAACTATTCACACTACTTTAAGACAGATGGACAGACAGATGTTTGTGGTTTGAAAATGTGAAAAAGCTCAAGAGGCGTGAAGCAGGGCATTCACTTACCTTGTTTAACTTGCTTTAGCGTGGAGGCAACTTGGTAGCTGAACACAGACTCGCATAAAAATCTGTCAGAGCCATCTGAAAGAAAGGAAAAAACAGCATAAAAAAGGTGCAACATGATCCAAAAGAAAATTTTAAGACCTTCATGACATCAATTATTTTAGTCTCTAGTTTATATGTGAATGCAGTGGTGGTTCTAGACCAAATTTACCAGGGGACCAGTTTTATTTTCATGGAGGCACAGAACAAAAGAATAAAACCAAAAGAAGCAGGGTAATATTTCATTGTTTAATATATTAAGTGAGCCAAAGAACCTGCAAGTTGCAGACGCCTGATCTAGAAGATGAAAACTGTGATCCCATCTCAATACGGCTGAAGCTAAAAATGCAACACCTTAATTTTTAATGCATTGTTCAAGTAAAATTGTGAAGGTAAAAACAATCCTCAAGAAACTGACTTAGTATTATGTCTTGAGTGCACGGGCCATAACAGGGGCAGGGACTAGTTCTACAGGGGCACTGGCCTCTGTCTAGAACCGCCCATGTGTGGATATCCTGCAGATATGTCCTAAGATATCAAATAAAGTTCAACGTAAAAACTGCAAAGCGCAACATGAAAATGGTCTGGAATATAGTACGCATTTTATAAAAATATATATAGTTTCAGATTAAACATATGCTGGTTTTACATTCCAATAATCCCATCAGCAAAAGGACTAAACTTCTAAATCAACCCAAAATGTCATCTTCTGACAGATTGCTATCCTAATGATAGTCTCTTTATATTTTGTGCCAGATGAGTCAAACTTATATAAATGAGAATCCGCACGGCAGGCAGGTCATTTCAGTACTTGCACCAATTTGTTTATCTAAAAATACAGGGTTGTCCCTGTAAACTCTGTAACCTTAAAGGCTGTATATATTTTCAAAATCTTAATATAATTTCAGCAATCATGCTGCCAGCACAAGTGTAAATAACCTTTGCCAAACCCTGAAAGCCTTGCTTTTGGATTTGTGTTCTGATAATGGTCAGGATGTTTTTTTTCATATTTGGTCCAGAGCAAACAGTCTCCATTTCTTTAAAGGAATATCAGTATTGTTAATCTGACACAAAGGCGTTTTCACTGGGAGATTTTCAATCGAAGATGAGCTCAGAGAGACTAACATCTTGTGTGGACAAGGTTAACATAAGGTTGTTGTTTTTTTGGTCGAGTAAACTTCAAGTAGTACATTTTATGATCTTACAACAACAAATTAGGTCTCTACCAGGTTTGCATACCTAGAGACTGTCAAATTGCAAAACAAATGACGTCCAGTCAGAGAGTGTCATCAATTTTCAAGTCTTGCTACAGATTCTTAGTTGAAATTAGGGCTTTAACCGAGGCACTCAAACAGAATAATATGCTTCGATCTACATTTGACCATTCTATTGTAGCTCTGGCTGCATGCTTAGGGTCGTTGTCCTGCTGGAAGGTGAATCTCTGTTCAAGTCTCAAGTCTTTTGCAGCCTTTAATAGGTTTTTCTTGCACTATTGTCCTGTATTCAGTTCAATCCATCGTTCCATCACCTGTGACCAGCTTCCCTGTCCCTGCTAAAGGAAAGCAACTCCATAGCATGATGCTGCCACTGCCATGTTTTAATGTAGGCAGAGTGTTCTCAGGGTGATGTGCATTGGTAGTCCTCTGCCACACAATGTTTTTCATGTGGACAAAGAACTTTAATTTTGGTCATATCTGATTACAGCACCTTCTTGAAAATGTTTGCTGTGCCCCCTTATATAGCTTGTGGCAAACTTTAGACAACTTCTTATGGCTTTCGTCTTACCAGTCATCTGTGTAGGTCAGATTTGTGAAGTGCACGACTAATAGTTATCCTATTGACAGATTCTCTCGCTTGTGGATATTTGCAGCTTTTCTAGAGTTACCATGGGTCTCCTGGCTGTTTCTCAGATCGTTGTTCCCCTTGTCCAGCTTGTCAGGTTGAGTGGACAGCCACATAATTCTGCCCCATCTAGGCAGATTTGCAGCTGTGATACACTTCTTTTTCAGATGGTAGATTTTTTTAGTGCTCTGTGAGAAGTTTAGAACTTGGTGTGTTCTCCTTGTCTTATAATGACGTTTATGTATGGCTACTTCAGAACCGCTGTAATACAGACTGCTACAGGAGATCATTCCTGCCCAAAGTCATCAGCATCTACAACAACTCTTTGAAGAACCTTCTCGGATAATATGAGTTACAAAATACACTTTGAATTATTATTTCACAATAGCGTAAAATTAAATAACTTTAAAAAAATATTTTCTAAAACAAATTGTTTATAAGCTTTCAGCCCATGCTATCAGACAGCTAAAAAAAAAACATACCTTCCATCATTTCTCCTGCGCCTTTAGGATAAGTGTAGAGAACTTTCCTTGGAGGGATGAGCTCTGAAGCGCTGAATCCAGAGCCTGTTACCGAGCTGCCGCTTACACCTCCCGCAGAGGAGGACGATGAAGACGCTGCCATTGCCTCAAGAAACTACCAAACAAATACCAAAAAATCCTATGAGTACTTTATTTACCACGGGTAGTTGTAAAGTGCAAACAGGACAAAAGGGAATCAATCAGTGATCCGTGAGATCAAATCAATCTAACCACATCACAAACGTTAAATGGTTGCCTGTTTTTAGTTTCAGAAATGTAACCCGATTCACCTACCAGAACAGCTGGTAGGAAAGCTAACTATAGCACTGGAGCAAATGAACACTCGACAAAATGTCTAAACACAAGACAATCAGCTCCGATGTTCTAAATAGCAAAAACCCTACCGTAAATGTCCTTCCAGGTTGTTCGGCTTTATTCCTATGCAGTTCACCTCCTGTATTCGTTTGGCCTTCTGTAATTTACGACAAAAACAGAGTTAACATTTCAAAAGATATCACAACAATATCAATGTCTCATATCTATAATGTCCCAGCTAGTTCGTTCCGTTTACATGTTGTGCAGATCTGTTCAAACGTTACCGTAAATTAACCGAAAGTGTCGTAACGCGGTTAACCAGCTAGCACTTGCTAGCTATTTGCTTCAAACACAATTCTAAAGTACATTTTACATATCTTTTCAGTCGCTTTCTATCTGTTAATAGTGTTTTAACACCGCTTTAATTTAGCTTTGGTAGCTCAAGATGGATGTTCTACGCCCACCGCTTGTCAACATAAACGGCAGAATATATCGAAGGAACATAGTTAAAGAAGAACATTATGAAGAAGAAGATTTCTCGTACACGGGACCATCTGGTTGGTAAACCTTTGATAGTTTTAAACATTTTGTAATTTTTCAAACAAAACAAAAGTGTATCTTATTGAGACTTTATTTAATAGGCCACCACAAAGTAGGGCAGACTTGTGAAATGGAAGGAACGGGATGCAACATTGTTTTGCAGTTTAAAATCCTAAACGGGGGATGACATTTCACTTTTTGACCTACATTCAGAATGCTATATATGGTTTAATGGTTCTAATCAAACCAAATTGTGTGTTAGAATGCCTCAGTTAAAGTCCAGACCTCAGTCCATCTGAGAATCTGTGGCTGGTCTTGGAAAATTGATGCTCCTCATTAAAACTGACGGATCTTGAGACATTTTCCAAAGACGAATAGACGAATAGCAAGTATTTCATGCTATACTTGTTCACATTTGGTAGATGCATACTATATTCTGGAGCTGTAATTGCAACAAAAGTTCCTTCCACAAAGTATTAACTCGGGGAGGCCAAATACAAATACATGCCAAACCTAAATTGGTCCCATTCCCATCATAACATATCAAAAAGTACATTGAAGTGGGTGATTGTAATATGAAAGTGTAGGAATGAATTACTTCTGCTGTATCATTGAAGAGAGTGAAGATCTGGCTGAGGAGGAGACCTGTGATAGCCGCTTCATTGAACAGACAGATAAGGGATACCGGTGTGCCATCGACGTCCCAAGTGTTCTTTACAAGTAAGTCATGAACAAAATGCCCCAACCCACCCCCCCAAACCTTGTAAAGGAAAACTTTGTTTGTGTGAGCAGTTGTGTACTGTGAGCATGTTCTCATTTTATTGTTATATAGATATATCATTGGGAAAAAAGGAGAAACCCGTAGACGTCTGGAGTTTGACACCAAAACCTCTATCAGCATCCCAAAGCCAGGAATAGAAGGACAAATCGGTGAGGATAAACATCAAATCTGATCATTCCGAAGCTAATTTATCAGCTAAATATGCCATCTTTATGCATCTCTTTTTGCTTTTAGTTATCACAGGTGCCCAAAAAGCTGCAGTTTCCTCTGCGGTCACTCGAGTGGAGGTCCTTGTGGAGAGTTTCCGAAAGAAACAGCCCTTTACTCACTTCCTGTCTTTGCCTTTGAATGACTCCAAAGTTCAAGAGGGATTCCAGACATTTAAAGATGAGGTGTTGCGACAGTGTTCACAGGTGCTCCAGACAAATACAAACAAGACAAGGGCCAGCTGAAGTAGTTTTAAATTACTCCATTGTGTGATAATGAATGAATCATGTGTCACCTACTTTACAGGATCACGGAGTGGAGGAAAGCATCTTTCAAAACCCTGCAAAGCTTCATTTGACTATTGGAACCTTAGCTCTGTTAAATGACACAGAAGTGAGAAAAGCATGTGAACACCTCCAAGAATGCCAAACTTTCATCAGGTAGGGGCTTAAGAAGTGACTTTATCAGGCCAGGCATGCCACATATCATGATCTAGTTGCTTTTATTGCAACCAGAAAAGTAGGACCTAAAATAAAATCATACACGATATTGATTATTATTATTTGACTGAAAATTTGAGTTATCTTGAAACTGTAAACATTCTAAAACCTTTTTACAAGTTCATACCTGTAAGTGCCCAGTGCCTAGTTGCCCCATAGTAGCCATATTGGTTGTTTATTCATTTATTTCTGCTCTTGATTAGGGACATCACTGAAGGAAAGCCTTTGCCGTTGGAGGTGACAGGTGTAGAGTACATGAACGATGATCCAGCCATGGTGGATGTCTTGTATGCCAAAGTCAATGTTAAAGATGGATCTGACAGGTTAGTATTTCAAAGAATTACAAGTCTTTCAGTGTGCTTCAGTCTGTGTTTTAAATTATTATTATTTTTAATTTGTTACTCACTATAGGTTGCAGACTATTGCAGACCGGCTGGTGGAGCATTTTGTCTCTGTGGGGCTGATGGTGAGGGAGTGGGACAGAGTGAAGCTGCATGGCACTGTCATGAACACACTGTTCAGAAAGGACTCTACGGGTAAATATTATGAATGCAATCTCGTGACAGCTTGATATTAGCTCAGTCACACACACTGCTTTCAATTAAACAAACAGTTAGCGAACATGTTACTATGTGTTTGAAGAGTCACTAAGCAGCCCTTATGACCACTTGTCTTATATTGTGTTTCTTCTGCCACCAAAACCACTCCAACCAGATCAGTTTTGTCTCCTTTCCGTGCATAATTTTTGCCATCAGGTTAAAATGTCACATGGTTCAGTTGAGATCTTTCTCATTAACAATTCTGATAAAAAATTCAGTCCGATTTCATCTGACTGGCATTTTGGGAGTATGGAGATTTCTCATCCTCCTTTCATATAGCCACATGTTTACCATCTCTCATTCACTTCATTTTTACCTCAATGTTAGTAAGTAAAGGATCTAGGATACGTCTGTCTCGAGTGGCTCTTGAAGCCCTGACTTCAGCCATAGTCCACACCTTGTGAATCTCCCCCACCAAGTTCTAAAATGGGCTTTGCTTCATAATCCTGTTATCCCTGTTGCATGTGCACCCTTTTTTACACTTTTACCTTCCTCTAAATTTTCCACCATTGTCATTGGATACAGCACTCAGAATAGCCAGTCTTCCCCAGGATAGAGTTGGTTATAACATGCCCATAACATTTTCTATTGGTTTTATGTAATTTTCAAATTTCCAAAGAAACTTAATTTTGGGTTTTCATTGATTTGATCATCAAACAAACATTTTTAAAAGGAACTTTCGCGTGTGAAATTTATAAATGAGCTTAATAAATAAACTTTTTAAAATATATTCTAAATTTATTCAGATGCTCCTGTATGTAGTACATGTTTTTTTTAACCCTGATGTGACTCTTAAGGCATAAATACATGTGATTCTGAAAAGAAGCTTGCTCTTGAGTAAATTTTAAGATTGTTGTGTGATTAGTGTGGCTTCAGAGTTTATAAAAAGCTGTGTGGTTTTATGAGATGGTGTCCTCAGGAAGTAAAATATCACATTTTCTCCCCTTGATAACAGCTATGCAGTGGCTAGATTAAATCGGTCATGAATAGAACCGTGTCTTTTCAATAAACTGGGATGTGTAGAAATAAACTGGTATTTTCAGTTTTTCAATTTACCACAGCTATATTTTGAATGACCACCACACACTGAGTCCTTCTGACCATCACACTCAATGTTTTGTATGTTATCTGTTAGTTTTACGGATATGCTAAATGACATTGCGAGAACTTTTCTGTAAAACTGACCAAATTCAGAACAATTTACCAACATTGATTCATAAATCAATATTTGTGATGTATGTTTTGTCCTTAGAGGCCTCACCTAACACCGAACGGGACAACTGGACGTGCTAGTCTCATTCTAGCCATCTGTTTGTCCGGAACATACTTTTCCAATGTTCCCTTATTATCTTTTGGCTCAGATTGAAGCTGGAGTGACCGCAAAGCTGAGCCTCAAAACAATTAGAACAGCTAAATTGCCCAGAGAGAAATAAGGGAGGTACTTCTCTTTTTGGCGTCAGAGCTGTGTACGTGCACAGCGCACTGTGCTGCTTTCCAGCTACTCCCACAATGCCTTCATACATTTTGCTCATGGATCCAGTCCAGCAGCAGTTCTCACATTCGCAGCAGACTGACCAACAACAACACAGCACAAGCAAAGTGGTCTGCCACTGCTGATCGTGTTTTCAACCACACTGTACGAACCTCAATGGTTGTGTTTTCCTTAGTCCTTATTTGGTGATATCCTTTCACAAACGAATTTACCTTGACATTCAATGGGTACTTTTGGAGCTGCAAGTAAACATGTTTATTGCTTCTCTGAGATAACTTATCAAAGTGTTTTTCCTTTTTATTGTTCTGTTTGTCCATGGTGTTTTTCCAGTTGAAGACAGGGGTGGAGCAGGAAGAAAAGGCATAAGTGAAAGGGAGGCCTTTGATGCCAGAAACATATTAAAGGTTAGAGGGATTATATTAGTCTCATATTACAACCAGATTAATACTTATAGTTATAAATGTTCATAACGTAATATTGAATTTTTTTAAAATTCATAACAAACCATGTGGCTGTTAGATAGTTTATATGTATAAAGACATGAACTGGATACAGAAACTCTATTTCAACACCTATAGATGTGTAGCATTGTAATGCATTTGGATTCAAGTCATTATTAAGATTTTCCGCAGCGGTGGCAAAGTCCCATAAGAGTCGGCTAATCGGCAGCTCTTCTAAACCTGATCTTGTTCTATTGGCGGAGCAGCTTGTTGCTCTGCCTCATTTCTATTACATTTTTCAAATTGTTCTTTGATTTGAGACCCCGAGTGAAATAATACTTGCAGATTAGTCGCCATGTGAAATAAGTGAAACTGTTTGATCGCTTTAAAGGTCAAAGCGTTCAGTTTATTTATGCCCACAGTTTTCCTACTTGTACCTTCAAATTAGGTCCTGCTTAGTTCTTTTAGAACCTTGGAAAAGTGTTCATACCCCTTTAATTGTCACAGTTTTTGGCACCTTACAACCCCTAATGTCAGTGCATTTATTGGAGCATTTCATGTGATAGACTTATACAATATGGTGCATAATTGTGCAGTGGAAGGAAACTAATATGTGGATTCAATGGTGTGGAGAAGTACTCAGCTCCATTTAACTATGATACTTCTGAATAACATCAAGTATAAGCAAGGTTGTTTAAATATAAATGAAGAAAGACCTTCATGAAGACCAGAGAAGATGACAGACAGGTCCAGGGTCAAAGTTGTGAATAGTTTAAACCAGGATTAGGCCGTAAAATAACTCAAGTCTGATGAAGTTCTGTTCAATCAAAGAGTATGATGACACATCTCCAACCCTACCAAGACATGGCTGTTGATCTTGAACTGAGAGGGATTGGAAAGGAGAGCATTCATCAAAGAAGCAGCAAAAAGACCCAGGGTAGTTCTGGGGTACTTGCAGAAGTTTGCAGTTCAGATGGGAGAGTCTTCCATAAAGACAGCTTTTAGTTCTGGACTCCACCAACCTGGCCATTATGGTATGGTGGCAAGAAGAAAGCCAAAAAGGATGGGGGTGGTCATACAAATCCACTCCACACTTTAACACATATAACTCCACATATTTTTGGTGGTGAAAGATTTAGTACTTAGCAGTTTCCCTCCACTTCATGATTTTAAGCTAGTTTGTGTCAATCATCTAAAATCTAAATACATTGTTAGCAGCTAACGGGACAAACTGTGAAAAAGTTTAAAGGGTGTGAATACTTTTGCTAGGCTCTGTAGATGTTAAAAAATAGTTTTTGTTTAATTGATACCCTGAGCTGTTTGCAAATAACAATGACATTTTTAAGCCTGAAAAGATTATTTTTTCTTTTTGTTGCAGAAATTTGGTATTTATAGTTTCGGGGAGCTTGAGCTGAGCACTGTCCAGCTGTCACAGAGGTACTCAACAGACTGTACTGGCTATTATTCATCTGCTGGGAGCATCAGCTTCTCATAACCTTCATCCCAGCTGAGCAACATTCTGAGGTGGGTCAGTTAGGAAAACAGTTCTGGAGCAGCATACAATTGCAGTTCACGACTCTGACCTCTAGGTGGCGGCATATATTTGATTATATTTAACTTGGCTTTTAAGATGTGGATTTGTCAACACGTCAAATCTAAAATATTGTTTTCATTTGAAAGGAAATCAGCAGAAAACAAGGGAAAGCTTACATCTGCATAAAATATGTACTTCTGCTGTATTCATCAACTATTTTTGTCATTATCTGGAAGATGGAAAATATTAATTTTTTGCAGGATTAGGATTGTTGTTAAAATGAAAGGTAAAAGAAGACATAAAAATTAAAAGTAAAATGGCCCTATCCTTTTGAAGTTTAGCTTTTTGTTGTTGTTTCATAATGTGTCAAATATGAAGTGACTTACCTTAAACAGATTAAAACAAATACTCAAATATGTATAAGCTCAGCAAATAGCGACGGCGATGGTCCAAATTGTTTGAAGAAGAAAACACATATTGTGTCGGAACAGAAAGCTGGTTTTAGTTGTTGAAACTGTATCTGACCCGGTATAGTGTCATCCTCACGCCACTGAATGTCATAGCCCTGTGTAACACACTTCCCGTCACCTCACTGAATGTGTTAATGCATCACAGACATGATTTATTACACTAACCAGTCTTTTTATACCCCATTTTTCTTTTTAAGGAGTCCTTCCCACATGAACTGCTGCAACTTTGCTCCCACTGCCGTCTGTTGAATGTGTCATTAAATACAGACGTCAGACAAAGAGCAGGGCTTCTTGTTCATGCCATTTCCCCCCCCCCCTTGCTTTCCCCTCAGCTGGTGGTTCTCTCTGTTTAGCTTGCAGGAGCGTGATTGCCAAGCAGCCAAAAGTTACACCAGTAAAGTCTGAGGGCCCTCTTTGTTCACTATGCCATCCTTTGCTGCACATTTCAGCAGTGGCTTGATTACATTATTTTACCCTCTGCTGTTGAGGTCAAGGAAATTTTGTCTCTTCAGAACATGAGCTTTCCATGCATGACAATTTAGTGTCATAAAATAAAACATGTTTATTCAGATCAACAAAGAGACCTAATTAGGCACACTTACTCTCCAGACAGGTTGCTTGTTTCTGGTTCAAGAGTGCACATTTAGAGTGGCACCACTTCCAGGTAGTACATGCATAGATTTTTTTTTTCATTTAGGGCTGAGTAAATAGAGCTCAGGAGCACACAAAGGGAGAAGCAGAGAGACTCATGATTTGCAATTTAATTAAATGTTTGAGGACTGTGTATTCTTGTCTCTTTTGGCAGGGACATGATTAAAGATGAGTTCCACAGATGTCTGCACCAAAGACGTCTTAGGGATCATGTTATACTTGAGCACAGAGGCAGATGTTATTATTTTAAAAATATGTATTATGTTTTGAATCTTTCAGTTAAACTGCAATCTCCCACTTGGTGTTATTTCTTAAACCAAAATGAAAAAAATGGGTGATATGTTACTGGGGGGAAAAAACAAAACGTTTTGTTTGATGTTTTTGGAATCTTATTTGCAGATATTCACACTAATCTACACGACTATCTTCCTTTTTTCATAGAGCAACATTTTACTACATTTTGGTTTAGCGTAAGCGAGTTACCAGTATCAAGGTATACCAAATAAGTGTCTTTCTGAACTGCCCTTCCGAAGTATTAGTCATTTTAATCAGATTTCAAAAAGAGGAGTGGAATGACGGCATTTTGGAGTGTATTTGGCCAGAGCAGCCCCTTAACTCCTATTGCTGCACACTGCTGGACAGCTGGCCAAAAGAAAGTAACATTTTTCTCTCAGTTACAAGAAGGACAAATTTGGCTGTTTAAAAAGATTTCTAGTCATATGAAACACAGATGATAATGATTTTGAAACTAAAGGAGCGCAAACACTTTTGTAAAACTACAATTTGCAACCAACAAGTGGCAGGCATCAGCAGCCTACTGTATTCTCCAACTCCTTAGAGGGCCCAACTAATCATCAAGTTATCATAAGCTTGGTATTTATATTCTATAAAGAGCAGAATGACAAAAAGAGATACTCTGCACAATAAGAGTTTGAAAACAAATACAGAATGAAGTTGCTGGTAGTTAAACTTTTGTTTTTTTGCTTTTGTTTATGTATCAAAATCTTTAACAATTTCTTTTATTATTTTATTAGTCCTTTTGCTGTTAGCAACAGTAGGAAAATATAGTTTGTTTTTTTTTGGTTTTGAATAAAATCTTTTAGGTTATGTTATACACTTTTGTCCCACATTTTTGTTAATACAGTGAAACTGGTATTTTCACTGAATCTTGCCAAACTGTAAGAATCATAATCACTTATTTTTTTTACAAACCTTATCCAAGCTTTAGATTGCTTTTTTTCTAACTTCCCGTAGAAGCTAGCAATGTAGCAGTGCTAACATGAGCGTGTACATAAACAGGACGAGCCCCCGGAAGGTCTTGGCAGATGGCCGCTCGTACTGAGCCTGGTTCTGCTGGAGGTTTCTTTCTGTTAAAGGGGAGTTTTTCCTCTCCACTGTTGCTACTTGATTGCTCAGTATGAGTGATTGCTGTGGTTGGAGTCTGCATCAATGGGACACAACCTCAATTCAATGACTCAATGCAATCTGCTGGGATTCCTTGAATGGAAAACTTTAACACTGATTGGACTGTTTGTATGATTGTATTGAAATAACATTTCTTGTTGCTTGAGATGACATCTGTTGAAAATCGGCGCTATAAATAAACTGAATTGAAAACTATTACTTTTATTGTCCCCCTTCCATAACAAAGCTTCCACTAATGTTGGATATATTCGTAGCTGTAGTTTTTTTTTTTTATTGTCATAATGAGGCAGGCAGAAATACCACTTAATTAAGGTACTTCTCACTGACTTACATTTTTGCTAGTATCTCCTTCCATCTATCGGCTATAGCTACTTATCTTTGCAGGACAGCTGGTGCCTATCTCCGGTGGTCATCAGGCGGAAGGGAAGGGTGTTGGCGTCTCCATTTATGAGAATATATAATACATATACATTTTTCTGTTGCTTTCATTTAAGTATACATTTACGGTTTGAATTAGTAGGTATACTGACTAGGCACCACCAGCTTGCTACTCCATCCCTCTGCTTTTCATACCAATACAAGTTTCTACATTCAACTGCTGCAGAATGCAGGAGTATGCAGTACTGAATTTAATTGTGCTTTGTTTAATTCTACATTTTACTGAGGGTGATTTTTAATTAAGTAGAATATTTGAGTTTTTAGATGACGTTAGTGTTAATGATATTTCGTAAGTACTACTACTTTACTACCAGAATCGATTATTTTTGGAGAATCTGAGTGTATTTTGCCTCATTAATGTACACATTATTAAGGTGGAGGATTACCAAAAGGAATAGGAAGCAATTTGGGGTTTTTAGGTTAATTACTGGTCAAAATTTTTTTTGCACAAAATTAAACCATTTTTACGTCCTTGTCAGGATCGTAAGTGAAATATTCTCATGCTCATCCTTCTGCATACATTTATACAAGAAGGCACTCAGACATAATTAGCTCCTCCGCTTAAAATGTCATTGTTCCTTTATTTGTCACCAGTACAGATGGTTGTGCCAAGAATGTTACAGTGCAGTATGTTAAGCTTCATGTCGGATCTATTACAGTAGACACTCACTCAACAGTGTTGACAACACAAGTCCTGCTGTTTTCTGGAAAGCTCTGACTCAGTAGTCTTTAACAGTTTCTGAAAGCTTCCCATGTCTTTATACATTCGGCACACTGATCTGAAACCTAGTCCGTGCACATGTAATATATTTAAGCCTTTGGTGTGATTTCTGACACTACATGGACGATGAACATCGCTTTATCTGTGAGTTTTCGTAATGTTTTGTCTAATCTGGGAATATGTTAAAATGACTAAATCTTGTCGTTGACATCTGTGTGGTTGAGCTTCTTTGTGCACCAGCCAACATGCGTAGTTTCTGTCCCTGACACGTCTCACCCTAATTAGTCAGTTTTGTTCTAACTGCAGTGTGCAGATCTGATACGACCTCCAAAATCTGAGGACAAGCTTGCACAGCTTTCAAAAAGCAGTATAAATTAGATGTGTGTACTGTGGTTGTTCCTTTTGATCTCCATCTGTTTTTCTAAAGTTGTAATGAGGTGGAAGATGCTGATTTTAATAAAAAATTAGTTAGTGTAGGAACTGTACACTACAGCACTGTTACGCTTTTCATGCCTTGTGATCTTTTCCATAGGTTTTCACCTTACAATCATAGACTTCCATGCATTCCGTTAGAATTGTATTTAAAAGATCTAAACCAATTAGGATATAATAGTAAAGTGGAAGAAAAAAATTATACCTTGTTTTATTTGTAGAAAACTCTCTCTTGTTTTCATTTAGTATAAATCCAGATTAGTTTATTCTGGAGGCTGAAGCCAAAATAGTTTTAGCAGGGCCAAGACCAAGGATGACCGCTATTGTTTTGAAACAACTCCAACTTAAAAACGTCAAACTTTGTCATGAACCACTAAACCAAAAATTGGTATTTACAAAGTTAAAGATTAACAAAAAGAAGTAAAGAAATATAACTAAATATAATTTACTTAAACTATTACAGTATTTTTATTTACACTGCTATGCTTTTATATCAATTACTTTGAGAGGAAACACTTTGTTCTGTTCTCAGTACATATTTCACATAAGGAAGATTATTGGTGGCACACCGCCTCCTACCTCCATTTCCTGTATAAATATTCATCGGCTACAGTGTAAATAAAAGAAACTGTAAAAATTAATTTTTTTAAAAAGCCAAAGAGACACAGGTCACTCTGTATCATTTAAGAGGCAGATGAAAGATTAGGAGAACTTCACAACCTGGCCAGAATTTATGCAAATCTAAAATTCAACAACACATGTTCAGAAACCCTGGTGGGATAAGAAAGCAGAAGTGCACTTTGGTGTTGGGCGAATCTAGAACTATCCCCTTAAATGATTTAGCTCAACAAGATCAATGTTATTTTATCTGGATACAACAAAAAATACAACAGCTTTATTTTTATTAGCCTCTTTGTTGGATTTTGCTCTTCAGTCGTCCTTTCCTGCCCTTTGAAATTCACACTAACCATCATGTCAGTAACAAGTGCAACAGCCTTGATTGGCAGTCAGGGCGAGAGGGGTGAGAGGGCAGGTGATTCATGCAGCAGCTTATCATTCAGAGTGCTGAATCTGAATTTCATACTGAGGCCTCCTGCAGCTGGCCACATCCGCTTTATGCTGCAGTCATGTTTATTGGAAAGTGTTTAAACAGTGCTACTGCACTCTAATGCTTTTTAATCTATGCTTCCCCAAACTGGTCCGGTATCATAATTTGTTACATCTCGATTATTGTTCATGCCTTAAAATGTTCACAGTCCTGAAGAAATGCAATTTGGATCAGTTTTGGTTCATTATGCAGATATCTGCCTTCCCTGCTCTCTGATCTGCTCAGAAGCTGTACAATTTTAAATATTTGATTTGCTTGTTAAATGTTTTTATTTTAAGTATAAACACACTCCACACGACACCCGAAATCGTTCACTATAATTATGATGTTCAGAACTTGTATCTGGTGCTGATGCAGAGAACAACCCACTCATCAATTCTGAGCTTGTTTCGGACTGTTGGGAGTGTTCTCCTCTAACGGGAAAGCTATAAAAAACACTTCAGTGCAGGAGTTACAGGGCTGTTACTGGAAAAGAAGCGATGCCCCGTGAGGATCATCGTTTTTATCCTTCAGTTGTATTTTCTTTTTTCTCTTTCTGGCAATATGCTTCGATGGTGTCCTCAGCTCTGCAGTTCACCATCAAATAAAAACAAAAATGTTGCTCCAGCAGGTATTCCCATAGGATCAGCAGTTGTTTTTATTTCACAAGCAAAATGCTTAACTGCACGGCAAGGAGAAGAAACAATCCAAATATGTTGTTATATGTTGCTGATGTATTTGCACAATGGTATTTAAGCTCAGCCTTGAAGCACAGTTTTGCGTCTTTGTAATCCTAAAGTAAAACTGCTGTGGATTTGTCTCATCTATTCCAAAAGAACATTTCCCAGAGGTGATAATGTTTAGCAGTTCAAGTGTTAGCAAGCTTCTGTTTACTCTGTGTTTAATTGGAGAAGCTGCTGCACTTTGTTACACATCTGCTGCTGTAAGCTGCCTGCAGTGCGAAAAACAGCCGCTTCAGTGCTCAACAAACAGTGGCAAACTGCTGTCACAGTGCTCCCAACTAACTTTGCAGTCTTAATAGCTGTGTGACCCAGTTTGAAACCCATTGAATTGAATCCATATGCATTTCTGGCAGCTTCGTTTACAGTTCTAAGTCACTTGAGATTACTTATTAAATACCTCCAGACGTAGTTTATACACTTCCCTAGATTCGGAATAACCTCTGATGTGATTTTGGATCGAGGATTTTCATCTCAAGCTAGACAGACTTTTCTTCATGCAGACTTTTTATAGTTTGGGTCCCTTTAACAGGCTACAACTTCCTCGAACTGAGAGAGAAATTGTAACCTTTTTTTTAGCTTTTAAGTTTAGTACGTAATAACTGCACATGCACCTGCATCTTGCAAAAGTATTCACACACTTTTAACTAACATTTAATCGTATTATAAAGCCAAACTTTAATATTTTATTTGGATTTTATTTGCTAGACCAACAAAGTATCGCTAATCGTATTAATGAATGCTATCGCAATTGGGATGAAAAACTAAGATTATTTGTAGATTAATAAAAATCAATAGCTTTAATGTCCAAATGTGCTCTGATTTTGTGTTTCAGGTCTCTGTTGGACCCAGCTGGACAGAAAGTGATGCTGGCTGATGAAGAAACGATTGAAGGACCAAGTCCCAACAGATCCAAGCGATGAATGGAAGCATGCACTCAAATTGTTTGTTTTCCTGCATTGCACACCACCCACCCCATAGCTTTCTGTAATCATCTGGTGTTTACCAGGAATTCTTGTAGAAATCCTCAGAGCATGTGACAATATGAGCGACTGTGATAAGCTGAAGAGCTCATCGGGACTGTTTTGAGCTGCTTGTAAAGAGAGGAAGGCGATGTGTTGTTTACGTTTGTAATACGGGGGGAATATTTCCAGATAAGAAAGCCTTTCAAACTGTGCCACATACCGCCTTGTCTGATGTTAATAAAAATATTTTTCCAGCTTCTGCTTCTTCTGTGAAAACTTAATATGCTTAGTGAGGGGTAGATTGGATTTATTAATGTGTTTGAGCGAGGGGAGACAAACTGGCATCAAGTCAAATTGTTTACTTTTAAGCTCATTCTACAAACACGACTCCTATCTGTAGATGTAAACCATGCAGAGCTACTTTCATGTCTAATATAAAAGATGCACTTCCTGTTTTGATGGATGTGAGCAATGTCTTTGCCAAAAATCATCACGAATCAGTCTGAGTCTGTAACATGGCATTCAGTTGTATGTGCACATAAAAAAGGAATGTGGACTACCAAAAACTGATGAATGCATATTGTGCCTACTTATGACTCACTTTTATGTATTTCTAAAGAGTATGTATGTGTGTATGTGTGTGTGTATGTGTGTATGTGTGTGTGTTTGTGTGTATATATATATATATATATATATATATATATGATAGCTGCTTTTGTTGCACTTTCATTGTACTGATGTGCATCAGTTATTCATTCATTTTGACTTAAATATATGACAGTTCTCTATGATGGAATTAACATTTTTCCAATTTCAAAAACAACTTTTCTAAAAGAAAATCTTATTCAGGATGTTTACAAAAAGTGGGTTTTATAGTGATTTATATGTAGATTGGCATGTTTCTGTGCAACTAATTAAATGCTTTGTTCTTGTCAATTAGATCGTATTTATCAATTCAATTCAAAAATACTTGATTGATTCCAGAGGGAAATGAAGCGGTGTTGTAGCTCATATAATGTATAGTATACATATAACATATATACATATTTATAGTAATATACCATCAGATCAATCATCCATCCATTATTTGTTTTTATCCAATGGCACTGGTGTCTGTCTCCAGCGGTCAGTGGGTGAGAGACAGGTCACCAGTCCATTGCAGGGTAGATCAATCATATACACAGATTTAAATTTGGTTACACACATTATATTTTGCACTTAAAGTTCTAATACAGTGATGTCAAATTCTGCTTATAATGCAAGTTGGTGGAAATATTTCTATCCAAGGAAGCTCAATATTTTGCAATAAGTCCTGACTTGGAGCATGAAAAGGAAGAAGTCGCTTTTAACAATAAGAAACCTCCAGAGGACATGAACCGGAGTAAATGAATTATCTTCTAGTGGCTTTATCTAGGAGACAAATACAGCTAAACAGATTAACAATGAGCTAATAGTACAATTATTTGAAAACAGCATTCATAATTACTAGTGGTTCTACTCCTTTCTTCCTCTGGATGACAGAATTCCTTACACTATCTCTTAGGGGGAGCTCATTTGCCTACAGAGGAAGCTAATTTCAACTCCTGTTAGTATTCAGGATCTCGGTTATCTCGTTCGTTCAGTCATGATTAATAAACCCATTTTCTTGTAATTTTAAATAAAGAATTGATATTTTGTGCTTGGACCAATTCTTTTTGCTATATATATGCTACCAATTGGTAAAATCATTTAACAGCATGGGATGCATTTCCACAGCTATGCTGACGATACACAACTATATTTATCCATAAATCATGATGAATCCAGCCAGTCAGATAAATTACAGGCATATCTGGAAGACATAAAAGCATAGATAACTCAAAACATTTTGCTCTTAAATTCTGACAAGACAGAAGTTGCCGTCTTTGGACCAGAAGCTCTAAAAAAGAAACTGCCTAGTCAATCACTTCATCTGAATGGTATTAAATTGGCCTCCAGTAATAATGTAAAGAACCTCGGCATTATGTTTTACCAAGACATGACATTCAAATTCCATATAAAACAGGTTTCTAGGATTTTCTTCTTTCACCTCATGAATATTGCTAAAATTGGAAACATCCTGTCCAGGAGTGATGCTGAGAAACTAGTCCATGCATTTGTTACCTCAAGGCTGGACTACTGTATTTCTTTACTATCAGAAAGTCCACAAAATGCAAATAAAAGCCTTCAATTGATCCAAAATACTGCAGCAATAGTTCTGATGAATATTAAAAAGAGAGATCACATTTCTCCTGTTTTAGCTTCCCTTCATTGGCTCCCTGTTAAATCCAGAATAGAATTTAAGATCCTTCTTCTTACATACAAAGCCCTTAATAATCAAGCTCCATCATACATCAGAGATCTAATTGTTCCATATGTTCCCAACAGAGCACTTCGCTCTCAGACTGCAGGTTTACTTGTAGTTCCTAGGATTTCTGAGAGTAGAATGGGAGGCAGATCTTTTAGTTATCAGGCTCCTCTCCTGTGGAACCAGCTCCCAACTTTAGTCCGTGAGGCAGACATTCTGTTTACTTTTAAGGTCAGGCTCAAACCTTTCCTTTTTGATAAAGCTCATAGTTAGAGTGGTTTAGGTCATCCTGAGCTATCTCTGTAGTTATGCTGCTATAGGCTTAGACTGCTGGAGGAGAGACTTACCAATTTTCTTCACTCTGCTACTTTCTTTTCTACTACTCTCCAGTTGCATTACTGGCTGTTATTTCGGCTGTTAACATTGTTTTCTCTCAGTGATTTTTTCTCCATAGAAGATACACCTGGTCTGGTATCCTGCTTGGCTGCAATGCCCTGTTGGACGGGGGGCATTGACTGGGATGATGCTCCCAGTAACTGAGCATCCCCCGAGTCCTGTTATCAACTTTTTACTTTCTTTAATATAGAAAGTACTCTTATATCAGATCTTCTGTTCTTTCTGTTTCTGCTCTGTCTTCTCAAACCCCCAGACGGTCGTGGCAGATGCCCACTCGTACTGAGCCTGGTTCTGTTGGAGGTTTCTTCCTGTTAAAGGGGAGTTTTTCCTCTCCACTGTCGTTACATGCTTGCTCAGTATGAGGATTTGCTGTGGTTGGAGTCTGCACCAACGGGACGCAACTTCCAGTCAATGACTCAATGCAATCTGCTGGGATTCCTTAAACAGGAAACTAACTAAAACTTTAAACTGATTGGAATGTTTGTATGATTGCACTGAAATGACTGTTCTTGTAAAATTCTTGAGATGACATCTATTGTGAGTCGGCGCTATATATATAAACTGAATTAAAATCGAATAGTAATGTAGCTATTTTGTAGACATATTGGACAGCCAATATAATCTGCAAAGTGGAATTGGACAAGCAATGCTCTATAGATCATTGTCATGATTCCCTTTCACTCCACTTCTTTTTTCTCAAAAAATAATCTATAGAGATAATTTAATATTAGGTTATTTCAGTAAAGCACTTTAAAAGCCTGAAAATTCACATTTAAAGTTGAAAATGTAATAAAAGAGTTAATTTGACATTACTAAAATAGTTGGCTCATGAGTTATACTTGGATGCTTCTAAAATACTGGCGTAGCTTTTCTCAGTGTTGCAAACAGCTCAAAACTGAGTTTCCAATTTAAAAATGTGAGCTTTTTTTATTACTTTTTAAACAGCTCTACCTTGCAGTCAGTGATGGACTGCAAGTGATTTCAAGAGTACATTGAAATAAAAATCCAATGTTAGATAACTGTGCTCTGTTTCCAGAATCTCAATGGGAAATCTTTCTGCTACACTCAACTGATGTAAAACTTGCTAAAGATGGATCTGAGAAAAAAAATACCGCAAGCACTGCAGAAGCCTTTGGGGCCCTTGTGACAGTATTTCCATCCATCCATACTTCCATCCATCTATCCATCTATCCATCCATCCATCCATTATCTGTACCCGTCCATTTTATGCAGGGTTGCGGGGGGGGGGGGGCTGGTGCCTATCTCTAGCAGTCACGGGGCGAGAGGCGGGGTACACCCTGGACAGGTCGCTAGTCCATCACAGGGCAACACAGAGACATACAGAACAAACAACCATGCACACACGCACACACTCATATCTAAGGGCAATTTAGAGAAACCAATTCACCTAACAGTCATGTTTTTGAGCTGTGGGATGAAGCCAGAGTAAAGACAGAAAGGCTAGGATTCGAACCCAGGACCTTCTGGTAGTACTGCACCACCGTGCAGCCCCTGTGACAGCATTTCTCACCATATAATTCTCACAAACTAAGCAATCAAGAATTGAAAATAAAGGTCTTGGTGGTTGGACAAAATTTTTTCTCAGATGTGCTGTAATATTTGTATTTTACCTCTTGAACTTCTTCACATTTGCATTATAACTACTGACATCAATGCATTGTTGAAGATATAGGGTATCCAGATCACAGCTGTGAAGCATTTCTTAGGATTTAGTTTTCAAGGAAAGTAAAAACGTTCCTCCGTTCCCAGAGTACATGCTAAAGGGACAAAAAAGTCAAACTTACAAGAGCCCTTGGTAATTGTGTGTGTTCTCATTTCTAAAACTTGCTTTCTAAAGTGATTTAGCAACTCAAAGTGTCTCATAAACATGTTTTCTCTGCTGTACTTGCTTTTTAGGGATTCCCTCTGGAAATATGTATTACTAAGGTCAAGACAGAGGTTTCTCAGTAATATTTAAATTCCTAAATTGTAAAAAAAAAAAAAAAAACAATCATGAAAAAGTGACCCAATTCAGCTGTGTGATCATTAATCATCAACGTTTAGCATCGTGCTTTGGTCAATGTGCCCTTTTAACTTGTCATGTTATATTATTTTTTTGTGTCTGCATACTGCTTTACACTTTGAAATATTCTCCTCTTGTCCTTGCTTCCCTGTTCTGCAGCTCTGTATGCTCGTATAAAAGAAACCCACATTTGCCACATCAACAACTTTGATGCAAGTGTCAAGACTTAGTTCTGCCAGCTAAGCAGCACGACAGAAATGTGATCCTGCACCCAGCTACTCAACCTTGGCCAATATCGGTAACCTTAAACTTAAATGAATCCGAACAGGGAGGGTGCTGGATTAGGTTTATCGTCATAAGGGATGAAATGCAGAGAAGAGGAGAGGGCAGAGTTAAGGGAAGCAGCAGGAATGACGTGGGGAGACTCAGAATGATGTGCAGGTATCGTAAATCTCTGTGGGTCATAAATTCTGGATAAAAAAGCCTGAATGTATTACATTTTGTTATTCGCTCACCTCCATACTCTAAATCTCAACACCATTTGGTACAGTGCAGTGAAATACTAATCTAATCTGACTCATCTGCACTTGGCCCACTGTCCTTTTTATGTCCCTTTTATTGTTGTTCTTAAGGGTTTGTGTGCATGGGAGTTGGGATGGAGGGAGGGGGGTATAACTGTGATCATGCTTTTAAATCTGTGGGTGAGGGATGGGAATATGGTTTATGTGGGGTCATTTTAATCTGTAAAGCACTTTGAGTTGCAACTCTTGTATGAAAATCGCTTTATAAATAAAGTGTGATTGATTGATTGATTGATTAATCAAACAAACACTGGTGTTGAACTGCATATTGGATGACCTTTAACCCCCCCCCCCCCCCCCCCAATATCAGACCAATATCAAGAGCAATCTTATATTATTGTGGTTACATTCATAAACACACATTCTAAAAACTGATAGAAAACTTGGGTGATTTTTCTTGCCTAGTCCTGGGTCAAATATGGATGGATCCAGCCCTGAACTGATTTTACCCCATGGGTTTGATTCAAGGTGTGATCTAACATACTTGGTTAGGTTGTCAACCTAAAAATAGGCTAAAGTGAGAGATGTCTATTGATAAAGCCAATGTTAGACATCTCTGACATAAACCATAATAGTCAGATAAAAATAAAAACCCATAATCTTAAAACACTAGTAATATATGGGTTTAAACTAAAGAAAAAAATTATACAAGTTTTAGTTTGATTGATAATCATTTTTTGATCATTTTAAAATAAAGACAACACTTGTCAAGCCTTATAACCCTTTATTGACAAACTAAGTTTGGATTGCAAAATTCATACTCAATGTATAACATGAAGCATATATTTGCTCTGCTAAGCACATCTTTTCTTAAAATTCAATTCAATTCAATTCAGTTTATTTATATAGTGCCAATTCACAACAGATGTCATCTCAAGTCACTTAACAAGAAGTCATTTCAATACACTTATACAAACATTCCAATCAGTTAAAAAGTTTCCTATTTAAGGAATCCCAGCAGATTGCGTCAGTCATTGGCATGAGGTTGGGCCCCGTTGATGCAGACTTTCCAACCACATTACTCCTTCAGCAATCCCTCATACTGAGCAAGCATGTAGTGACGGTGGAGAGGAAAAACTCCCCTTTAACAGGAAGAAACCTCCAACAGAACCAGGCTCAGTAGGAGCGGCCATCTGCCACGACCGTCTGGGGGTTTGAGAAGACACAGAAGGAACAGAAGATCTGATATAAGAGAACTTTCTATGTTACAGAAAGTAAAAAGTTAATAACAGGACACAGTGGATGTTCAGTTACTGGGAGGATCATCCCAGTCGATGCCCCCCCTCCAACAGGGCATTGCAGCCAAGCAGGATACCAGACCAGGTATATCTTCTATGGAGAGAAAAACACTGAGAGAAAACAAAGTTAACAGTCGAAATAACAGAATGTACTGTAATACAACTGGAGAGTTGTAGGAGAAAAGGAAGTAGCAGAGTGAAGAAAATTGGTAAGTCTGTCCTCCAGCAGTCTAAGCCTATAGCAGCATAACTACAGAGATAGCTCAGGATGACCTAAGCCACTCTAACTATAAGCTTTATCAAAAAGGAAAGTTTTAAGCCTGGCCTTAAAAGTAAACAGAGTGTCTGCCTCACGGACTAAAGCTGGGAGCTAGTTCCACAGGAGAGGAGCCTGATAACTAAAAGATCTGCCTCCCATTCTACTTTTAGAAATCCTAGGAACCACCAGTGAACATGCAGTCTGAGAGCGAAGGGCTCTGTTAGGAACATAAGGAACAATTGGATCTCTGATGTATGATGGAGCTTGATTATTAAGGGCTTTGTATGTAAAAAGAAGGATCTTAAATTCTATTCTGGACTTAACAGGGAGCCAATGAAGGGAAGCTAAAACAGGAGAAATGTGATCTCTCTTTTTAATATTCATCAGAACTCTTGCTGCCGCATTTTGGATCAACTGAAGGCTTTTAATGGCATTTTGTGGACTACCTGATAGTAAAGAATTACAGTAGTCCAGCCTTGAGGTAACAAATGCATGGACTAGTTTCTCAGCATCACTCCTGGACAGGATGTTTCTAATTTTAGCAATATTCCTGAGGTGAAAGAAGGAAATCCTAGAAACCTGTTTAATATGGGATTTAAATGTCAAGTCTCGGTCAACAATAACGCCCAGGTTCTTTACGTTATTACTGGGGGCCAATTTAATGCCATCCAGATGAAGTGATTGACTAATCAGTTTCTGTTTAAGAACTTCTGGTCCAAAGACGGCAACTTCTGTTTAGACTGTTTAGTTTAGGGTCATCCATGTTTTTATGTCTTCCAGACATACCTGTAATCTACCTAACTGACTGGGTTCATCAGGATTTATGGATAAATATAGTTGTGTATCATCTGCATAGCTGTGGAAATTTATCCCATGCTGTCTAATGATTCTACCAATTGGGAGCATATATATGGTGAACAGAATTGGTCCAAGCCCAGAACCCTGTGGAACTCCACAGGTAACCCTTGAGAGTGAAGAAGATTTATCATTTAGATGAACAGACTGGAATCTATCAGACAAATATGATTTAAACCAGCCTAGTGCTGTTCCTTTGATCCCTGCAACATGTTCAAGCCTTTCTAAGAGAATATTATGATCGACTGTGTCAAAAGCAGCACTGAGATCTAACAAAACCAGAACAGACACAAGTCCATTATCTGAGGCCATGAGAATATCATTAGTAACCTTCACCAGTGCTGTTTCAGTGCTATGATGAGCTCTAAAACCTGACTGAAACTCTTCAAACAGCTCGTTACTGTTTAGATGTTCACAGACTTGATTTAGCAACAATTTTCTCAAGGACTTTGGATAAGAAAGGAAGGTTAGATATAGGTCTGTAATTCACTAAGTCATCTTGATCAAGGGAAGGTTTCTTGAGTAAAGGTTTAATTACAGCTATTTTAAATTCCTGTGGTACGTATCCGTTTACTAAGGATAGATTCATCATATCCAAAATGGGGCCAGGAACCAAATGGAACACTTCTTTAAATAATTTGGTTGGAACTGGGTCCAACATACAAGTTGAAGGTTTAGATGAGGCTAATATTTTTGATAATTTCGAAAGCTCGACTAAATCAAAACAGCCTAAGCACGACTGAGGTTCTACAACCAAAAATAGGCTTAGCAGAGCAAACAAATAACATTAAAATGAGAACAAATTTGCATTGAAACTTAAATCAAAAATATATATTGAAACTTAGTTTGAAAATACAGATTTTTAAGATCAGTTCTTTGGTCAAAGTAGGAATGTTGAACACAGCTGCAGTATGTTCAACATTCGTACCAACATCAACTCTCTGACTAAATCATATAATGTGTATAAGGCTTTTATTGAAATACAGCTAAACGTAGCAAATAACTCACTTTCAACACATAACAGTGCATAAATGTTTCCTGTCTAGATTGATTACCTGACCAATTTTATGGTCAATGTGTGAAAATTGAACATGTCGAGCATGTCTAAATACAGCGATAATCCGAAAAGCAGCTAGTGACCCATTGTCATTTCAGAAGAGCTGCAGAGATTTACAGCTCAAGTGGATGAAGGACAACTGTTAGAAGTAGATTACTAAAATCTCCATTATGGAAGAGTGATAAAAAAAAATCATATAAGTTGTAGATAAAACACACAAAGTTGCTCTGGTCAGATTTGACCAAAACTTAAACTGTTTTGGCCAACATTCAAATGCTATATGTGGCCAAACGCATATAGCAGTATACCCACCCGCAATGTCCTGAGTAGATTTGTTCTTGGGTATAAAATTCAGTTTAATTCCGGCTGAATTTAGTCAAGACAAACACAGCACTTTGTTATGAACACAAAAAACAGGAGTGTGGCACCATTATGCTGTGGGAAAATCTTTTCTTCCAAAGGCACAAGGAAGCAAGCCAGAGTTGGACAAAGACCACAAACATAAAACCAGAGTTGTAATGGAATTGTTTCTATTCCTAATAAAATAAATGGAAGTTTGTGGTTCTAAGATGACAAAATGTTAAGGGGTATGAAAACCGTTGCAAGGCACAGTATTGTGTACAATAATTCGATTTCTGTCAGAAAACTAGGTTTAATACAGTATACTAGTTTTTTTCCCACAGTCTTTGGGTTTTCATTTGTCATTTCTTCATTTTAAAAGCCAGCATGAACCACAAATAATAAGTTTTACCCCGACACTGAGTGTTCGACTAAATGACTAATCTTCAAAAGGCAGTGAATTAATGCTATAGTAATTGTGAGGTCGAGTTTCTATTGTCAAACAGCCATATCACAAGCTTTTCCCCAGTGCACGTTAAAGACCTGCTTGTCGGTATAGTTAGCAGAAAAATAAGGATAAGGATTAGTTTGAAACCTCTGAAGTGAAGCTCTTACATTTCTCTCTCTGCTGCTAATGAATACAATTAGAATGAAATCGAGCTCATTTGAAGCTAAATTGGACCTCATTTGCCTCTTGGCCTCATGGGAGTCTCACCCTTCAGCAGTGTGGGAAGACCGGTTGGGCCATCACTTCCTCAGTTTCATCATATTTTCTTTGCTCTTTGGCTAAGCTGTAAAAATCAGTTCACCTTCACAGGCATAAAGGTTTTGTTGAATAGCCTGAAAGATTTTACATCAACAAGTCACTGTTCCAAGTTCATGATTGCTTTGCAGGTTAACATTCCACTTACAGGTGCATCGCAATAAATTAAATACAATCGAAAAATTCATTTAATTATGTTGTTCAGTTCAAAAAGTGAAACTCACATGCAAACAGAGATATTTTAAGTATTTACTTCTGTTCATTTTGTATGGCTTACAGTTTAGGAAAACTTCAAATTCAAGTTCTCAGAAAATGTTAATATTATATAAGACGAAAACATGTTTAAATACAAAAATGTCAATGCTGAATAATCTGGGTGTTAATAGATAACTTTATGCAAACTTATTTAATGGAAAGTTGAGTGGAGGGATAATTGTAGTTAAACGGTGCAAAAGCAACAGGGATTCCCACAACCTTAAGTGGATTGTGAAGCTAAACTCATTTGAGAGTTTGAGGGAGATTCAAAAGGTGTGAAGTACACATGTAATCAGTGCTTTATGAGCCACCAAACATAAATAATGACAGAAGTGTTTTATCAAGAGTATAAAATCCTAATCCTTACTCACCAAATCCAGCTCTGGCTGATTTCAGAGTGATCTAGTCAAAGTCCAGATTTAGGTATGAGTTACTAGTGTGATATCCAATGGGGCTTTTAACTCAATTCATTTCAGTTTATTTATATAGCGCCAATTCAAAACACATGTAATCTCAAGGCACTTTATAACACATTTCAATTTAATCACACATACATTCCAATCAGTTTAAAAGTGTTCAATCTAAGGAAACCTAGCAGATTGCATCGAGTCATTACAACAATTGTGCAAGGAAGCATGGGCCAAAATTCTTCCACAAAAAGTCCTCCACAGTGATTTAAGACTCATCCTTACCTCATATGCTTGATGCTAGCCACAAAGCGTGGCACAGGCAGAAATTAGGTTTAGAGGGATATTATTTTTTATGTTTTAATAGTTTTTCCCCCATACTAAATGAATCTATCACTCAAAAACGGATTTTTGTATTTACAAAAAATATGTAATGATCTAAAACGTAAAAACGTGCCAAGAAAAGCAAAAAACAAATCTGCATGGGGGCAAATGTTTTTTTTTCTCTCTCCTGCAAAAGTTTCCATTTTTGAATTGAACAGCTTGAATTCATGACCCAATCCCATGATGATATTCTAATGTTTCAAGATCCACCTGTGTGCCTCATTTGCAGTTGAAGGTTCCGCTTGTGAATAAGCCTTTGAAATAATGAAACAAGCTAAAATAAAGATAGGCTACTGGAACTCTTCTTTGCTTCCCTCTCTCCCTCCCTGCCTCCCTGCCTCTCCTCCTCCCTGCTCTCTCTCCTCTCCAGTCAATGTGTTGCGGCAGCAGGAATCTTGCGTGCGGCTCAGTGGCTGGGGGACAGCGGCAGCAGCAGGAGCAGGATACATCCAAAACCGAGCTGACCTGAGCAACATGATGGAGGCTGTGAGAACCGTGGCTTGCCTGTACCTGCTGGTGGGCGTCTCGCTCCAGGTGGACGCGAAAAATGGGAAGGAAGCAGCGAAAGTCGGGAATTTCATGGAAGATGAGCAATGGCTGTCAACTATCTCTCAGTACAGCCGTAAGACCAAACACTGGAATCGCTTTAGAGATGTGAGTGCTGAATTTTCCCCTGCCTTTATAGCTCCGCACTGATGCACCTGGTGGGGGTAACCATGCAGCTTGTTTCGCTTTTTTGCGCAAAGTTAACTCTCACCCTAAACTGCACACACAGCCGTGTATTAATCCATATTAGTTTTTACGAAAAAAATATATAAAGAATTAGATTTTCATCTTTATTGATCAACCTGTAAGTCCGAATAAGCGCGCGGGAACAATGAATGAGATGATTGGTGTTTTATATATATTTTAATTGGTGTGTTTTATATATATATATATATATATATATATATATATATATATATATATATATATATATATATATATATATATATAGACTGCATTATATATATATATATATATATATAAATTTCATTTTTAATACTAGAAAATTGTATTCACCCTCAATGAACCGAGAATTTGTACAACTACCTCTAGTTTTAAATACAGTTGCAAGTCTTTTTGGGAATGTCTCTACTAGCGAAGCCCATCTAGCGACTGATATTTTGTCCATTCTTTGTAAAAGAGCTCAAGCTGCATCTGATTGTCTTTAAAAAGCACTTTTCAGGTTTTGCCACGGATTCCGAATTGGATTTAGTTCCAGGCGTTGACTGGGCTATTCCATTGGTGTTTTTTTTTTTTGTTTTTTTTTTTGGTGTCGGTATTGATTATGGGAACCCAAATTCCAACAGGACAGAGGAAAGTGCATGATGCAATAAGGTATCATAAACATCATAAGGAACAGTTCTGGGGATGATCTAGTCTAAATCAAAATGCACAGAGAACAGAACATCAGAAAGAACAAAGAAACTCAACAGAAAGGAATTTAATAATATAGAAATACCTTAATGACAATAACAAAAAACTCAAAATACACAATTGAGAATCAAAAACATAACACTTAGGGATCATGGCAAATATCAATATGCTTTGATCAAAACTCTGGCTTTATAGGGCTGTTGTCCTGCTGGAAGATGAACCTCCTCCACATTCTTAAGTCCTTTGCAGCCACTAACAGGTTTTCATCCTCTATTGCCCTCCGTTTAGCTTCATGCATTTTTTTTGACCAATTCTGAACAGCTTCCCTGTTCCTGCTGAAGTAGAGCATCCTCGCAGCATGATGCTGCCACCACCATGTTTCACTGTAATGCAATGTGTCCTTTACATAGCATGCAGCAAACTCAAAATACTTTTTATAGCTTTCTTTGAACAATAGCTGTCTTCTTGCTGCCCCTTCCATAAGAGCCCTATCTGTGCAGTGTATGACCAACAGTGTATGACCGAAAACTCTTCTAACTGATCTGTGGATCTAATCTAACTTTAATTGTCATTCTTTCAATAGCTGTGAGTGAGCAATTATCAAAAAACAAAACAAAAAAACCCCCAGAAACAAAGGCTTAAAAACATCTGTTGGGGTGCTATTAATTTATATGCGTTTCACTTAAGTTACTGAAATAAATGGCATTTTTAATACTATTCTAATTTATTGACAATGACTGTATATGTTGACAGTACATTTTAAGAAAATCCTAGTATTTAACAATCCAAAGGTAGAAAGAATGTTTTTAGGTGTTGAAAAGGGAAGTTATACCAAGTTGTGCTGTCACTTGCCTGTAATCTTCTAGAAGGAATTGTCTTGTACTTTGTTGTGCTTAAGTGTTTTGACAAGTGAAATTTTCTCTTTGGAATCATAAATTAGAAATTCAGCTTAAAGTATTTCAGGGTATAGCCTGATGTAAGGTGACCTTAGTGTGACAAAAAACCTGTCAACCTGTAGCATAAAGTGCATGTTTGAAATCTCTGGAGAAGCTGGTGAGCAGGTCTCCCATCCATGCAAGATTCCACCTTAACATCCAGCAGCTGTTTGATCTCACTGCTGGGAAATATCAGCTCAGACAGATAGTCTTATCAGTGTCTGCCAGAGAAAATTTCTAGCGTATTTTACTGGCTCTGGTGCTACGTGAGGGTGCTCACGATGTCCGTTCACCTGGGTCTCAGGAGAATTTGTAATTGAATCGCAAATCTGAGCCACCGTGCAAATTTACATATCATCCCTCCTGGTGTTTGGAGCGGTGTGCCTCACCTGTCTGCTTGGATGAGCGTTTGGCAAACTGAAGGGTTAAATAGATTTGGGATGAGCCCCCATGGTGGGGGCTTCTGGCAGTATACCCACCCGCAATGTCCTGAGTAGATTTGTTCTTGGGTATAAAATTCAGTTTAATTCCGGCTGAATTTAGTCAAGACAAACAGGATTTTTGGAACATTCTGACTGAGTGGCTCAGTGGGTCAGACTATTTATGGTCCTTAGTGACAATCGTAGGTTTAAGAGGAGATGCTTGTACACCTGCATCTAAATAAATTTGAATATCATTTAAATGCTACAATATTTCAGTTAATCAGCTCAGAAAAAGTGAAACTTATCTTTTATTCTTATTCTTATTTTATTATGTCCTGTTTCAAGTGCTTCATGCAATATTTGTATTTTCTGATAAATGGAATTTTGAGTTTTCATTAGCTGTAAGCCATAATAATAATAATAATAATAATAATAATTATTATTATTATTATTATTATTATCCAAATGTACTGAAATAAGGTTAAGTGTGTGTGTAATTAATCTATAAAATGTTTGTTTTACTTTCTGAATCCAGTAAGTGAAACAAATACATAAAAACATAATTTTTTTATGATATTTTGGTTTATCGATAGGCTCCTTTGTGTTTGAACCAGGAAGTATTTTTAAGAGATAACAATGAAAGCTTTCCTCAGCTAAAAAGTTGCATTTTTATCTGTCTTTGCCTGCCTAAATTAATGTTACCACCTATGAGCCATACTAAAAATCAGTGATTAATCCCATCTTAGAAAGAATTAAACTGCTACATTTATTTGTTTTGAAATGGTTATTGAAGCTCTCCTGCCCCAGTAAAAATGTAGAATTATCAAAAACAGAGTCCTTAGCTAAAGTCATCTTCAAATACTTGTTATAGGTCTACTATCTATAAAATCTACTGTATATCAAGTGCATGGTGTTTTGTAGGGGTGTGTATTGGCAAGAATCTGGTGATACAATATGTATCACAATACAGGGGGTACATACGATATATTGCGATACTATGAGTAAGACTATATATTGTGATATTTAAAATTTTATTTAACTTTAAAAAAAACTGTCACAGCATTCTTAACACTCTAACCTGTTTCATACTTTAAGACATCCAGTTTTAGTGCTAGATCTAATTAATCCACTGGAACAATGAAGGTGAAAACAGCCACCAACTAATGGTCGTACTTTTAATTTTACTACAAAAATTACTGTCATGATTAACGGTTCCATTCAAATTCTAAAAAATAAAATAAAAATAAAAATCAATACATTGCTTTTGAATATCGATACAATATTGTGACATAAAATATTTCTTACATTCCTAGTGTTTTGTATAGCCTCTTTTTAAAATTGAGTATTTTATTATGTTTTGCCTGCTAAACAATGAAAGTATTTTCAGTCTTACGGTAATTTTTGCATTGAAAGAGAGACTGTATTGACTCCTACAAGTCTCTGTCTGTGTGAAGTGCTCTGTGTGCTCCATCCAATTCAATTCAATTTAATTCAGTTTATTTATATAGCGCCAATTCACAACAGATGTCATCTCAAGGCACTTAACAAGAAGTCATTTCAATACATTTATACAAACATTCCAATCAGTTAAAAAGTTTCCTATTTAAGGAATCCCAGCAGATTGCGTCAGTCATTGGCGTGAGGTTGGGCCCCGTTGATGCAGACTTTCCAACCACAGCAATCCTTCACAGTCCCTCATACTGAGCAAGCATGTAGCGACGGTGGAGAGGAAAAACTCCCCTTTAACAGGGAGAAACCTCCAACAGAACCAGGCTCAGTAGGAGCGGCCATCTGCCACGACCGTCTGGGGGTTTGAGAAGACAGAGCAGAGACACAGAAGGAACAGAAGATCCGATATAAGAGAACTTTCTATGTTACAGAAAGTAAAAAGTTAATAACAGTACACAGTGGATGTTCAGTTACTGGGAGGATCATCCCAGTCGATGCCCCCCGTCCAACAGGGCATTGCAGCCAAGCAGGATACCAGACCAGGTATATCTTCTATGGAGAGAAAAACACTGAGAGAAAACAAAGTTAACAGCCGAAATAACAGAATGTACTGTAATACAACTGGAGAGTCGTAGGAGAAAAGGAAGTAGCAGAGTGAAGAAAATTGGTAAGTCTGTCCTCCAGCAGTCTAAGCCTATAGCAGCATAACTACAGAGATAGCTCAGGATGACCTTAGCCACTCTAACTATACGCTTTATCAAAAAGGAAAGTTTTAAGCCTGGCCTTAAAAGTTAACAGAATGTCTGCCTCACGGACTAAAGCTGGGAGCTGGTTCCACAGGAGAGGAGCCTGATAACTAAAAGATCTGCCTCCCATTCTACTTTTATAAATCCCAGGAATTACAAGTAAACCTGCAGTCTGAGAGCGAAGGGCTCTGTTAGGAACATATGGAACAATTAGATCTCTGATGTATGATGGAGCTTGATTATTAAGGGCTTTGTATGTAAGAAGAAGGATATTAAATTCTATTCTGGATTTAACAGGGAGCCAATGAAGGGAAGCTAAAACAGGAGAAATGTGATCTCTCTTTTTAATATTCATCAGAACTCTTGCTGCCGCATTTTGGATCAACTGAAGGCTTTTAATGGCATTTTGTTGACTTCCTGATAGTAAAAAATTACAGTAGTCCAGCCTTGAGGTAACAAATGCATGGACTAGTTTCTCTGCATCACTCCTGGACAGGATGTTTTACAGTAACATCAATACCAGGTGTTTGCTTCAAAAGTCCATAGCTTTAAAATTAAGTTAAGTAACACCATACATGTTGTCATGGTGTACTTTTGTATTTTCATGGTATAGCTGAGCATTCAGAAATATGCCAGTGTTATATTTCTGAGTGATCAACAGCCAAAGCTAAAGTCTTCAATGGATTCTTGCTCCTGCTAACAATGTTTTCACATTTAAATGTACAAGAAAAGTTATTCTCCTGCTTTATAACTTTAGTGTTTAATTTTTAATGTCATAAATATTAATGAGTAATGTTTCAGCTGCTCTCTGCACAGCAACAGCTGTTCACCATATATATGCTCCCAATTGGTAGAATCATTAGACAGCATGGGATAAATTTCCACAGCTATGCAGATGATACACAACTATATTTATCCATAAATCCTGATAAACCCAGTCAGTTAGGTAGATTACAGGTATGTCTAGAAGACATAAAAACATGGATGACCCTAAACTTTTTGCTTTTAAATTCTGACAAAACAGAAGTTGCTGTCTTTGGACCAGAAGTTCTTAAACAGAAACTGATTAGTCAATCACTTCATCTGGATGGCATTAAATTGGCCCCCAGTAATAACGTAAAGAACCTCGGCGTTATTTTTGACCAAGACTTGACATTTAAATCCCATATTAAACAGGTTTCTAGGATTTCTTTCTTTCACCTCCGGAATATTGCTAAAATTAGAAAAATCCTGTCCAGGAGTGATGCTGAGAAACTAGTCCATGCATTTGTTACCTCAAGGCTGGACTACTGTAATTCTTTACTATCAGGTAGTCCACAAAATGCCATTAAAAGCCTTCAGTTGATCCAAAATGCGGCAGCAAGAGTTCTGATGAATATTAAAAACAGAGATCACATTTCTCCTGTTTTAGCTTCCCTTCATTGGCTCCCTGTTTAATCCAGGATAGGATTTAAGATCCTCCTTCTTACATACCAAGCTCTTAATTATCAAGCTCCATCATACATCAGAGATCTAATTGTTCCATATGTTCCCAACAGAGCCCTTCACTCTCAGACTGCAGGTTTACTTGTAGTTCCTAGGATTTCTGAGAGTAGAATGGGAGGCAGATCTTTTAGTTATCAGGCTCCTCTCCTGTGGAACCAGCTCCCAGCTTTAGTCCGTGAGGCAGACATTCTGTTTACTTTTAAGGTCAGGCTCAAACTTTTCCTTTTTGATAAAGCTCATAGTTAGAGTGGTTTAGGTCATCCTGAGCTATTTCTGTAGTAATACTGCTATAGGCTTAGACTGTTGGAGGAGAGACTTACCAATTTTCTTCACTCTGCTACTTTCTTTTCTACTTTTAGAAATCCTAGGAACTACAAGTAAACCTGCAGTCTGAGAGTGAAGGGCTCTGTTAGGAACATATGGAACAATTAGATCTCTGATGTATGATGGAGCTTGATTATTAAGGGCTTTGTATGTAAGAAGAAGGATCTTAAATTCTATTCTGGATTTAACAGGGAGCCAATGAAGGGAAGCTAAAACAGGAGAAATGTGATCTCTGTTTTTAATATTCATCAGAACTCTTGCTGCCGCATTTTGGATCAACTGAAGGCTTTTAATGGCATTTTGTGGACTACCTGATAGTAAAGAATTACAGTAGTCCAGCCTTGAGGTAACAAATGCATGGACTAGTTTCTCAGCATCACTCCTGGACAGGATGTTTCTAATTTTAGCAATATTCCGGAGGTGAAAGAAAGAAATCCTAGAAACCTGTTTAATATGGGATTTAAATGTCAAGTCTTGGTCAAAAATAACACCGAGGTTCTTTACGTTATTACTGGGGGCCAATTTAATGCCATCCAGATGAAGTGATTGACTAATCAGTTTCTGTTTAAGAACTTCTGGTCCAAAGACAGCAACTTCTGTTTTGTCAGAATTTAAAAGCAAAAAGTTTAGGGTCATCCATGTTTTTATGTCTTCTAGACATGCCTGTAATCTACCTAACTGACTAGGTTTTTCAGGATTTATGGATAAATATAGTTGTGTATCATCTGCATAGCTGTGGAAATGTATCCCATGCTGTCTAATGATTCTACCAATTGGGAGCATATATATGGTGAACAGCTGTTGCTGTGCAGAGAGCAGCTGAAACATTACTCATTAATATTTATGACATTAAAAATTAAACACTAAAGTTATAAAGCAGGAGAATAACTTTTCTTGTACATTTAAATGTGAAAACATTGTTAGCAGGAGCAAGAATCCATTGAAGACTTTAGCTTTGGCTGTCGATTACTCAGAAATATAACACTGGCATATTTCTGAATGCTCAGCTATACCATGAAAATACAAAAGTGCACCATGACAACATGTATGGTGTTACTTAACTTAATTTTAAAGCTATGGACTTTTGAAGCAAACACCTGGTATTGATGTTACTGTAAAAAATGCTTGGACTGCTTCTTAGTTGTAGCAAATGTCTATCAGAAATCCCGGTCAGGACATTCCTAATACACCGTGTCAGGTAGGACTTTAACTTATCATTTACGTTGTCTGTTTTTTAGTGTTTAAAACATGAGAAGGATTTTAAATTGGTGTGAAATTCCTCTTCAAACCAAAAGATGTCACATAATATTTATCTCATAAAACCTAAAAGCACCTAAAACCTCCCAAGTTTGGCTTACTTTGCAGGGTAAAATTAAACACCAAATGGAAATTACAGAAGTTCCTAATGAATTCTTTTTTAAGTGGTTGTCAGACTTGTAGATTAAATTGACTTTAGTGCATCGGAAATCCGACACGCTCTTCTAAATGTCAAATGTGGGGAAAAAAACCATCTGTCGATCAGTATCATTAAAGTTTAATTAATCTACAGTGAATTTCATTTGAAAAGTCACAGTTGTGATAGGTTTTGAATGTCAGCGTGTTTGGTAAAATGCTGGACGTCATGACCTCTTCTTCAGGAAATGGTGGCATTTTAGTCAAGAAAAGTTCAAAAAAATCCATCCTCGTTATCAAACAAAACGGAAAGAAAAATATGTGGAGATGTGATGCTCTGAACAGATGGGTTTGCTAGCTTGTGCTCAGACAGGACTGTAATTTGCTGTCTGGGGCATTGAAATACACCATCTGAAAAGTGAAGGTTGCATTTGTTTGCTGACTTGGCAAACATGAAGTGTGAAAAAACAGATAGCTCTGTGATATATCTACATAAAATAAAGACAGGGGTGAAAATAAATCCATGAGGACGTTATACACATCCATCCATCCATCCATCCATCCATCCATTTGACTCTTGCTGAGGAAAGACATTACCTTCCTTTCCTGGGGTATGAGGTTGTAGCAGGGGGAGGTTACACACTAGAGTTAGTCTGCCTCTGTCTTTGCAATGTCATGGTTCCTAAGGGGTGACTCAATTGCAGTTATAAGATCCACAGCTGAACTGTTATTTCTGCTGGAGATATGGCAAACTTTAGTGCATAGGTTTGCACAAAATAAATTTGAATGTAATCTAATTCATTTTTAAATACTGTATATATCTAAGTGTTTGATATTTCTATGGTTTGTATGGTATATTTGGGTGAATCTGTTCAGAAGCTCATGCCATTGGTCACGTAAATGAGTCTGTTTTTACTGCCAGCCAGATTCTCCCATCTCTCTGAGCATTGCAGATAGGCACCTCATTAGGAAGCCCTGCAGCCTCTTAGCCCACTATGGAGCCCTGTTTAAGGTTTCCACCTGCTTTCGCTCAGAACTCCTCAGTGATAGCCATGGTTTTTATTAACAGAAATGTATACGATCTTTTTCTGGTGGCTACTCTGGTCTTTTAGCTATTAAAAAGGATAACTAATGTTATTTTGTTATTAGTGCATGGAAATAACATGATTTGTACCTCTATAAATCTTTCTCTGGGGGCTCTATCTACCTCTTGGTGTATTAACATGCAACATTGTAGCATAACATATTGACATATTTGTAGTGTAACCTGTCTTGCCTTATATATATATATATATATATATATATATATATATATATATATATATATATATATATATATATATATATATATATATATATATATATATATATATATATATATATATAGTGCATTGATTTTTGATAAAAAACAGCCCGAAACACAACGGGTTTCATATATCTCAGAGACACTGGTGATAGTGTTATATATTCAGATGTTTGGAAGACTAATCAACAAGATCAATTTCTCATGTCTTGTTAGGAGCTACAACGTTTTGAAATGTTTAATAGTTTTTTTAACCTGGCTCCAGCCCCTGACCAGTTGTATTCTTCAGCAAAGACTTGGCATGGTTTTTGGGTTCTAGAGTCAAGGACTTACTGGACCAAAGATGGTTATTTTTTCAACAAAGCGGTACTGCTTAAAGCTTGTAATAGCGCAAATTCTGAACACTGTTATTGAGCCCATCTTAAACTCCCAATCATCTGTTATTTCTTATGGGACTAACCTGTTATCCACATGAAAAAGCAGATTTATGGCACTAAAAATGATTCTTTCTTCAGAATCCGACCAAAGTGAAGATTTGCGTTTTCTCCTTTTGAAGCGTTTTCTTGTGGACAGAAATAACCAGAGTTTTAGGTGTCGTAACGTCACTGTCCGTCACTGTCCGCGACAAAAATGCTCCAACATCACTTGTGTGACCTGTGTTTACACTCAGAAATAGCATTTATGCCCTCAGACCTGTGTTGGCACTATCGATTGTCCAAAACCCTTTTTGCTTTCTTTCTTTTACAAGCGAAATTACTGCTTATTTAGAAGTTAGAAAGTAGAAGGTTACTCTGAGTGGATATGATTTGGGGGAACTACTGCCCTCTACAGGTTTGGCATTTCTATGAACAATTCATTTAGGTGTGGAAGGAGTTTTAATTTAAAATGAGGTGGTGAGAATATTCTTTTTTTTTAAAACCCAGCTACATGTGTACATGGCCTAATTTCTCATCGATATCATATTTGTATTATAAATAAATGTTTGCTAGTCATGTTACTTTCTCAAATTTTGTTCAGATTATTCAATCTTTTAACTTCCAAGCAGGTGTTTGTTATACGGTTTAAAGTTTACTCTCTAAATTATTTCATAATAAAAAGAAAAGTGCAGGATGAGACAGAATTTATAAACTCCTTTATCTAAGTTACCTGGCTGACCCCAGTGGGATATTTATATTTATATATATTAAGTTTTGCATTGTTTTGCTGGAAATCACCTAAAAATATATGTGCACAACATCCTTTAGTTTCATTTTTAGGTCGGAAACAATTTGGGTCCTGGGTTCTCGTTGGTACCTCCATTTCTGGGTTAAAGAAATCATCAGGTTGTCCGATTTCATTATATTGTTTAGAAAAGAGATATACTCAGAAATATTGATCTATATGCTTATATAAAATAGTTAATTTTGTGAGAAATGGTCACTCACTTTGTATGCATTACCAACCCAAACAACCAATTTAAAAAACAGATTAAAGGCTTGATACACAAGCTCTCTTTGTTTGATATTTAAATCTTTTAGAAAACAGAAATCCTGTGTTGTTACCTAACATTATTCTCCTGAATTCTCTGAATAACTAATTACCTTTTAGTTAGACTCCCATAAGCAGCCTCTTTCATACACATTATTTATGGCATGCTCCTATAAATGAGACAACATCAGTGACTTGTTCTCTGACCCTTCAACAGGTCGTTCCTGATTGAAGTCTTGATAAATTGAGGACCAGGGACGGCTCTATTTTTCAGCAAATAAGATGCTGCTGCATCTTGACAGTGAGCTCTTTCAGCTCAAAGAGCCGCTGTCAGTTGTGGGTTTTCAGCTCCTGTAATCACACTCCACCATTTATTAGCTTCCCGCAGGATTTATGCTTCAGTGCTAATGGCCACTGTAATTACGGATATGAAAAGTTAGAGCACGGAGGATGTATGCAATTATATGAATATTATGAGGCCTCTTTCCAGTCTTGATAGAGTGTCGGAATGCTGGTTGAAAATTATGTTGGGAAAAACCGTGACACTTAAATGAGTGGATAGTTTTCTGAAGATCGACCTGTCAAATCAATTATTTGCGAGATTTCACTTTTTTACAAGCGAAAGAGAGGGAGAGAAAAGGAGGTACTGTTTTCTTTCCACCACAAGCGTGGGTGGCTCTTAATTGAGTGCACACAGTGCTCCTGTAGAGAAGCCCCCCCCCCCCCCCCAGGTAGCAATTTCTGTCTCACAAAAAAAACAATCCTTGAACAAAAGGAGAGAAACATTTAGGCCCTGTAAAAGTATTCATACTCCCTAAACTTTTCCAATTTTGTCGTGTTAAATCAAACTTCAATTTATGTACTTCCGGACGTTTACGAGACAAGTATTTGTTGTGATAGGACAATTGTACTTTAATACATTTCCTAATTGAGCCTAGCTGTGCTGACATTAGTGTTAAAGCACACGAATCAGCAGCGGAATTATCAGCAGCAGCAGCAACGGCCTGAGTTCCATCTTTTTCAGCCGTTAACTTCGATGTGAGTTTCTGAAAATGTCGGGCTGAATAATTAGCTGTTCCAAGGCTCTTCTTCTGGCTCCATTGTTCATGCATTATTTATAGTGGCATCTGCCTGAGTTGTCTCAGTACTCGTGAAGCTCCCCTCTATGCCTTGCTGCAGGCAGAGTGATAAATACTGCCTCTCTGTGAATCTGTCTTCGCTTATAGCTGGCATGACGGCACACCCAAAATTTAATAGTTGATCCAGAATTTTGACAAACAAACATGGAGAACTAATTTATTGTTTTTTCATGAGCTGATGATAAAACATTGAATTATTTTCCTGCCTTATTTAGGAACTTTATAGGGTTTTCTGAGAGGCATTCAATTGCAATGGAAATCATAGTACAGAACTGAAAATAAAATCAGTTGAAACAATGACTTTTACTCTTTCCAAATTTTGTTCCTCTATTTGTGTCTAACTCAGTAAAACAAGAACAAATACTAGAAGTAATCCTAAATGTAATGGGGAAAAATATAATAATTGTTAAATATCTTAAATACAGCAATCGAAAACAAAATTTCTTCAAATGCAGATACCTGGAATAGAAAATGTAGATTGAATACTGCCGAGTTGTACTTGGCTAATGGTTATGGTGTCTTACCTTCATCTCCAAGCACACGTATTCCATGTGCCTACTCTTGGTCAGCTCGGTCAGTTGAGCATGTGGCTTCTCCATGAAGACGTCTATTATTTTCCATACATCATCAAAGGTTACTCTGATTTCCATTAAAAAAACTCCATCATATTGCAGGGAGCAAGAAATGCAGCAACATGGCTGCAGGGGTTACACGTGCAGTCATTCTAAAAGAATATTCTTTAATGAGATACATAGTTTTAAAGCCTTTACCATGACCTAAATACATTTTCATCTCAGATAGAGGTAAAATAAGGAATGCATAATTTTATAAAAGGTATCACAGTTTATCCTTAAGTGAGCATGGATGATTGTTATTAAAGGTCAGTGCAGTCCTCTGGTGCACTGTTCTCTGTATTCCAGGTGTTTTTAATATTGCCATTCTGATTTGAAGGTGTCCTGCACATATCTATGTTCTGATTAATTCCCCGTGGGTAAATATAATTTAGGGCAGCACAGTTTTACCTCACTGCAAGATGGAGCTTTGTAGGATCGTGGTCTGTTTAAATGTTATGTCTGGGTGTAGTCCACATAGATATGACTTTAATGTAATGACATAGAAATCTAATCAGTCAGTCTGACATAACTTTCAACACTCTACATGTTTGCAAAAAACGCATATAAACTACAGTGCTGTGAAACAGAATTTGGCCCATCTAAAGATTTCTTGTTTTTGCATTTTTTCCACAAATAAATGTTTAAAATCATATCTAAACCAACTTTGGTTTATTTAAAAACCCAATTACTGCCCTTGTTAAATCATGAATAAACTCTGATTAACCACATTTCTGTTGCTGAGTTTCAAGTGACACCCAGCCCCAATTACTGCCTGACCTGTATAACCTAGAAATAATTCAAACATAGCCTGTATGGCAACATGAGGTAGGCTAAAAGATCTAAGCCCTATGACTAACCGTGATGCCAAAAAGCAAGACATCATGCCCTAATCTAAAGAAATTAAAGAACAGATGAGATACAAAATTAGTGACATATATAAGTCTGAAAAAGGTTAGAAAGCTTTATATAAGCCTTTTGGAATACAAAGAACCAAAATAAAAGCCGCTGTCCACTGAAAACATTTAACACTATGAAATTACCCAGAGGTGGCTGGCCTACCAAATTACTCCAATAGTGCATCGATGACTCATCCAGGAGGTCAAAAAGGAAACCAAAACAATATAAGTACTACAGGCCATACTTATACAAGTATGTACAAGTACAATATACAAGTTAAGGTCAGTATTCATGATTTAACAAGAAGATAGGGACTTGGCAAAAACTGCATCCAAGGTAGAGTTCCAAGACCAAAACCACTGGTGACCAAAAACAACATAAAGGCCCATCTCATATTTTCCAAGAAACATCTAGATAATCCCAAAGAAATCAGGGGAATTATTTTATAGACTGATCAGACATGGGTGGAACGTTTTGGAAAATGTGTGTGCCAAGCAAACCAGCAAGTCTACCTCTGAAGGGCTCAAAAAGAAATAGAACACAATGGCTTTTGGAGGGGCTTTATGAAAGTTGGAACTTAAATCCTATTGAGATTCTGTGGTGTGACCTTAAACAGGCCTCCCCTGTGTCTGATTTAAAACAAATCTCCAAAGAAGAGTGGGCCGTAATTCATCCAAAGCAATCCATAACTCATTGCCAGTCATTGGAAATGGTTGCTAGCAGTTGTTGCTGCCAGGGCCAGTAATTAGCTGTAGGGGGATTTAACACATAGAGACAGATTGACCTGAAATGCTTTTTTCTGTTGATAAATGAAATCACCATTTTAAGCAGCTTTTTATATTTAATCCGATTATCTCTATCTGATCTTAAAATGTCTTTCATAATTTAAAAACTGAACGTGAGATCATAAAAAACAGGATAAATCCATAAAATATCTATGTATATACTTTTATGACACCAGTATGGATATTTAGATATCCAAATGCCAACATTTTGACTTTCAGCTTAGTTCAGCCAAAATGTGATCTGCAGCAGCACAGTACCATGGATGAATTGATGGCTTCAGTCTTAAATCCAATCCAAGAATAACATCAGCATGAGATCCAATGCTGATATTGGTTTAAAGTGGACACACCTCTGCTTAAAAAGCTTGGCTTATTTCTAACAGAGGGACCATTACCCAGCATAGGCTAGATAACATATCCAGGAAGTCAGGCAAGGGAGCACTAATAACTTTGTAAATTTCTCAGTCATATAATTACATCTCTACAGCAGGAGAAATCCAGCGTCAAAATATTTTAACCATGTATAAACGATTAAACATCTGAAGCAATTTTGGTATAATGCGAGCGACTAATAATTGCAACAGAAAGATGTGGTCTGGTCAGCTTAATTAGGCTTGCTCTGTCCAGTCTGGTTGAAAGTATGTGCGGCTACAGAAAGGCTCTTGGTGTGAAATGAAGCGCATTTGGGACAGCACAAAATTGTCACAGTAGGACCCTGGCACAACCATTACCAGCAGGAGTAAGCACTAATATTCAGCCACTGAATCAAACCATTAAGGCAGAGTAGGGGCAACACTCACAACAAAATGCTGTAAACTGTGGACTGCAGAGAGAAGATGGTGATTGCTGTATAATATAATAAATCTGAAAAAGTTATCTGAAATCAAACAAACAAAACCTTCAGACTTGCTTTTTAGGTTGTTTGTCAGGGACATTTAATTGCACATGCAGTACTGTGCAAAAATGTCAAACTCTGAGATGAGCAGCATCTATAAGAGATATATTTCTAAAACAGGACAGCAATCCAATTAAGATAACTGACACAGGACCTGAGGGATGCTCTATCTTTCATTTGAGTATTTTCTGTACCATATGCCAGGTTTTCAGCTGACAACTATTTCGCAATCTACTTAGTTGTGCTAAATGCAATTTTCTGTGTGTCAGGTTGTGTTGTCTTTTGTGTTTTTCGTAGATTTAGTGAAAGAAATGGGAACAAACTGGGTCTTTATCACAGGCTGCAAGAAACAGATTGTCTAAAGTTGCGATTTGAAATTGGTTCACTGCTCTGTTGCAGATGTAGGCATGCAGCCAAGATTCAATTTCATTAAAAAAGGTTCACGAACTGAGTCTAAAATCAGTGAAAAAGCAGTTGAAGTGTAGATCAAAAATGAGAAGATTTGTTGCAACCATGGACAGCTTTTGTCCAGGACTTCCCTGTATTTATCAATATCCATCAACCCCGACCAGCTTCTCTATACCTGCTCAAGAAACATTTCCTGACTGCATGATTATGCCACCATCTTATGTCACAGTAGGGAAGGTGAGTTCAGGCTGATGTGCATTGTTAGTGTTCCTACATTGTCCATTTCGATCAGAGGTCAGCACCCTTTTCAAATCAAAGAGACTTTTGCTTCCCGTTATTACAAAATTACATTTGTGTAGTGCATTGGTACCCCAGTCAAGTTCTGTAGAGCTGCTATCCTGCATCTTTTAGATGCATCCCTTCTCCAACACAAATGCATCAAATGAATGGCTTGTTACCAGGTCTCCACAGAGCTGAATGGCATGCTGACGGAGGGAATTCAGATGTGTTGGAACAGAGTTGCATCCGAAAGCTGCAGGATGGTAGCTCTCTAGGACTGGACCTGGGCACCCCTGGTCTAGAGCTACAAAAAAAGGTGAATTTGACCAATATTAAATAAATTAAATAAAAATGTATTTCAGTTTTCAGGCTTTATAACTAAATCTATCATCTATCTTTTGCAAAGGAAAAATACTCTTTTTTTGTAGAATGAGGTAAGTTTGGTAATCCCATTCCATAAATATAGAAAACAAACAAAAACAGGTAGCCTATTTAGAAATAAAAAGGACATAATTTGAACCAAAAACAAACATTAAATTGCTTTTAAAGGCTTTGCACCATGGGTGCCCTTCTGTTGTAAGAATTCTATGCAGATATTGCATCAAAACATCCATAAGAACTGCTAAAACCACTATTTCTTAATGCCTATATAGATGAAAACATTTCTTCTTGGCTTTTATAAGAGTCATAGCGATGGGGCCAAAGGGTCACATGTGGCTATGGAGCCGCAGGTTGCAGACCCCTGGTTTAGATGGACAGCCATGTCTTGATAGATTTACTGTCGTGTCATACTCGTTCCATTCCATTGATGGATTGATGAGTGCCCTGTGAGATGTTGGAAGGTTTGGATGTTGTTTTCTAACCTTGACAGGACAGCTGAGTTTATACTGAGATTATATTACACAGAGGTGGAATCTATTTACTAATTAGGAAATTTCTGAAGGAAATTGTTTGCATGGGATTTTATTTAGGGAGCCGAAGGAAAAATGCATGTGACACTTTCAAATCTTTTTGAGATCATGTATGATTTTTTCTTCCACTTATAATTGGTTTGTCCAGAAATTTTCTTAAAGCTGTTTAAGTTAACACATTCACTGTCTGGCTCCTACACCACGTTTGTTCAGCTAGTTAAAATAAAGAATGGCACAGGTCTGTTCAGACAGAAGAAACATAAAGATAAAAAGCCATATTTTTGTTCCTCTGAGATTTATGTCTTTGAAGTACAATGAAATTATGATCTGATGACTGCAGTGACCTTTTTTTGTCATCATCAGTCACAAATAGAAAGTATAGATGCAGTGTACACTTAAGTTGGCAAACACCACAGTGGTAGCTTTGCATGCTATGAATGCTCTGCACGGAGAGAGTAAGTGAATGGGAGCGATTATCTCAGTGGAGATGATTAAACCTGGAAAACAGCCTGCAAACATAGCTGTGTATACATTAGCCATGTGGATTTGTGTTGAATCTGCAGAGCAAGGTTGTCCTAAATATAATCATGTTTGCCTTGGGTGGTGTGGTATTTTTGATGAATGTCTTTTTGCTGTTGCCATTATTGCCATGAACTGTCAGGGGCAGAGCTCCACTAACTGCACGGCTAATCTAAGCGGTGCAGCTTTATAACTTGTATTGGGTAAAAATAGATATAATAATATAAGGTGCTTAGGTTCATCCTGTCATTGATACATCCTTTGCTCTAGGCCACAAATCACTCACTGTTGAAACAGGATGACAGGTACCTTACAATTAGGCCAGGCAGCTACAAAAGCTGAGGACATGCTCTTGCCTGGGGAGAAATGGGCTCTCTCACAATCTTATGTGTTCACACTGGACAAGAGGGGCTTGTCTGCCCCAGAGCTGCGTATGGAAGAACTGAGCCTCCTCTTTATATTAACTGTGCAATACAAGGAGGTGTCAAGGACGCACATAGAAAGCACTCTGATCCTGTACAAGTATGTTAGGCAATTGGAGGATGTATTTGTTTGTGTCCATGTCAGAGAGACTTGTCATTTGTTGAGCTGGCAGGGTAATGAATACAGACTACAAAGGGAAATCAGAAGGACCTTACTAACGCAGATCTTATTGTGAGGATACAGAGCAGAGCTACAGTGTTAATAGTTTTTTTTTTCTCAGTTCAAAGAACCTGAGAGAATCTCATTTCTGCATGATGTAGTCTTTTCTGGAGCCATAATGTGGCATCTCTATGTGCATCCCTGTTTTACTGTAATTTCCCCCCGCCGCTGCAGGAGATTAGCATTATCAGCAGCCACAACAACCCTATTTGTCCTCATTGCTATGGCAGGTGCGCAGAATTAAATGTAATCAGCCGGCTAGCATCTTTAACTTAGATGGCCCTGTGAGGGCCCTTTTTCAGAACCCTGTACCAATTCAGATGGTGCGCTTATCCAAATGTTCTCTTAACTGAGCTGGTGGGGTTTAAACTTCTGTCTGACAGTTTGACAAGAGCTTTAGTGGACCCGTCACTTAGTGGACATGTTCAAACAGCTTGCACATTTTTTTCAAATAAACCTCCTAACAACTTAAATCATGATTACAAGGTTTGATAAATGGTTGCAGTGTTTTATAACTCGCATGTTGACAATTCTAATGATATCATGATTGATAAATCATGATTGCACAGCTGCGCTGTATACAGAGTTTCTACACATTTTTCATGACAAAATTCCAAACTTTTCCAGGCACAAATTTCCAGTGTTTAAAAGATTAATACATCAAGTTAAAAAGATTAATACATCAGTTCACCATAACTTTAAGGTAAATATCTTTTTAGGATCAGAGTTTAAATAAAAAAACAGCAAAAATGGATGGATGGATAGATGGATGGATGGATCTCTCTTTTAGACAATATGATCGGGCTATTTAAGTAGATGTGTAGATCCAGTGAGGCTAAATATAAAAAATGGGCATATTTCCACTAAAGTGATCCGTAACCTTAACATTAAAATAGTATAGTAAAGTTGAATGACTAAACAAGTCCAAAGTCATAGGGAGGTAAAAGTTACATTATATCTCAAAGATATATTAAAAATATTCACATTATACTGTAGCTTTCCTTAGTATATGTAGTCATATTTTGAATAGTGCTTATTGTATTCATTAAATTCTGTTGTATTCAGCAATGCATTCAATGCACAGAAAGCGGGCTATTCTGGCTTTCAGAGATTACCTGATAAGTTTTTGAATACAGGGTTCAGTTCAAAATGTAAAACTTACAAGGTTTGTTGTTCTTCCTTGGAGCAAAAAAAAACATGTTTGTTCAAATCTATTGGAGTGGATTTTATTTTCCCAGCATCTCGTCGGCACATTCAATATTGATTGAAATCCTCTGAGTGAGGTCATTGTGCCAAGACCAAACATGATTTAAGTTCACTCATCTCTTTGTGTATGCTGAGAACTTTTTGGGGGATTTGCAGATCAATACACATGAGTCGAGTTTCCACAAAGTGAAAATAACCTACTTGCCAGATTCCGCTGTTTGTCTTATTGCAGGCTTTTCTACTAATACTGTATGCAGAGACACCGTGGCTCAGCACGTTAAAGACAGTCGAGCATAAGCCACAAGGTCCCTGGGGCATCTGTGTAGAGCTCAACCTGAAGTCTCGCCTCTTCTCTTTCTGCCTCTTTGTTTTGCAAACGAATTAGGGGTGGGGGGATGGGGGGGTGGGGGGGAGCAATAAGATGCTGCAGAGACTCTGTTGTTCCAAGGGTCTGCTTTGCTCAGCAGTGTGATTCGACTGAATCCATTTTTTTCTGTGCTGCTATATTCTCCAATTACTGCATCTCGCTGAGCATCCAGCACCTCGATTTGCCTGTGAAGCCTGCAACAGCAAAGTAAACTCAACCGCCGTTTGATCACTTCATCTGTAATTTTGAGACCGCTGCTGAAGGACTGCTGAGAAGAGTACGTTATTATTTTTTTTTTGTGATGCAACATATTGAAATCTCCTGTTATTAGCTGATGGAATCTCCTTTTATGATGAAAACACTATTTCTTTCAGGCCCTTTTTTATGTAACTTGCACATGAAGCATCTTGTGCTTTCATCACAGTTTAGTTTACCTAGCTGCATTTGTTTGCAGAAACTCAGACACCCTTAGTGTTGCTGCATTTTTGTGGTGTGCAAATGTTTTGGATGGATGCACGCTTTGCAGCTGCCCACTTTGTTGCTCAACAGAAGAGACATGCCCTTCACTGTGCAGATATGGCTGCTGATTGTGCTTGCACTGTACTGCATTGCAGGAGCCGTCTTACCTTGTGAAACATGTGTCCTTTGCTTGCAAGCCCCCGAGCAGTCCAGCACAGATGATCAATTTTATCTTGTTCTGTGTTGCTCAGCAGCAACTTAATCCCATAATACTTGGTTATTTGTTGCAATTGAGACTATGCCATTTTTCTCTGTGGGTTGCTTCTGTTGTCTTTGAAATGTGATGGAAAACTCTCAAACTTTTTTTTTATATCTGTAGAACAGTTATCTTAAAAACAATTCAATGCAACCACAGAGCCAGTCTCCCTCTGCTGCAGCAGCAAATTTTTTATCTTTCACATAATGTAGTGCAAAAACCATGATGTACAAGCGCATATTTAGGGGTTGCTGTGGTTTCTGTGTCTTTGTAAACTGAAAACAAAATGTTTGTACTTCACAGTGCAAAAGTGTTATAACCATTACAACCACAAACTTCCATATACTTTATCCAAAGTCTATGTGATAGACAAACACAAAGTAGTACACATTTGCAAAGTGAAAGGAAAATATGGTTTTCAATCTTTAATTTTTACAAATGAAGCTCTGAAAAGTGCGCACTTCTATTCAGCCACCTTTATTTTGATAACCTTAAATATCCTTCTTCTTCCGCTTATCCCGGGTCAGGTCACGGGGGCAGCAGCTTAAGCAAAGAGATCCAGACTTCCCTCTCCCCAGGCACTTGAGCCAGCTCCTCGGGAGGAATCCCACGGCGTTCCCTGGCCAGCCAAGAAACACAGTCCCTCCTGCATGTCCTGGGTCTTCCCCTGGGCCTCCTCACGGTGGGACGCGTCTGGAACACCTCACCAGGGAGGCATCCAGGAGGCATCCTGACCAGATGCCCGAGCCACCTCAACTGACTCAATGTGGAGGAGCAGCGACTCTACTCTGAGCCCCTCCCGGATGACCGAGCTTCTCACCCTATCTCTAAGGGAGACCCCAGACACCCTTCAGAGGAAACTCATTTTAGTCGCTTTTATCCATGATCTCGTTCTTTCGATCACTACCCAGAGTTTGTGACCATAGATGAGGGTAGAAACGTAGATCGACCGGTAAATCAAAAGCCTTGCATTTTGGCTCAACGTCCGCATCACTGCAGACGCCTTACCAATGTGCCTATTGATCTCCAGCTCAACTTTTCCCCTCATTCATGAATAAGACCCCCAGATGCTTAAACTCCTCCACTTGGGGAAGGACCCCATCCCCGACCCAAAGAAGACACACTACCTTTTTCCGGCTCAAGACCATGGTCTCAGATTTGGAGGCGCTGATTCTCATCCCAGCCGCTTCACACTTGGCTGCGAACCGCTCCAGCGAAAGCTGTAGATCATGTTCCGCTGAAGCCAACAGGAACACATCATGTGCAAAAAGCAGAGATCCAATCCTGAGGCAACCAAAACGGATCCCCTTATCACCTTGGCTGCGCCTAGAAATCCTGTCCATAAAAGTTATGAACAGAATCGGTGACAAAGGGCAACCTTGGCGGAGTCCAACTCTCACTGGAAACAAGCCCAACTTCCTGCCGGCAACGCAAACCAAAATCTGACACCGATCGTACAGGGACCTAACAGCCCGTATCAAGGAGCCTGGTACCCCATACTCCTGGAATACCCCCAACAGGACTCCCTGTAGGACACAAAACACATGTAGACCGGTTGGGCCAACTCCCACTCACCCTCCAAGACCCTGCTGAGGGTGTAGACCTGGTCCAGTGTTTCATGGGCAGGACGTAAACCGCATTGTTCCTACTGAATCCGAGGTTTGACTATCCGTCGGAGCCCCTCTCCAGAACCCCTGAATAGACCTTAGGCTCAGAAGTGTGATCCCCCTGTAGCTGGAACACACTCTGTGGTCCCCTTTTTGACCCACCTTGAAGACCTCTATGATGAGCAACACATATGGACCTGGTGTTCCATATGGACCCATGGGGCCCGGCCGGGTTCAGGACGAAGAGATGACATGGGCCTCCCCTTCCCATGAGCTCACCCCCTGTGGGAGGGGCCATAGGGGTCGGGTGCAATGTAGGATGTGCGGTGGCCAAAGGCGTGGACCTTGGCGGTCCGGTCCTTGACTGCAGAAGCTGGGTCTAGGGACGTGGAACGTCGCCTCTCTGGTGGGGAAGGAGCAGGAGCTGGCTTGCGAGGTTGAGAGGTTCCGAATGGACATCGTCAGACTATGCCCCTGGAACCAGTCTTCTCGAGAGGGGTTAGACTCTTTTCTACTCTGGTGTTTCTCCCATTGAGAGGTGCCGAGCGGGGGTGGGCATACTTGTTGCCCCCCATCTCGGTGCCTGTACGTTGGGGTTTACCCCGGTGAACGAAAGGGTAGCCTCCCTCCACCTACATGTGGGGGTACAGGTTCTGACTGTTGTTTGTGCCTATATGCAAACGGTAGATCAGACTACCCACCCTTCCTGGAGTCATTGGAGGGGGTGCTGCAGAGTTCTCTTCCCGGGGACTCCCTGGTTCTGCTGGGGGACTTCAACGCTCATGTGGGCACAGTAAGACCTGGATAGGTGTGGTTGGGAGGAATGGCCCCCCCGATCTACCCCCGAGGTGTTTTGTTATTGGACTTCTGTGCTTCTCATGGATTGTTCATAATGAACACGATGTTCAAACATAAGAGTGTCCATATGTGCACTTGGCACCAGGACACCCTAGGCCGCAGCTCGATGATCGACTTGATTGTCGTTACATCTGATCTGCAGCCGCATGTTTTGGACACTCGGGTGAGGAGAGGGGCAGAGCTGTCCACAGACCACTACCTGGTGGTGAGTTGGCTCCGATGGTGGGTGAGGACGCTGGACAGACCTGGCAGGCCAAAACGGAGCTGTGGCCGCAAGGTGGTCAGTGCCTGTCGCGGGGGCAGCCCTCGAACCAAGCTGAAGAAGGAATCCTATCGGGTCTTTTTGGCCTGTGGGAACCCGGAAGTACCGGCAGGCCAAGCGGAGTGCGGCTCAGATGATCCCTAAGGCAAAAACTCGTACGTGGGAGGAGTTTGGAGAGGCCATGGAGAACAACTTTCTTGCGGCTTCGGGGCGATTCTGGTCCACCATCCGGCGTCTCATGGGGGGAAAGCGGTACGCCACCAACACAGTGGGGATGGTGTGCTTCTGACCTCGATGCGGGACATTTTGGGTCGATGGATGAATACTTCGAAGACCTCCTTCCAATCTGGAAACAGAGTCTGGGGACTTTGGCCTCTCCAATCTCTGGTGCTAAAGTCACCAAGGTGGTTAAAAAGCTCTTCAGTGGCAAGGCTCTAAGGGTGGAAGATTTGCCTGGAGTTCTTTAAGGCTCTGAATGTTGTGGGGCTGTGTTGGTTATTGCAGCTCTCCAATATTGCATGGACATTGGGGGCAGTTCCCTTGGATAAATAAAATCTAGTGCAACAAAATGCCTTCAGCAACTATGCCAGTATAAATACAGCTGTTTTGTGAAGGCCTCTGAGGTTTGTTGAGAATATTATTAAACAAATAGTGTCTTGATGACCAAGAAACACAGTAGACAGGTCAGAAACAAAGTTGTGTTGCAGTTTAAAGCAGCATAAGGTTAAAAAACAATAGCTTTCAATAAGTCCCTAAGAACTGTGTCTTACATAATCTGAACATGAAAAGGGTATAGATTGACTACACACCAAGACAAGGCCGTCCAACTAAACTGACAGACTGGACAAGGAGCGCATTAATCAGAGACAAGCAGGCCAATGGTAACTCTGGGGGAGCTGCAGAGGACCACAGCTCAGTTGGGACATCTGTTGATATCTGTTGTAGAAAGAAAATCGTAAAAGCCCAGTTTTTAGGTTTCCCCAAGCCATGTAAAGGACTGAGTAAATATGTAGAAGAAGGTGCGTTGGTCAGATGAGACCAAACTTATCGCCAAAATGCAAAACACTATATGTGGTAGGAAACTAACATATGACCCTAAACACACTTTGTTCATAATGAAACATGGTGGCTGCAGCAATATTCTGTGGAGATGCTTTTCCTCAGCAGGGAGAGGGAAGCTGCTCAGAGTAGATGAGAAGATGGCAATCTTAGAAAAAAGCTTCTAACACCTTGAGACTGGGGTGTAGGTTCACCTTCCAGGGTTCACCTTCCAACAGGAAATTGACCCTAAACATACAGTCGTATACATACAAACGTAAATCCAAATAATAATATATGGCAAGATTTGAAGACACTCTCCTTCCTGTCTGAATCAGCTTGATCATTTTGTAAGGAAAGGTGACCAAAAATAGTTTCATTCTGCAAAATCAAGACATAACTCAGAAGACCTACAGCTGTAATACTTGTGGGAGGTGATTTTAATTTTTACTTTTAAAAACATTTGAAAACCAGATGTTTTTTTCCCACTTCACAATTTTGTACTACTTTGTACTTTGGTCTACCATATAAACCTCTGTCGGCTTCTTCTCATAATGTGCTCTGCAACTCACTTCCTGCTCAGAGAGGTGGGGGCGCCGAACTCCAAAACCCCAGCGGGAACTGTTTCAAAATAAGACCCAGAGCTGAGAGACAGAGAGTAACAAAAACACACACAAACAACAGATATCTGTTTTTAAGACGCACCTGCAGATGGGAGCCAGACAAGATCTGACTCGCTCTCCTACAAGGCTGTATCATTTTTATTTCCAAAAGAACAAAGAACATATCACATGACTCCTCTCTCCTCCTTCTACATCTTGACAGGTCATTTATTTTCTCCAGGTCTCTTGACCGTACCATGAACTGGGTTATAACATGACTTAGAGTTATAGCTGATCCTCCCTGCTTTCAATTCATATCTTTACTCAAGAGTTTGTTTACTTAAAACCTTCAACCCTATAAAATACTGGTAACAGAGTCATGTTTTACTACCCTGAATAATATAAACAGGCCTATTACTTCTAAAGCTTAAAAAAGATACAATTAAAACATATGTACTGCATAATAAAAAATAGCCTCAAAAAAGTAGAATACCACAGCTCCCCAAAAATACATATATTTTGTTGCAATGTGACAAAATGTGAAAATGTAAATGGTTCAGATCAAAAAAGCAAGCAGCTCATTTCAAAACTCTTTAATGCATTTACGATTGTTCAAATCCATGGTGGGTCTGTTCCTTCTTTTGTTTGCCAAGTTCTCTGCCATTTTCCGAGACTCCAGGCCACAAACAGAACCAGACATTACCTCCACCAGTCAGACCCCAGCATGCTGAATCACAGAGACATAATGACACAGCAAAGGGAAGCTGCACTCCTGCTGCTCCACGGTAACTACAGAAAGGATGGATTTAAGACAGCCTCCGAACTGTGTGCCCTTTGCAGCAATTTAAAGTACGGCGGGGCATAAAGCTAATTCAGCCGCATTAATCAGAAAAAGCACATTACTGTGCAAATCACGGCTGAGGGAAATGATGAGCTGACATTCTTCTGCCAGTCAAACAGTCAGATGCACATCAGTGATCCAATCGTACGACACAACTCGAGCACAGAGTAAGGCAATCAGTGCAGAAAAAGCCTCTCCCGGTTCGTTTCTTTCATTACAGACATGACCCAGAACACTGTTCCATCCATCAGCCTGTGTTTATCTAGTCACTGGCAGACTAAATGACTTCATGAAGCTGGATAAATGACAACTGGTGGGAGATGCAAAATGTCCAGATCATCATTTAACCTCCAACTCATATCCGGCAGCTTAAGAGATGTTCTCACTGCAAATATTGGCCTCAGAAAATCAATAAGGAATATTGCAGAGGATGAGGCAGGCTGTTATTGCACAGAGAGTGGGGGGATATCTTCTAAAAAGTTTCTCTACCTTTGTGTAACTGAATGAGTTGGAAAAAAAATCTGGGACATTTGCCAGAAATATACCACAGAAACAGCATTACAAATCAGACACTTACAACCTACATACCCATCCAGGGTTGCAGGAGTCAATAGACACACACTCCCTGCTAGGATCTATCTAGAAATACTAGTTTACCTAACATGCATGTTTTTGAACTGTGGGAGACTGGACTGTACAAATAAATTCATCCATCCATTTATCTACTGTCTTCCACATATTTGAGATCGGGTCGCAAGGGGCACAGGTCTGGGAGGAACCCCAGACTTCGCTCTCTCTAATGATATCCTCCAGCTCTTTGTGGTAGATCCCGTCTTGGGCTTTGTAAAATTGGAAGAGTTGCTTGGCGAAGCATTTTATACCAACAGCAAACAGAAACGCAACAACCATCCCTGCTTCTTCCATTATCAACCTCTTGTTATTTCTGCTGCCATGGGTGCCTTTTTGCCGCTGACAAGTGACGCTACTCACTGTTGAAATGATCGTGGTATTCGGACGTCTTAGGAAATGCCTTAAAGGGTCAATTTTGTATGGAGACCCAACGGCTAAGATGAGCGGGCCACCAGATTTACCTCTGTGAAATTAAGATTATCCTAAAATTGCGATTAGAGGAAAAGCGCCTATGGTTCGTCCAGCAAGTTTTGGGTCTTCCCTGGGGTCTCCTCACAGTGGGACGTCCCTGGAAAACCTCCAAAAAAGAGGCACACAGGGGGCATCCTGTTGAAATGACAGAAACCACTTCAACTGAAGGTGTCCTCTTTTATTCCACGGTTTCTCCATATCTCAGATGTATACTTTTTGTCATATTTTTAGCGTACAGACAGCAATTTGGCAGATTGTTACACTAAGCATGTTACAAAAAGGCAACCAATAGGATAAAATGTGATGCTTCATTGTTCCTGATGGCAGTTGTGTTAGTTTGAAGTATAAATGAAAAAAAGCCCAGAAGCTGCTGTCGCATTAAATTCTGGATCTTCTGAAAATGTTTTATTCTTTCAAATTGTTAGTCTGGTTTATGTCAAATCTAGCGCTTCATTTAAAGAAAACTTCAGTGCCTTGCAAAAATATTCATACTGATTGAACTTTTTCACATTATGTCTCATTACAACTACAGACGTCCATGGGTTTTATTCTGACTATATGGGACAGAGACGACTAACACAAAGTAGCACATGATTATGAAGTGAATACAGAAGGATGTATAGTTTTCAAAATCGTATATATCCAGCCCCATTCAATTTGATACCCCTAAATAAAACCAATGCACTCCCTTGCTTTCAGAAGTCACCAGATTTGAAGAGAAACCATCATTGAAAGAAGTCTCGTCTCTGTTCCTCTAACAAACATTGAAATTCGTGGTTGTAATCTGTCAAAATATGAAAAAGTTTAGGATATTTGAAAACTTCTGCAAGGTCCAGTATAAAAGTACAAGATGTTTTTAAATAAACGTTAAATGTTTATCTAGGTTCTTTAGCTTTTTGCTTTTTTGCATTTCGCTGAGTTGTGGCAGAATTTTATCATCCTAAAATATAATAATTGTATATGTTCCACTGTGTTATAACTGTTTCATTTATTTTGAGCTTTGAAGTTTATGTCTTTCTTCCTTTGCTTTTGAAAATGTTTGTGCATATGGCCTAATGCTATTTTCTGATGCTTTTTGGCAATTTATGATAGATTCTCTTTGTTAAGTAGTTTATTATACTGTCAAATGGTCCAGAGCTAATCTGGGGGTTTGCAGAAATGTTCTGTCAGCCAAAATAACTTGTAAAATAGATGTCATTATTTTAGACATTATTATACGGCACCAAATCCAGTGTGTCATACTGAGTAACTGGAGCATTGTGAGCCAAATCCCATTACAAACGGCACTGAACTCCATATCTTTCAATGAGACAGACATGCAGTTAAATGGTTTAGAGCAACCCTGCTGCAATCATGCTGAGCTGGAATCCAATGTGCATAAACATTTTTTGCTGTCAGTGCTTGTGATTAGAATGTTTTTCAGTATTGCAGCACTGGCTGAGGTTTGCGGCTGGCAGGTTGAGGGGTTTTTAGTGGTATTTATGTCTCCAGCAGACAAGGCTCTGGCATGGTGAGCTAGACGTTAACTCAGAGGAGTGCAGTCAGGCTTGCAGCCAAACGTTGTCAGCCTAATGCCGGCAAGCAGTCCAGGAGGAGCAGTCACAGCATCTGGATAGTCAAGCTCCATTAGGCTCCTGGCTCTGTTTTACACCGGCTTGCATTACAGCCTTGTTGACAAATGGCAGAAGAGGTGGTGTGTGTGATATGAATCAGCTCAGGGGACCTCCAGCATGAATATCATTCCCCTTCCGTTGCTCCCTGATCTTTCCCCTCCCTCCTTAGTTGTTGTCGAGGAACTCTAAGCTGCCTGCCTGGGATTCATGGGGATGGTATTAACTCTCAACCTTGGTAAAGAACTTAACACAGCCTACGTCCTTGCTACCACAATGCTGCTTGCAAAATAAAAGAACCTTTGCATTTAGAACCTTTGTTCGACTGCAAAATGTCTGCAACAAATTAACAAAATACATCTGATGCAAGCCATGGATTGAACATATTTGATGATTAGGGCAGTGTAGGCAGTATTACAGATTCTCTGCCTGATACCCAAAATATTGCATTATTGTTACCTATTTATAGGGGCATGTCAATGTGAAATTTCAGTGTTTAAGCTTTTGTTATTTTTAAATGTCAAGATGCTGATCTGACAATAAAAGGTTGCTCTCTACAATATTGGAGATGCCACTGTGACAACAGATTTGGTATATGATATTTTGTCTCTGATATTTTTTTTAATCAACCCAGGGTTCAATAATACCAGGTTGCATTTAGTTTCTACTTGTACCAATGCTGTTTATAGAGCCACAGGCACGATCCAAACAATTTTAAATCACAAGATTTGAAATGAGTAGAACATAAAATCATACTTACATACAAGTGGACATTGATGTCTTTTTTATTATCCTGAGTTACCCCTTTCAGAAGTGATCAGTTTCTTTGAAAAAATAGGGTAATTGTTGAAATGCAAGTTAATTATTGAAAAACCAAACACTTACATAATACTCAGTCTGTCAGAGGTTTAGTCATTCTAAATGAGATAGGAAAAGAATCCGTTATACTATAGTCAGGTATTTGTTCATATATGTAAAAGAATTTGTTATTTTTATATAGTAGTTTGCTGAAAAAAGCCATACAATGTTATATTTCTCTTAAACACACTGGAGTTCTAGTGGATAAAACACACGGGGAGAAGCTGAGGTGGGTATTGATGTGTAATGCCCTTGGACTGAAGCCAGGGAGGTGAAATGGGATAAAAGGAAAACCGTCACTGATATGTTGACTCAAGGTTATCCTTTAAAGAAGCTACATCTCTCTGTGTTGTCAATGCTTTGCTCAGTTTTTTCTTGCCTCAGCAATAGAAAAACATCTCATTCACAGCTGCCTACTGAATTTAAAGATTCCCACCAGTTCATCCCTGTGTTCTCACAAAGCTTAATGCAATGTGTTATGGCTGAAACACTACTCCTTAGCTGGGAGAGAGACTGTTGCCTTCAGGGATGCAAACACAGACAGGGAGTAGAGCCCACCCTTGTGATCAGGACCGCTGCCAGCTAAAAGAAGTGGCAGCTGATCATATTCAGTTAATAGGTTCAAATAATCCTCTGTGAATGTCTTGTGTGATCCCTCTAGAGGAGTATAACGGCTACATGTATTTTCAATCAGTGTGCATTACAATCTGACAGTTTAACTCCTGCTATGGCCAAGCTTTCTACATGCTAAACTGTAGCAACAATAAATCTGTTATAAATTTTAACATGATTTTTTTCTTTCTCCCTTTCCTCCACGCTGCTGGTCTGTGCCACAGGAAGTTGAGGTTAGTGTTCCCTTGTCCTTTATTTTTTAACGTGCCTTTCAAAAGTGTTAATTCCCCTTGGACTTTTTCTCCTCATAAATGTCCACCATAAATGTCAATGTATTTTGTTTGCAATTTAAATTGACACGGCACCACCAAAAGGTATAACTGAGATGTGGAAAACAATGTTCCATGGTTTTCCTTCTTTTTTTTACAAATGAAAAAAATTACATAGACCTTTTTATTCTGATGCAACACAATAAGACCCAGTGCCAAAAATTGTATTCAGATCTTTTTACTTAGAGAAACAGCCAAGCAGCTCATAGCAACTCTGGATGAGTTAAGTTATATGAATGCCACTACATACAGGGCAATACTGGCAATAGAAGCTGCAAAAGACTTGAGGCTGGGTCGAGGGTTCACTTTCAAGACAACAACCCTACATATGCAGCCAAACTGACAATAAAATGGCTTAGATCAAAGGTATTCATTGATTAGGGTGGCTCTGGTAAAGTCCAATACTAAATCTAACTGAGAATCTGTGGCAAGACTTTAAAACTGATGTTCACTGATACTCTCCATCCCATCTGACGGAGGTTGAGAAATGTTGCAAAGATGATTGAGCAAAAATATTAATCTATAGATCTGCAAAACTGGTAAAAAACCTACACCAGCTGCTGGAATTGCAGGGGAAAAAAGAGGTTCTATGAAGTACTAACCCAATGTGACTGAATACATATACACGTCAGACTTTTCAGATTTTTATAATTCATAAAAACATTGTACTGCTTTCCTGCCTCTTCAAAATAACAGTGGGGCAAAAAAGTATTTGGCTGCCACCGACTGTGCAAGTTTTCCCCACTTAAAAAGATGAGAGAGGTCTGTGATTTTCATCATAGGTACGTTTCAACTGAGAGACAGATTGTAAAAGAAAAATCCAGAAAATTAAATTGTATGATTTTTTAAGAAGTTATTTGTATAATGGTGCAGAAAATAAATATTTAGCACCCAAGCAAGAATTCTGCCTCTCACAGACCTGTTACTCTGTCTGTTACTCTTACTCTTTAAGAAGCTCTTCTATCCTCCACTAGTTACCTGTAAAAATGGTACCTGTTTGAACTCGCTATCTGTATAAAAGACACCTGTCCACACCTTCAAAGAATCAGACTTCAACCTCCACCATGGCCAAGACCAGAGAGCTGTCCAAGGACACTAGGGACAAGATTGTAGACTTGCACAAGATTGGGATGAGCCAATCTACAATAAGTAAGCAGCTTGGTGAGAAGATCAACTGTTGGAGCAATTATTAGAAAATGGAATAGCTATCCAAGATCAATGACAATTTCCTTTGTTTGGGGGTGCATGCAAGATCTCACCTCGTGGGGTACACATGATCTTGAAAACGGTGGGGAAACCGTCCAGAACTACATGGGGGGAACTGGTCAATGACCTGGAGAGAGCTGGGACCACAGTACCAAAGGTTAAGATTAGAAACACACTACGTCATCATGGATTAAAATCCTGCAGTCTCCCTTCTTGGACTAGCACATGTCTAGGCCCGTCTAAAAAATTTCAGAGACCATCTGGATGATCCAGAGGAGGATTGAGAGAAAGTCATGTGGTCAGATGAGACCAAAATAGAACTCTTTGGTTTAAATGCCACTCGCCGTGTTTGGAGGGGAAAAATGCTGAGTTGCATCCCATACCCACCATGATGCATGGGGGTGGAAACATTATGCTTTGGGACTTCTTTTCTGCAAAAGGAACAGGATGACTGATCTGTATAAAGGAAAGGATGAATGGGACCATGTATTGTGAGATTTTGAGCAAAAACCTCCTTCCATCAGTGAGAGCATAGAAGATGAAATGTGGCTAGATCATCAAGCATGACAATGATCCCAAACACATTGCCCGGGCAATAAAGGAGTGGTTATGTAAAAACCATTTTAAGGTTCTGGATTGGCCTAGCTAGTCTCCAGACCTCAATCCAATAGTGGATCTGTGGAGGGAGTTGAAAGTCTATGTTGCCCAGCGACAGCCCCAAAACATCACAGCTCCAGAGAAGATCTGCATGGAAGAATGGGCCAAAATAGCAGCTACAGTGCGTAAAAACTGGGTGAAGACCTACAGGAAACATTTGACCTCTGTCATTGCCAACCAAGGTTACATTACAAAGGATTGAAATTAACTTTTATTATTAGCCAAATACTTATGTTCTGCACTATTATACAAATGAATCCTTTAAAATTCATACAAGGTGATTTCTTTGAATTTTTTTCACATTCTGTCTCTCACAGTTGAAGTTTACCTATAATGAAAATTACAGACCCCTTCTTTTTAAGTGGGAAAACTTGCACAATCAGTGGCTGCCAAATACTTTTTTACACCACTGTATGCTTTGGTCTATCACACAAAATCCAATAAAACCCATTGATGTTTGTGATTATACCACAACAAATGTAAAAAGAAAAGTTAAAAGGTAATAAATGCTTTTGCAGGGCACGGTATGTGTTTGTTCAGTCACGTCTTACAGGCTGCCTGATGGGTTAGAGATAATTCTTTTTAAAGCACAAACACACCCAAATCAATATAATACAGCATCAATTTCGGTCGCAGTGGAGTGCAGCCTTTGACTCCAACTTGGCTGCAACACAAACACATTCAGAGCTAGACACATTAACATACAAAACACAAACAGCTAAAAAACTTACAGCCAAAGTCAAACTCACAGATGCTTCGCTAATGATGAAATAATACGAAGCACAACTCATGAATAAGAATGTATTCTTTCTGAGCTGGAAACTTTAATATCAGGGATGAAAAAAAACAAAAAACTCAAAACATATTCTTTTTATCTCTCACTCTGTGCACGGTATTTGGAGCTGCCTTTTGGGTGTTCTTGTTTAGCTTGACTTTAGAGCTCAGTCTCCGTATCCCCTCACCAGAATAAGCCTGAGCTAAAATGATCAGACCTGGTCCTCGGGGTCCTTGCTAGTAAGCAGTTGATCCTCGCTGTCCTGACAGAAGGAGAAATGGGTCAGAGTGGATGCTGAGAAATGAGAGAAACAGAATTTATCATTCCAACTCGATGTCTTCAGAGACAACGTTATAAAAATGTTTTAGTTTGCAAATATTCCCTCTGCAAACATTTGCTTTTCACAGAGGAGTAGTGAGTATGTATTTAAAGTTCTGTCTTGTGAAGATCACTTTATTTTAGAAGCTCTCTCTACTGGTTTGAAAATGTGTTTAACAGTTAATTCCATGGAACCATAGAATAAAAACACACTTTTTGTTAAAGAACCTCAAAATTGAACTGGTTTGCTCAGATTTCACAGAACTGTAGAAGTAGAGGAATGCTCCAACGTGTTGCCAAGTCAATGAGGGAAACTCTTCAACACATTAGTCAACAAAATACATAGACGTGTAAAGGGGTTAATACCCATTGAACTTTTTCCATGTTTTTGTGAAGTTACGCCCAAAAACCTTCATTTTTTAAATTTGGTTTTATGCGATAGACCAACTCAAAGGAAGGAAATTATAAATGATTGTCAATTGTTTGGCAAGTTAAATCTGTGAAGTGTGGCATTTGTTCCCTTGAGTTAATACATCATAGAAGTCCCTTCTTTCCTTTTGAAAACCAAGGCAGATGTGTAATAGGGGGATTGGGTTTGGAAGAGGAACAACATGCCGTTTCTGTTGATCTCTACTTGTTTGCATATAAGACCAGCTTTACCTTCTCTACTGCACAATGGGACATAATTAGCTGTAGCTCCATGTCATGTCGATACTAGAACACCATGAGGGAATGTAGCTCAGAAATGTTGCTTAGGTTTGTGTTGCTCCAGCTGCAGCTTCTGTTTTTGTATCATTATGAGCAATAACAAGCTAGGTTTTATTAGCTTTCTTATGTCCATCCCTCATCCATTGATCATTCCAAAATGATTCATTCATTCATTTTTAAGACATCTTCAAATAGAAATTGTAAAAGCAAAGCATGCATTTGCGTTTAGCCTCACTAAGTCATTACCAAAAAAGCCCAAGCTCATTCAGAATGGATGGGGAGCATCTGTGAGCATCGATTTTTAAGTTGTTGTTGTTTTTTATTTTTTATTTTTATTTTTTTACAGATTCTCAATTGGATTTGGTCTGGACTTTGAATAGACCATTCTAATGGATGAATAAGCTGTAAGCTGTTGTACATTTGGCTTTCTCAGGATCATTTAGGGTTAATATCTTGGTGTAAGGTGTACCTTTGCAGGACTCCTGAAGTGTTGAGTAGTCTAAAGAAAGCATCCCTACAGCATTATGCCGCCACTGCCATGTTTAACTGTGGGGATGGTGTATCTAGAGTGATTGTGGTGTTAGTTTTCAGTCACATACAGTGTTTTTACCATCCATCCATCCATCCACCCTGAGAATAATTATACCTAATACCCTACATAGTAACTGAATATACTCTGCATAAATTGTTCAAGTCGGTTCTAAGTGTTATTTATAGCATATGGCTGACTTCTCATTTATTCTTTAATTATGTATGCTTATCTGGATTTCCATTATTGCGAGAGCAATCTTTCCCTGTTGTTTCTTTCTGGCATAAATAATTAAATTGAGTAATGCAAATATTTTTGTTTTACAGGATGACTATATCAAGAATGCTGAGGAGACCACTGCCTCTGATGAAAGTAAGTCAGAAAAAATGATTTTTTTTTCTGTTTCAAGTCTTTTACAAAAAATGGAAAGAGTATTTTTGTAACACAATACACTTGTCACCATTACCAAGACAATCAACATTATATAAAAAAAACAAAATGCCGTTCACAATTATGCATAATTTCTAGGCAATAAAATGCCACTGCACACATTATGAATGCTCTGACTTCTTTTAGTACTTGTTGAGGTCAGCCAGCTGGATAGGAGTGCTTGGCTATGGTGTCTGAGCTTTGTTGAGGGTGAGAACACAGCTGTGATTCAGAAAAGTAGAGGTTGTGCCTTCAGTTGGATCCATTAGTTTGAAAAAAACCCAGCTATAATTGCTTTTGTTGCTGAGGGCTTAAGTCAGAACTCCCACCAGGCTTCATTTTCATCCACAGGGGTCGGTTCCTTGCTGAGAAAAGAAAATCTCACCTTTCGAAAATCAGCTGCGGAGGAGGAACAGAGAATATGTGAATGTGAAGTGTAGCTATCAGAAAAATATTGTTATTTACTTAGGGCATTTTGAACATTTACTCATGGAGAATATGCTTTTACAGATTCCTCATTTTTACTAACAGTTCTTAAAAAAAACATGTTTTTAAGACATTTAAGGACCTAACTATGCAGAAAAAGTGAATATACTCCAGGTTAATGACCTTTTCATTGCTTCAAACAGATTTTGATCTATGATTGGTAGTTTCACATTTATAATTTAGCATGAAAGCCGAATCAAAAATCTGTACAAACATTCATACTCTTCATCCAGTTTTACGACATTACTGGTACTGCCATTTTTTATATTACAGGAAAAAAATGTTCTTAGTTTTTAACTTTGAAAGAAAAATGTACATGAGAGTTAAGTTGAACTTATGTTAATTACTGAAAGCATTCTTCATGGGTTGGCTTATTATAAAAAATTTGAATTTGTTGTGCAGCATTTCAAATCAACTTGATAAGCTTAAGTAGGTGTAGAAAGAAAATGGAAGGAGTTTGTGGTTTGACAAATAAGACAGTGGTAGAAATTTTGACAACTTTTTCTCCCTTTTACTGTATATGATATATATGCTCTGCAGCAGGGTTGTTCAGAGTGCGGGCCCGGAAGCCATTTGTGGTCCTCTGAAGGATATTGTGCAGAATGGAGCAAATCTGGCCTGCAAGCACAGGCAGTTGATACAGATCTACTTTTTTAAAATCTTTTAATGTAAAATTTTTACAGATACATAAATCGCCTTAGACTATGTTAGATACAACATCAAATTATTTGCCATTTATTAACCAATGTCCTGCAATCATATCAATTTCATTCTAACTTGAATCAAAAAGCCGTTTTTTATTCTAAGTAATTAACTTTTTATGTTTTTGTAACAAATGATAAACATTTTAAATAATTAAACTGGTATTTAAAGGGTTGAATTGTTGGTAGATTTAAGGAAGTCTGAAGTTGTTTAAGAAATTTATGGGGGGAAAAAACTGTATTGGTGTGAGGATTTAGTTGCAAAATACAAACTTCATCAGGAGAGTGTTAATGATATACAAGATTAATAGATGTTAATGTTTTTACACAAAAAAAACAAATAATTTTCTCCAAAACATAATGCAGAAAGTTGTTCCACAGCCAAATTAAGTACCATCATTCATGCTCTGCCAGGTCTAATAGGTAAAGATTTTCCCAGCAGAACATTACCCTGAAGCATTGCTATGCATTATCAAATTTGCCTGCAATAGCAGTTTGTATTTTATGCTACAGTACAGTATGTCTCCCTGGAAACAAACCTTTACAAGCCAGACTTTACTATCCAAGTCAATCAGAGAGCCTTTAGTGATTTAACAGTTATCCATGTTTGCTCTTGTTTTGTCGAATATTTTCTGCTTTGTGTCATATTTTGTGCTTCCAACATATCAGCGTCAGAAATGAATAAAATAAATCAATAACTAAAATATATTGTTTTCATTTTATGTAGCTGTTTCACTTGTAATGACCACATTCACGCAAATCTGACATTTCCCTTGCTTTTGACTGTCTCTGCTGCTAACTATCTTGAAATCTACCTTGCTGGACTTATACAGTTAGATACATCCTAAATTAAGTGTATAAATGTTATTATGACCTTGAAGTTATGTTCAAAGGAAGTTGTTTGAATGTTTGTCATTAGTGCTGCTTAAATATAATTAATGTAATTCTTCTGATTTAGACATTTTAAAAAGGCTCTCAAATTATCAATAACGAATTCACTTTAGTGACTCGACTTTGAAATTGAAGATTTTTTTTTCAACAAAATGATTATATGCTTCAAAAAGTCAAGTAGAAAGCAGCTGCAGATAGTATTTTATCTACAGTGATTGTAATGCAACGCTGACATACAATATGCCTCCCAAAAGTTTGCACCTGATTGGTTGGTCAGTGCTTGTGAGATCTAACCTTGCAAGTTGCTAGTTCCTGAAGCTGGAATGCTGACTCAGAGAAAGTGAGGGCAAAAAAGAACCACGAGCTGCAGAAATTGAGTGATCCATTCAGTTTAGTGAGCAAGTCAACAGCCTGACCAGTCCAGCAAAGCTGGCACTCTTTGGCCCTTTTCAGTTGCTGCAGTTCTGAAGTGAGAATCTGACAGATCCAAAGGCGATTCTTCCTTCCTCCCTTTGCATTCCTCTCCTTTTTTGTCCTCCCAATTTTTTCTTTCAAATTATTAGATATAACTCAAAATTACCCCGGTCTTTGAACTCCAGTAATGGCCAAATAAAACTTTAATCATCCTAAATAATAAACTTAAAACAAAAAGTAAGTAAATTTATGTTTGATATATTATTTCTTTATTGTAACAAAGCTTGTAGGGAATAAATCTTATGTTTTTGAAAGCTCTCTTTATTTCCCCTTAAATTGTTGCCCTAATTGTAAGTGCAATATTAAAAATAATAAACAGGCTGGTCCTAGACCAGATACTTTTGGCGCCAAGCCAATTGCCCAAAACATCTGGTTCCAAAATCAGATTGCTAATCCCAAATTAGCTGTGCATCTGGTACTAGACCAGTTCAGTTCGTCCCCAACCCGAATGCATTACAATCCTTGACTGTTTTTAAAAGATCTCTGCAGATGAAGAAATGCAAAATTTCTCATTTATTCAAAGAAATTACAGCAGTTATATAGTGACACACACGTTTGTCCCTCCCTTGGTTTATAGTATACTAGCAAATCACAAACAGTTGTGTCTTGTAAGTTTCAACACAGCATCGCATGAGAGTCACATTCTATTGACTTTCAAACCTCAAAAACATTAGGCTGACCACCAGTGGAATCAGAGACAATGATGTTACCATTTGGTTGGGCTTAAATAAAAAAATATGATAACAAACATACATTTTTAATACCCTAGTAAGGAAAATGCATTTATGGGTTAAGCACAAGAGTTGAGTGTGTGGGTTGCCCCCATGAAGAACCGGCCAAATCCGTTCTGCCAACAGCTTCTTCTGCTATTAACTGTTGTTTGGTGTCATTTATTGAATTAAATTATTAAAGTTGGCAATTTAACAAGTTATTCATTGACCAAACATGAGTTTTGGTTGTGGATGGGAGAACCATTCCACCTCCTTCTCATGGTGGTCTCCAGCTTGGTCAAGCATGGTTGCTGTGGGATGGCATCTCATTCCCCAACCAGCATTTGTTGCTGGTCAGTCCGTGCCGCTGTGTTGGTCACGCTGGTATGAAGTGTCTTAACCTGAGGGTTTATTGAGGTTGAGATCTGGACTGCTGGCCAGTCATCACATCCTCACCCACTTCTAAATTATTGGATGTATCTCAAATAGAAAACAGCTCTGACAGGAAGAAAACTGGCATTTCGGCCGCCCAGGTCCACCGGTATGGCAAGCCATCGGTATCAAAAATAATGCGCATATTATTATTCGCATTATTTTTGAAATAGGGAAATAATGCGCATATAAACCACATATAGACACTGAGGGCTCGGGTTGGGGGATGTGTGGCTGCCTTCCCCACATCCCACCCCTCTGTTTTAAATGCACATTATAACAACACGCATCAACACCATACTCGAGCGGGAGGACAGAGGCTAGGGGTCTTTTCACACCCCTGTTCCCTACGGGCCATCAGGGGTTGGGGTCCGGAGGAGGAACAGGTGGTCTGGTCGGGGTCCTGGGCTGTCGGGCTGCTTCGCCACTTGGCAGTCTGCTTGTCTCCGTCCTAGAAGGTAGGGGGTCCATCTCCCGGGTTCGGGGGCTGGTGGCTCTACTGGGGCATCGGTACCTGGACCTGGGAGCATAAAGTGTGTATGGGGTGTGTGAGTGAGGGTACAGCGTCATTTCCTGGGTGTCTTGGTGAGTTAGTGAGAATGTATGTGTTTAAGAGGGAAGGAATGTATGACTGTGTCTGTATGTCTTTGTCTGCCTGTTAGGTTGGGTCTTGGGCTGCCCTCTCGCCTGGCGCACGTCAGGCCTTACATTTAATGGGGGGCCTATTTCCCCTCCGTCACTCCCCGCCAGTGACGGATGCCCCTGCCTACTGGTGCGTCGGTGGTCAATCCGGTTCGGACCTGGTGGATGCCTGGCCGGGCCTGGGGGGGCCTGTGTGTCGGTCGGCCGATGCGCTGGGCCGATATCTTTCTTTGGTTGGTTGGGGCACCTCTTTTAGGGGGGCCAGGTTTGGGATTGTTGGGTGGTGCCTGCTCGGTGGCTCGGCGGGATACAGATCCAGCGTTTCTGCTCGTTCAATCACCTGTTCTGTGCGTTTCATGTGTGGTCGGTTCATTGGCGGGTTGGACCGGCCCTGGCCTTTGTTGGATGCCTGGTCTCGGCGCTCTGCGTTGCGTGGGATCAGGACTCAGGAGCTGGTACAACTTGGTGGCCAGGTGCTGGCTGAGCTCGGCCAGGGGATGCCGTCCGTCCGCTGCGGCTATCGGTGGGGCGCCCTGACGTGGGGCAGGGGTGGGGCCCTGGGATGTTGGCGGTGGGAAATGGCCCTGGGTGGTGGTGGCTCGTGGCGGCCGGCCGCGGCCCTTGCAGTGCCGAGGGCCCCTCGTCGGCTGGTCCCTTGTCGGTCCATAACATCAGGAAATAAAACCCCCAGCAATTCATAATAAAGATTTTTCACACATATATCAAGTGGAGTACTATAGCAAAAGCTGTACTGCGCCGCTTGTGAAAGTAAATCTGTTGGGCTTCTACTTGGTACTCGGACACAAATTCTGAGCTCCACACTGCCAAACAGGGCAAAAAATAAATAAATAAATAATGCGCATATTACGGGTTGTTTTAACCCGTAATACAGTTGGACTCAGAGAAGATATTTACCCCACTGCATCCAGAACCCTAATGAATCGCGCTTGCTCGAAGCAGAAGGTTGCTGGCGCCACTTGAGACTAGCACAAAACAGCAGAATGTAAATGGCTGGGACTGCATCTGTTTAAGTTTGTTAAATACAATATATGACTTCATAAAGCCAGTTTTTTAAATTACATGTATCAAACTTTTGTTCTACCACAATAATGTAAGGAATTTAAAAGAAAATACCTGAAGATGAGGGCTTTTATCACCAATTATAAATTGAGATTAAAAAAGAGAATAATTAGATGAATTAATTACAGATCATAATTAATTAATCTCAAAGTTTTTTTAATCTCATTACCGCACTAGTTGTGGTACCTAACACCATCACACTACCAGTACCATCAGCTCACAGATGCATGGCAAACACATGAATATTCATAAATATCAAGAATCATCCAGAATTTAATTGCTTCCTTTACATTTGTAACCGAGATTTCTCACAAGGGAGGAATTAATGCTTTTTTCAGAACTGGTTTTTGACAAATTATGCACCCCAGACTTATCACTAACATACATTTATATATAGTTTAAAGAACCAATCAAATGAGCTACATCCTGTAGAGACCAAGTATTTTGCTCAATAAAAGATTATTTCTAAAATAAGATATCACAAAGAGGTAATCGTGTTTTAATATGGTGTTTATGCAGTCTGAAATTAAACATTTCACACACGTCGTGGACATATTGCTGGTATCAGCTGTAGTGTTCCCAGTTCAGCTTTTGGTAAGATAATGGTTGCTTTGCTTATTCCCACAGTTCAATTTTACTCTCCATCCAGATTTCTGCTCACTCTTTGAAAGGTCAGAATAATAAAATGTGTCATCAATCATTTCACATGCTCACGTTTATGTGTGCCCTTCATATATATTGCAGCTAATCAGAAGACCCTTTTCAGCAAGACCCTGCTGGAGGGGGACTGTTAGGGGATCAGACTTAACACCCCCCCCGCCTTTGCTGCCTTAAGTCTAGTTTATCCTTCGACACAAGGGCTCTCCATCACACACGCCAGGACAGATGGAGTAGAGCTCAATATTTTACCTATCCGTCGAACGCAACAGAGAGTGAACGACTGTGATTGGTCAGCCCAACATCAGCCCAAAATCATTTCACCACAACGGTGCTCTATGGTCGATGTAATTAGTAATCAATGCAGCTTTTGGGCACTAGATACTTTATATTGCAAGGTCAGTTTTTCTAATATGGTCTTTTGGCGATTTTGAAGATCAGGATGTGTAGAGAAGAACAAAACAGACCGCTGTGTTTGTTTGTTTACATGTGTTTTTAGAGTATAAAATGAGATGCACTTCTAGTAAAAAGCTTTCCACCTCAATCAAAACCCACTCTCTGTTGGCCATTGCTCCTTGAGTGGATGTGCGTTTACAAGCTCAAGTAAAAGAATGTTGTTGACCAGAGACGGCACTGCAATGGTAGGCAGACCTGCCAGAAAAGTTCTGCATCCCCTGCTGTTCTGGCGGAGAATTGCTTTGCAACACTGACACACCAACAGAGAAGTATAAAAAGAAAACGTCTCCGTCAGTACGTGTTGGTGCAAACTTGCTGACGGAGAAGTATAAACTAGGCTTTAAAGTGCGGCGAATTAGCTTAGGACATTTTCCACTCATCTGCACGCACAAGAGGTATAACTTGTGTAATCTGGAAAAGAAAAAAATGTCTTGCTTGCTGGAGTGTGGGTGGCGTTCATTTGAATACCATTGATTTCATTCCCCCATTACAGCTCCCTCTGGGACTAATTCTGCGGATCTAATTGATCAAAGACATCTTCTTTGGAAATTTACTAAGACAACAAAGACTCCTGGAAGGTGTAGTAGCAGACCTACAACAATAGAGCCAATAGAACATTTCAGGCTCTGACTATGCCTTTCAAATGATCTGATTGGGACATCATTTTGGCCCCACAGATTGTAATTAAGGGATTTTTTTTTTATCAGGGCCCAAAGCTTTGACTTAACTGAGGACCTGCCATGTTTCACCCTGACATCTTTTGTATGAAACAATTTGAATTTCTCTTGCTTTTTGAATATTTTAATAAAAAAGGTCCCTTAGTTTCTATAACTTTGACAAATCTAAGAATATACACGAGTCTTATGAGCTGACTGTCTAATGGACCTGTCTCCCTTAAACTTTAATATTTCAGAAGGACAATGGGTGACCAAAGGACTTTGCAGTTTAGGTTTTATTTTAGCCCAGAACCACAACTGTGCTTTATTGAATGGAAAAATGGATGTTGAATCGGCTTACTGATGATCTCATCCAAATCCCAGGCATCGTGTTTTGCTGGGGATTCTGATGTGAAAGCATGGCAGTAATATGGCATGTAAACGCTAATGGATTTCTGTGGAAACATGGTAGTAATAATAAGATAAAATGGATGCATTATGTAGTCACGTGAAAAGTATTTGCCCCCTTATAGATTTAAAGTGGACATATCTGTCAAGGGTGTGTGTGGAGTATGGACCCAAACGCAGATGCTGAGGAAGTGCAGGATGTTTATTTAAAGGTGGAGGAGGTGATGATGATGATGATGATGATGGTGGTGAAGACAGCAGGAACGGAGACACTGGACATCGGTCAGGAACGGAGAGGCAGGAAGACGACACACCATGGGACACAACAACGCTAATGATCCGGCACTGAGTGGAGAGAAGTGATGGGTTTTAAAAGCAGGAGGTGAGTAGGATCAGGTGTGAATGATTTGGGAGACACAGGTGAGGACAATGAGGAGGCGTGAATAGGGCAGTGTGACAATATCATGCTTCTAAATTCTTCCTTTTTACATCTAAATCATTTAGTTGTGGTCTATATATAGGGGAACTGCAGTTATTAGTTCAGAATTTTTTATTATAGTAGTTCTATAGGCTCCTCTTCTACCCCTGTTCAGAGGTGTCTGAACAGGATTTGCAGAATGACTCGTTTTGGTGCGGTCCCTTTAAATGTGTAGGACGTGCTGAATACCACGCCCCCCTCCAGCCATTTTTGTAGTTTGATAGAGAACCGGCAACCTAGCACTGAAGAAACTTTTAATTCATCAAATTTTTTTTTTAAATGTCAGAAGAGTTGTCCATCCAGTCGTACATGTTCGAACCAGAGTCTGACCCTGATTGAGAGGAAAATGAAGACAATGAAGACTTTCGGCATACCTAAACCTGAACTACAAACTCACAGCGAAAAATAAAGATGGCGGATTCACTCAGCGTTTAGGGGGAAATCCATGACCAAGTTTGGCAGTTCCAGTGCAAGTACTGTGACGTAATAGTTCAAAAAATAAATAATAGAGAAAACTGAAGGCTTAAAAAATATGACCCAAAAGATTTTACAGAAATATCTCCACAGTGACAAATTTATGTTTTTTGCACTCCTAGACACTCTAAATTCACTTCACAATGCATTTAAGGGCTAAAAATAGTAGAATTTTCATGATGTGTCCCCTTTAATACATTTGTGCTTTTTTGTCACACCGAAATGTTTGAGATCCTCAAACACACTTTAAAATCAGACAGTTGTCAGGCAGGTCCTGTCTATTTAAGTGAATTCTTGATTTTACAGGTTTGGCAGTAACTCAGCTGTCAAACAAGTGTGGTCAAGCGGTGGGCCAGCTATGGATGGTTTTCTAAATAAAGCAGGAGACTTGGTGGAAGGAAAACATACAATTGCTAGATTAAATTAAATCTGTCTTTGAGTTTAATTCTTCCATGCCGAAGTGGGATTAAAATACCATATGAGGGATGTTTATGATGTGGAGCTATACATCACTGTCTCAATCTATAATTAAAAAAACAACAACATCCATGTTTTTTTCTGTGAGAAAAAAACTGAAATATTATGAATTATGACAATAAAAGGTAACGTGAAAGTTCAGTAAATATGGCTCTTGAGAGAAAGGATTATGTTGCTATCAACTAAGGTAATTAATAATGGTTATAGGATTAACAATAAGAGTCTTTTTCTATTATTTATATATGTACTTATCTGCAATGGTCTATGCAGTCAAACACATAGTTTCTTTTATTTTAACCAGCACCCATGCAGTAAAAGTCTAAATTGAAAAATTAACCTCTTTAAAACTTTTCACTCATGTTTTCCACCACACAACAGCACTAGGGAAAATTTGAAACAAATATCTGGCAGTATTACTCATCTTCAGTGCTGTGTTCCACATAGGTGATCAGAGCATACTGATTGAAACACAGAAAGACAGAAAAAGAAATAAACTGATGCCATTATTTGGTACTGCATTAGACTGGATCAGATCTTTTTGGAAATACTACTTTGTCACTGGATAAATATAAATCTGTGTAATCAAAGATCATGCGTGTTGTTCCTCAAGGCTCTATTCTGGAGCCACTTTTATTCACTCCTTCCTCTAGCTCAGATTATGAACTACTACAATACCTTTTACCCCACATATGCTGATGATGCACAAGTCTATATTATGATCCAAGTCAACTATAGTTAGAGCTAAAAACATTAGCATTCATGGTAGCTTTCCCATAATGGTCAAGAATCACTGTATCAGTTTTTTTGTCCTTCCTGTTCTTTTTGGAGATTCCATATTTAAAGCTTGCTATGAATTCATAATGACTTTTTGTGTTGTATATTTTAAAAAGAAAATAATAGATTGAGAATTTGGAAACGTGTGAAACTTTCACATGAACAATGTGTAGGAACCCGGCATTAAGAAATTACCCAGTAGTCTGTTGTGTGTAGATGCCTGCTTGTAATAAGCATATTACAAGATAGGACAGACTCGCTCACATAATGTATCATTAACAAAAATACCCTTTGTATGTTGTTCTTATAGTTTTCTAAATTTTTATTTGGCAGCATTTTATGTTGGAAGGATTTGAGTAAGGTTTAAAGGAGTTTTCATCAGAGAGTGGCAGAGCCTTAATTAAGATAGTCTACGGGCCAATTCTCCCCATACGTGCAATGAAATCTGTTTGTTGTTCCTCTGCTCAGTCAAATTATAACTGAGCAGAGGATCAATAAAATGTGTAGTGGTCACAAAATCTTTTTTGTGAAATGTTTTATTGTTTTTTTATTTTATGAGCTACGAGCACAGCGCGACTCGTTATTTTGACTCTGAGCCCTTTTGGCAAATCCTTCATGCTACAATTTATCTTTGTGGGGTTAATAAAATTGTTCTGAAATAGTTTTCCTAACTCAGTGGGAAATAGGGCTCACATAAATGGGTTTGGAATTTAATTAGGAGCAATATAATATACTAATCCAATCTCACTCATTATTATTTTCTGTATAGGTCTTTTTTTATGTTTTCATTGCAACAGGTTAAGAATATGTAGCAGATGGGTAATTTCAGCTTTACCTCTAGCTCTTAGTAGCTGTAAGATTTACTGCTTGAACACCAGACCTTTTAAAGAAATGTAAAAAGTTGGCATTAGAGACTGTGATTGGCAGTGCTTTTCCTCAGGGGCTGGCGCACTGCATGCTTTTGATATATCACTGTTTAAATGCACATGTTTTAAATTAATGTGTCATTAGTAGGCTCCTGCAGTGAATGGTGATATTGAAGTAATTCGGCTATTTGTTCATACACTAATAAGAAAACTAGTGTGTCTTTGCAGCATCAAGCACAATATTACATGGCACAAGACATTTTAGAGCAAATACCTGTTTCCCGTGTTTCATCAGTTGTTGATGCTTTTTCCTGTCCCTTTTCACATGACGAATCAATGGCATAGGTGCAAAAATGAGGCCTTCTTTAAGTCACCATCGCCTTTCACACCAATTTTGTTCATCTCTGACCTCGCAGATACTGATTTCTATTTAAGAACCATGAACAACAACAAAATACTTGTTATAATTTTAATGCATGAATCGAAAAAACAATACTGTCATAAAACTGAAATTCTGATACTAATTCTAAAAATACATGTGTTACAGAAACAAACAAACTGCAGGATAGTTAATTTACTCTGTTAGAAGATAGATGATAACTCAGTTCCTTTTTTTTTCTTCTTATTTTTGCACAATTGAAAATAGATGTGTTCTATCACAAGATCCATTGAAAATGAATAATTTATCTTTGTCCAGTCTAACGTTAGAGGTAAAAAATAAAACAAAAAACCCCTCTGATTTAATACTGTATGTGAGATAGTTTAACAAAGGGATATTCCACCCCTAAGTGAAATTTAGTCTGTCACCATATTGCCCAGAGTTAGATAACTGAGAAAATAAAATTGTAACCAACCCAGTCATTCTCCTAATCTGGCAGCAGTTCATTTGCTTTAGTTTAGCATGAACAATATGTTAATGGTAACAGTTAGAATTTTGTGTGCTAAAGTCATGAAAATGACTCAATAATGATCCTAATTATTCCTGGTGACCTCAATAATCATATCGATTGCAAAATAAAAATAATAAGTAACACGAAGGAATTACAGGAGCCGATTTAGACTTGGGACTACATTATGACAAAGCATCACTGTAAGCCACTGCTGCAAGGTGCAAGAACATGATGCAGCGCCCGCAAAAGCCACCTACTTCCGTAAACACAAATGGGGGAGCAGCACTGAGTTTTTACTGCCATAGTTTGAGTATGTTATAAGTCTAATGCCAGAAAATCGTTCTTGCTTGTGTAGCAAAGCGTTGCGAAAACAAGCCGAAGAGATACAGCAACACAATGTTTTACAGAATTCCATCTAATGTGGAATGAAGAGGACAACGGTTCACTGCCATGGGAATTCCTCCAACAAATCCCATTTTTCTTCTACGAAGAAAAACTGCAATATTCTACCAGAAAGATGATACTGCATCTGAAGTAGATGGCAGTCCTATCCATTTTTATACAGATACTGAACAAAGTGCATCATCAATGTCTGTAAGTAATGTTCTATTTACTCTAATTCCTTGGGTGTTGCTGGGCTATTATTAATTATGATAGCTGTGACGTCTGGCTGACATTGTCACCTCCAGGTTAACTGAATAACATTTACAACATTTCACCCTAATGACCAGGGCCATGCAGAGACATTTGGAGGGGCAAGTGCTCGAAGTTAAAAAGGGCCACAAAGAGCAAGATTTTAAAACGGCTTACAACAACATCACATATACCATCCTGAATAACAACAAACGATATTCATCATTTGCAAAATAATATATGAATGTCATCAGATGAGGACCATACAAAGAAAAAGTAGCCTAGTTTTTATCTGATGGGAAACAATGTTGGTCTGCTGCTGGGCTGTGTTAATCTGAGACTGTAGACACTGAAAGGACTATAGGATAGCTGGTAGCTGATTAAACAATCTCTATAAAGTACATTATGGAATAAGTTAAATTGCTGAAGTGTCTCACTAAATAAATCCTTATAATATCTGATTGCTTAACCTCCACAACAACTCAGCTGCAGACAGCTTTAAAGATCAAACCGCTCAGAGGGTCCAATTCTACTTTTCTACGGTAGTGTTAGCATCTTTGTACGGAAGCCAAGAACGGCTGTATCTGTTAATGACATTTTTATGTTGTTATCTCGAAAAAACCCAAAACAAATGTTGTTTTTCCGAGAAAACCACGTATTGAGAAAGACAGATTTGTTTTCTCAAGTTAACAAAAATAATTATGAAAGCAAAATAGTGATTTCATCGTCATGGTTTCATCATCAGATGATCTAAAACAGTAAGTAGCCTGGTTTAAATAGCCTATGTGTTTCCACATTTGCTGTTTGTATAAATAATGCGCTCTTTAGCAAAATCATGAGGTCTGTGGACTAGAACTAGACTTGTAGCAACTCCACTTCAAGGTTTGCTCCTCCAGTGTGTATTGATGCTGATGGTCTTCCTCAGTTACATTCTTCATGTGTACTCAGAGCTCACACGTTACTCTTGGATCTGCTTCGTTTTAGCAGGTCTTAAATTTGAAGTGGATAACATAAACCTTACCTAAGAGTATCTGTATAGAAAAACCCCAACACGTTAACTTATATTGAACTTTTTGTATTCTCAAAATGCTGTGGAGCTTGTGGTTTATTCCTCTATGTGTTGTGATGTTTATTTGCAGTCCATCTCAATGGACCCTATAATTAGGATCCACAAGACAATGATAGGCTCTGACAGACGACAGTCTGAGAAACTATAACTGGTTATGAACGTACTCCGATTTTATTAATCAGTTCGAATGGACGAGCTGTGATAACAGTAACAGCTGCGTCAACATGCTTTCTAAACAGCACCTGTTTTGCCAGCATGTTGAAGTTCACTGACACTGTTGTGTGCCTAATGAATCAGAGTGCGTTATTTAGCTGCACAAACATATTTCTTCACAAGTTAGCTTTCAATTCAGAATTTGGTTAATGGTCGATCCTGACCTGAACTGGGAAATGCAATGACTTTGCTAAACTGACTAACAAGCTAAAGGAGTTTTATATTGTCTTGAATTCTACCAGATCACTATGGACCAGTTCTCGCAGCCTTGAGAGAAAGTGGTGTTTCTGAGAAGAACCTAGCAAAGATGAGAGAGGATAAGGTACAAGAATAAAACAAACATACATAGATTACAGATTAGTATTTAATGAAAGTCACAATGTTTTAACATCAACTCTATATGACAGCTGAACCAGAATGTATTTTGCTGCGCTTTGTTTTTAGAATAACAGATATGATCTAAATGTGAATTCATTTATGAGTAATATGTTCATTCTCTAATACAGACACATGAATCTATGATCTGGAGTTTTAATTTCTAATAATGTATAGCACTTGGTGAGTTCTGATATATCATATGTCTTTGATTTTTAGGTAGACCACAACATTGTAAGGCTACTTGGGGATGAGGAACACTCAGTTTATATTCCTCTATATGGTGACATAATTTTTGCAAAAAACTGGAGAAATGTAAAAGAAAAGAAAATGGAAGATACAGAACGGAAAAAAAGTTAATAAACCGATTAAGACAAAAAATGAAACTTCCTTAAACTTAAACAGAAACTAGCATCACCCAATCAAGGCGTGGATTAGGAAATAGGAATGCTGAAAGGCAGACAAGAAAAATTTAACTTGGCTGGCTGAACTACCAAGACTGTATACAAACAAGTCAAAAGACCTACAGGAGGTGGAACAAGAGAGTTCATTGTCAGGAAAGATGATATGGTCTCCACTCTTCTCAAGAAGGGAAAAACCCTTTTTTCTCTAATGGGAGATCAAAAAAAGGCCAAATAGATGCTTTTGAGTTCATGCTTTGTCTCATGGGTTCTGAAGAGCCCCTGGATGGTAACATAAAAATTAAACAATTTTATGAGCAAAGTCATCACAAGCTCCTCTGGATCTGTCTATGCACAAGGGCAAAATGTGTCCCTGATTCTGATCTTAGTGATATTGTAAATGAATGCCTTTCATTAAACACATCCAGCACTACTGAGTCAGGTGTATATCCAACCTCATCCAGCTCATCACCAGCCACCTCCACTCCTGTGACAAAACCGTTTTCCTCCATCAAACCTTTAACTTGCAGAAATGCATTTAGTAGTTCAACTCCAGAAGCTACTCCTCCCTCTGATGCAACAAATCACCCTCCGTCACTTCAGCTGTTGATTGATGGTGATGATGAAATGATTTTGATCGGATCAGACCCAAAATTACACTTTGATGACCTTGCGGACACCTTGATTTACTCACCCCTTCACATTAGTGTTGATCAAGTAGAAATTGTTGCAACAACTGGACCAATAATGAGTAACACACAGCTATCAAGTGCTATAAACACAAGGGGTCAAACTCCAAACACAATAGGTCAAACTCCAACAGAGGCAGCAGTCCTTGTCGAAGGTGAAGACCATGTTATCCCCCTGGTAGACTGTGACCAGGCTTCCACAGCATGAAGAGATTTCTTTAAAAATCCAGAAAATATAGTTGAGAACCAAATCACTGAGATCTGCCAAGTGCACTTTGTTGTAGACATGATTGAAGAATTTGCAGACAACAACATACTGGATGCTAACATTTTATTCAGACGGGTGCTTGAGCAGGGCGAGGTTGAGGTTGGAGTTGGAAGTGGAATCATTAAAGATATTGTCAGGGATTTCTGCAATTTTTATTTATGCCACAAAAACTTGTGGAACAACCTACAAGATTCCCAGTTTGCATCACACCTTCCAAAAAAGAGAATGGGCTGCTTTTGCTCGTATATTGACCTTTGGATGCCAGAGATTTCAGTACTTGCCAGTTCAGCTGGCCCCTCCATTTCTCATGGAGCTTTGTCACTCAGCTCATTTGATAGCAAACTGATGGAGTTTTTTTTTAAACTTCATCAGCCCTACTGAGAAGGATGTGCTAACTGAAGCTCTTAGCAACTTTAAAGATGCTGATATGGAGGAACTCCTCAGCATACACAGCTCAGCAGTCACAGCTGCTCAGTGATTCCAACAGAAGAAAATCTACCAAAACTGGTGGAGGAAATCGCTCACAAAGAAATGGTGCAAGAGCCAGCATTCATCATCATGTGTTGGCAACGACTTTTTCGATCTGTTGGAAAATCCATGAAAGCTGAAGGCTTGAACACGATTCTGGACAATCTGAAACCCAGAGCAAGAAATGTTACTAAGTGTATTCAGTTCCTCAAGTTTATGTCGGATGTTGAAACGGTCACCTCCAATCAACTATTAAAATTTATAAGAGAAAGAGATGAGAAGGAGCTCAGCCTTTTTCTCAGATTCTGCACTGGGTCAGACCTGTTTCTATCCAAGACCATTAATGTCACATTCACAGACATGTCTGAGTTCACAAGGTGACTTTTGGCTCACACTTGTAGTAGCTCTTTAGGAACTTCCATGTAACTACAGCAACTATGCAGAATTTAGGTCTGAATTTTGCTCTGTATTAAAGAGTGGAGTCTGGGTGATGGATATGCTCTAAAATGATTATTATGACAAAACTGCAAAGAGAAAATAAAAATTCAGTTATACCTGTTTAGCAAGCAAATAAAGTATGCTGCATCCTGCTGGGCACATGCACCACCCAGGGAGGTGGAAGTTTAAATGATTGGTTGGTTTTGTTTGTTTAATATTTGATCTCAGTTGAGCATTTAATTATTATGTGGCAGCTATAATTGTTTTACACATGAAAAAACAGTTATTTCTTTCACACATTTTGGTTAGTGTTCTTAAACATATACAAAACAGATGCAGCATTAATTTTGGTTTTCCTAAACAAATGGCCTGTAAGTGGCCTGTACATGTATAGCGCTTTATTTAGTCCTTGAGGACCCCAAAGCGCTTTACACTACATTCAGTCATTCACACACACTGGTGATAGTAAGCTACATTGTAGCCACAGCTGCCCTGGGGCACACTGACAGAAGCGAGGCTGCTGAACACTGGCGCCACTGGGCCCTCTGACCACCATTAGTAGGCAGAAGGGTGAAGTGTCTTGCCTAAGGACATAACTACTGAGATGAACGGAGCTGGGGCTCGAACCGGCAACTCTCCAGTTACAAGACAAACTCCTCACTCCTGAGCTACAGTCGCCCCAAAACTCAAGTGTTTGTGTAGATCCAAGTTTTATATAGAGAACAAATAAAGTTCTTCAATACTATTCTGATAGTGTAACCAAATAAAAAAAAGAGAAATCACACTATTATGTCTACAAGTCATACACATTTTAAATATATTTTTTCAAAAACATCAACATTTACATATAAACTGTGTTGAAAACCAAACATCTGGAAAAATTATTTACCTGAATTATTTCAAGAAAACAGAACTGGATGAGACCCTTGTCTATGAAATCCCTGCTGAACTCTCCTGATGCTCGGAACTCATGGAATACATCCCTCCAGTAGTTAACGTTTTGTCTCCTGTAGATCCCCCACAAACTCTCGAGCCTTTGATTTGCTGTGCTGCGTCCTTGTAACACACAGGGACCATTGACAGCACCAGTGTCATCCTCTCACAGGAAGTGTTGCAGCCTGTTCAAGTGGACGTTTTCTGTCCCTAAATCGGATCTGAGTATTTTGGGCATGCCCCCAAGTTCACTCACTGCCTTCATGAAGTAGGATGCGATTATTTTAGGATTACTGTTTGAAGAGTTTGCTTGGATCCAGATCATATGACGTGAAATTCCATCTATGCACCCGTTTACCCCAATTCCAAAAGGAGTCAGTTTGTCACATGAATCCATGTGCCACATATAGTTAGGCCCAGGAACACGTTAAGTTCTCCTACGAAGTCTTGTGCCCCGCTGTTGCCACACGTCCTCCAGCTCGAGACAGGACTGAACCTCATAAACTAGGTCTAGAGTGACGCGCAGTCCCACTAGTCTGCACTTCTCATGCATCATTCGGTAACCATGAAGTCGCCCTGGTCTTCTGATCTGATCTCTGATGAAGTTTACAATATCAGCAGGTACACTGAGGTGCGATCGCCTGTAAAGCTGGAGCCGGAACAACCTTCTTCTTAAATGACAAGGAATAACATCTGAATATTGTCTCTCACAGACAAACACATTGCAATTTCAGCTTGCGTTAAACCTCGATTGAAATAAAGTCCGATGCGTTGATCAGTGATGGATGTTCCTTGATGGGATATTTTTCGCAATCAGTCGTCAAAAAGTTTGTCCCGATGAACTAACAATTTATAAAGAATTTCAATTCAAAATCACAATTTTCTAGGTTTCAATAACTGAATCAAACCTGTGCCCTCATGATAACAGATCTTGTTTTCCCCGAGATAACAAGTTATTTATCCTGTTGTTTCGAGATAATCAGGGCCTGGTTTTCTCGAGATAATGGGATAAATAACTCCTTATCTCGGGAAAACAAGATCCGTCATCACGAGATAACGGCATAAATACTTTGTTATTTCAGGAAAACGGCACGATTTTTCCCCCCAAGGATGTCATCACTAAGCTTCCGTACTTTTGAGAGATTTAGGTTTGTAAAGTCTAAATCTAAAGAGATAAAATAAATGTATGATATTCTCAGCACACAGCTATGAGGTAAAAATATTAACAAAATTTCTAATAATTTATATGTAAAAAATATATCTTTATTTATTCATTCATTTATTAGGATAAGAATATATTAATTTGTTTGACAAATGCATTTCAAGTTTAGTTAAATTTTTCACATGTATAAATATCTGTTTTGGACATTTTGATTAACAAATTGTGGCACGTCTGACTTTCCATACCTGCTGCTGTCCAAACTGTTCATACAGTATTTTTAGGCTACTGTTTATGGGACATTTTTAGATGTGAGTTGGAAAGGCTATGGGCTGAACCTTTTACAGCTGAATTTCTACAGCTGTAACTTCCTTTCATTCATGGCCGCTCACCTCTAGCCCAGATCCTGTGTGTAGTGGTGAGGACATGCCTGGTAACGTTAAGTAAAAGGAAACGGAAAGCGAACCAAAGGCACGCTGTACCTGCGCTTTGTTCCTCAGGTGAAAGTCCCGGTGGCGTTTCTTTATGACAAAGTGATGGAGGCTGCCAGAGCAGAGGGACTGACTGAGGCTGCGTTATTTTTCTCTCCCAGCCTGTAGCGGACCCAGCAATTTGTAGCTACAGCATTTAGGCAGCCTAATAAACTCAAAGTTCGAAGTTTTCTCTCCTAATAAACCACTTCTGTGTTTGGGAAGACGGGCAAGGGAGATCTGACAGGTAATGTTATGTGGCACAGTTGCACTGTGCACACACAGGATGCTCATTTCACTTAGTCAGTTGCCACAAGACAACTTAACGTGTTTATAGTAATCTAGTACTTCTGTGTATTATAGTGTATACCCTACTTACTTACCGCAGCCTCAGTCAAAACGTTCTGGGTGTGAAGCTTTCTTCTTCCGGCTCTCAACAAGGACAGACGCTTTTATCTCTTCTCCTTCCTCGTGTTTCTATTCCACCCCCTTCTCTCTGTCTTGTACCATATCTGGAGCACCTGTCTGCACTCTCCTCGGAAAGCAACTATGGATCTGGTCGGCTGGTCTCTGAATGCAATTGAGCAAAATTTTTCATCCCAAAAACTGGGGAATGGGGAACCCGCCTGCCCTGCTGGTACATACCCGTCAAGATATACGATGGATTCCTGGAGTAAGTGGAAGATCGTATGTCTGTCGATGATGTCAGTGGAGGACATGGAAGATATCTACATAATTGGATTCATGATAATCAGGTTTCTGCTGTTTGGCTTGGGTGGATTCCTGATGTATCATGAAGAGAAGAATCAGTCGGAAGTAATATGCAAGCTTTTGCAGCTTCCAGAAGGATTATGGCATGCTGTAAACACTCAGACTAATGCGCTGAACGAGCAAAACCGTAAACTGGATGCCATGACTGGCAAACTGGAGGGACTCGTACGCGAGGTGGGAAACAACTTGGAGTAGTTTCTCAGCCGGGCTGATAGAAACTGAGCCATGATTCGGATGTTTGCAGCCCCAATGTGGCTATGAGACTGTTGAAAAAACTTTAAGGCTGAAAAGTGCTCCAGCCTGAACTTAAAATGCTATCTGAAATGGAATCCGGTGCAGCCTTGAAAGGCTAGACATCACAAACTCCCCCTGCGAAGAGATGAATGTAAACGGATGCTCCTACTCCCACACCATCCCCCATGTTTACATGAGTCTGTATGATCTTGGATTGGTTGTACTGAAACGTAGTTTCCCCACGGGGATTAATAAAGTATCTATTATTCTTATTATTCTTATTCTTAGGCATTGGTTAATGGTCGTCATGTGACTGACAGCAGCCAGATTATTTTATTTATTTAAATTGTTATTAATAGTTAAACATTACTGTTGAGGGGCACAGACAGGCCTCCACACGCACACACACTTTTAAAAAAATCCTAAAGGGCCCGTGGGGCATCATGGAGGAAATGGGCAGGTGCCCAGCCCTGAACAACTTCCACACAGAACAGTGTTGTCATCAGCACAACCTCTTAATGCTGATCAGGCCCAGTCAAGCAAAAAAAATAAATCACCTTATTTTGCTTACAAACCCATTTCTCAGTGCACTGTAATAAACATCATTATCAGCTCATTGGTGTAGTTTCAGCTTTAAATCTACACTTCCATGCTCCCTTGGTCTAAATATAAGTATACTGCAAAATGAGCTTATATAAAAACAACTAATGATGACACCCCCCCCACCTACCCCACGGTACCATGATACTGACCTGCTATGACCCACACTGTATGTTTTTTTTCTTTTCTAATTTAGTGTTAGAAGAACTCAGCAGCAGTAAGTTTTCACAAACTCAGCCTGAGCGGAGACCTAATTTCTCTATATGTTACACCAGGATTTCATCAGCTACCATCCCCTAAAGTCTTAAAAAAAATTTTGACTATACTTGCGGTCTGAATCTCGGTTTAGCCTTGCATTATTAACAGAATGTCATTTAAGTAAAACTTTTTAAAAACATTCTAGTGACCTAAATAAAGTAAAAAGCTTGACAAATTGAGTGAAAAGGATTCTGCTTAGGCTTTTTCACAAAAGCCCAAAGTTCCTAATTAGACTGAAAAGTTTTTGCATATTTGTTTAAAAGATGATGAATCAAAAGCATTTTCACTGAATGCAAGAGGTAATCACGCAAAAACACCATGAACAACTTATGTTTTCTTTTTGTCTCGAAGTATCAGCCATGGATTTTTTATAAAGTTTTCAGTTCCATCCTACCCAGCCCCTTAAAGTGTTACCTAGTCAACAGATATGCAGAAGTCTGGCTTTCTGCCCCTTGTCTGGTGTCCGAGTTGACTGTGAAGCAGCTGCTCGAAGCTGACTCAGGATTTCACAGCTTAAATTTTTCTGAGCGACAGCCCCCTGCCAGTCACTTTTAATTTTATCTAGAGCCTGAGTTTTCTCAGGCGACAAATGGACTGCGAGGTGCAACATCCACTTTTCAGTGGCATTGACCGTTGGCTGAGGCAGGTGGAGGATGCTGTGCTATTTCCGTCTCGGTCTATCAGTGGAAAAAGAGGCTGGCATTGAACCGCTTGACTCTTTGAAGAGTTGGGGAAAGAAAGATGTAGAGAAGGGAGGGGGTGTGAGAAAGAGAAAAAAAAGGGAATACATGAGACATAGATGGGAGTGTTTGTTTCTGTGTGAGCAAAAGGAGGAAAGATGGGGAGAGACAGTGACGAGTTGACATGAGGCAAGTGAGATGTGGCAAGCCTAGAGGAGAAGATGCTCAATCAGTGCTGTCAGGTTTTCTTGCAGTCAGAGAGAACTGCCTGAGATTGCAGGCGTTTCTACAGATGATGTGCCACCTCACTAATGACAACTGGGCGTCAATGTTTTTGGCAGTGCAGACAATTGGCTCATTTGTGAACACTGCTGGAATTATTTTTCTCTGCACACTTCCTGATTTTTATTGCACTTGCTTGGATGAAAGATAGTTTCATGAGAATGAAAGATAATTTCAGGCTTCTTATTGAATAAACAGAAATTGATAATGCCCCACAAAGAAATGGCAGCTCTCCTGTTTTGCAAGTTCTCAATCATTCCCCTGAACACATGCTGCTTGTCGAAAGGAATAAAAAGCAACCACACATCTCTTTTTCAGCTGATAAAAATAGAGATTTTAAATTTCAAACTTTTTAGCTGTGACTGACAACTCTGTATCTACAATGTTGATTTTTGTTATCTGCTTACAGCTGTCGACACCACTAAGGACCCCTGCCAGAATGTGAAGTGCAGTCGACATAAGATGTGCGTTGCTCAGGGCTACCAGAGGGCAATGTGCATCAATCGCAAGAAACTGGAACAGAGGTAGGAAAGGTTTCAATCCTTGAATAAGAATGGGTCTTGGTTTATGTTTGCAAAAGATGATGCATAATCTGAGTGGACAAGAAATGCCCTGCCAAAGTTTTCATACCCTTAAAGCCTAAGTTATGCTTCTCCGTCAGCAAGTTTCATTCCTGCCACAACCCACAGACACAGTGTCAAAAGAAACACCAAAGCTGTGAGTTTTGATTCTTCTTGTGTTGCTCTATCTCCATGAATTAATGTTAGAATATGTTTTAAAAGTTATAGGCTACACTGGAACTACATGAAAAAAATTTGCCACTGCTAACCATGTTAACTACATAGTAAACTGTAACAATTAATACTTGCCAAATTCCACTGAATACTTTAACAGTTTCTAAAGGACAATGATCCCAAACTCACATTAAAGTTAGTTTTGGAATCGATACACAGCCTAATATTAAGTTTCTGAAATCATACAGACCTCAACCGTATTAAAAATTCATGAACTTTGCTTTAAAGCCAAGTAATGTAAGAAAATCAACTAATCTAAATGAACTCTGCAAGAAAAATGGTCAAATATTTTGTCAGAATTATTCCAGAAGCTTATTGTTTTTACACAAGCATTTGGGTTCTCTTCAGCATTAAAGGATATTTTATCCAAACATCTAAAGCTGGGGTGCCCAATTCCGGTCCTGCATGTTTTAGTTCTTTCCCTGGTTCAGCACACCTGAATCAAATGATGGCTCATTAGCAGGCCTCTGCAGAACTTTGACATACTGAGGAGGTAGTTGGACCATTTGAATTAGCTGTGTTGGAGCAGAGACATATTTAAAGATGGCAGGACACTGGATCTTGAAGCCTGGAGTTGGACACCCATGATCGTCCGCAAGGGCCAGTGTCCTGCCATCTTTAAATTTGTCGCTCCTCCAACACAGCTAATTCAAATGATACAACTACCTCCTGGGTATGTCAAACTTCTTTAGAAGCCTGCTAATGAACCATCATTTGATTCAGCTGTGTTAAACCAGGGAGAGAACCAACACATGCAGGATACTGGCCCTTGAGGATTGACTTTGGACACCACTGATCTGAGGGTTTATGTATAATTTTGACTCAATTTGGTTTCAAGAAAATTCACAATAAATGTCAACTCCCATCCATCCATTGTCTAAACCCACTTATCCTTGCAGGGTCGTGGAGAGATTGGTACATATCTCCAAAGGTCATTGGGCGAGGGGTGGGCTACACCCTGGACATGTCACCAGTCCATTACAGGGCAATACAGGACATACAACAATGCACACATACACTCACACTTAAGGGCAAATTAGGGAATCCAATAACCTGACAGGCATGTTTTTGGACTGTGGGAGGAAGCCGATGTACCCGGAGAGAACTCGCGTGTGCTCGGTGAGAATATGCAAACTCCCTGCAGAAAACCCCAGCACCTTTTTGCTGCAAGGCAGCAGAGGTTCCAACTGTGTCACTGTGCAGCCCTTGAAAAAAGAACATTCCGGTCATTTCAGTAAAAACCCACAATTAATCATAATAAAATAGACTATAAATATTGTTTTGCATGCTACGCTAAAGATTTAAACCTTTACACAGCCCTGTAGCACTTAGATGTAGGTTCCTCTCCTCTCAAAGAATCTTTCCTCAACAGTTCTAGACATCTTTTTAAAAGCATTTACCCTCTCCTCTGCTCATTTGTTCCACTTTGATTGAAGAGCAAATGAGCAGTGTTGCAGCCTGAAACGAATTAATGGTGTGAATTATTACTATCTGTGAAGTCTATCTGCAGCAACAGTCGTTTATGTTTTTCAATAAAGTGCATCATGTTCAGAATCTCTGCTGAAATTGGGTGGGGGGGTGCGTGTTGTACGGCAGGTAATGAGCGAGAATGTAGCTGCACCAAATCATCTAAGCACCAATAAACAGCAGCAGTAGCAGCTGAGCCTGATGCTGTTACCTGCTAAACATGATGATTCTCAGTTAAGTCTGGGCAAAACTGTGCTGTTTCATTTTACACTTTGTCTGGTGTTATAAAAACAGAAAAGGGACAAGCTGGTGAATTTTGGATCTGTTCAAATTACAAAAGTATTTTCTCACTTGTATCTAATTTGATTTCGCAGTCTTAAGAAATTTATCTGTCTTGGAGGTTTGTGGAATGAAATTTTATCTTACTGACAAAAACAGTAAGGCAACAAGGCAAACACACAGAAAGAATGGTTGGATTTGGATGCAGTCAGGTGCAAAATCAAACCAACAGCTGCTATGTAATTAGTTCTATTTTCAAGAAGTTTACTTATCTCCAACTGCCTAATAGGATGACATCCTGAGTTAAGAACTAATGTGTAATCAGACAGTCTCCAGATCATCCGAGAGTCAGTCAAAGCAATGATTGAAGGTTTTGCAGATGCAGACAGCATTACCAGCAGATTATGAAGCGTGTAAGAGATAATGTTTTGCTTTGCATGAGGCTGGTTGGTTGAATGGAACCACTTGGTACATTAGGACACTCACACCTGTCATCCCACCCCATGTCATAGAAAAAGCATCATTAATATTTTTTTATTTGGATTTGAATCTTTTTAACACACCTGTGTTAAAATGACAAGTTTTTGTGATATAAAAAATAAGACCTTTTAGCTATAGAGAAAATGATTAAAGTGGGATTTTTTATCTTACATTTACTCAATTCTATCTGTTTGTTAAAGCCATAGTTTAAAGGCTCTACATTTCTTCTTTTGGGGGTTTATTTGTGTCCATGTTATTTATTCATTTATAAATGTCAGTTTTAAACAAAATATTTAGTAAGCAAGAAATGTTTAGTTTAAAAATTAAATATTTAGCTCCAAAACAAATATTTAGATAACAAGGTAAATATTTTGTTTACAAAATAAATATTTAGGTAACAATCTAAATATTTTGATAACAAATAAAACATTTAGGTCCAGATTAAATATTTAGGTAACAAGCTAAATATTATGCTTATTGGCAAGTGAATTTGCATATTAGCTAAATGTTTAGTTCAAAGCTAAATATGTACCTACTCAGTCTAGCTTCCTAGCTAAAATATTAGCTTCAGACTAAATATTTAACTTGATACCTAAGGTAAACATTTAGTTTTTAGGCTAAATATTTATTTGACAACCTAAATGTTTAGTTTGGAGGTACATATTTATTTTGTTAACTAAATATTTTGTTTACAAACTAAATATTCAGTTTGTTACCTAAATATTCAATTTGGAGCTATACATTTTATTTGTGAACTAAATATTTAGCTTACAAACTAAATATTTTATATGTAACCAAAATATTTATGCAGTGTGCGATTTGTGAAAAAAGTAGAGGGGGGGATTTTTATTTATTTTTTACTTTTTATTCATGAAAATAACGACAGGTTTGTGTATGCAGGCTGCAGGGCATCTTGCACATACGTTTACGCTTTAAAAACTGACAGACTTATCCAGTCATGGCAGGTGAGATAATTTTTTCCCCGTGGCAGCATCAGCAGCACCTTGTCCGCCCTCTCAGACCCACAACTCTGCATATTTTTCTGTGGAGAAAAAAGTTCACCTCTGGAACCCAGCCGGGGTCAGGTGCAGAGATACTTTTCAGGTGTAAAAATCCTTAACGTCAGTTTATTAAACTGTACATACGGATTTGGGGTCCTGCAGGAAAGTATAGATATTTGAGTCATTGTAGCCGGGACCATGTCCCCGGTAATATTTATCAATTACAGTTTTGTCCCCACCACTTAAAAACCTGATGTTTTTTTTGTTCTTTGTTTTTTAAACAGTGCATCCACCAGCGTCATTTTCCTATATTCAGTGTCCTCTTTAATGCAAGGTGTTCTAATTATGCTGCGCTACCAGCTCCATGCTTCCCAGAGGCAAGACGGACATACACTGTGCGCTTTTTGGACGATTTCCACAAATTTTGCGATCGGTTTGTCTTCAAAGCCATATGAAAACAAATATTGCATTTGTTGTGCATGGAGTTGAAACAAATCTGGCCTCTAGTGAAATTAAGTATATCTTAGTCGTCTTATTTACAAGTTAAAGGAATATCTTTTTCAGTTTAAAGCTCTGAAAAGGTCCAGCACGATGCCCAAATCACCGCACACATAAAACACACGTTTTATTAAACGGGTACATATGAACCTCAACATATGAACCTCAAAATTATTTCTGCACCTGACCCCTGCCGGGCTCCGTGCAGAGATGAAGGGAAGATTGTTGAATGTTTTTATAATTCTGTTTCTCTAGTCTGTCAAAACGGATTCTGCGGGATTCTGGGTTGATTGCGCAGAATCCCCTCTTGAACTCTGCTGCGTAGACGGAACGTGTAAACTACAGCCATTATTTTATGAAGGTGTTCGCCTATGTTGTTTAAGTCCTTCAGCAGAAGCACAGGGGTTGCAGAATTCACAGGAACAAAAAACGTACCCCCCAGAGATAAGAAATGAATGACCAGAGGGGGGGCCATCACAGGCAAAGGGGGGGGGCACCCTGTGTTTACGTAATATGGAACTAAACATTTAACCATTTATTGGGGAGCTAAATATGTATTGGTAAACTAAATACTTTTTGCAAACTAAATATGTAGTTTGAACTGTGACAGTTATAAATAAATGAATAACTTGGATGCAAGATGACTGAAAAATGAACCCCATGTATTTATCTTAGTATAACAGGCTAAATAACCCAAATTATTATAGTAAAGTTTTGACTGTGTCACTTTACAAACTGCACCCCATATTTACCAAGCTGCACAGAAGCCACCATTTTTTTGTAGCTATCAACACATTTTATTAAATAATTCTGGCTAGATATTTGACAGTTCTTCCTAGCTTAATTGGTAGAGTACAACCCCAAAACCACTAATCCTACTATAAAATGGAACATTCTGTCACAACTGTCCATAATGAAGTGAGTTTAAGATCAGAAGAGGGGACATAAAACAAAAAGGTAGCGCCTGCTTTAAAACTGGTTTTTTTAAGGTTATTGAAAAGCAAAACTGACCAAATGGATGACCCAAACACCTTCCGTAGAACAACTTTGTCAAATGATACAAAGGCAAAGGTATGTAACAACAATGGTGAGAAGAATTCTTATGAGAGGCCTTCAAAGCTAAGAACATTGTACCATCTGTCAAGCATTGTGTTGGCAGCATCATCCTGAGGGTTTATTTAGCTGACAGCAACAATGGAGCACTGCACAAAATGAGTATAATTGTAAAGAATAAAAAACGACTCATTTAGATGAGCTTTACGGTTTCTGATAAGAACAATGGTCTAAGATGTATTCAAAAGTTTGCCTGAAGATTGTTGATGGCTACAAAGTGTGTGTTTACCTGCAACTTGCCTAGGAACATTTAACCAAATATCATACATCTGTACATTTCTGCCTGAAAGTACTTTTCTGATCCTGTGTCATTTAGAGAAAATTCACACGTTTGAAAACAGTCTCCATGGTGGAAGAAGAAATTCCCAAATAATTAACTAAATAAAAGCCAAAACATTGGACATTCATGCCAACTTGGAGTGTATGTAACCTTCTGACTGGGACTGTTTATGCAAATGTGTGTGCTAGAAAAAGTATAAATTTCTCTCTGTCTTTTTTCCCCCTCTAATCCTCAGAGCTAAACAGTCAGGCCAACTGGAGCTCCATGAAAACAGCTGCAAGCCTTGCCCTGTTGCTGCATCTTCACCTGTATGTGGCTCCGATGGACACAACTATGCTTCAGAGGTAGCACACACACACAGACACACACATCATGATCATGATCATCATCATCATCATTATTTCTAGCCGTCTTACACACCACCTTGAACTGTATGCTAAAGCTAGCATGCCTTCCCTGAATGAAAGGCGATACACTCATTGGATGACTCCGGTGTAGAATGCTCTTATTGGGCTGCTTCCTATTTATTTATGCAGTTTTTTCAACCGTAAACTGTTATGCTTTACGTTCTAATGACACTTTGCATCTCTACATTTCTCAAGTGCGAACAGAAAAGAGAAAGAAAGCTTTGAGTTTTTCTGCCTCGTCTGCTTGGAACTCCTTGCAATCTGAACTGAAACTGTCTGAACTGGATTCACTAAACGTTTTTCCACTCCATTTTACAAAACCGACAACAGAAATCTTTTCAACAGTGCCTGTGTTTTAAATCTTAAATCACAGTTTTTACATTTTGTTTTATAATTTAATACTTCAAGGACATAAAAACATTCATAATTTGAAGATTCAAAACACCATCAGATAGGAGTTTGCTTTGGCTAACTTAAATTGACCTTGGTTGAAAGCAGTTTTCATATAAAAGGCTAAATCCATGTGTTTGTGTGCACTACTGAGTTTATATATATATATATATATATATATATATATATATATATATATATATATATATATATATATATATATATATATATGAGTTCAAAGCAGAGGGAAGGTGGCTGTGTTAATTCTTTAAATAATGACATGAGATACAGTCAAGTACAGTTTCCTGCTGCACTGACACATACGTGGACGCAGCAGTTCATCACTGCTCATGCGATGACAAGTGAAATGCGCTAAACGTGGCCTTATGATTAATGGGAGGCATTGTTTGAGAACCGCATCACCGTGGACCATCCGCTGCCAGGACCCTATTGATTTACTGCGCACTTTTTAATTTTGACCTTGCATTAGAAAGACAGGAGAAAATGACAGCTCATTCTCGCTGCCTTTCCTTTAAGTGCTGGGTCTCGTCTGAATGAACAATCTCTCTTTCTTGCGGTCAGCCTCATAAATATTTTATGTGCATTCATGCTTTTCTCATCCTCTCTCTTGCAGTGTAAGTTGGAGCAGCAGGCTTGCCTCACAGGTAAAGACCTGAGGATCATGTGTTCTGGATTTTGCCCTTGCGCCACCGCTCCTGCTGCAAACACTGACATAAAACGTGGCAAGTACCGTCTCTTTACCTGCCGCATTTTCATGCATCTCAGTTAGGCGACTCTTTTGAAGCTATGTCTACCCTTAAACATTTGTGTATTTCCACACATATGCACACATTTTACACTCTGACCAAGATTTTTGCAGAAGACCCCGATTTTGTGACATTAGATTGACCTGAAATAATCTTCTATCCTGCAGAACATCTTCCCTAAGGTTTTCAGACCACACAATATTTATGACTCTGAACTCTTCATTAAAAACTGTTCACTATATAAATAAAGATCAAGGTTTTTGTTTAAGTAAAATGATCTTATTCTGCTGGTTTAGAACTCGGTAAGCTTTTGCAATGAACAATAACTGAGAATAGCTAACTTGTGAGTTTGACAGCGTCTAGTTGAAATCTATGTATTTAATACATTTTATTTATTGAAGATGCAGAAAGACTTTTATTCTAACATTTTTTGTTTTTACCTGCTCAACAATAAATAAATACACAGTAAAAAGTAGTCAGATTTGCCGATCTGAAGCATAAAAATGGTCTTTCATGTTTGTCCTGGTTAAAAAAAAGACAAAAAACAGAATATCCCTTTTTTTTCTTCACTTACTTTTTTTGGTGTATTCTCAGTAACAAGAACAGGATGTGGGCCACTCCTTTAAAAAACTCTTGCTTTATTTAGCCAAGTTTAATGGATGGGTGCCCCCAAGTGTGCTATTGAGTAAAAGTCCCTGAATGTTAGGGTCCTATTTGCATTCAGATTAAATTGAAAACAAAAAAAATGGGATTAATTAAAGATGAATAATTTGTGCTTTCCATTTTAGGAAGATTTTCTTCCTCTTCTTTTTTTTTTAAGACCTAACCCCAGAGAAAAATTCCACCACGATTATTTTTAGAAGGTGTATCTGTATGAGCTGTCTGGGCTTGTGAGAAAAAACTGTGAGCCAGGGACCCCAGCACATCATTTTAAGAAGTGTTGTAGTCAGGTCACAATCTCTTCCGTCGAAGTCACATTTGAGTCTTTAGTGGTCGAGTCCAAGTGCAAATCCAAGTCAAGTCACTAGCTCCTACAGGCCAAGTCCCAAAAATAAACTTGCAGTCCGAGTTAAGTCATTATCACCCGAGAGCAAGTCAAAAATAGGAAAGCAGGGTTTAGATTTTAAGACTAAAATCATGGCTGCCTTACATCTTCACTGTGTTTTTTTGTAATTATACCTAATGCCCACACGCCATCACCAAGCTAACAAATAATAAAAATAATAAAATATTCTTAAAGTAAATTCGAAAACAATAAAATAATCAGCATGTAACCCCTCCTTTCCACCGGACGCGTAAGCAGCACGTTACAGGACCAGCACGTCATACGCAGCTGATAGCCACCACTGTAGTCAATAGAACCCTTTCCACCAGAGGCGAAAGCAGCACGAGTCTGCTGCGTCTGAGGAGCGACATGTCCCAGCACTTTTCTAAATATACGCGGCAGTCCTATTTTCTACGCAGTACACCTCTGAAACACGTACATTTCTACATTTTGGATAGGGGAGACAGGAAATATATGGCTTGGCACCGGAAATTTTCAAAATAAAAGAAACCTGCTGCTTTGCAGTTGCTTTACTTAAAAAAAAATCACTACCTGTGCGGCCCGCTGAGAAGTCAGTACCTCGCGGGAGGGTCTCATTTGTGTGATGACACACAAATGAGCAATTTTGGATATTCCCTGACATAACATAAACTTATTGGCGAATATAAAACGGACATAACATAAAACACCAACCTTTTGGAGTCATGTTGTTGTCTTTTCCTGGTTATTATTGTCATAGATGTTTATATATGTCTATGGTTGTTGTGTTTACTGACGAAACCACGCGTGATTCTGCTGATCTCGCGTGATTTCGTGCTCTCGGTGACAGCCGCTTCCCTGCTGCAATGCGCCTCATACGCACCTGGTGGAAAGGGCCAAGCAGCAGAATACACAAGTGAAACGTGCTGCTTCTGTAACGTGCCGCTTACGCGTCCGGTGGAAAGGAGGGGTTACCCTTACGCAAAGGCTTACAAAGGCTTTGGGAATTTGTTGTTAAATTTGTCCAATAATCTGAATTCCAACTATAGCAATTTCACATGTCGGGGTCCAAGACCAAGTTTAAGTCCTAACATTGCAAGTCCAGAGTCCATTTGCAAGTCCTTGGTATGCTGCTTGAGTCAAGTCTCAAGTCCCTTAAACATGACTTGAGTCCGAGTCCAGGACTGGAGTACTCCATCCACGATTCTAAGGGACAAATGGCCCCCGGACCCCCTTTGACATTCCTGATCTAGTATTTATTTTGGACAGACCCAGCACCAAGAGCTCCCAGTTTTCTCCTTTGTTTAAGATTTGTGGCACTTGGGGTGGGGACTTCATTCATTAGCAGCTTGGCAAGATAAAGGACACCCATGTATTAAAAGCACTGGATCGGGAGTTGAACACGAGACAACTGTAGTGAGGATCATAGCCATTGTATATGGTGCGCCAGCTCAACCACTGAACCCAATTAACTCCCTGGTGGGTAAGAAAATAATCTTCAGATTTATTAACAGTTGACGGATATCAATTTTATTTCATGAGAATGAAAAGATTTTTGAGACAGACATACTTCAGTAGCTTTATGAAATTCTATAGTTTTAAAGCAATGAAGCGTTTAAAAGAAACAAAATACCTCTCTTTTCTCAATAAACAAATCCACCCAACTCTTGTTTCCAATTTGGGATCAATACTCACCAATACTGAGGGATTATCGTTAGCCAAAAGCTCCCCTAGTGGATTCCTGCTCTTTCAATCAGGTAGTAATTAATTATTTAGAGTGTACACAATCTATCAACGGACCCAAACACCATTGATTGCCGAGGCCCAGGGGCATGTAAAAATGCCAATTGGCCAAATATATGAAAAGTTACTTGATCTGGAGCCTGGAAGAAGTGTCTCTTGAAAGTGAAAGTGGATTTCGATTGGATAAAAGTGATTTCCTGCCTCAAAGTTAGCTGTAAAAATAGTAATTTCTTTGTTTGGCAGGTCAGTGGTTTGAATCTATCAAAGCACAACTGTACAGCAGTACAGATAAAATGCTTTTCTGTGAAGTAAACTGGTTTCTTTCGTTGCTTGTGGATAAATGTGCAAGTTTAGGAGAAAAGAGCCCCAGTCTGCCTTCAAGTCATTTTACTGTGGAGAATCTGTCAGACTTGAATGTTGGGATTCCTTTATTTGTTTTCTCAGAGAGCTGCACCGGCCAGGACCTGGCTGACTTGGGCGATCGCCTTAGGGACTGGTTCCAGCTCCTTCATGGAAATGCGAAGCAGAACAGCTCTGGCAAGCTGGGTTCCACCTCAGGTTAGAAACTCACTTCTGCAGGTTCCGAACTTGCAACTCTATTTAACTCCACCATGAAAACCGAGATACACTAGTGGAGTGCACTTTACCTCTGACAGTGCTGGAAAAAAGCCTGGTAGCCAGCTGCAAGGACTCCATCGGCTGGATGTTTTCTAAGCTGGATACCAACAGCGACCTGTATCTGGACCAAACTGAGCTGGCTGCCATTAACCTGGACAAGTATGAGATCTGCATCCGGCCCTTCTTCAACTCCTGTGACAGCTATAAGGATGGGAAGGTCTCCACAGCAGAGTGGTGCCTCTGCTTCTGGAGAGAAAGTGAGTAAAAGTTAAACAAGAAGGGGGCAAAGAGAATGAGCTGGGAGTAGGTGTCTTCCACTTCCTCAGAGTTGCATAACAAGACATTTAGAATGCTGTAAAATGGGTGAAACAAATGAGTAAAAATTGATTTCTGAAACAAATCAATTGCAGACATTGAAGTATGACCATAGATTTGACAAGAATAAAGAAAACATGCAATAAAGAAAGTTTAAGATACAGAGCATTCCAAAAGTATTCACATCCCATTTTATCACAAACGCAAACTTATTTAACTTGGACGTTTTACTTGCAACTAGGGATGTAAGAAAATATAGATACGCCGATATATCGCAATGTTTTATGTCACGATATTGTATCAATATTCAAAAGCAATGTATCGATTTTTTTTATTATTTTATTTTTAGAATTTGAACCATTAATGACAGTAATTTTTGAAGTAAAATTAAAAGTAGGACTGGCAGTTTTCATCTTCTTTGTTCCAGTGTATCAATTAGATCTAGCAATAAAACTGGATGTGTTAAAGTGTGAAACAGGTTGGAGTGTTTAAAATCCTGTGATAGTTCTTGTACAGTTAAATTCAGTTTTAAAATCACAAGATATAGTCTTACTCATAGTATCGCAATATATCGTAATATAGCGTATAGTCTCCCCTGTATTGTGATACATATCGTATCACCAGATTTTTTACAAATTAACATCCCTACTCGCAACGGAACCTTGGAGTGGAAAAATCACAACTTTTTGATTGGAATATAACACAGGTTTGCGAATTAAAGAGCATTATCCGCATTAATTTATGATATTGGACCATGTTCTTCAGTCATGTCATACAAACTGAGGAATGTCTGCACTTTCTGACCTTTGATTTAAGGTAATCTCCTTTGGCTCTATTGATCAGGTATTTAATGAGCAATAGATTTAGCAGACTACCTAATTGATTCCCAGACAGAGACCACTTTCAACTGTTAACTTCTATAAACAGGTTAAGAAAGTTCTTTTTAGAGATGCAATAATTAGGAGTGTTGAAACTGATTTCTAATCGTCAGATTTTGTAAAGCTTGTTGAAAACCCTCAGATCCATTTTTTGTTGCCTCTGATGAATATTTAAAAAGAATACTTCTACTTTCTGGATAAACGGAAAACGTAACTGTAACATAATAATTATTTTTCAGATACAGAATAGGTGTCTTTTTCTTTAGCCCCCCCCTGCTACCTTTCCCAAATTCACAATATTGCTTAACAGACAGAATTTTACTCATCAAACAGATAAAACAGAGCAATTCTTATGATGCTCTGAATGAACGGCAGACATGCCTCCACAAAAAAAATCTATTTTTCTGTTTAAAATGTTCTTACTGCTTTTGTGTTTCATCTGAATTCAATTTAAACACCTTGTCGACATTGAGTTTTGTTATTACTGTGGCCTGGTAGTGCTGCAAATGGTGGGTTCAATGATTAGAAAAAAGATCTGAATTTTAGTTTAAGGCTAGCTGATCATTGTTCATGGCCAGTCAAGCGCAAAATCGGCTTCTTCTGGTTGCCGCCAATTTCTCGGTGCATCCATAGTTTTTTTCGTCTTTGCCTATTTCTGACCTAAATGATTAATCATTTCTGTAAGCTTCCACAAATGCTTACAAGGATTTTCTGCCTTGGTGGTTTTTCACACAAAGTGTCCTCTTTGGTTTTACTTTTATCTGTTCTAGAAGTGCAGCTCATTTACTCTACTCGTATCCATATGTTCTTTCAGCTAAACCCTTCTCAATCAATCAGAGAATGAAATGCAAGACTTGTTAAGCAAATCGATATGGGCAAAACGTGTAATTATGAAGTTCATTGATTGAGATAAAGTTTGAGGATAGCACTTTCAGGTTTTCGTCTGTAATCACTTTTTGTTTGATTCTTGCAGAGCCGCCGTGCCTTGCCGAGCTGGAGAGGATCCAAGTGCACCAGGCTGCCAAGAAGAAACCTGGTAAATGCATTTATTTTTTGTTTTGCATGACACTGTGAAGTTTGAGATGTGTATTAAATATTAAGCTTACATTTTGGACATAAGCTCCTTGGGTAGTCATCTGAAATCCCTTCCAGGACATGCCACATTATTCAAATATGCTGAAGTCACACCATTCAGTTTGTGTTTGCCCTCAGGCTGTCTACAGACTTGCAGGTGAATTCTTAAAACAAAGAGGCTGAGGATGCAGATAACAAGCTGTAGGGGGCTAATTAAAGAGATCACAAACACACAGCAAGGATTAGGTCCTAATCAGGCTTGAGGGGATTAGGGGGGAGTGCTGGCTTTGGGAAAGAGCAAGGTTAATGTAGACACTTGACTCCAGAAGAAACCCCACACTACTGCATTTGCCGCACATAACATTCCACTTGCTTTTGTTTTCAACTCAAAAGTCAAGAAACTCATCTGACTGTTTTGTCTTGTTTTCTCAGCTGTGGGTCAGGGACGATTGGTGCCGGTTAAAAAACCTTGCTCAGAGTTTGACAAGATTGTCCTGAGGGAGAATGAAGGAGCGGAGCTCTGTCACAGAGGCTGTCGCTACATTTCAACATGCCACTCTCACAGCATAAGGAAACACAAACCATGCAGACTTGCTGTGTCAGATGACATCCAACAGCATTTCCATGCGGGTCTAAAATAAACAGAAAGCTCTGTAGTATTTTATGTAACAAAAATTAAACAGATCCAATATTTTTTAGCCGAATATACTAAAGTCCGCTGTAAATGACTGGACCTTTATTCATCAGTGTGGGTCAGATACAATGGAGGTTATCAGCATTAGCGTCATGAATTTGGTGCCTTTGATGATTTTTTCCCCCGAACCTGTTAATACTAAATACGAGTTCAATGAAAGTTGGTGCACAGGTTTCCAGTTTTGGCTGTCTTCTCTAAAATGAACAGGCCTAAATCCACTTACGCACCCCAATGCACCCTCTAATATTTGAATCATCCCTTTGGAAGCCCCAGAGATATCACACTTTTTATTGACATCAACAAGCTTCAGGAATACTCATGTCTGGAGGAAGGTTTCAAGGTCAGAAGAGACAAAAATCAGACTATTTTCCAGCAATTATAAGAAATAAAGTAAGAGGAGTCAAGGTGAGGTATTCAAACCTAAGGACACAACACCAACTGTCAAGTATGGTGGTGGCAGTATCATGCGAAGGGTCTGTATTGCTGTCATTGTTAAATATAAATAACAAAGAAGGAAGTATACCTCTATACTCTTGAACTTAACCTTAAATCAACAGCTAGATTGTTGAAACCTTTACATAGATGCTTGCTCTAACAGGACAGTAATCTAAAAAATTGTACCATGTCAGTTCACCCTGAAAAAGAATAAATCAAATACGTAATTAAAAGCCCCAAATTAATGACATTCATGCTGATGGTGAGTGTATATTACCTATTATCGCCACTGTATGTGGGATCAGGGTACGGATTCTGAAGAAACAGGCATGTACATACATGTTTGTGTGTTTTTAGGCACCTATATTCCCAGTTGTGATGAGGATGGCTACTACAGGAAAGTGCAGTGTGATCAGAGCCGAGAGGAATGCTGGTGCGTCGACCTGCACGGAGAGATGATGGGCTCCAGAATCCACGGAAATCCAGACTGCGGTAAGACTATGACAGTTAGGGAAATTAATACTTTTTTTATTCAGTGTTTTAACCCCTAACCCTAAATGATTTGAGAAAAAAAAACGTTAAAATTAATTGCCAGATAAATGTTACTCTTCACGTCGTTGGTTCAGTTATTTGCACACATCACGGTTCATGTCACTATGCATTACTTTTTGTCAATATTTCTACAAAGTTAAGTCATGATCTTTGGGTGTTAGTGTTTTGGTTCTCTCTTGTGTTTCTATTTAGGTCATTTTACTGATACTGGTGTCTTTCCATGTTAGATACATCATTTGTACTGAGCTTCTTATTTTATTGTTTGTGCATTTGGATTTATTTCTCTGAGATCTATTAGTCTTTTCCCCTTGGTTTATAGTTCCTTTGGAGTCTTACTTCAGCTCTTTTAGTCTCCCTCCCTCATTTTCCCTGTGTTCTTCCTGCTATAACTCCTGGGTTTTACTTGTGCTTGAATGCAGATCCTGTGTGTCCATTTCAGTTTCTCCTGCACCTATTATTCTACCTTCCCCCAGTACCTTGCTTAGATTAATCCCCTGCTGCTCTGCATTCATTGATTATGCTCAGGTGGTTTGCATGCCACAATTACATCTTCACATATCTAAGCTTCTTGGTATAATTCACCCCCTGCTGGATTGTTCCATTGAACTGTTGCTGTCACCCTGGTTACTCGTGTTTCTCTCATGGTTTCCTCATTTTCTGTAAGTTTTTTTAGTTTCACCGTTAAATTCAACTCCATCTGCCTCTGTCCTGCTGTCATTTGGGTCCAACAAATGACAGCAGGACAGCCCCACCAAAACATGACAAGTTGACTAAAGTGCTTAATAAGTTAGCTTAAAGAAAAAAACAGGAAACAATGGCAGTCAAATGAAATACAACATAAAAAGAAACATAAAAACAAGCAAAAATGGTAATGAGTAAAAACCAGCTCACATAAGGAGACAGCACAACATAAAAGATCTGACAGAACTCAAACTGCACTTATGCAAGTTTACACTTAACAAGAACAAACTCCAAGTTCATTTCACACATGGTAAAATTGAGTGAGTTAATGTTCATAGTTTACCACCTAAACATTCTGAACTAAAATCTCTCTCCCAGCATGAACAGGTTCTCATTTAAACATATTTTTTTATGAAGGAATGTGTATATCATGATTTATATAAAAAATATAAATCATAAGGTCATGTGTCAGTATGTTGAACGTGTCATTAAATGGCATTTAAGAACTGGCCTTTACCAGCTTATTCAGATGTGTTTAATTATCTCCTCCTTATCCTCCTTCTTCTTTGCTAACTTAATTTTAATTTAGCTAAATTCTCCAAAAAGCTTCTCCTATTTACATACTTACCTGCTTTATTGATAATACGAAAAAAAACGTATCTACTTACCTGCTTTATTGATAATAAGAAAGAAAACGTATCTACTTACCTGCTTTATTGATAATAAGAAAAAAAACGTATCTGTTGTGGCTGCTTTTAAATCTCTGCAAGGTTGATTTTCCTGTTTGATGAAATCACAATTATGTTTAAACGTGTCAGCTGACAAAATTGTCTCTCCCATAAACTAAACACAACATCTGTGCCATTAGTGGGGCTGTGCTTACCTGTACAATGCTCAAAAAGAAAAGCTGGAAGTGACAAAACTCGTTACGGTGCAGTTCCAGTCCTCTGCATGTTTCTGTTGACCCTGCAAATCCACAGGTAGTCTAACTCCATGCCTGCACTTGGCTCCCACACAGTAACAACAGAACCATGGTGCCAGAACAGCCTGGCATGATCTAGGTTTTGGCGGTCGAGCCTTAGATTCCAGTTTATATTGTTGAAGCATCAGTTAGATTAATTACTATCTTTGAATATGCTGTTTGTAGCAATGTTTAAAATATAAAAACTCGCTTTTAGAAAATGTATCACAAATATTTATTTAACCTCTTCCAGATGAAATAACTGGATATTCTGGAGACTTTGGTAGTGGAGTCGGATGGGAAGATGAAGAGGAGAAGGAGGCAGAAGAAAACGGGGAGGAAGCGGAGGAAGAGGAAGATGAGGAGGGGGAGGCAGACGACGGAGGGTACATCTGGTAGAACTGTCTGACCCTGAAGAGAGAGCAGCTGGCCTAGAAATCAACAGGCATGGCTCACACCTTTAAAGAAGGGATTTTAGAGAAAAAGGAAAACAAATCGGAGAGGAATGGAGTTGTTGTTATTGATCTTAAGGTGCCAGATAGGTTCAGTAATAAAACGATGACCAGTTATTTTTCTTTCTTAGATATGTGTAATTGCTTCAACCTTTACTCTGTTTTTGAGCAGCAGAGCTTTGTGTTTTTCTGTCCTGAAAAAGGGGTAGCCACTGACTCACCATCGGTAAGTAAAGTCCGTAAAAATTTGTATCTTGTACTATCACCATCTATGCATAGAGAGATTACAAGTAATTTTGTACTGTGTAAACAGTTGCTTAAGTATTAAAGTTGCAGTCTCACTGGAACTATTAGAGACTGGGCATTAAACAAACAGTTTGACACTTTGGGAGATAAGCTTATTTGTTTTCTTCAAAATGGTTAGATGAGATGATCAAGGCCAATTTTGGATAAATAAGAGGCGAGAGCTAAGATATAGCAGGCTCAGCTTAAAGACTTGGGAAGTGAAAATGCTTTCTCGGATTTGTCTCAAAAGATTAGTGTTAAATCACATTTTAAAGTGTTATGTGCCAGACTTTGCAGAAAGCAGCAACACCAGAGGTGAAAATGTTCTAGCAAAAATAACTTTTACTCTTTTACACTTAGATGCAGTGAACAAGAACAATATAATGTCTTATTTACTAGGCTTGTAAAGAGCGGAAGGTAAGTAAAATTCATTTTCCTTTAATCATAGGTCAAACCAATTCCGCACAACAGCTGAAGCACTGATCAATGCAGTGAATAACACTGATTATCCAGTGATAATGTAATGTTCTATGCAGACCTGGCATTAACATAGATGCTGCTTTGACACACTCTTTAACCCAATTGCAGTCCAATTAAAACATCCATATTCTGCTCTGATAACAGCTTCCTACATCCTGGCAAAGTCTGCTTACTTAAGGTCTCATCCCAAGAGGACCAGCTGTCAATATGCAGGCACCAAGTTCCACATGAAACCCAAGAGGTTTCTGTACCTTGCAAAAGTATTCCTACCCCATGAACCTTTTCACATTTTGTGTTATTGCAAACAGAAGTTTCAGTGTATTTTATTAGAATTTTTTTATTGACCAACAGAAAACAGTGAACCACTGTAAAGTGGAGGAATTAATCTTTTTACAAATGCAAATCCTAAATGTGTGGCGTGCATTGGTGTTCAGCACCCCAATTCAATAAAACCACATTTCAGAACATTTACAGCTATGCTACAGATCTATTTTACTGACAATTTATCTCATTCTTCTTTACAAGGCAGCTAAACTTTAGCCAGATTGAATGAAGAGCATGTGTGAGTCTTATCAAGGATTCTCAACTGGATTTAACAACTCAGATCAGCTTCCCTTTCCCTCCTGAAGAAAAGCATCCCCTGAGCATGATGCTGTCACAACCATGTTTCACCCATAGCATGGTTTATTTATAGTGGTTTGCAGCATTACTGTAGTTTTCCTCCACACATTGCATTTTCATGTAGGCCGCTAAGTTCAATTGATCATAATTAGTCATTTGTTTGGATTCCCTAATGTTCTCTAACGAATCTCGACCTTTACAGAACAGCTGCATTTATACTGAGATTAAACTTCAAAGAAGTGGACCCTTATCAGATGACTTCTAAAGGCATTTGGTTGCACTGGATTTTATTTAGGGGTACCAGAGTAAACAAGTCTAAAACAGTATGGGGTTTTTTTGACAAAAAAATTGGAAAACTACATATCATTTTCTTCCCACTTCACAGTAATGCACTACTTTGTGTTGGTCCGTCACATTAAACCTCCATAAATAGATTTAAGCTTGTTATTTTAAGGTTAGAAAACGTGGACAATTTCAAGGACACCTAATAATTTTGTAGGGTAACATTTATCCCTCTCGGGCAGAGCTGCACCACGATAGGGAGGTTGTTTAATTATGTCTGATGGATGCAGCGAGACCAGATTCTGCCTTTTTTTTTAATTCTTAAAATGCATAGAAACAGTGTGACATAAGGGCCAGTTAGATAGATAAATATGAATATACATATATCATCTAACTTTATGGCTTTGTAGCTGATCTGTGGCAAAAATCAGTGGGCTGTAGTAACCTAAAACCTTAACATTTGTAGGACATTTGAAACATTTGTGGTGTTAGCCCCTTCAGCTGCCCTCATGTTTTGGACATAGCAGCTTAACAGAAACTTTATACCAGCAGCAAATCATATCTGGTATTTTTTAATAACCAGAGATGCAAACTAAAATCTTGCTATCTTAAGTACTGATTTAACGTGGAAAAGTAGCAAGTAACGGACAGAGCTGATTATTAGCGATGCAGCACTGCGACAGGAAGGTAGAAAATCAGCATTTAAACACCATTTTTGAAGATAATTCTCACAACAATTGTGTGCAGTTTGGATCTTGCTGGATTTTGCCCTCACACACACACGGAAAAGTTATCATCACGTGTGCGCATCCTAAAAAAGTGACACTTTGTAGAAATGCCACACAGTCTGTTGCTGATAATACACCAGCAGACATGAATACACTCTCCAAACCCAGTAGCTTCCAAATAATCCCCAAAACATTCGATTTAAATTTCAGATCAAAATGTTTCATCTCACAATGGCAGAATAGAAAAAGAAGCGACAGCCAATAACTTGACTGTGCACCCTGTAAATGGTGGACATGAGCGTTGTTTTCTCTACCTTATTTTCAAGGGGCCCCCAAACAGGTCCTCAAAAAAGTAACCAATGATTTTGATCATCTCTAACCTAAGCACTGAGTAAATAATCACATTTTCTGAATTGTCAAACTGTTCCTTTAGAGCTGTTCAGTTGTTATGTACTTTAAAACTCAATATGTATATACATCCAGTGCACAAGTTTAGAGGATTTCAGGTTGCTTTAGTTTTAAGCTACATTTAAGGACTGAGATGCACCACAAACCAACACAGTTTTAATTGTATATGTTTTCTGAAATAAAATGGATACACAGCGTTATATGGCCTACTGTACATTTCTAGTTTGTGTAATAAAACTGCAAACATATTAGAAGTTCTTGTTCTTTGCTAACTCTGAAATCATGTCAAAGAATGTGCCACAACTGTTATTTTTCTGAGTTTGCGACTTGAAATACTGAATTTTGTGTTTGTAAAGAAAAAAAAAAAACATGCATTACTTGAAGTTCTGTGTGCATACTTGAATTTACACTGTTGTTTTTTTCTGAGAATATTGTTGCCATGTCTTTGTTCATGCCATCAACAGGGCAGGTGTTTGTTTTTAGTATTGCATGTTAGTAAGAATGTACTTCTATGCTGAGCACTTTACAAATAAAGGCGCTGGGGCCAAGCGGTGTGGGGATGTCAAGTTTTTTTTATCGCCGTTTTAGAGGAAGAAACAAACACTTTAGTGAGTTTTGGCACTAAATTGTATGTCACGACTGTCTTTGTTCACTTCTAGGTAACATCCATACCCATGCAAAAGCCTTTTATTTACCATCTTATTTTTAAACCAAACACTTTATTGGAATAAATAAAATGAACAAGATGAAAGTGTAGGTATAAAAAATTCTGTTAAAACAAAAACTGAAATAAGCTAATTGTACTTTCAATAATTCTGAGTTTATCACTAAGAAACTTTGCAGCTCTACAGTACAACCAGATCCAATGTGGGACCTGTAACTATACTAAACAGCAGTCTACGAATGTGTATGATCTCCAAATTCAAAAAGATGAGTTGACTTTCCACGCTGGACGTTAGGCTTTGGTGTGTTTTTAATAGCATTTCTTCTTTTATAACCCAGATCACATTGCTTTCTTTCTAAAGATTTTGCACCCACATTTTTCCTTTCATAGTTTTCATAACTTCCAATAAAATCTGCTATTTAAAGTGATTCCTTTCATTCTTCAAATTTTTTATTTGGACAAACGTCAACAGAATTGCTGCTACCTTTTTTCACATCTATTGGATAACAGTACCCACTTTGCTGTGTTAATAATAAAATGCTTTTTTGGAAATGTATATGGACTAACACAAGGTAGCACATAACTGTAAAGTGGAAGGACAACATTTTTTTTTTTACAAATTAAAACTCTGAAAAATCTGGCATGTGCTTGTATCCAGTTCTCTATACTAAAAGCACCAAACTAGTAAATAGGGTCTACGTGTGTGTGATTTAATCTCGGTTTAATTACAGCTGTACTGTGACACTAAAAATATAGCCAGTATAAATTAATTTGCAAGGCACTGTATGGAACCCATGAGAATGTAGACATCTCATTCTGTGATGAAAACAAAAACATGCATCATATTCTCACTCAAAGAGGGACAATTTAGTCCAATAGACTTAAAATAAGGGGAAAATGTACAGGATCTCCAAAATGACAAAAACACAAGCAACAAAAACGTTGGATATAAAAGTCTGATTTTATTATATTTCAATAATTTACATAAACTAGACTTATTTAGCTGGATGCCACTTCTGTTTAATTTATGTAATGTATACTTTTTGTGAAAATATTCATTATAATACTAGGGACATACAAACCACTTCCTTTTTAGTGCCAGGTTTATGGTGACAACTGTACAACAATTTACATCTGTATTATACATAATTTACAGAAGTTCAGCAACTGGTAGAGTAAACTTTCCAAAGGAAACAAAAAGATGGAAGCAAACACATTTTAACACTCATTCCTTGTATAAATTATTAAGATATAACTCATTTGTTGTGTTTATCATTATTACACCAAACATTACATATTACAGGTTATCTTGTTAATAAAAGATGCACACATCTGTTACATTCAAATATCACATAATCGTCAGCCAGGTTTTTAAAGACAGAAACTGAAACATTATCCATGGAAACTCAGGAAAAAAGATATTTTTAGAAACAGAAATGTTCATTCATTTTCTAAAGTGCACTCTCATATCTTTTCAGATAATCAAAAAGTACATTAGAAGCACTTAAAACTAAATACTAATTAAACATCAAAATATCAACCGTTAATTTTCATCTCTTATTTAAATTTTTCGCCACCTTAAACCGGACTTAAATCAAAGCTTAATTAAAGAAAGACCATAAACAACAGGAAGCGACAGAATGAGAGGCTGCATTTAATGCATCACTTAATGCAAAGTAATTGAAAAGACGAGAACTAATTACAGTCTTTGACTTTCACATTCAGAGGAGTAAGGTCGTCTCTGCTACGTCATTGCTGGCTAATCTACTTTATTGCTTTCTTACATTTTCAGAGGAAGCCATTATTACTGCCAATATTCATTCATTCTCAGTAAGTTAATAAATAAACAAATAAATAAATAATTTATTCAAGATGTTGATTGCAAGCCACACTTTTATGATACTGTGCCCATTACCCATGATACTAATACTGATTTGACTGATGGGGATTAGAAGTTACCTTTCAGGTATAACAGATGAATGTAACTCCAGTTTTCTGAGAACATTAAAAGGGAACCACCGAGGATCAATTTTAGGTCGTGTTTCATTTTCCATACTTGTTAGTAAAATTGGGAAGAATATCTCTACAGTTAAAGTGCACCTTTATGCAGATGACACTGGGACCTACTCTAAGGCAAACAGATGGAGAGCTTCAAAGTGCCTTCCAGTCGCTACAGGTATCACTATAGCTTAAGGTTAGTTCTTTATGTATAGAAAACTCAATTACGGTGTAACCCACATGAAATATTGGGCTACTACAGGTCCTTCTCAAAAAATTAGCATATTGTGATCAAGTTCATTCTTTTCCATAATGTAATGATAAAAATTAAACTTTCAAATATTTTAGATTCATTGCACACCAACTGAAATATTTCAGGCCTTTTATTGTTTTAAAACTGATGATTTTGGAATACAGCTCATAAAAACCCAAAATTCCTATCTCAAAAAATTAGCATATCATGAAAAGGTTCTCTAAACGAGCTATTAACCTAATCATCTGAATCAACTAATTAACTCTAAACACCTGCAAAAGATTCCTGAGGCTTTTAAAAACTCCCAGCCTGGTTCATTACTCAAAACCGCAATCATGGGTAAGACTGCCGACCTGACTGCTGCCCAGAAGGCCATCATTGACACCCTCAAGCAAGAGGATAAGACACAGAAAGACATTTCTGAACGAATTGGCTGTTCCCAGAGTGCTGTATCAAGGCACCTCAGTGGGAAGTCTGTGGGAAGGAAAAAGTGTGGCAGAAAACGCTGCACAACGAGAAGAGGTGACCGGACCCTGTGGAGAAGGACCGATTCCAGACCTTGAGGGACCTGCGGAAGCAGTGGACTGAGTCTGGAGTAGAAACATCCAGAGCCACTGTGCACAGGCGTGTGCAGGAAATGGGCTACAGGTGCCGCATTCCCCAGGTCAAGCCACTTTTGAACCAGAAACAGCGGCAGAAGCGCCTGACCTGGGCTACAGAGAAGCAGCACTGGACTGTTGCTCAGTGGTCCAAAGTACTTTTTTCGGATGAAAGCAAATTTTGCATGTCATGCGGAAATCAAGGTGCCAGAGTCTGGAGGAAGACTGGGGAGAAGAAGATGCCAAAATGCCTGAAGTCCAGTGTCAAGTACCCACAGTCAGTGATGGTCTGGGGTGCCATGTCAGCTGCTGGTGTTGGTCCACTGTGTTTTATCAAGGGCAGGGTCAATGCAGCTAGCTATCAGGAGATTTTGGAGCACTTCATGCTTCCATCTGCTGAAAAGCTTTATGGAGATGAATATTTAATTTTTCAGCACGACCTGGCACCTGCTCACAGTGCCAAAGCCACTGGTAAATGGTTTACTGAGCACGGTATTACTGTGCTCAATTGGCCTGCCAACTCTCCTGACCTGAACCCCATAAGGAATCTGTGGGATATTGTTAAGAGGAAGTTGAGAGACGCAAGATCCAACACTCTGGATGAGCTTAAGGCCGCTATCGAAGCATCCTGGGCCTCCATAACACCTCAGCAGTGCCACAGGCTGATTGCCTCCATGCCACGCCACATTTAAGCAGTCATTTCTGCAAAAGGATTCCCGACCAAGTATTGAGTGCATAACTGAACATAATTATTTGAAGGTTGACTTTTTTTGTATTAAAAACACTTTTCTTTTATTGGTCGGATGAAATATGCTAATTGTTTGAGATAGAAATTTTGGGTTTTCATGAGCTGTATGCCAAAATCATCCGTTTTAAAACAATAAAAGACCTGAAATATTTCAGTTGGTGTGCAATAAATCTAAAATATATGAAAGATTTTTTTATCATTACATTATGGAAAAGAATGAACTTTATCACAATATGCTAATTTTTTTAGAAGGACCTGTAAACCTCTGTATGTTATATAGGTTGTAATGCTGGGAGTGTCCACTAGAGTTCAGGGTAACGCTGCCTGAACTGCTTGGGCTTTACACGTGTGGTTTAGTCACGTTCAATTGAAGCATGTTCTTCTTCTGTGTGTTGAACGGCGCAAGCTGGAACCTTATGAGTTGTCTGTGAGCGGCAGGAGTGACCACTTGTGAGAGAAAGCTTGTGGAGATCCTGATTGGTTTTATAGTGATTCTGGATTTTTGACGTGATGGCGAGCCGAGCCCATATGGACTGCGCACAGGTGTAAGCGGCGTGGCCAGCCGAGACATCCTTTCCCAGAGGAACCTTCACGGACTGGAAATTCATATAAGATTCCAGATAAGATACAAAACAGGAACTGAACTCTAAGACTTAAATTTTTTTTTGGGGGGGGGGGAGAGCTCTCTTATATTTTGGGTATTGTATTTTATTTTGAAAATTATTGTAAGCACGCACTGTTTTTTTCTGAAGTGGGTGAAGCAATAAATCCCCATTGTTCAAAGTTCAGTAAGTCCATTTTATTCCTCTTGGTAAATGGAACCTAGTAGATGTCTAGTGCCTACCCATACTGGTCCCATCTAAGGGCGCAACAACTGTCACTCCCAAATATAAGATCATGGTGGTACTGCTACCCTAGAGGGAGACCTCATTAAAAGAGTACCACCCTACAAGTGTTGGTCTGGACTACAGGGCACATATTAAACATTTAGTAAAAATGCTTCAATGCAGCTGGCTGTTTTGCATTATAACTTTTTCACAATATAAAGGGAAGTCATCAATTCAGCCATCGTGATGCAATAAAAAGAAGGCAGTCACAGAAATCTAACACTTCAGTTAGGCTCCTGCTTTAAGCTGGTTTAAACAGTACCTTTCAGACAGAACACATAAATATACAGTCATGTTAAATAAATTAGAATATGCGTTCCGATGAGGCTCATTTGTCAGATTAAGAATACCTTTTGAAAATAACCTGTAAGCACATATTAAACTTACTTTTAAACTTACTTTTCAGTAAACCCTCATTTCTTTCTTTATTTTCTTAATCGATCTGATTCAATATCCTGATCTAATGTTTTAATTAGCTGTAGGGGAAAAAATGATTGTTTAACAGAAATAAAGGCTTGAAAACATCAGTTTGTGTGTAATTATTCTATTTAACTTAATGAACTGAGTTATTGAAATAAGCAAACATTTAAATATTTCACTTTATTGAATAGTAGTATTAAGATTTCAGAACTGACCCCCAAAGGCTCAATTCTACATCACATTTTATTTTCCATTTTTATTAATAACATCGGGAACAATATGTCTACAGCAAAAGTGCACCTTTACACAGATGACATCATACTTTACTCATTGGGCTTTGCTTTGTTTGAGCTTCATACTGTTTTCCAAGATCATATTTTGTTGAACTTCAATCTATCTCCTTGTTAATCCCCAGGAAATTAGCATACATTTTTGCCTTTGTTCTTTGGAGGTAGAGGTTGTGCATCATCAGATTAAATCAGAACAAAATGAATCCTCTAAATTTCTTTATATGTTCATGGAACTGTTCCGAAACTCTTATCTAAATCCCAGCTATCTCTGTTGGAAATCAGACAAGCTTTAAGCCACTCAGCGCAATCTAAACAAGTTCTTATGCTTCATCGTACACTTGTTATTTAATATAAAATCAAGCAGCTGATGTGTTAAACAATAAATAATTCAGGAAGGTGGAACACAAATCTACACTCCAGCAGATTATCTGGCTGTTCCTCTATTGTAATTAGGTATTAAACAAGCTGTGCAACTTTCTCACATTAATAAACCAGTTCTGCGTTTGCATAGAGAAATGTAAATGTTGAAAGGAAATGGTTTAAAATGTTCATGATTATAATTGTCACTGGTTGAAAGTCTTCATCATGTGTCATTTAAATACCCTCTGACTCTCCTTTGTGTCAGTCGATGTATTGCGATAACCATCTAAAACCTTCCCCGTAGCCTTGTTTCTTCAAAACGCTGCACATGAATATCTCCAGCGGGCGAACGTTCTGCTCTTTCACAGAAATGTTTCCCTGTTGATAAGAGTGGGGATAAATGAAGGTGATGCCTTTCAGGCGGCAAATGGACCTTGTGGAATATGCCTACCTTTCCTGTGACCTGACCATCAAGACCAAAAGCTCCTCTAAGACCTCCTTCACTGACGGCCTCTGGACGGTCGATTTTATTACCCAACACCAACACTGGTACACCGGCTATGGTTTCATCTGAAAGGAGAGCCTAGAGGATCCCAGAGTCAGCAGTGTGGTTATTATTTTCATTCAAATGGACAGAAACATCCTGGAGCAGCTGTGTTTGAACTTACATCGAGTTCAGTCTTTGATTCTGTGAGTCTTTCATGATCAGCAGCGTCGACAAGAAACACAATGCCATTCACAGCTGGCAGGTAATTCTTCCAAACTCTGCGAGCTACAAATGAAGAAGAAATTCAGTTTGATTCAATTGTCCTTGCAGCCAATCAACATAAAAGTGAAACCATCCACCTGTCACAAAGAGGTTTCATCTTTTAACATATCTGAATAATAATCATTACAGACCCTTTCCAAAAAAATTGAATATCATGGAAAAGTTTATTTTTTTCCATAATTCCATTTAAAACGTTAAACTTCCATAGATTATAGATTCAGGGCCCACAACTTAAAACGATTTTAGTTGTTTATTTGTACATAACTTGGGCTTCCAGCTCATAAAACCCAGGAAAACAGTAATTCAAAAAATTTTAATACTGTGAAGAAATCAGCCCAGATTTTACAGTGCATGAATGTTTTAAACTGATTGTCACACACTACTCATCTACTGAAGTCAAAGCAACTGCAAATGAATTTGAATGTCATTAAGTTGTTTCACTTCTGTTCAATTGTCTCAGTTAGGTTCAATATGGGAGAAGACTGCAGACGTGACAACTGACCAGAAGACACTGATACCCTCCATAGGATGGGTAAGCCACAAAGGTTCATAGCTAAGGAGGCTGGCTGTTCACAGAGTGCTGTGTCCAAGCATATCAATGGAAAGTCTAGTGGAAGGGCAAAATGTGTCAGGAGAAGATGCACCAGCAGAAGAGCTGACCGTGGGCTTCAGCGGATTATCAAACAGAGAAGATTCATGAATCTGGCAGAGATCCAGAAAGAGTGGAATGAGGCGGGAGTCACGGCTTCCAAAACCACCACATTCAGACGCATCTCAACCAGACCAAGGAGAAGAAGGACTGGACTGTTGGCCAGTAGTCCAAGGTCCTCTTTTCCGATTAAAGTAAAGTGTGCCTTTCATTCAGGAATCAAGGTCCAAGGGTTTGGAGGAAGACGGGGGAGGAACAGAACCCAAGCTGCCTGAGGTCCAGTGTGAAAGATCTAGTCAGTCATGGTTTGGGGCGCAATGTCTGGTGCAGATGTTGGTAAACTCTGCTTTCTTAAATCAATTCAATTCAATTCAAAAATACTTTATTGATCCCAGAGGTAAATTAACTGTTGGTATAGCTCATATGATTAATTCTTTAAGGAGTTGTTGTAGATGATGATGGCTGTGGGCAGGAAGGATTTCCTGTAGCGGTCTGTATTGCAGCGAAACTGAAGAAGCCTCCGACTGAAGACACTCTGTTGTTGTATGACTGCCTCATGAAGAAGATGCTCAGGGTTGTCCATAATTTTTTTTATTTTATGAAGAATCCTTCTTTGCATTATCATCTCCAGATTTTCCGCAGTTGTCCCAAGAACAGAACCAGCCTTCTTTATCAGGTTGTTTAGCCTTTTAAAATCCCTGGCTCTGATGCTGCTACCCCAACAGATGACGGCTGAAGAGATTACACTCTCCACAACAGACTTGTAGAAGATGTCCAGCATCTTGCTGCAAACCTTGAAGGACCTAAGCTTCCGCAAGAAGTACAGTCTGCTCTGTCCCTTCTTGTAGACGGTTTCACTGTTGCGCCTCCAGTCCAGTCTGTTGTCAAGGTGAACTCTGAGGTATTAATACTCCTCAACCACCTCCACTTCTTCTCCCATGATGGAAACAGTGTTTGAATTATCCCTGTTTCTTCTAAAATCTACAATCATCTCCTTTGTTTTGTTTACATTCAAGGTGAGACGATTGTTTCCACACCATGTCACAAAGCGTTCCACCAGCTCTCTGTATTCAGCTTCTTGTCCATCTCTGATACACCCGACAATTGCAGAGTCATCTGAGTATTTCTGCAGATGACAGGTCTCTGATTTGTACTGGAAGTCTGAGGTGTAAAGAGTGAAAAGGAATGGTGGGAGTACGGTCCCTTGTGGTGCTCCTGTGCTGCTGACCACCTGGTTTGACACACAGTTCTTCAGTCTTACCAATTGTGGTCTGTTGGTCAGGTAGTCATTGATCCAGGCGATTGTTGAGGGCTCCACCTGTGTCTTCAGGAGTTTCTGACAAAGCAAATCCGGTTGGATTGTGTTAAATGCACTGGAGAAATCAAAGAACATGATCCTCACAGTGCTGCCTGCTTTGTCCAGATGACAGTGGGTTGGTTGAAGCAGGTGGATGATGGGATCTTCAACTCCAACTCCACAGCGATAAGCAAACTGCAGTGGGTCCTGATACGTTCTTGTTTGCTTACTCAGGGGTGCCAACAGGAGTCTCTCCAGGACCTTCATGATGTGGGATGTCAGGGTCAAATCCAAGGTCACCGCATCAGTCTACCAGAATATTTTAGACGACTTCATGATTCCTTCTGCTGAGGATCTGTATGGAGATGCAGATTTCATCTTCCAGCAGGACCTGTCCCCTGCCCGTACCGCCAGAAGCACCAAAACCCGGTTTGATGCCCATGCCATCACAGTGCTTGACTGGCCAGATAACTTGCCGGACCTAAACCCTATTGACCTAAACCCCATTGAGAATCTATGGGGTATTATAAAGAGCAAAATGAGGGGCACCAGACCCAAAAAACAAAGAAGAGCTGACAGAAAGCATCAAGGAAATCTGGGCTTTCAAAACTCCCAAGTTATACCACAGGCTGATGGCCTCAATGCCACGGCGCATTGAGGCCGCGAAGTACCATATTTTGATTGATTTCATGTGATCCTAATTGCTTTCTTTTTTTTCTGCAAAAACTGAGAAGTAAATGGTGATTTCTTCACAGTACTCTAATTTTTTGAATTCCTGTTTTTGTGGGTTTTATGAGCTGGAAGCCCAAATTATGTACAAATAAACTACTAAATACTTGAAATAATTTAAGTTGTGGGCCCTGAATCTATAATCTGTAGAAGTTTAACGTTTCAAATGTAATTATGGAAATAAACTTTTCCCATGATATTCTCATTTTTTGGAAAGGGTCTGAAGTCCTTAACATGGAGCTATGGGAGATCATTCTTTAAATCTGAATAACTACAGAACCCTACGACAGTTTTCATCAAAACAAGTAGTTCTGGACTTTGGCCGACCCACTCCAACACAGGGATATTTCTTATTTAAACAACTCCTTTGTAGGGCTGTATGTTTAGGGTTGTTGTACTGTTGGGAGGTGAACGTCTTGTCCCAGTCTTGACTTCTACAGCCTCTAAAATATTCTCTGTCAAGATCGCTTTTTGCTTAGGCTCCTTCCATATTCCCATCAGCTCTAACCTCCTTTCTATTTTTCCGCTGAAGAAAAGCAGGTCCGCAACATGATGCAGGCACTTCCATGTGTCACTATGGGGATGGGGTTCAGTGATGGGCAGAATACTCCTTATAGTTAACCTGGCTAATTATGCTTAAGATGGTTCGATTCATGTTGGGAAATGAAATTAACATATAACAGAAAAAATTTAAAAAACGGTCTGTTTATTCCAAAAGTCTAATTAAGGCTAATTTAGAACTTGAATGTAAATATACATATATAGCACAGCTATATTGAAGTTAAAGTGTTTGGTAAAAACATTAGCATACAATTAAAGGAGCTCAGGCTAATGCTAGAGATGTTACTGAATAAAAATAGAGGATAGCAGAGCATGCAGAGACACCAAGTGGCAACAATAAGAACTGCAGAAACTGTCAAACCTAATATAATAATGAACATGAAAAACAATGCATGGGCTTTGTAGTGAAAACACTACCTGACCAGCTTTCTATATTTGATGAGACCAGAGCTATATTTGCATAGATGATCAAGTGGACTTGTTTTTCCATCAGCGATGTAACTGTTGCACTTTACCGCTGTTTAAATCTAAGAAGGTGAACATCTACATACATCTTTGGGGCAGAAATACAGTATACAACTGGGTGAATACAGATCTATAATGTACTGACTACAGAATGAACAAAATAAATAAGAGTTTTGGCTTAGAGCTCACCTTGTACATGTCCTCCCAAATCAAATGTGGTAAATGTCATGCCACCAATAGTCAGCTCCTCTGAAGCTTTGGGGATGGAAACAATTAAACAGATGTCAAATTAAATAGGTATAAAAGACCAGGAATCAAATATTAAATAAAAACACAGTGCTGAAACGCTACACCTTTGTGCACAAGTTTGAATTCATTACTCTTGTCTTTATGTTTTGCTTCCAAGGAATTACTCTTTTTGTGACCTTTTAAAATAGTTGTCAGCAAAATTTCCTGCAGGCTATCTAAAGAGCTTGTTCTGTGGATGTTCTTTAGACACTGGTTGCTTTTTCATTCTAATCATTTTGGGTCCAAAAATCTGGTGATTAAAGCTACTTAACTTCAACCTACTAATTGGTTGGAGGTTTCTTCCTGTTAAAGGGGAGTTTTTCCTCTCCACCGTCGCTACATGCTTGCTCAGTATGAGGGATTGCTGAAGGATTGCTGTGGTTGGAAAGTCTGCATCAACGGGGCCCAACCTCACGCCAATGACTGACGTAATCTGCTGGGATTCCTTAAATAGGAAACTTTTTAACTGATTGGAATGTTTGTATAAATGTATTGAAATGACTTCTTGTTAAGTGCCTTGAGATGACATCTGTTGTGAATTGGCGCTATATAAATAAACTGAATTGAATTAATTAATCAAGTAGGAAAGCATAAACTAAAGTTTTGAACTATTTATCTTCAGCAACTTTGACACCGACAGTCATTCACACAGACATTTTTTGATTCTTTGATATGACTGCATATATGAATGTAAGAAAACTGCTAAAAATAACAGACTGGCAGATATAAAAATATAATTGTAGCACCAAAGAAAAAACACTTTTCAAGGAGCTATTAGCTAAATTTGGTTTACATTCAATGACCAACTACAGCAAGCATAGACATCTTGAACCTTTTCACATTTTGTCCATTTAAAAAGGGAATTTATGGTTTTCAGAATTTGACTGGCCCATGTTTACACATGACTATGTTTCGATCTAAACAACACCATTGCAGCTCGTACTGTCTTGAAGTTGAAACTCTGCCCCAGTCTTCAACTCAATCTTCCCATCAACTCCGGCAAGCTTTATACTTCCTGCTAAATAAATGTATCCCCACTGTGGAGATGGTGGGTTTAAGGTGATGTGCAGTTTTTATAAGAACATAAGCTAAACGGAGTCAAAGCCCAAAGGAAAACTTTTAGACGAGTTTCAGAAAGTCTGAACAAGTAATGATCAATGTTACTTTGAAATACAACAAGTATTGTACTAAGTGAATGTTGAAAAATGTGTATTCCAGTATGTATTATTAATTATCTAATTACCATATAGAGACTATGAAGCAAAAAGTCCCATAGCCATTGTTCTAATTAAAGACTTGTGAACTAAATGTTCAAATTACATCTATATTGAAAAACTATTCATAATGATCCTGAGATAAAAATTCAGTGGAATGATAGGGTTTTTTTCTTAAACCCCATTATATATTTTAACGAAGAACATTTCTGTATACATTGTTTTAACAATTTTACAACTTTTAATACAATACAGATACAAAAGTCCAAATTAACAAAAGAGGGGGAAAGAAGAAGAAGAAGGGAAGAAGCATCAGGTCAAATTTAGATGCCCTTGAACCATGTGCTTACTTGGATGTAGCGTCGGAACGTGCTGGCCAAGTCTGTCATCTTTCAACATGTGCAGGAGAGTTGTTTTACCAGCATTGTCAAGACCCAAGAATACCAGCTTCCCTGTCTTTCTGTACAAACCTATAAGGAGCCACCATAGAAAGATTTGTTATTTATGCTTCTTTAAATGAACATATATTACAGCAGCCAAATGCTCACAAACCGATGATGAGTCAGAACTGTAAAGATATTTGAGCATAAAACCCTGAATGTTACAATCTGGACTACAAGCTTTGAATAAATACCAAAGACTGTTTTGTTAAACCAAGAAACCTGATTAGGATTTGACATAAAAGAAGTAGAAGAAAAAATATGGTTTTAAAATTTAAAAACTCAAGTGTGGTGTGGATTTGTATTCAGCCCTGTTTACTCCAATACCTCTACATAAAATACATTGTACACAACTGCCATCTTAAAAATTACATAATCATTAAACAGACTCTTTAGTAAGTGGTTTATTTCTCAGTATCAATTCGGCTGTTTTGTGAAGGCCTCAGAAGTTTGCTACAGAACATTAAAGACCAAAGAGCACCATAGAGAGGGTGAGGTTGTGAAGAAGTTTTAAAAATGATTAACTTATATAAAAAAAAGAGCCCTATTCCATCAATCATCTGAATATGGAAAGAGTATGGCACAATGGCAAATCTACCAAGACATAGCCAGCCATTTAAAACTGATAAGACTTGGCAAGAACAGCAGTAAATTTAGAACCAGCATTGCCCCTAAGGTGTAAAATGATGATGGAAGCATCATGTGGTGGAGATTATTTTTGTTCAGCGGGGATAGGGAAGCTGGTCAGAGTTGATGGGAAAATGAATACAGGCCAATCCTGGGAGAAAGCCTGTGAGATGACGAGAGGTGGGTTCACCTTTCACTAGGAAAATGAGCCTAAAACTACTATAAGAGCCAAAATAGAATTTGTTTATATAAAAGCACATTCATATGTTATAATGATACAGTCGAAGTCCAGGTGTGAATCAAATTCTAAATCTGTGGTAAGACTTGTTCACAGATGTTCTCCATCCAATATGGTTGAACTGTAGCTATTTCACAAAGAAGAATGGACAAAATACTGACTGAATACGTATGCATGGGCATGCCACACCTTTCAAATGTTTATCATTTATAAATGACTAAAAATATGAATAATTTCCCCCTCCATTTCACAGTAATGTACAATTTTCTGATGGTATATCAGAGATAAGCCCAGCAAAACACATCGAGTTTGTTGTGGAAGGAATATGAAAAGGTTCAACATACGTGAGTACTTTAGGCTCTGTTTGTGTATTTTACTGTGGATAAAAAGGAAGTTCTACTCACCTAAGAACTGTAAAACACTGCTAATCCCTCTGTAGAGCCAGTCAAACAAAAACGACATCCTGCTGGTGTCTGTATGTAACACGAATGAGAACATCTTATTAATGATATTAAGAGCTCCGTTCAATAGGTGCACAGAGTAACATAACGCAGGTGTTTATCTCCTGACATAACACTCTGTCCACCCACACGTGTAGCTGGAGGCTAATAGCGGCTAACCTCTAATTTGTTAGAATAGCGAACATAATTAATGAATTATTCAGAATAAGCATCCACGTTTTCTGTGCTTGTTAAGTAGTATTTAAAGCGATATACCAAAGAATTTACGCAGGTTAGCGTAAACATGTTAGCCCGCATAGAGCCTTCTATGAACGTGACGACACGTTGACAAATATACTACGAGCAAACTCATTTTAAACAAATGTCAACATTAGCATAATTCATCACTCTAAAACTATAGAAATAAAGTAAAATACCTTCCTAAAGCACTTATGCGCCTTATCCCAGTTCTCGGTAGTGTCAGCGGTCTCCTTGGTAACAGTCAATCACAGAGCCTTCTTTTCTTTTTCGTGCTTTTGAGATGGCAACCGGGTTTCCCGTTAGATTTATCACAGCGCCCTCTTTTGTCCAATGGGAAAACACAGTCGGGGAGCTCCCGGGCTCCTTTGTAGAATAATTTTACACATGGAAAGTGAAAAATACATTTTACACAACGTAAAAGTGGCAATGGTTCTGGGGATATGGGACACGTTTTACAAGTAAAGCTGAAAGTGACAGATGATATATAGACCACTTGGCTTCTCTCATCAACTTTCTACTGGTCATAGAAAGGTCTGCAGTTGTTGGATGATAATGGATTCAACATTGCTCCTTAAGATGTTTAATCATTGAGGATATTATTTTATATCCAAACCCTGCTTTAAATTTGTTTTTTTGTTTATTTATTTGGATCCCCATTAGCTGTCTCCAAATGGACAGCTACTCTTCCTGGGGTCCGATTTCAGCAATTACAATATTCACATCATGCAGTTAATTGAAAAAACACTTCACATACAAACCTCTCCTCAGTTATACACATATGCACACATACATATAAAGAAATCTAAATATACAGTACATATATATATCCATATATCTATATCCATATATATATATATATATATATATATATATATATATATATATATATATATATATATATATATATATATATATATATATATATACATATATATATATATATACATATACATATATATACACACAAACAGACCTAGGCTTCCATAAGAAAATATATTTTCAATAGTCTTTTAAAAGAGAGCTTTGTTTCAGTTTGTGTAACAGCTGGTGGCAGTTTGTTAAAGTCACAGCTCTGAAAATGACCGACCTACGCCCTGCTTCTGTTCTAGGTTTGGGGCGGGTCAAATGATCCTGAGCCGCTTGCCTGGTTGGATAGTTGTGCAGATCTCTCACATAATGTAAAAGGTTGTACAGATGAGTAGGTTTTTGACTATAGCATATATTTCTGAAGAAAGTCATTAAATGACATTTGAGTCTATCTTCTACTCTGAGCCACGAGAGACGGGCTTGATGCTCAGCCGAGCTCTGTCCCCACACAAGTGGGCAGCCTAGAGCCAGTCTGGCAGCCTTGTTCTGTGCTGTCTGCAGTTTCGTCATGTGTTTCTTAGCTGCACCTGACCACACCACAGAGCAGTAGTCCAGGTGAGACAAGGCCAATGACTGAACCACCAGAACTCTAGAAGCCGGTGTCATGAATGAGCAGCACCTTCTAATACATGCCATATTTCTACCCATTTTTTTCACAACAGTGTCAATGTGCTTATCCCAAGATAAAAGTTCATCGAAAGTAACTCCAAGGAGTTTTACCTCATGAAAATGCTCTATTTGCATGTCTTTTAATACAATATTAAGTGGATCGTCACTGTCTTGGTGTCGAGATCGAAACAACATACTCTTTGTTTTAGACACATTCAAAACTAGTCTGTTTTCGTAAATCCAGTCAAATAACAACTGCAAATCATCCTGTAGTGTGTTTTTCAGCTCAGACATACTTGATGCTTCACAGTAAACAGTGCAGCATCAAGAGTTGCGCTGCACCTTTTAAGAATATACGGCATATCATTAATGAAAATTGAAAAAAGCTGTGGTCCTAAACAACTGCCTTGAGGTACACCACACTGCAGATGTTTAGGCGCAGAAAAACTTCCATTAAAAAATACTGATTGTGATCTACAAGTTAAGTAACTATTGATCCATTTCAGTGGTGTAGCATCAAATCTATATGCAGATAATTTTTCAAGTAGCTGTTTATGATCCACCAAATCAAAAGCTGCGCTGAAATCTAGGAATACTGCACCCACCATCAACTTCTTATCAATACAAGATAACCAATTTTCTGTCATTTCTGTAAGTGCTGTACATGTCGAGTGATTTTCCCTGTATGCATGCTGAGATCCAAAATTTAATTCATTTAGATTTAAATAATTAAAAAATCTGTTTAAAAACAACTCTTTCCAACAATTTACTGAGTATCGGAAGAATGCTAATTGGTCTACTGTTAACCGCACTTAGACTGACATTTCTACTTTTTGAGAGTGCAAGTATTTTGGCCGATTTCCACATTTGAGGAAACATTCCCTGCTCTAAGCTTAGGTTGAAAATGTGACAGACAGGAATAGCTATTGTATTCGCAGCAAGTTTAAGCAGTCGACCATCCACCTCATCAATTCCTGATGGTTTGTTGACATCTAGCGTGAAAAGAGACTTTTCAACTTCTGCTGAACTTAACATATTAAATGTGAAATTACAATTTTTGTTTTTAATAATTAAATCTTTGATTATTTTCGATGAAGTGCCAAAATACCCTGAATTTGTAGTGTCTTGTCTCAGATTGTCAATTTTATCACCATAATATGTACTAAAATGAGTTGCAATATCTTTTCCTTTTGTCAGAAATCCACCGTCCACTTCTATAAATGATGGTAAATTGGTTTTGCTCCTACACATGAACTCGTTCAAGGTATTCCAGAGTTGTTTGCTATCATTTTTGTTATTCTCTATCTTATTTCTATAATATATTTGTTTCTTTTTTCTGTTTTGTTTAGTCACTTTATTCCTCTCAATACAATAGGTTTTCCACTTCTCAGATGTCTTTAGAACACACGCTTCCTTTTTCAAGTTGTCTCTGTGCGCCATAGACTGCTTAAGCTCCGTGTCAATCCACGGGGCCTTATTTGCTCTAACTGTACATTTTCTAAGCGGCGCATGTTTATCTGCCACTGAAAGAAATAAGTCATTGAATAATTTTACAGCCACATTTACATCTTTTGTGTTCAGCACTTGGTTCCAATCCATTTCCTTTAAATGCCTGACAAAATCTTCTTCACAAAAATTCTTGTAACTTCTCTTCTGTAATACTCTTGGTCTACTTTTAGGTACCTTAGACTTTCTTACCAGAGCAATGATATTGTGATCTGTAAAGCCAACAGGAATAGAGTCTGCCTTCGAACAGCCCGAACTATTGTTTGTGAAGATATGGTCAATGCATGTCGAAGATGTTTGCCCCAGCTCATTGCAAAAAATCCTTGTAGGCTTTTTAACTAGCTGTTTTAAATCACAAATACGTGTTGTATTTTTTAACTTTCTCCTTAGATGACATGAGTTGGAGAGCCAGTCAATATTTACATCACCCAAGACATACATTTCATTGCCTAAGTCAGACATTTTTGTAAAAATGAAGCACAATTCATCAACATACAGTGCATTTGAGCTCTCTTGCCTCCCAAGCAGGGTCTCATACGGCTCCTTTTGGTTATCCAGCATCTCTTTCACAGTCTCCATTGTTACATACTCCAGTTCCTCAGTGTTGACGACTTTATTTCCACCTTTACTGCGAGTGGCCATGATGTAGCAGACAGCAGCAGCGCTCCTCTTCCAGCAGTTGGCTACAGAGCCTCCTCTCTCCTCTCCACAGTGCAGTCCACACACCTGTTAGCAGTGGTAGCAGTTGGCTACAGAGCCTCCACTCTCCTCTCCACAGTGCAGTGCAACACAGACCGCTACGGGAAAGCTTTCCTGCCCACAGCCATCATGATCTACAACTCCTTAAAGAATTAATTCTATGAGCTAAAACAACAATTAATTTCCCTTTGGGATCAATAAAGTTTTTCTGAATTTGAATTGTCTCCAGAACTTTTCCCCTGACCTGTCTGCTGTGTTCCTTGGTCTTCCGTTTGCTGTTTATCCACCAATGTTCTTTAACAAATCTCTGAAGCCTTCCCAGAACAGGTGTACTTATACTGAGATAGAAAGACTCTGCTTAATAATTAGATGATTTTGGACCCTGGTGACACTGGATTTTACTTAGGGGTATGTATCTGAGTAAAAGGTTCTTAATCATAATCACACCAGACCTGGATCAGTCCCAATCCTGTCAGTCTCCTTGCTGTAGAACATACTGTCAATATAACTTCATATCATCCATCCATCTATCCATTTTCTGTACCCGTCCATCCTAATGCAGGGCGGGTGGGGGGGTGCCTATCTCCAGCGGTCAAGGGGCGAGAGGCGGGGTACACCCAGGACAGGTCGCCAGTCCATCGCAGAACTTCATATCACATCAGAATTAAACGTTTAAGTCAAACTGACAAACATGTTCCAGAGGGTCTTCTCTTTTACAGCCATACCCTTTCCCCCTCAGACGTATTAGAACTAGAACAACACTGCCCAAATACTTTATTAGAATTTCAAAGAGGCAACAGTGCAATTTCTGACATGGCAAAATACATTTTGGATAAATTCTTTGCAGGAATAGATGTGTATCTTTTCCCTTATCACAGTATAGTGTGCATTATAAAATTATTTCTTTAAATCCATGTTTAAAGCTTCAAAATTCTAATAACGTTATATAAAAAAGCATGGTAACAAATAAGAAATACACTACATATTGTGAAAACAGGTACTGATATTTATTAGTTACCTTGTCATGTTTGTTACAAGGACTGTTGTTCTCATAGGGACCAAAAAAATGCGGCAGTATTTTCATATGAGCAGAATTTTACCGAATTGAAAAGAACATCCACAAATCATGAGGGGGAAAAATAAGTTCACAGTTGGCTTAGATTGAATCTTCAAAACTTGGTAACAGATTTATGCAGGAAGAAGGATTCTGTTCACGTTCCTCATGTGGCTTCACATTCTTACTTGTCATAGTAGAACCATTTGTCAACTGAAAAAGTAACATAATCACATTAGTGCAGTTCATGGGATTTGTAATTAGGGCTCAACACAGTTTTGTTGCACCAAAAAGAGATTTTGAAAAATAGCAAACATCCACCTGAGTTTGGAATGGATTCCTCAGTTCCAAAAGCACATGCCTGTGAAAGGTTTTAAAATATTAGAATTTTTCACACATTTAAAACTTTTAGCTCACAGTTTCTTGCAAAGGTATGCATACTTGAAGGAAACTTGAACTTTTCCATATTTCTGTCCAATTACAATCACAGACCTGGATTGGTTTGAATCATATTCTCCATCCACCTTCCCATCAACTTGCTAGCTGCTCTATCCAGGATAAATTAAAAAAACATCCCCACAGCATGATGCTGCCAGCACCATGCTTCACTATTCCATGGTGTGTTTGTGGTGATGTGCGGCGTTAGTTTTACACGCCACATAGCACTTTGTATGTAGACCATAATGTTTAGTTTTGGTCTTGTTTTATCTGACCAGTGCACCCTCTTCAGCATACTGGTTGTGACGATTGGTAGGTCTTATTTAGGGGTTATCAAAGTAAAGATAGCTGAATAAGCTGAAAATATCTCAATTTTTATGGATACCTTTGAAAAGCACAGCAAATATGTTGTGCTTATTAAATTACACAAAGATGGTAATACACTTTCGTGTTCTAAAAAATGTGAAAAGATTATAATTGCTTCACCTAAAAAAACTGCTCTTCTTCTAATCTTCTGTCATATTTTGTTTTCTTGGCTACTTACTAATAAGCCTCCAGTTTTTGCACTGGGACCGATGCAATGCCTTTTTGTCATCTTTGATTGGCTTAAGGAAAAAAATCTAATAAATCTCTAAGCTGGGATATTCGAACTTACAGCCTTAACCACAGCTTCGGCATCTGCAGCAGAGCAGTAGAAGGGACTGTCAGAGACACTGGTGTTCATGCTGTGTAAACACAGAGGAAAGAGCTTTTTAATTTACTAACAACATTTTACACAAACATCTCTCTTTCTTCGCTTAATAGTGGCTTACGAAGGCTGATCTGTTTACTTTAGTTAATCATTTAAGATATGAATAAATACGGTAATGATAGTGATCAATAAAAACAAGAACAAACACTAATAGAGACTCAAAATCTGCACACTGTCCCAAAAAGACTGAATTTATAAATGCACATCCTTCGAACAAATCATCTTCGATACTTCTAATAAAAGAATAAAAAATTTAAAAATAAGTATATAATAACAAACTACTACTACACCTATGTAAATCTAAACTAAATAGTTACATATCACACAAAAACTCAGCCTCTCTTTTGTTTTATCTTTGCAAACCTTTCCTACTTCCATTTAAATCTCATACAGATATATATAAACATTTTTAATGTTTGAATTCTTTTCCTTTTGTTATTGAAACCTTATCATTTCTCACTACTGCAAATGAGACAGTATTTCTTAACAATTCTTTACAGGAAAATGTTTGAACATAAATGATCCCCCTGAGGTCATAAATCATCAGTGTTATACCTAATTTATTACCTGAATATTTACATATAATGAATTATGTTTCACATTATACAAAATTTTAGATGTTTAAAAACTGACAAAGTCCTGAAGCTTGAAGTAATTTAATTTGGCAAAATATGAATTTGCTGGCTCTCTATAGGTAGCTTTACCTAAAATCCTGTAGGCTCTTTTTTGAAGAATGAAGACTGAGTTGGTAATGGTTTTATGTGTTTCCTCAAAACAATGCCCACATAGTAAATTATATATGGAAGTATAAATGAACTGTTCAGAATTTTCATTAAAAACAAAGATATCACACACTTCAATTAATAAATTGATCTGACTGAACCTTTAAATTGACAAAATTTATATGTGACTTCCATCATAAATTGTTCTCTATATTTTTGGCAAGGAATTTGCCCTGTATATTAACTTAATTTAATCAATGTTAAATTGTTGTGTAATTTAAAGTATATTTTTAAAATAATGTTTCAACCAGGACATTGCCAATACTATTTTACCATTTCTTCTTAGTTTCGTTGTTAATAGTTTAAGAACGGTTATGTCAAATGTTGTTTTTGAGATCTAAGAATAACCCTATAGCATTCTATTTTAATATTCATGGTATAATCATGTCATATAATGTTGTTTTTACCCTTTTAAAAGCACTAAGTCAAATAAGATACCAAGACAGGTCACAAATGCTATTAAATTTATTTACTGTTTGCATTGAGGAACATAAATAAATGAGATTATTACCACGTACCAGTTTAACTCGCCAGCATTGCTCTTCTTAGATATCAGTGATTTCCAAAACTCATGTGTAGTCTTCACTGTATGTATGGCAAAGTCCTATAAAACAACTTACTTTTATACACCTCTTCTATACACCACTTGTATACACCCCTCATCATTAGATGAAGATAAATTCAGACAGACAGACAGACACAAACAAACAAACAAACAGAGCAAGAGATATGTAAACATAACATAGAGCCAGACATGTGTGTTTCTTTTTTTATAAGAATGGCAAAAATACAGACTAGTAAACAAAAAAAAGACATAAATGTCAACAGAGTGGTGCAATAAAGTTACCCTCCATACCCTGTCTTTGAATTCGCCATTGAAGGCAAACTGGTTTTCAGTTTTGCCATCAGGAACTTTGTATCGTCTGAACCAATCGACGGTTGCTTCCAGATATCCTGGCTTAAGCCGCTTCACATCATTAATATCTACAACCAATCAAAAAAAAAAAAAAAAAGCATAAATGTACTACATGTAGTATATTCCAGTAAGCATTTGGCAGGTTACTCTTACTGTTAAAGTCGCCTGCTTCTGGGTCCTCGGTATTGATCACAATGACCTTCCAGTCGGTTTCACCCTCATCGATCAAGGCCAGGGTTCCCAACACCTTCACTTTGATTATTTCTCCCCGAGAGCACACCTGAAAGTAGCAGTCACAGTTCTAAGAAGGGCTGCTAACAGCTGGATCTATAGGAGCCTCTTCAGCAGCTTTCACTAACCTTGTTTCCAATGTCACAGATATCAATCGGATCGTTGTCTCCGCAGCATCCTGTGTCACTGTCCTTGTGGCTGGGATCCTCCCAAGTCTGATAAAAAGAGGACCAAATGGTAATTTAAATAGATTTTCACTAGTCTAAATGCTTGTACAGTAGATAGAGACAGACTTGCCTGTGGAATAGCCCCATAATTCCAGATATAACCTTTGTGGGGGAAAACATTGGCTACGTAACGAAGGTTCCCCTTCTTCACATCCTGCTTTAGTGGATTAAGGGGATCCTTTGTGCCTATCTGAAAAATATAAGCAATAAACATAAAAAAGAGTAAAAGACTCTCCATTAAATAAGAGGGTCATGAATGGAGCTTATTTTGTTACTGACTTTGTGCTCTCTGTTTTTTCAGTCCCTGATAAAGTACTCCTGGTTTAATGCTTCTGTATTTAGCAGTGTCTCTTTCCTGAGTAAAGTTATTTACACAGATATCACTGACATTAATCCTATGCAATCTTAGGTTTTCTTTCACATAGACAGTGCTCTTGCTCAGTAATTGTTTAGCTGTGTGTCTGGTTGCTGCTAATAACCTGTATACTCTTAAAGTTTATTTTTCTTGCAGAAGGCTGTTTTGGTATATTTAGCTTTGTCTCTTTCATAGATGAAGCTTTTGGATAAGGTAAGGCTGCCATTAACGTTGCTGATATTAACTCTTAGAAAAAGCAACTTGCCAGTGCTCTCATGTTTCCTGTGTTTCCTTCATGCCCTCTCAATCACCAGCCATTGGCATCAGAGGTGTCCCACATACTGAGACTGGATCTACTGGAGGTTTATTTTGATCTGAAAGTGGTTCATTTCCACTGCTGGCACACTCAATCAGGGAGGGGAGTTCCAGCTAATTCAATGACATGGCTGGGCTTCCTTACATAGAAAACTTTTTACCAGTTGGTATGATCAATTGAATATGACTGTCCTACATTATAATTTGGATTGAAATGAACTATATTTACTTGGATCTGGATCTGGCTCTATGGTTAGATGCTATTGGAATAAACTAGATTCATTTCAACTGAATTTACTAGATTGTTTTTTTATATGTCTTGAGATGAGATTCGCTGTTAATTGGCCAAAAAATAATAATAAACTAAACTGGAAAACTGGAAAAATAAAAATTATATATACCTCCATCTTTGCATTTGTCCATCTCGGAACTTCCACAACGGCATGAAAGATATTCTGTAATGAGATGTGAGAACAGTTTTGTTAACCAGATGATTAACTTTCTAAACTACCTCTCTTTAATTGGTACAATTTCAGTATTAAATCTGTATAAAATTTATTATAAATGTATAATGAGGAAAATAGTGTATCTAAAATGTACAAATACTTGCAGATATACATGTCAAACAAGCAGTTTAAAAAGCTTGATTTAGTGTTAAGGTTTTAGTTGATCTAACAGTAACTAAAGTAGCAAGCAAACAAAAGATAGAAAATACTTAAAAGGATATTGTTGAGCAAAGTCCTTGGTATAGGTGGTATATAGTTTTAAACAAACACAATACTCACCTCTGCTTCATTTGCATAGATGGGTACGTCATGAAAGGGAGAGATGTATTTGCCATCTGAGTTTTCTATAAAAGGAGTAATAAAAATTTAGCTCCTATATCTGTGAGAAACAAAACACTAGGGGATCAGTCCACAGTGCTCTTTATTTTACTTAAAAATGCTGGTCCATATCAAAACAAGTTATGCTTGAAAATGCAACAGGTTGAAACAGATGAAGTCAAAAAGCTAAGCTTACTGAAAAAGACTCTGTAGTCCTTGGTGTTCGGCCTGCCCCTCTCTTCGATGGTAAAGCTCATGTTGGTTTAAATCTCTATCTCTGTGCTTTGTCCACTTGTTCAGCAAGATTAAGCAGCTTCAGACTCAGACTGAGGTAGGAGGGTGGACATGCGTATTGAGTAGTAATGCCACATCTACCTGTAAGAGGGCTCCTGTACGAAAGGTTCAAAACCCAAAAATCAGAGCTACAATAAACTCAGCCTTTTCTGTATATTTCTGTTTTTAAACCTCCCATTGTGCAGCCCCCGTCCAACAGACGTATGAATTATAAACCGGAGCTAATCCCCCACTAAGGCTGACATGTGCATCCTGCAGCGTTGATGCAAAGAGTCTACTTTCTTTGCCAGAAATCTGTTTGCCATGCATTTACTTCTTTCAAGCTGTGACTCTTAACAACTATTTACAGAAAGAAACAGATGGAGCCGACTGGCGTAAGCTGTAAACCGATTAACAAGACGGGAATAGGTGCTGTTACCACGGCGACTTCTTACCGTTTTAGTTTTAGTGAAACACCTTTATAAAAAAATGAAACAAATCTTTCTTAAAGTAAGCCATCTATCTATCTATCTATCTATCTATCTATCTATCTATCTATCTATCTATCTATCTATCTATCTATCTATCATCAATAGAAACTTTAAAAAATATATATATATAGGCCTACAATAATTTTTTTTAACAGTGCCAAAAGCTTTCCCACCCCTGGAACTTACAGTTACAACAAACTTCAATGGATTTCATTTGGGATAATGTGCAATAGACTCACACAAAGGAGCACAAAACTTTGAAATAGAAGGCAAATGATATAGTTTGACACATTTTCATAAGTATAAATCTAAAAAGCTGGCCCTGCATTTGTACTTAGCCTTATCGAGTCATTCATTTGTAAAGTCAACTTTTGCTGCAAATGCAGCTCCAAGTCTTTTGGGGTCTTAATAACGAACTGAATATGTTTTACTCCAAAACAATTCCATTCCAGTTCTGGCTGAATGTTAAGAATTATTTTACATGTTTTTCATGTTTTCTACATGGCTTGTGAAAAATGCCAAATGGAGATTCTTGTGGTTTTCTTTCAATAACAATGTTGTCCTTGCTACTCTTTCCAAAAGATTAGCTCTGCAGAGTAACAAAACGTTGCCCTCCCAGCGAATTCTCCCAACTGAGCTGTAGATCTCTACCATATCCCAGTTCACTGACAATGGGTTTTCTTTAGGGGTGTCAGAGTGAAGTGCATTGAAAAAGGCTTGCCCCACTTTTTTTTGTTAAAGAAAAAGAAAACCACAAATTATTTCACTTCCACTTTATAATTACTACTTAAACTACTTTGTGTTGGTCTATGAAAAATTAAAAATATATAAAATTTTGTGAATTGAATGTGACAAATTATGGCAAAACTACATGCACAAAAGACAGACCTTAAATTGAACAGAAGGAATCACTTATGAGGGAGGATTAAGCAGCTGTAAACAGTCATTTTTATTTCAGAAGAAAATTGATTAAATGGTCTTTACTGAATAAAATAACTACCGATAGGTATCACAATTTCTCCATTCAGACATTAATAAATATGAAAAAAAATCACTTCAAGAAAGTTTGGTTTATTTTTATACTATAAAAGTAATAAATAAGAAAAAGGTTTTTAACACGTCTAAAAGTCCACCATCAGACAAACTGCACTCCAAAAGTAGTGGTTGCAGGGCTGAAAACCCATCCTTATAAATGTCTCTTTTTTTTGTGAAACATAAAACATAATCCTATCTTCAAGGATTTTTATACCATGATAAGGTCCTCAAATGCATTCAACTTTACTAGTCAAAGGCACACAGCATACAGTCTGTAAGAATATTTGTGACATATTCTATCACTCAGTTGTTAATAAAACGTAAAACTTGTATGGAGATTGGAGAGCAGACTGAGTGCCGGTGCTCAAAGGATTGGACTTCATATTAAGCCACTTGAGAGCTGGCATGGCAGACAACTTCTCCAAAGGTAATTCTGTAGGGAAATTTTCAGAAAACAGAACCACTTTCAAATGAATAATATTGCAAAGGAACAGTTCATTTTTTCCACGCAGCATGCTTAAACATGTTATTACCAGTGATGCAGTTTCCCTCAAGGTCAATCCTCTCCAGTGTGACTATTTCAGTGAGCTTCTCAGGGAAGATGGAGAAGCTATTATTAGCCAGATTTATGCTGGTCATGTGCTCCATTTCCCCCACCTCGTCTGGCAGTTTGGTGAAAATGTTGCCCTGCAGGTCAAGTTCTGCAAGGCCAATAAATGGAGAGATCTAGTCCGTTTTCATGGTGCAAACAGCATGTGAAAACAACAGCCTCATCTTTGATTATGAAATTCATTATTTAAAGAGCAGAGAGGTGTTTATTCGTCTCTACCTCTGAGTTGGGTAAAAGTTGAAAAGAATTTGCTTGAGAGGGCCTTGATCTTATTGTCGGCTAATGTGATAATGCGGATGTTTCCTGAGACGGTCCTCAGGACCTTAAAGACACCATCGGGAAAGGAAATGAGCTGGCAGTTTGACAGGTCTGCAGTGAAGGAGAACACAGGGATACGAATACTAAGGATTAACACATCAAACAAGCCCACTGTATATCTAATAGTAGAAAGTCTATGGGATCTAAGGATACTTCAACACTTAACTTAAGCCTCTGCTGCCATCTACTGGTAAAACCTGAAATAGCTTTGACAATAAGTCAGTGTTATTCACTGACATGTTTTCAGATAGGAAAGGTAGGAAGAACTAAGACAAAAAGAGAATTCATAGGAATGCCTTACCCAGATTATCTTTGCCTTCCTCTACTGTTGCATTAATCCTGCGGGCCACATTTGCGACTGCCTCTGCCATTTTTCTCCTGCAGCTGTTCCTACAGGAAACAAATTGAACACACTAGCAACATCCTTTATTATTAATAATATTATTAGAAAAATAAAAAAAACTGAAACAGAAATATTAGACATAAATAGGTATTGTGGCCTTTTTTAAGAACTCTCCGCATCATATTTAGCGATTTCTGAAGCAAATGACTTGAAGTTGATGCTAATTATGCTTGAGGAAAAGTATGACTACACAATTTTTGCAGAGTTCAGACAGTGCCCAATCAACCATCAAAGATACACAAATGGAACAAACCCATTTAAAATTCCCCAGGTAAACAATTTCTCTGAGCAAGTGAGATCACAGACAAAAAAAAATCCCAGTTACTTAATATACAGCAGAAGATAAGAAGTGCAACCATTAAGTGTTTGCATCTGTAATCATTCTGTAAATGATTTGTGGGTAGCTTTGCTTTAAGATGGGTTTTTTTTTTGTGTGTGTACTGTCATTCTTATGATTTCACAGCTTTCAGTTTAAACTGTACAACAAAATATGTTTAATGATTCTGCACTGCTTGTCCCTTTCAAATGAACCCCTAACTACACAGCAAACACCATAAGGTCATCTCAGCAGAGTTTTCATGGTGTTTGCTTTGCACTTCTGGTCATAAAATCCCAACCAGTGACAGCCTCCTGTATAAAGACACAAACTACAGCGCATGAACCACACTGGGCACTAAGTTCTCTTGTTTGTTTTAAAGTCCAACAAAACCCTTTATGTCAACCACGAACCTGCTCTTTTAAATAGATTTACATTCAGTCTTTTGAGCTATTGAAATACATTGTTTCATACAACTTTTAATCAGAGCTAAAATAGGCAGCTACTCACCCAAACAACCACCCAGTAGGCTATGTGTAACAGAAACTGGCAGCTGTCACTGGTGGCTAACATTAGCTCCAGCCATGTGTATTTTTAGCTCAGTAGAAGAAGCTGGTTCACCTGAGTTAGTTATGAAAACAACCCCTCTATTACAAAGGTCTTATAATGTTAGTAACTTTATCAGTAGTGGACATAAACAGATAAACGGAAGAGGCTAAGTTGTGAGCTAAAGCTAAGAGCTAACTGCTAATTAGCCACAGTGTTCAAGAGAGTCAGTGTTGCGCTTTATTTTTACACAGCAACTAAAGTCAAGTCAGTGAAGCAATCATTTATTAATTAGCATGTAGGCGATAATGAACACTTTTCCACAATAGTTTGAGCTTTCCCGAATCACATATGATCATATTAAACTGTATGTTTAGAATTTACGTAAAACAGATTTGTTAAAGGTTTAATTTAAAGTGGTAGTGCCTCTTATTTCTGCGTCTCCCCACCAATTTTTAATATTTTAGGGCACCCTTCTGTCTTCTGATCATGTCAAATATGTGTCTATATCTAAAGGTTTATATTATTTTTTTATTCTTTAAGGCTTTAAAATGATCAATTTAACTCAAAAAGGCTACTTGTATTACTGAAAATTACAAATGCAATATTCATTAAGTCTGGATTATAAATTTTTTCCCATTTTGTCTAAGATCAAAAAGTTAAATGTTGACTTACCTCTGAGTCCAGGCCAACTACTCTCAGTTTGACACCTACCGTGACCACTAGTCCAGCAAATTCCCTGCCACTTTGTTTATTTTTCAAAGGATTTGAATACAATGAGTGTCCTGGCTTTAAAAGAATAGATTTTTAGTTCTGCATTGTTACAGCTAACTGCCACTTGTTGCTGGAAAGGAGTATCCAGAGTTGCTGGATACTCCTTTCATACACATGAATACACAATAGCTTATTTTGCAGGGTGCTGGAATGTCCTCACTCTGAATCTGTGGATGGTTGAAGCTCACTAAATCAAGAGATGGCCACTTGGAGAGTCATCTCTTTTGGTGGCTTGCATATTTGCTCCAAATAAAACACTGATTTGAGCATGGACGTACAGGTGCATCTAGAAAAATGGATAACATCAGAAAGTTTATTTATCAGTGATTCAGTAACAAAGGTGAAACTGATATGTTTTAACCAATTCCACAAAGAGGGATATATTTAAAAATCAGATTTTTAAATATATCACTCTTTGTGGGATTGATTTATGTTGAAGATCTGTTGTCACTACACCAACCCCCCAGACCACTCGGGTCTTCCAGCTCTTGTCTGCTAATCATCTCTAGAATTAGAGCCGGGCACGGAGAAGCAGCTTTCAATTTCTATGCTCCCCTTATCAGGAACACACTTCCAGACCACTGCAAAGCTGATGAAACACTGAGTTCCTTTAAATCAAGGTTAAAAACCCATCTGTTTAGGACTGCCCTTGAGTAAATGATTAATAATAGCTGGAATGACATATGTTTTAGATGTCATATGTTTTGTGTCTCTAACGTTGTTTTATGCTTTTATTGTTGTTGTATTGCTGCTTTTATTTTATACCATAATCAAGCACAGTGGCTTGCAAAAGTATTCGGCCCCCTTGAACTTTTCCACATTTTGTCACATTATAGCCATTACAATAAATAACTGAAAAGTGGGGTGTGTGTGATTATTCAGCCCCCTAAATCAAAACTTTGTAGAACCACCTTTTGCTGCAATTACAGCTGCCAGTCTTTTAGGGTATGTCTCTACCAGCTTTGCACATCTAGAGACTGAAATTCTTCCCCATTCTTCTTTGCAAAACAGCTCCAGCTCAGTCAGATTAGATGGACAGCATTTGTGAACAGCAGTTTTCAGATCTTGCCACATATTCTCGATTGGATTTAGATCTGGACGTTGACTGGGCCATTCTAATACATGGATATGTTTTGTTTTAAACCATTCCATTGTTGCCCTGGCTTTATGTTTAGGGTCGTTGTCCTGCTGGAAGGTGAACCTCCGTCCCAGTCTCAAGTCTTTTGCAGACTCCAAGAGGTTTTCTTCCAAGATTGCCCTGTATTTGGCTCCATCCATCTTCCCATCAACTCTGAACAGCTTCCCTGTCCCTGCTTGTGGCAAACTGCAAACAGGACTTCTTATGGTTTTCTTTTAACAATGGCTTTCTTCTTGCCACTCTTCCATAAAGGCCAACTTTGTGCAGTGCACCACTAATAGTTGTCCTATGGACAGATTCCCCCACCTGAGCTGTTGATCTCTGCAGCTCGTCCAGAGTCACCATGGGCCTCTTGGCTGCATTTCTGATCAGTGCTCTCCTTGTTTGGCCTGTGAGTTTAGGTGGAAGGCCTTGTCTTGGTAGGTTTACAGTTGTGCCATACTCCTTCCATTTCTGAATGATCACTTGAACAGTGCTCCGTGGGATGTTCAAGGCTTGGGAAGTCTTTTTGTAGCCTAAGCCTGCTTTAAATTTCTCAATAACTTTATCCCTGACCGGTCTGGTGTGTTCTTTGGACTTCATGGTGTTGTTGCTCCCAACATTCTCTTAGACAACCTCTGAGGCCGTCACAGGGCAGCTGTATTTGTACTGACATTAGATTACACACAGGTGCACTCTATTTAGTCATTAGCACTCATCAGACAATGTCTATGGGCAACTGACTGCACTCAGACCAAAGGGGGCTGAATAATTACGCACACCCCACTTTTCAGTTATTTATTTGTAAAAAATGTTTGGAATCATGTATGATTTTCATTCCACTTCTCACGTGTACACCACTTTGTATTGGTCTTTCACGTGGAATTCCAATAAAGTTGATTCATGTTTGTGGCTGTAATGTGACAAAATGTGGAAAAGTTCAAGGGGGCCGAATACTTTTGCAAGCCACTGTAAAGTACCTTGAATTGCCCTGTTGTTGAAAGTGTGCTATACAAATAAAGTTGACACCTACTGACCAATGAAGATGGGCACCAGGTCCCCCCCAACCCTGCACAGACAAGCAGGTAACTACAAGGCAAGGCAAGGCAATTTTATTTGTATAGCACACTTTCCACAGCAGGGCAATTCAAGGTGCTTTACATGATTTGGTGATAAAAAAAACACATAAAAGAAACACACATTACACATGATACACAATAAAGCAAGAGAAAGATCAAAAAAAGCAAGAGAGCATGAACACATTTCATACATATGACATCAAGCATTTACTCGAAGGCAATTCTAAACAGATGGGTTTTTTGTCTCGATTTAAAGCAGTTCAGAGTTTCAGCAGCTCTACACTCGTCAGAAAGTCTGTTCCAGATAAGGGGAGCATAGAAACTGAAAGCTGCTTCTCCATGTTTAGTTCTGAGTCTGGGGATGTTTAGTAGGCTAGAGTTGGAGGACCTGAGTGATCTTGGTGGTTGGTACCGTGACAACAGGTCTTCAACATATTTTGGTGCTAAACCATGTAATGATTTATAAACTAGTAAAAGTATTTTGAAGTCTATTCTCTGAGCTACAGGGAGCCAGTGTAAGGACTTTAGAACTGGGGTGATGTGCTCTACTTTCCTGGTTCTAGTGAGGACGCGAGCGGCAGCGTTCTGGATCAGCTGCAGCTGTCTGATTGACTTTTTAGGCAGACCTGTGAAGATGCTGTTGCAGTAATCAATCCGACTAAAGAAAAATGCATGAATGAGTTTTTCCAGGTCCTGTTGTGACATCACTCCGTTAATCCTAGAGATGTTCTTCAGGTGATAGAAGGCTGACCTTGTTATTGCCTTTATGTGACCCTGGAGGTTCAGGTAGCTAATGTTATTGGTTGCTATAATCTTGCCTAGTGGGAGCATGTAGATATTAAATAAGAGGGGCCCCAGGATGGAGCCCTGGGGCACCCCACATGTGATTTCTGTTCGTTCTGATGAAAAGTTTCCTATTGAAACATAGAAGTCCCTGTTCTTTAGGTAAGATTTGAACCAGCCGAGTAGTGTACCAGAGAGTCCGACCCAGCTCTCCAGTCGTTCCAATAAAATATCATGATCAACAGTGTCAAATGCTGCACTGAGGTCCAACAGAACCAGCACTGTGGTTCTTCCACAGTCTGTATTTATGCGGATGTCATTGAATACTTTGACGAGGGCAGTCTCGGTGCTGTGGTGAGCGCGGAAACCAGACTGAAAAACATCAAAACGGTTTGTCATTGTTATGAAGCCATTTAACTGCTGAAACACAGCTTTTTCAATAATCTTACTGATGAATGGAAGATTAGAGATTGGCCTGTAGTTCTGCATTAACATGTTGTCCAGATTTTTCTTCTTTAGCAGGGGTTTAATAACTGCTGTTTTTAACAATCGGCTCGTCGACACTCTCTTTTTTCACTACATACCAGTGGATTACTTGTCCACGGAGACTTCTTTCTACCTGAGACTACTTTCACTTTAGATGGGGCAATGGAATCCATGATGTCTGAGATTTTTGCAAGGAAATTATCTACCAACTTATTTCTGAGTTTGAGTTGGGAGATGAGGGGATGTGGTGGAAGGGTAAATACGTTTAAAGGTTTCTACTGAACTGTCCCCTAGAAAACGCTTTTTTATAGTGGTCTTACTGTGGCTGGATAATTTAGCAGAGATGGTACTTTCAAAGAAAATACAGAAACGGTCAGATAACGCAATATTAATTACAGAGATGTTGGAAATATTTAAACCTTTGCTGATAATTAAGTCCAGAGTGTGTCCTTTATTGTGTGTTGGTTGTTTGACATGCTGGATCAGGCCGAAGTTGTGGAGAGTATCATCTAATGTTTTTGCTTGTCTATCTTGGGGGTTGTCGGTATGGATGTTAAAGTCCCCCACAATGATTAGTTGGTCATAGTCGATACATATTACAGAAAGAAGGTCATTGAAATCATTAAAGAAGTTAGAGTTAAGTTTTGGTGGTTTATATAAACTTAGAAATAAAGCTTTGTTAGGCTCGTTTATCTGGGTGGCTAGGTATTCAAAAGAATCAAACGTGCCCAGAGTTACCTTTTTAAAGTTCATTGAGTTGTGAAAAATGGTGGCTACACCTCCACCTCGTCTGTGTTTTCTGTTCTCGCTTAAGAAATTGTAATTTGGAGGACTAGATTCTATTAATGAAGTTGTTTCGTTATTTTCATCTAGCCAAGTTTCTGATAAAAAAAGGGCGTGTAAATTATGCTCAGTGATGAAGTCATTGATAAGAAAAGATTTCCTGGATAGAGATCTAATGTTTAATAAAGCTAACTTAAGTATTATGATGATGGGCAGCTGAACCTTCTGACAGGTTATCAATTCGAGATTTATTGCCCGGTTCCCTCAAATATCAAATATCTGTAATAATCAGTGGGGGGAAGCTCCCAGGCTTATTGACACTAGTCCCAGGCGTTTGGTGTAGTCTAAGTTTAGGTGTTAATTGTGTCCCACATTTGATTTGCTCGTTCAGTCTGTCTGTAAAGTTTCTAAATGGAGACTCATTTGATGTGGCTGAGTCACAGGAAGATGAAGACTTAATCTCTGATGGTTGTTTATCTGTTCGGTCCTGTGGTGTCATCAAGACTTGCTGTTTTTGTTCTCTGAAATCCATGGGCGCCTCAAGGTCAGCTTTTGGGAGCAAATGTTTTGCTTTCTGATTTTGATAAGAGAAAATGTTTGCTGCTAACAGCCTTACTCCGGCCTTGTTAAGATAACGGCCTGCTTTGAACAGATGATTAGCACTTCCAAATACTTTGAAATTATTAATAAATGTGAACGACTTCTCAGCTGATTGTTTCTTCAACCATTTATGGAGCATGCGGAGTCTGCTAAATCTTTCATCATTCCCTTCAGGGAGTGGTCCGCTGATGAGGCTGTTTACGTTAAGTCCATCAAGTCTCTGTAGGAGATCCGAAAAGTCTCTGTTCAGAATCTCTGATTGTCTTATTGTGATATCTGCTGATCCAGCGTGAATGACGAGCTTTTCCAAAGCAGGATGTTGGTCAAAGATTTTTAGGATTTTTTCTGATATTTCTCTCACTGTATTTTTGTAGCAGCTATAAACTCTGGTGTTCTTGCTACAAAAAGCCTCAATTCCATTAATTGATCCGTCTTGTATGATAACAATCTTTGCTGGGGGGGCTCTTACTTTGTTATGTGTCCGTTTGATGCGGCTGGGTTTCTCCTGGTGGCTTTGACTGGTCCCGGGGGCTGCGTCATCTTTCGGGGAACTCAAGGCTGCGAATCTGTTTTTCAGCGGGATTCCAGGTGGAGAAATATCTCTTGTTTTTGGCTGAAACCTCTTTTGTTTACTTTTAGCAGAAGCGGCAGGTCTGGGTTCAGAGCTTTCTCTGTGCCGGAGTTTCTTTTGTTTTTTCTTCCTCGGAGAACAGGCTGGGAGTCTCTGTGACACGGTTAGACCGATGTAACACCGGGCTGATAGACTGTTCCCTGTTTGTATTCAAGGGTAAAGTTGTGTCGTTTTGTCCATAATCAGCGTGGAGATCAAAATTAATTTCCAGACGACGTAGCTTCGTTTCAATGCCCTCAATTCTGTGGAGCAGTTTTTCAAAATCCTCAGCTGAGCAAAAAGCCATGTTGATAAGTCCATAAAAAAGTAATCCAAGAAGAGATCCGGTCCAATACAGTAACTCCAGGGGCTGGGTAGATAAAGTAACTAAGAAAAGGTTAAGAAAAGAAAACAAGAAAAGCAAACAGAAAAGAAAAGAAACTGAACGGATCTGGAGAGAGACAGAGAGCAGCTGCTCCTCCTTCAGCAGTCAGGCACAATCTCCACTGCACCACTGTGCAACCTTCAACCAATTCATTTCAAATTTAAATATATAAAAACAACAATAAAAAAATATATATTTTTCCTTTTCTTTTTTAGTAAATATGTAAATATACAGGGTTTTTACAAAAGAAAATGACATGGTTGAATTGGTGCATATATGCATGGTATCTCTCTGGGCACTGACTGTTAAGTGTTCATCAGAGTGACTGAATACTTCAATTTGTTAACAGTCAGCTTTTTAAGCCATGACCTTTTGGTGGTTTACCCTCTATTTGTGGGGTGTCATTGAATATCTGCTGGAAAACTGCATCAGGCTTCCACATGATTGTGGAGGCCATAAAATGACAATACCACAGCCTTTCTGTCATAAAAATATTTCTGTCATTGCCTCATGTAACGTTCACATTTTCTGAGAGTAAATTAGGGGGTTTTCATTAGCTGTAAGCAGAGGTGGGTAGAGTAGCCAAAAACTGTACTCAAGTAAAAGTAGCACTACTTCAAAATATTTTTACTCAAGTAAAATTTCATAGTTGTCATTCAAAAAATGACTCTAGTAAGAGTAAAAAAGTATTTGGTAAAAAGGCTACTCAAGTATTGAGTACTTGAGTACTTGTTTTGAGATCATAACATTTGATTTATTATTTACAAATTATGTAATTGGACAGAAAAATAAAGTTAAGTGCAAATTTGAAAAACTAAAATAAATAGAAATATGTCCTATAATTGGAAAATAACTTTCACAAGAAGAAACATTTTTCCAAATAAATTTTTGCTAAGTAAAACTAATGAAACAAATACTTACAGTAATTAATGTATATATGTTAGACCAGGGTAAGGTACCCCCACTTGACCACCAAATGGCACAACAGCCTCAGCAGACAGAAAATACAAACAAGAGGTCTCACTTCAACATAAACTGTATGTGTGAGTCTCATACATTTATGGTTAAATCAAGCATTCAGTTTCATTCAGTAAAGTTACTCCCTGTGGGTAGAATAGCCAGAAACCTTACTCAAGTAAGAGTAGTGATACTTCATAAAAATGTGACTCAAGTAAAAGTAAAAAGCACAGTCTAGTAAAACTGCTCCAAAAGTACATTTTTTCCAGAAAGTTACTCAAGTAAATGTAACAGAGTGAATGTAACTAGTTACGTCCCACCTCTGCCTGTAAGACATTTTAATCAAAATTAACAGAAATAGGCACAGTAAATCATTTGATAAATTCTCTTTATTCATATTTTAAATTGACATTGCATTTTCTGCATTATACTGTGATCTGTTTCATATGGTTTTAATTATCTGCTACCATTTGGCAAGGTGACAACACATAACCTTCTGAAATGTAAGGTTTTATGCAAATGTCTATCAATCATCATTTGTGTATTTTGTGTCCTTCCACTTTTGGCCTAAGGTGGGTTTTTATTTTGGGTATTATTTTTTTTTAAAGAAAAAGAAATATTTTCTTCAATAAAAATATTTAGAGTAAAAATAGTTGACTTTCAGAAAAAAAAGAAATAAATACAAAATTAACATAAATACATTTTTAATATTTACAATAAAAATACATTAATTTACAGTAACAGTATAGTCTACAATACAACCAGTGCAGGAATATTTAATAATGCCATTTCATGTTTACATTGAATATCTTGATAGGTTGTGAGGTAATAAAAGACCATACTAGATTGTGACAATAGCTGACAACTTTTAGAACATGTATTTAGCACTTCTTAAAATAACATTGTCCTCCTTAAAAACTAGAAACCAGATCACCAATTTAGGTCCAGATTCCAAAGATGGATAAGATGCAGTCTTAACAGTGCACAATCACAAATATCAAAGAGCTTTTTTCTCCTTAAGGATAAGTGTTTTCTTTTGTTTTCCCGGGAATCGCTTTATGTCTTTACAGCATGTCTGTGTCTTCCTGCCACTCTGCAAAACAGTGGAGCCTTTGGTTGTGGTGTTCATTGGCAGCCGCAAGCATCGACAATCATGTCTTCGTGGTGTCGAAGGAGCATCTCGCCATTCTCATAGTACAGCATGCTCAGCGGGCTCATCTTGGTTGGGGCGCAACATGTTGGCACCACTCGCTCAGGATGGTAATGTTTCAGGAGACTCTTAGAAAAGAACACAGCACAGAGAGTTTAGGTTAAACTGCCACAGACGATTTTCATAACCACAATTTCTTCACTTTACTTATTTCTATAAACAACCCATTCAACATAGATTTTTTTCACTGGTATTTGATTAGAAGCCTACAACAAAAATATAGTATCTTGCAAAAGTATTCAACCTTTCAACAGTTTTTTCCCCCTGTTTGTCAAATTAAAACCACAGACATCATTGTATTCTAATACGCTGCCATCAAGATGGTCAAACATGGTGGTGGCAGCAGCATGCTGTGGGGATGGTAATTTTTAATAAGGACATGCAACCCTGTAAGAAAACCTGTTAGAAGATGCAAAGGACTTGAGACTTGGATAGAGGTTCAACTTTTAGCACGACAACTACAAGCACACAGTAAGAGTAGTAAGGGAATGGTTTAAATCACTGTTCATGTGTTAAAATAGCTGAGTCTAAATTGAATTGAGAATCTGTGCAAGGTAAAAATGGCACCTCCTTCTATTGGTTTAGGTTCCTCACATGCTGCATTCTCAGGCCTTTTGCTGCATTCACATCTTTTCAGACTTACATTACATGTAACATTGAGAGAAGAGAAACTAATCTGCTAAAATCCACCTGTCCATCAATTGTCTATAATACCCCATTATCCATGTAGGGTCACATGGGGCTGGTGCTTATCTCCAGCTACAATGTGTCAGTGATTAATTGCAATCTCATTTTCAGAGTCAAGCTGGTGAAACCAGGTCAACAAAGAACAAATTACAGTGAGTGTGCTTAAACTAACAGATTGATTAGTGTTGGGTTAAGTGATCTAGTTTATATTAATTAGGGTGGCTCAACAAGCAAAGCCAATCTTTTTTAAATGTCTCAATGCAGAAAGCAAACAGATACTGGTAAATAAAACCCTCATTGTGCACTTACCTGCATGTAAGCATGATTTGTTGGATTCAGGCCCTCTCCCAAAGGACCAGGACATGAACCTTCACATCGGTAGGCATTGTATCGTTTGGGAAAGACGATCCAGGAACCCCAGCCGATTTGATTGAAGTCAACATGCAGGTCTACTCTGTGGCAGAGGGACTTTTCGCCCCCTCTCATGAACACCTGTGGGCTTCTCGCTGTTTGTTCTTTTTGGCCCCGTTTGCTCCTACGCCTCTTCGGCCTGGGGACCCTTTTGATTTCAGCGGGGGACAAGAACTTGGATTGCTCAGCTGTATGTAGCAGGCTTGCTTTAGCCCTCGAGCTTTCATCAGACCCCGTGTGGGAAAAGATGACCATCAAGGCTTGACCACTCATCTCTGAAACAGGTGGAAAAGGGTGCCCTCTCTTCCTCTCCATGACTTTCTTACCCCTTGATGTTCGTTTGCTTCGGCTTTTTGCGGGCGATTTCTGCCTGAGCCATCCCAAGAGGGGGCTTGTCATGTTGTACACCTTCCAGCTGTGCGACGAAGTGACCAGTGATGATTCATTAAGTAGTCCCACTGGCTCATGATGCAGGTGATATACCCCCACAGAGATGTTGGGAGCATTTTGTGTTGGAGGAAGTCTGATTCTCAGCTCTGCAGCCTGGATGTGCTTATCAGCAAGCAACACGTGTAGGTCAAAGGTTGCCACCCAACGTCCATGTCTGTAGGTCAAACCTGAAAAAAAAACATAACTAATGGTACCACAGGGCAGAATCAGAATATAAAATCATTTATGTGACATGAAATGGATAAGTTAGCATCAGTGGGAGATAAAAATATTGTATCTAAAAAAAAATGCTTTACAAAAATTCTAAATACTACGCCAGGGAAAACTCATGACTGACCTCAGTTAAAGGAAACCAGTGGTACCACAAAGCTTTGAATTTGAAAAATGCTATTTCAATTCAGTCCTTCAGTTTATCCTCCTTTTGGTATGTCATGACATTTTTACCCAAAATTGTGCAAATAAATACGATTGTATTGAACCAAATCTACTCAAAAGAACTTTTTACTAAGAAAGTTTTAACTAAAAATGTGCTTAATATATAGCCGACTTTGCTAGCACAAGAAGTGGGCAAGAAAAAAATGCCTATCTGTGGTGTTCCTTAATGTTCTGGGGGTTTTACTGGTAGAGAAGCAAACATGGTTTCAGTTTCTCCTCATCCAATTTTTGACTACAAAAAGATTAACAGACTGACCATGATAAATTATTTCAAAACCCTCTTAACATATATTGTGACATATAACATGTGTAATTCAAATAGGAAGCAAACATAGATTGTCATAGTAAAATATATAATATAACAGCGACAATACCACCCATAAGCCAATACTTTTATTCAGCTTCAGCATTTTGTCTTCTTGAGTTCACACCAAACATCAGCTATGGTAAATGTGATAAACTTAAAATAAAGGTGTCCCAGTTTTTCCAGGATTTTCCTGACATTTGCACTTCTGCATCATTTAGCTAAAAGCCAGAGTTGGGCTTTAAACATCCAGACTGGCTACATTAACAACAAATCCTTGTAGCAGCATGGTATGGTCTGATGAAACTGGCTGAACTTTAGGTCACAGTGCCACTTTTGGCACAAAAACAACCCTGCAAATAACCAAATAACACCATATTACATTGAAACACAAAGGTGGCAGCCTCATGTTCTCTTCAGATGGATCCGAAGTTTTGGTAAAAGTGGATGAAGTTATAAACAGTTCCAGAGGCCAGTCATTTACAGACCAAAACCCTTCAGTGATGCGTTAGAAAGCTAAAGATGAATTCTATTCATCGATTCTATTTTTCTTCAACACACTGCATCCGAGCAGAAATCTAAATTCATAAAAGATTGGAACTGAATGAATTTGACATTGTCCAATCTGTTGTACCACCTGAAGAGCATTGTGAACAAGAGATGTGCTCACAGTCTAAACCTTATAGATAAGACTGAGAATTTTTACAAGTCAGCATGGGTAAATATTTTCAAGGAAAGATGCAGGATGCTGACGGACTCCCACCAGAGGAGACTGAATGCTGAAACTGAGTCACAAAAATTGTTTAAAAAAGTATCAGTTTATGGCTGTGCACACCGCAGCCCAGTTGGGCACCTATTTTTATTCTCTTCCTTCTTATTTTTGTTGCTTTTTAGCTGAATTGTATAGGGCAGATGTTACGTTATTTATGGAACACTTTTGAAACGAGTTATTATTTCTATTTGTAGGGGTGGATGGGGTGGGGTGGGGGGGTATTTTTAAGTGCTGTTTTTTTAAAACAATCCAGTTAACAAAACAAACATCCAGATAACCCTTAAACAAACTATTTGATTTATAATTAGATCAAAATTAATAGATTTGACAATAATATACTGCATCAAATTTGACTCTTTATATTATATATATTATATTATAGCCTACATATTGTTAATAAAGTGCACCCTGCTAATGAGTGTCATTATAGTCCAATGAGCATCTGTGATTATAAGATGAAAGTCTTTTTAAAGATGTTCAACCTTTGCATTATTATTTACATTGCTCTCAATTGAATGTGAGTCTTGATCAACAGTCCAATCCATGTTCGCTATTAATCCACTCAAACCAAACGAGCAGCCGAAACCAATCATTTAGCACGTCCCTGCTCGTCCTGTTGCTTCTTGCATATCCTCAGTCAAGCAAATATAGTAGAGCTGTGAAATTGGATTCAGCAGCTGGGCTTCTGGTGCCACACCATTAAATTCCGAGCTCTAATCTAATCAGGCTAAGTGTGAAAAAAGAACTAAGAGAAGTTGTTGATTTGACCGTAACAAGAGATTTGTATAGGGGGATGTCTGGCGAGGTACCAAATCAACATCACCTATTTAAAGAAGAAGAGGAAAAAAAGAGGTTTGCTTTGAGAATTAGGAAGAAAACCGGCCTTTTCACACGCTGATCCTTGCGTGGTTATTCACCCCCTGAGCGGGGATGTGGATTGAAGCCTCTGGTGTCGTCTGGCAAGGAAAAAAACTAACATCTGAGAGGGTCTTTAAGTGCCACAGGAGGGTGAACAGATTTAAATGCATAACTTCAGACATGTTCACCTGTTTGTTTATCATAGTGTAAAAAAACCCCAGCTCAAACTGATCTAATTTAATCTGAATCATAGTAATAAACCAGATCTTACTTTTCGCCATCATGCTCTTCACTGTGTCCGCTCGCTTCGCAGCGTCCTGCTCCATGTTATCCAAAGGCCAGGAGAAGTTTGATCTGAAATTCCTGTAAAGATGCATCATATAGGTTGGCAGGTGGTGTCCCGGGGATCGCTCCGTCAGAGAGAACTGTTGCAGAGACCTCATGATGAGTCCATCCCTGGATTTATGAATCCCGTGCGCCAGCAACACCAGCAGCGATGCGTGCAGCGCGACGCCCAGAGCTTCCAATGAGCGCATGTTTTCGGTCAGTCCGAGACAAGAGAGATTCCTCCACCGAGCAGATTAGGGGTGTCTTATATACCGTCACCCACCCACTTTCATGTTTAACAAGTTACTGAGAACATTAAAGGAAATTGACATGCGTCCTCAAGACTTGTTACCTGACAGCTCATCAGCCATTCAGTTGGTAATGAGGCGGCTGGGGTTGCGCAGTTTACGCAAAGCGCAGCGGGTTTGTTTGTGTCAGGTCTCTGCAGTCTGACTCCCCATCCTTTGACTAACTATTTCGGCTATTTGTTGTGGAGAGTTGACATTGCCAATCACCCTGAATGTTTCACCCCTCAGTAAAACATGTTGGTGGAAGCATCATGGTGGCGAGATGCCTTTCTACATCAGGATCAGGGATGAGGGTAATATGGAAGATTTCTTTTTAAATGGGTAGTCTTGGAAGAAAACCATTCCAACAGGATGACAACCTGGCCACCCATTCATTAATTGTTTGTTTCAGTTATTTGTTTGAAGCTAAGTTTAGCTTTCCCCATGATGTTATGCAGTCTATTAAATAGCATCTGAGAACAATCAGGTCACTGTGCATTTTAGACAAAGGGTAATGACATGTTAGGCTAACAAATATCTAAGATATTTTTTGCACTTTGATAAGAATGACCAAAATTAAAGAAATACTTAACGTGGATTAAAAAAGTTCATGAACCACATATAACTAAATAAATGCAACAATGCATCCCCTTTTAAATTGCCATGATACTTTCATAACTTTTTCAACCTTAAATGTGACACATTTTATGTACAATTCAACTAATAAACAAATCTGTTAGGAGAGGAAATGTAAAAAATTAAAAAAGCTCCAATAATTAGTTCTCATACGTGTGCACACCCTTAAAGCTATGCTTTGTTGAACCAATTTTTGATTTAGTTTTTACTTGATCTTCCTTGGTACACACCCTGCGAATGTTATATTGGATCTGATTTAATCATATGCAAAGCTTTGGCTGTCCTAGAACAATGTTTCTGATGTTCACTTTTCTGCATCCTTTTATCCCAGCTGTTTTCTCCAGACAGGTTAAAAGGGTCAATAAGATCCTGTTGTGGTATCACTAAGGAGAAGAGTACAAAAAAATCCTTTATATGTATCCCAGCTTTATATGTACACACCATTGCACTGTAAAGACATCCATAATTGGAAAAACTAATGAAAAAGGGATGTTATTGCAATTTAAGTTTTTTTTTTCAACAAAAAGACAAGAGGAAAACTGGTTTAGGGAGGCTGCCATTAGCCTGACAGCAACAGAGAAGGGACTGCTGGAAATTTTGATGCACACCAGTCGTGTACAGAATTTGATTTAATTCTCTGTATTATCTATTTGCGTTGAAAATGAATTAAACTTTTGCTGTATACGAAAAGATATGGCTGAAATCTCCCAAAACCTTGTGGTAGAATATGGTATTTTCTGATGAAACTAAACTCAAACTTTTGGACACATTTCCAAAAAGTTTGCTTGCTATGAAAACAACAAAGTACATCATCAAAATAAATCCATACTCATAGCGATTTTTTCTTTTAACATCAGTATGATTCCAAGCATAAATCCAAATCAACAAAAGAACAACTTCACCAGAGGAAAATGAACTTTTTGGAGATGTCTTATGAGAGTTTAGAAGTAAATCTGACAGAAAACCTGTGGTCCCCTGAATGAGCTGCAAATACTAGATGTGTACTCACAATCTAATAGATTTGGAGAACTTTTGCTAGGCAGAGTGGGTAAATACTGGCAAGTCAAGATGTGGGAGGCTGATAGACTGAATCCTAAAATTCAATCAAAGGGTGCTTCAACAGGGTACTATATTAAAGTTGCCCACACTAATGCAACCAGGCTTTTGCATATGTCTAATTGTCTTTTTAATCAAATTACACAAAAAATATTTCACATTCAATGTGGACATTTTTTTTTAATGATTTGCTATGGTCTCATTTTTTTATGCAACAAGCAGGGGTGTATAATACCCTCTGTAAAATCAGTCTTAATGACAAAAAGTTAGGTAGATTATTAGGATATAACTAATAATCGATTAGAAATTCAAATGATTTCTCTAGATTTTCAATTCATCATCCAGAATTGCTAAGAAGATGGTACAACTTACCTAGGTGTAGGTGCTCTTGTCACATCAGACCAAAACTGAAGATTTTGGCCTGCATGCGCCTTAGTGAAAACATCATCCCAGCAGTGTGACATAGCAGTGCTTGAATCATGCTATGGGGATAGCTGGTCAGCGCTGATGGGAAGCTAGAGCAACTAGCAAGCAGAGGCTGCAAAATACTTTAAAACTTGAGTGGAAATGTACCCTTTCAGTAGGTTAACGATTCCCTGACTCCCCATCATCAAATATTTTATCTACTTGCAACACACTAATCGTTACCTTTTGTTGTTAAGCAGGCTAAGAAATAGCAGCAGAGAACATTCAGGCCACTGTGAATATTAGATACGGTAATGGAACAGTATGCGAATATGATAAAACCAATGGTAAACCCTTCCTTTTTAATACATTAAGAATAATCAACATTTGTGTCTTACAATTATAATCAGTGGTAGAGTAAAAAAAATGCAAACATTCACCTAAAATATGTTTAATATTTCCCATTTTACTGTGATTTTTAGGGGTTCTATTTTTAGCTAAATGGTTTAACATACAAGTATCAATACATGTGTCATGGGTATCATTTGTTACTTGCTGTGTGATAGTGTATTGTTATGATTAATCAAATTATGATATGTTTAACTGAAAGATATGCTAAAAGATATCTCTAACAGCCAGTGGAGAAATCTACTAAAATTTTAAGTGGATAAATAATAAAGTCAAAGAAGAAAGTAGCCCAAAAAGTATTGACAATCTGAAGTGGAGAGAACCCTTTAACAGTAAATTAAGTCTAATCAAATCAGTTTATTGTAATTTAATTTTGCAGTAAATAGCCTATGGAAAAATTAGAGTGTTCTTCTTGGAGCTATAACATATTAGTGTAAAAACTAAATATAATTTGATAAATATATAAAATACAAACCAGAAACAGCATATACAATATGTTCAGCAATATAAAGCACATCAAGTTAGAAAATGTTTGGCATTTTAGCAGCTTGTGGTTCTGCTTACAATTATTTGATGGCAGCAGCTCTTAAACTTCATGGGGAGGCTTCTTGGAGTCTTTAAGTTCAAAAGATGACAGGAATGCTGCAAGGAGCAATCCTAAGATGCAGCCTCTCAGCACACTCAACCACAGCTCCGAAGAATGTTTTGAGAATGCTATATGGGAGTAAATTATTTATATGGCTGTGTCCAGTTAATCTAAAAAGCTTGAATCTAGCAAGCAGGTTACATTTGTGCCCAGATTTATTTCATTATTGAAAATATATTTTGAGTAGAGATTGATTTAGTTAAATACAGTCATACATATAAAACATTTCCAAACTGTTGTGCAGCAATTCCAGAAATGCTAAAGGATGAAAAATTGAAGGATTTAGGGAGAAGTATACTGTCAGAACCCAGACTGTGATTTTCTGGATACGAAGATGTTGCAGAGCCAGCTACAGATTGTATGAGGCCTTAGGCCAAAGTTGGCTTGGGGGCCCACTTCCTGTTAAGCCCAGCAGCCACTATTATTCCACTGTCCTCCTTTTTGTCTTCTCCATGCTTGATTAGCTTTGAATCCTGGACAACACAACTTGCTTTATAGCTAACTAGTGAGTTAATAATGCATTAAATTTCATGTCACAATAGTATGTTTTAGCTGACTTTAATATATCAGTCACTTCAAGCAATTTATTAACTACATATCATTTAAAAAGTACTTATTTCAATGATTTTAATGTTGTTCAATTTTCTATGGAAATTATGTAAAGCTTTCTTGAGCTCAAAAGTCAATGCTGGGTGGGAATGATCAAAGAGTAGCTCTTCACTTCTAACCTTTTCTTTACATTAAATATGAATGCAATATATTTTCATGTATCAAACTGTTTTAAGCTACAAAAATAAGAGCAAAATGTAATACATTGTCTTTTAAGTTATGAATCTTTCAACATATCCTTAGATGTTTGCAGGTATATACCTGTGTGCCTAAATTTGCCAATTTGTCATGGTAAATAAATTATTTTCAACAAGGTTTGTTTATACATTGGGCTCGCCCTGAAATGATGGGAGTCATATCCCCTGATGTTTATAGTAGAGACGAATAGAGAAGCCTCTGACGTTTTCTTCTAGCTTTCCTCACTGACCTCTGCAGAGCCATACTGCAGCTGGCGTTTTGAGAAAATTACACTCACTGGCCAGTTTGTTAGGTACACATTTTTATTTGCATTATTACACAAATCAGCCAATCACTTGGCTGCAATTCAATGCATTTAGGCATGTAGATGTGGTGAAGATGACTTGCTGAAGCTCAAACTGAGCATTAGAATGGGAAAGAAAGTGGATTTAAGTGAATTTAAACATAGCAGCAGTTGTCTGGCACCAGCAAACATGCCACTGGTTATTGGTGCCTGACGGGCTACTCTGAGTATTTCAGACACTACTGATCTGCTCGGATATAGATGCAAAATAATTTCTCTGGTTTATGTAGAATAGTACGAAAATGAGAAACTATGCAGTGGGTGGCAGTTGTGTGGATGAATTACTTTGTTGAAGTAGGAGGTCAGAAGAGAATGGACAGATTGCACTTTGATATGATAAAAGAGGCAACCCTTTAGTTTCAATGGCCAATCTCTTAACCTTTATGCAGATGGGCTCCAGCTGCAAAACAGCACACAGTTTTCCACTCTTATTAGCGATAAACTGGATAATGAGGCTACAATTCACACAGGGTCACCAAAACTGGACAGTAACAGATTGGAAAAATGTTGTCTGGTCTGAGTTGTCTCGATTTCAGCTCTTACAAGACGACATGACTCAGAATATAGTTTAAATAACATGAAAGTATTGATCCATCCTGCTTTGCATAAGCAGTGTGGGTGGGTGGTGGTAGTAAAATGGCATGGGGATTATTTTTTGTTGACACACTTTGACCCCCTTAGTTCCAGTTGAGTATTGTTTAAACACCATAGCCTACCTGAGTATTATAGGTGGCCATCCCCATCCCTTAACAAACACAGTGTTCTCATTACTACTTCCAGCAGGATAATGCTCAATGTCACAGACTTCAAAACATCTCAAGCTGAATTCTTTAACATAACAGTGAGTTAATTGTTCTCTGGTGGCATCCAAAGTAACCAGATCCAATAAAGTGTGTTTGGGATGTGGTGGAATTGTGGATTTGCATCAAGGATTTACATAAAGGAAATCTGTAGCAACTGTGAGATGTTAGTGTGTCAATATGGACTGAAATCTTTCAGTAATGTTTCTAACTTCTTGCTGAATCCATGCTCTGCGGAATTAATGTTTTTACAAGTGGGAGCTGCTAAATAGCATCTCAAAAGCTCAAATAATAGCTAAACTATAACCCCAAATCCCAGAGGAGTTGAAAAGGTGGCTACATCGATGCAGGGCAGGACCAAAGAGCAAAAATAGAAGAGAGCTCAAACCGTCTTCTATCGATCATAATGGGCAAAGATCATATACCTAACTCCAACGTCTCTTTTTGCTGCTTTCTGACCATACAGCCAGACGGAGATTTAAAGAGGATTGGCAAAATCAAATGAGGGGGATTAACAGTGCTTGCCAACACCTGAGGGTGTCATCAAGGACATGTTACTGTGGAATGTTGTCTCTGCAGTCACGAGACTGTCATACAGCAACATTCTTCAGTCAGAGGCCTGTTAAGATTCGTTGCAAGACAAGCCGCTACGGAGATCCTTCTTGCCCACAGCATGACCATCCAGAACGACTCTTTGAAGATACTTGGATGATATGAGTTAGGACATCACTTAATTTCCCTTTGGGATAAATTAAGTACTTTTGAATCTAATGGAATAAGTAAAGTGGCCAGTCAGTGTATGTAATTAATTCGTCTTTATCTGGGAGTACAAACATAACTAGATTTCGAGAAATATGTGCATTTAGATCATGGGAAAGCCATTTATTAGCTTGAGAGGCAAGTGTCCATATTAAGATTATAACAGAGATAAAGTCAATGGAAACACTGTGTTGAAACCAGCGGGATGATAATCAAACTGGAAGCAACAAATCTAATCTGGTTTTAATATTTGACTTCACGTATTAAACTCATGCTGCTCACATTTCTGTGCCTCCATATCCCTATGCAAGTTTTCTGTGTAGAGCATCTGTGAATGACCACAGCCTGCGCATGCGCTGTGTGTAAGAGAGTCCGCAGAGAAATCCTTTCCGTGAGATTCTCAGGATAGGACAGAAAAAATAACAAATAAGCGTTTTTTAGTTTTTATTTCGCTGATATAAAGCGAATACTGTATATTTGATAAGCTTCGGAAGACACTATGTTTCGTTTGGACGCTTTTCCACCGACCGAGTGCTGCTGAAATGGTGAGTCGCTTTAAAGTTCACCGTGCTCTTGTTGAGTTTGCAAACTTAAAAGTTAAGATTTTTCTCATTTTTGGATTCTTGGACTCCACTAGAATCACTGAAGCGTCTAAACATTTGCGCCTGGTTCGTGCTTCCTGAATACTACCGCACTTTAGAGTGTTTTTCATTGTACGAAGTAGTATTTTCCCCAGACTGATGGAAGCATACATGTGCTTGGCACCCCCCACTCTGCTCTCTTAAGTGTATTGTGTATTGTGCATTGCATCTGATCATGTTAGAGCCACATGCTATGATGAAGGTTTGAGCTAAAAAGGCTCGGGAATTCTTTTGGAGCTCATTTTTGTGCAAATTGTTTATAGATAAATATTAGCTTTTATTTTCATAATAAAAAGAGAGACGATGTTCAATGATTTGCAGATTCTGGTAGACTAGTTAAATGTATTAAAACAATAAAATGTTTGGGCTCGGCGATATTATCTGAAATGTATATTGGGATAGACTCTAAAGCATGTGCGGATAACGATATCTATTGCAATATATTCGTTGCTTCTCTTTATATATGTCAAAAATGACTGTTTATGAAAATTCTCATTTTCCAGATAGCCTACAATGCAGCAGAACAACTCCAAAAAAGTTTAGAATGCCATTTAAAGAACATGTTTTGTGCAAAATGCATTTAGTATTCAAATCTTTTTTCCAAAAAATGGAATCCAAAAATTCTCACAACATAAAGATGAAGATATTTTAAATAAATTAAAAGCTAAAAGTTATAAAAAAAACACAAAGTTCAAAATTGCTTTCCTGGTTAGGCCAACTTATTTATACATTTAATATTGTACAAAAATAAACCTGCACATTTTAGAATTAAAATGCTTCAACTTCAACGGGTTTTTTTCATGTTGAATGAAAAACAACAAATTTTAAACTTGCAATATCTAGTGTAAAGATGAACACTGAACATCAGTATCTATCTTTGATGACATTATCAAAATGTGTCATATATAGTACATCAGCTCAAAGAATATAATTTTTTGTATTGTCTTTGCTTTGCAGGTGATTTGTGGATCTCATTAAAGGTATTTTAGTTGTAGTTAAATGTGGCTCATATTTATGATCATCACTGATTAAATGTGAGGTATGAGAAGACCCCAGGGAAGTAAGACAAAGCAAATGATGCCCTTTGATGTATTATACTGGGGCCCCATCCAGCTGGGACAGTTCTCTCTCTCTGTCTCTCTCTCTCTCTCTCTCTCTCTCTGAGCTCTGGGCATATCGCTTTACCCTATGTCTCTGGCGGCAGAAGACAGAAACCGGCGCCTGTCAGTGTGTGAGCCCAGATCAAACTGTGAATATCTCCATTAATCAAGAGTGAGAGCACGAAACTCCCCAGTGAGTGAACAGCTGGCTAATAAATGATTGGGCTCCAAAACAATTTGTTTATCTTGATAAAAGGCCTACAAGAGGAGATTTACTTCTCCCAGATGGAGTGTAAAAAGTGGAACATTTTTCTGTTGGGAAATGCCGCCATAGCTTTAATTATTAGTCCTTGGTAATTATAATTATATTGGGTTGGAAAAGTATGTATACCCCTTGGAACATGCTTTTCAACATTTTCTCAAATAAAAATCTGAAAAGTGTGGCCCACATTCAGATCCCTTTACCCTGATACCCCTTAGTAGAATCCAGTGCAGCCTACTAATTTCAGGGTTAAACAGAGTCCACCCTGTGTAATTTTATCTCAGTATAAATACAGCTTTTCTGTGAAGGCCTAAGAGGTTTGTTTGAGAACATCAGTGAACAAACAGCATCATGAAAACCAAGGTAAAAAATAAAGCTGCAGAGAAGTTTAAACTAAAGCCTGGAATAATATCTTGGAGCACTTTTAAAACCATAATATGAAAAAAAAAAAAACTGTGCCAGCGCTACAAAAGACTGGTGGATGTTCCGCTTCCAGCACAGCAACAATCGTAAACATACAGCCAGCTCTACAATGGATTGATTTAAATCATTGTATATGTGTTAAAAATGGCCCAGTCAAAGTCCAGCGCGACATCCATTTGGTAATCTGTGGAAAGAATTGAAAATTGCTAATCACAGATGCTCCCCATCTAATATGACTGAGCTCAAGCTACTGTGCAAATAAGAATAGGCAAATTTATACTCTAAATGTGAGGAGCTTGTAGATGTTATCTCAAAACAGAATATCATTTGTAAAAAAAAAATCTAATTTTTTCTTTTGTTTCACAAATGTACGCTACTTTGTTGGTCTGTCACAAAATGTTAATAAAATACTCTGAAATCTTAAGGTTGCAATATCACAAAAAGTAATTTAGAATTCACCAGGTTGGCTTTAGGTTTCTGTCCCAAAAAATGGAATCCAGTTAGTAAAGTTTGAGCTGACCCATTTTCATTTTTTATTTTTTATTTTAAATATGTTAAGCTCTGCCTAATTTAATTAAAAATACTGACTGGACAAAAATAAATTGTAATAACAAATCTCCTGAGAGTAGTAGATATTGTGCAATGCAGTGGGTTATTTCCACCACAAGATGTCACATTTCATTGAAGCACTTGGGAGAATAGTTTATTTCCCAACAACATGGCCCTTTTGCATCTCTGTGATTCTCATTTGCTCCTCCCCTGAAGCTGTGGAGTAACTTTGTGTTGACTTCAATTCATCTGCCCTTGAAGAATAATGATGCAACTGGGAAAACATCAGTGATATAATCTTTTGTTTGGCAATGGTTGTCTCTGAGAGCTGAACTTTTGGAACAGGTGAAAACACTTTCCTGTGTTATTGCCTCCTTTTCCTGTTACACGATGCTTTACTAAATACACTTATTTTTCGAGAATGACACAGACCAGGGCAGAGAAATATTTAGCACATGTCAGGTAAAACAAGCCCTGTGCAGTTTTTCCATGTGGGACATTAAACAGAGAGGATGTTTTACTTTATCTGTCAAAGAACATCCATCTTTTATTTCATCTTTCTTTCTAGTATGGAAGAAAGGGACGAGTCAGAATGCAAACTCATTTCATCAAGTTATGTTTAATTGAATTGAGCTTATTTTTTCCTTACGACATGTTATCCTCCCTTCCTATGAATGAAACTTTGTTTATCAGTTCTCCCCCCTCCAACTGATTCATTCAGGTACTGAGATTTTTGCTGGCAATGGGAGTGCTTGGTTTCGCTTTTAATGGTGTTGCAAGAACTTCAGAGTCTTGGCTTACGGCAGTTGCAGGAAGGAAGGAACAGGTGTGGCAGCAGTAGATTTCTGCATCCATATCTCGAAAATTGCTCCTGCGCTCCGGCAAAAGAACCTATCTTTTGACAGTCCGTTGATTGTGGGTTGTGTTCGTATGAATAAATTCTTGCAAGCCTGCCGTCTCAGTAAAGAACCAACGTGTTGTTGGCTTTTTTCTTTTAATCAGAGGGAATCTAAGCAATGCATACACAGTCAGTTTTATTTGTCTTTACAGGTATGGGGCCTTTTAAAAGCATCCGCGCCCTTTGAATTTGTTTTATTCGTCTATTTTTTTGTCTCAAACTTCAGTGTATTTAATTTGGATTTTACACGACAGATCAACACAGTGTAGTGGATAATTGTGAGTTGGAAGGATAAAGGATAAATGGTATTCAGATTGACAAAAAATCTGAAAAGTGTGTCGTGCATTTGAATGGACCCCTCAGTTTCGTCAGATACCCCCAAATAAAATCCAGCGCAACTAGAGCTGCAAATTGCATCCAATGCTGATCCCTCATTGCATTATCATTGCGTGCAAAATTGCAATCACATATTAATGCTTGGATGGAATGTTTTAATATTTTCTTATAATTCAAGTGCAATGCAGGCATGCTCTTCATTCCTATATTATATATGGCCAGCCAAATGCCTTTTTCCCTCCTTAAAGCCCACACTTCATATAGATTTTGGTATTGGAGAGAAAGTTGTGGAGGATTATTAAAAAAGAGCTAAGAAAATGTGGATTAGTCGTCATCGCAATATTCAACAATTATATCGCAGTGTCTTTTTTTTCCAGATATTATTGAGTCTTAGGGGCACCCAAGTGTCTCCAGAAGTCCACAGATTTGGAAGAGTCCACCTGTGTGTAAACTTGAATGCCTCAGAGGTTTGTTTGAGGATATTAGTGGAACAGTCACCATTTTTTAAGGATCAAGAGCATATCTTACATTGGTAGTAGAGATAGCATTAAACATAACCAAAGGTATAAGCCAGAGGTATAATCAAAGCATATTCATGTGTTAGAATGGTTTGGTAAAAGTCTAGACCCAAATCTGGTTGGGAATCATTGGCAAGAAAAAAATAAAAATGCTTTGCTCAGACGCACTCCAACAAATCTAGAGCAAACATTTTCATCTCTAGATATACAAGTATGGTAGGTCCCAAAAAATTCACAGCTGGAGCTAATGAAGATTCTACAAATCTTAGGGGAGCTATTGGCGTATGCTATTTAGACCACGCTTGTCATATATATGAAAAAAATGACATTGTGTATATTTTTTTTCTTAACAATTATGTGCTACTTTTTGCCGGTCTGTTGCAAAAAATCCCACTAAAATCAGTTTTGTTTGTGGTTATTATGTATGAAAATGTGGAGAAGTCTGCGAAGACGTATGCAAGGCACTGCATTTCATCTAGTGTGTGGTTTTCGTCTGCATATTTGCATAAAGAAGTGGTCTGAGATGTTTAGGATTATAACTGCAGGCAGTTCATCAGACAGCCGTTTGCAGCTGAAGCTCAGGCTTAAATCCAAGTATTTGCCCAGCTGTAAGCCTGTTTGCCTTCAACATGCCATGTGTTAACTGCTAATGAATGGAGTAATTAGAGCTTTGTAGTGAATTAGGCTTATGTGATGTCATCTGTGTGCAGTTGTTGGTAATTGTCAACCCCCCTGGCAGAGTTGGTGTCAGCGAAGGTTAACCGCTTGAGTCGATAGTTACGGTTCATTTTTGTGTGGAAATTTTACGCCATGTGTTTGAAAGGTGCAGCGCTGCCAGGCGGGGGCTCTGGTGGTGAACCGGAGGATGAGTAAGCCTCTCTGGAACCGCCTCCACATCCTCTCCATACAAACATACACAAACCTGGCTTTGCGCTCTGTGCACAGGGGATGCATGCAAACAAGTAACAGACAGCCAATAAGCGGAGCCTTCCCTTGCACACCTAAACCTCTACCACTGAGTTGTGGGACAGTCGCCTCCCTACAGGGATCTGTCCCGAGTGAAGGACGCCTTTGTGGACATGCTCTGTAAGGACGCGCTAATAACGCAGAGACTGCCACCTGCTGTAGTTTGAGCGGCAGGCAGAGACGGATTGCCTCGCAGATCATCAGAGAGAGATGCCAGAGAGGGACGTGTGACTGAGACCGGTCCTCCACTGCCTGCAGAGCTGTCAGCTTGTTTCCAATCCGCTGTTTTCCACTTGTGAACCTCTCAGAGGGTGGAGTGAGCAGCTGAATGTCAGGTATAGTTGGGATACCACTCTGTTACAATGCCTGACTTCTGCTGTAGACTTCTGTTGGCTGCACATTTTAGACTATTACTTAGGTTTTACCCCAAGGCTCTATTAAATGAACCATGCAGCACCTTGAAATCAAAAGCAAAATCAGTTAGTTATAATTTCGTATTGTAGTCAAACTGTGTTTGCAGCTGCGTAGGTCTGAGTTCTGAGTGAAAGAAACAAACGTGAGTGAAATCTCACCGTTGCAGGCGGAAGGCAGATTTTTGAGGCGTGTCACAGATCGAAAGTGCTGTCAGTTGGTCCGGGGACACTGACAGAATGTTGCGGTCAGACACTGAGGTTTGGAGGAATAAAAAGAGCCGCATTTTACTGCAGCCTTGAAATCAGAGGGCTGCAATTGCCGTCCTGACATAGAATCAATTACAGGCAAGGTGTTTTAAAAATAGAATCACTTGCTCTTTTTTTAGCAAAACGCAGACTTATGGGAGGTATTCAAGTGATTTATGTTGCATGTCTGCAGAATCCTTCTAAACTAAGAGGCACGTTTCCCATCAGTTTTTGCAGTGGTTTGATCTTGCAGTGGACAATCAGTTTCACATCTTTTGATCAGATTTGCAAGTGGAACAATGGCACTGCCTTGTTTCCTCTTTCTGAGCTGATTTATTATTATTATTTTTTGTAGACAAAGACAAACATCATGACTGCAAGTTGACAAATGAACAATGAGTTGAATCAGTTAAAGGAAAACAAAATAAAACAAAAAAGAGTTTTTACAGCAGAAGCACTGAGCTCATTTCCAGGCAGACCTCAGATATTTTAGCTCAGAAACTTGCCGTGTCCTGTAGAGCCACGCTTACGCCTAACCCCTAACCTCATTGGGTATACATGCGTACAGCTGTAGAGTGGAAGCTTCAGAGAATACTGCTGAGCATTTCCTAAGAAGGTGTGCGCGCTCCCACTATCGCTAAGTGAAAGGTGGATGCTTTTCCTGTTGTCTTATATTAATACGATTATTATGAGTTGTGTTGTTGGGAAGTGCATTTCTTTCCTTGTCAGGATTGCATCGTGAAACACGTTGTGGTCTGATTGTGTATTTTTTGCTCCTGCTTGTTCGGCCTTTCAGACTTCACATCGACAGACTGAATAAGTCGCCTCCATGGAGACAAGCGGAATCCTTTAATTTGATGACCAATGTTGCACAACAAGCAAATTGAATTTGGCATCTTATGTGGGTTTGGCAACCACGTTTGTGGCGTTCTGCTCGACCTTGGTATGGGATGTGGTGTTGAAAGACCTATGCATGTGTCACGAAGGGATACGCATGTCTCTCTCTCGAACCCCTGCATGTCTTTTGAATGAAGCGTGCTCCGCATCCTTCCTCTGGGCCAACAACAGATGCATCCTGCAGCTGCAAACTCCTTCCTGTCTGCAAGCAGACCCTTTTGTCTTAGGACCCAACTACAGCGAAGTTGGGACACCGTATGAATTTAAATGGAGCAGGCCTGAATGGAGCGACGCTTGGTTGGCTGGCAGGAGGTTCTGTTTTCCGTGGTCTTAGTCTTGAACGTGTCGTCACTACATTTAAGTACCAGTGGGAGATGCTTTCAAAGTAAACTTAGATCGTCATGCAAACATATTCATATTTCTTGAACTTTGTCACATTATATGATGTTACAACCACAAACCTTAATGTGTTTTTTTTCTTTATTATTTTATGTGTTAGAGAAAAACATAGTGTTCCACTATTGCAAAGTGGAAAGAAAATAAGTAATTTTAAAATGTTTTCACAAATATTATCTGAAAAAGAACCCCCGCTCCCAAGTTAATACTTTATAAACATCAGTTTTCAAGCCTTGCCACAGACTCTCATTTGGATTTAGATCTGGACTTTGACTGGGCCGTTGTAACACATTAATATGCTTTGAATTGGTTCAAATAGTGGTTGTCCTGAAAAGTAAACCAATGCCTCTCACATTGCTTTCTTATAGGATTGCCCTGTATTTAGCTCCATCTGTCTTAACACCAACTCTGACCAACTTTACTGTAACATCTGAAGAAAAGCATATCCATAACATGATGCTGCCACCACCCTGTTTCACGATGGGCCTCCCACTGTGCTCCTTGGTCTTCATGATCTGCTTTGCTCACTAATGCTACCAAACCTCTAAGACCTTCACAGAATGGTTGTAATTATACAGAGATGAAATTGCACGAGTGTTCTCTCTATTAGAAATTACTAGGTTATTTCTGAAGCCAGTCATTTTCAGCAGATTTCAGGGGTGTTAGAGAAAAGGGGGTGACACATGGCAAATATTCCATACCATAAGTGTGCCATATTTTTCAGATTTGTATTTGTAAACAACATTGCAAACCACTTGCTAGTTATGCAGTTACTTTTGTAGGTCTATCTTCTAAAATTCCAATAAAATGCACTGAAGTTTGTGGTTGTAACACAAAAAAAGATAGAGAAGTTGGGTAGGAATACTTTTGCAAAGCACTTTAAATTAGGATTTTTAAAACGTTTTGATACAACTTTTGTTTGCATTGTTTACGAAACTATTGCAGCAGGCAGCGTGGCACTTCTCCAGCTGACATGTGGGATAAACGGCCTCTCTGAGGAGCTGCCATTATTGGCCCTTCAGGAGGAAGTTTATGACTTAGGGCTATTTCTACTCAGGCCTCCGCCCCGACTGTGCCCGCCTTAGAACACCAGGTCTGCCTTCACTGAAATCGCTAGTGGCTTAAGGGTTGTACCATGGCTGAAAAAATTTAAGCTCTTTAGTCTTGCGGTGGCAGAGCTGAAAGAGAGTGAGGTAAAGTGGAGGAGGTTCTCTGATGCACCAGATTCAGTCTGAAGCTGGTTCTGCAGCAGCAGTAATGTGCCATTTCCTCAGCAGGCCTTTAACACTAAAGTATCAGGAAGTATCAGACAGCCTGTTGTACTAACTACAGACAACAAAATGTAGGAAGCCCATTAGGTGCAACTGCTGTGATGTTTGAAGGATACCTACTACTTAAATGTTGTTCAAGTAAGTGACTGAAATGATTTTGCTTTTGTCACTTGAAAACCTCTTTACACCATTTATTTCAGTCTTTATTGTTGTTTTATTCATTTAAAAGGCATCTGTCATCATTTTTACGTTTTCACCTGGGCTTACGCTGGTAGCTCACTATAGCTTTTCCATGTCCAAAGTGAAGAAATGTACGTAAAGATGCTGTCATGTCTGGAACAAACAACTTAAATATGAATACAAACACAATGGTGATTCAAGATAAACATAGTTATAGCAAAATCTTCCGCTTGAATTTAACTTCATGAATGGAAGATTTATGTGGTTATTTTTTTTCCAATGAAGAGGAGGAAATCAGGAGAAATATTGTGCAGTATGTTGGAGACCTAACAAACTGACATTGTACCAAGGGATTTAAAAGTGCTTTGAGTCGGACTGTAATTTACCATTGGAGGGAATGACTGCGTGTGACAAAAATGTGACTTTAAGTAAAGTTTTGTCAGTTTTCACATGGAACGGCCCTGTTACGCTAAATCCTACCTTCAACAACACTCCCATTTCTACAAATAACTGTCTCAAGAGAGTACTTTATGTTATTGAGTCATGTAGAGATTTTAATCAGTAATCCATCCGATTACTGATGTAAATCCGATTAATCAGTAATCAATCCGATTACTGATTAAAATCTCTACATGACTCAATAACATAAAGTACTCTCTTGAGACAGTTATTTGTAGAAATGGGAGTGTTGTTGAAGGTAGGATTTAGCGTAACAGGGCCGTTCCATGTGAAAACTGACAAAACTTTACTTAAAGTCACATTTTTGTCACACGCAGTCATTCCCTCCAATGGTAAATTACAGTCCGACTCAAAGCACTTTTAAATCCCTCGGTACAATGTCAGTTTGTTTAACACATCAAAGTGAACTACAGGAATGTAGCTGTCAAGAATTAGGCACTTTTCCACTAGACGAGTTCTTGGACATTGCTGCGGGGGGGCTGATGGTGTAAATCAGCTGGATCGGTCCTCTCAGTCGTTGTCTCCATGCATAGTTGTACCTTTAAGGAATTTGCTCAGATGTCAGCATATCTCGACCGTTTTGGCAGTAAGTAACGTCACTTATCAGCCCCAAAAGGTGCCCTCAGCAACAGAAAAAAACAAGAGACTGACAATGTAAGAAGCAGGAATGCTTCTGTTAGATATGTTGCCGCAATTATGTTTGCTATGTTGTTATACACAACTTCGCCAGCAACTCTTCCAAATTTACAAAGCCGGTTGTTTGACGACATCTGCTGCTATCATTTCCCACTGAGTTACAGCCAATCAGCATTAGTTAACCACTAGTCCTACCCGTCAACTCTACCGTGGCATTTCTGAATACATACCCCAAGGTTGGTCCTTGATTGCTTCCTGAAATTGCCTGGAAAGCGTCCCTGTCGAATTGAATTTAGGCCCTAAAATGTAACTTCTATTTAATGCTAAACATTGTGGATAGAAGGGAAATTAAAATACTTAGACTGCCTCTGCAGTCATAGAATAAAATATGATGTTGATGAAGCTATCAGTAAAAAGAAAGCATTTTCCTCCCTGAAAAACTTTATGCTCACAAACAACATCTCAGCTGCCATGGTGATCTGGCTGTTGACCCTCAGTTTGAGCCATCTGTCTTAGTTGTGGCAATAAATGTTGTGTCCTCATCCCTCAGCTTTGGATTTTTTGAGTTTGGGTCATAATCCTGGGGCAACATTTTTGTTTACCCCCTCACCCAACAAATGGTTACTTCCTCAAAACTCTGCCATTCTTTCATAGATGAATTTTATAGCAAAAGTGCTCACTCCTTTTTCAGTTTTGCAAGTACGTGTGCAAGACATCCATTTGAGACTTTGGTCAGAGAAACCTGACATATTTCTACACATTCCTGTAGTTGAGGGTTTAACCCAAAAGCTTAATTTTGTTTTAGAAAGATGGGTTTCAGTATTACTTTGAAAAAAAAAAAGAAAATACCAGTTGTAGTTTATTCTTTTGCATGTATTATTACATTATTAGCCTGTTCACTGTTGGGATGCAACCTACTAATACTAACTTTGTAAGGTTGATTTAATTAATAATGATAAATTTGAATAGCTGTACAATATTTGTTTTTATCAATATATTACTTTATATTTACAACTTATAGTATTATATTTTACTTTGAAAAGTACAGAAGTCTTTATTTTGTGTGCACCCTGTGAAAGGGAGCGAAACTTTAGCCATCTGGCCACCAGATGTACGACAACTTCCTCCGGTCCCCTCCGTAGAGACTCAACTCTCCTGCCTAAATCCACTTCCCAACTTCAGACAGGAGATAGCACGCAGCAGAGCAGGACGTTGTCTGAAAACTGAGTTTTCTTTCTTCCTCTTTTCTTTTCTTTTTTTCTTTTTTTTTCACTGAATGCCAAGCTGTCAGGGACTCTGATTTCCCGTGAGGGGTGTTTCCCACCGTCTGAGGGGGGCGGGCGACGGGATTCCAGGGAGGAATATATTTCTTCTTTAGATGGGATGCCAAGTTCTCACACTCTTTTCGGACCATGGCGGAAAATAAGCAGCAGAGAAAAAGCCCTGGAAGTGGAGATCGCTCCGCGTCTCATTTGTAAGATATCAGATTTTAGTGGAGCGTTGTTGTGCTGCAGAGGTTTTTGTTTTTATGCTGTTTTTCTTGTGGTGGCTGCAGATCTTTGGCAACTGGGATGCTTTGGGTATGTGGCAAAGACTGAAATAGATGTGGGCAGCTTGAGCAAAGTGCTCTTTTAAAAAGATTGCTTGCTTTTGTCGAAGCTGGATTGGGAGTTTGCTTTTTTTCATTTATATTGTCTAAAAGCTGCAAAATGATTCAAAACTGTCAAAAGAGAAAAAAACCACACAAAAAATAAATCAATGTGTTGTTTTACCAGTTTGCGCTTCAGAGAAGTGAATCTCTTTATTGGCTTGAAAGCTTTTCTGAGTACAAAGTTGATCTACCCACTCACCTCCAGACGTAACAACGAGGAGAGTGGCTGTGACTCATCTGGCACCTCTCTCTGTACAGCCAGACACAGATTGTATTCAAAGATGGAGATGGCACAGAGATGCTTTTGAGCTCAAATGTCTAAATTTACCTGAACCGTGTGACAACAGGTTTGATTGTGAATAAAACATGTTTGGGTGAGGGTGAGGACGGTTTACTTTCAGGGTCTAGCTCTGTTTTAGTTGTAGGTTCCTAAATTAGAGTTGATGTTTTCCTCCTGACTGTGAGAGTTTGTTTATATGCAGAGCTTCCTGAAAAAAAACTAATTTATGTTTATTCCAACGGAAGGAGATTAGTTTGAAACCTGTGGCAGCCTCGTGTGAGCCTCTATTTTAAGCTGCATTGGTGCAATAGGAATATTTTTTCACTTTTCTCTAATGTCCCACCACATCTGGATGAAGTCAACTAGATGTAAAATTAATTATGACTTAATGACTCATGCCCTTCGTAAACCCAAAATGGAGTTTACAAGTTTGGTCTGTCCCCCAAACAATATTCACAAAAACGTTACTGTTAATCTAAGGGATGAGCTGGTATGGATTCTCACAGCGTAATCTTGAGTAAAAATACCACAATTGAACTTTTTCACCTGATTCCCACTCAAAAAATCTAAAATACAAATGTATAAGATAAGTTATCTATTGTTATTTCGATACATATATTGTTGCAAAAGTAATAAATAAAAACCTGCTGAATTTAGAATTAGTTTTCAAGCACTTTCATATTATTACACATTTTTGCCATTCGGCCCTTTATAGAGTAACTGATTATAGCTGACTTTTGATCTGCTTGAGTAGCCACCCTGCAGTCCGCCGCTTTACAGAAAAGGCTTGGAGATCCCAGTCAATGGGAGATCCCCACAGGAGTCCAAAAACAACCTTAATAGGACTGTTTTGCAATAAAACCTTTTCAACTACATATTGTACTTAATTGTTTTTGCTTAATTAAAGCAAGTTAATGTTTCTTTTAATGAAGTTAATCTGGAAATATTAAATATATAAATGTTTTATTAAATATATAAATGTTTTACTTTCATTTTATTTATTTAAGTAATTCGGTATATATTAATTTTGATCTAATGTTTTAATACATTTTTATTTCTTATTTCCATAATATAGCAATAGTTGGTGATATGAGATTGAACCTAAACTAATAAATGGTGGAAGATTTGAGAGCTTCAAGAACTGTAACTTTTTAAAACCTTGCTTGACTCCAACCTTCTTTATTTCTGCAGAGATGATAAAATTAAAAAGTATTTCATTATCAATCACTGATTACTTGATTAGGTATAGATTAGTACTATATGGAAAATTAATGAAATACTAATACTTTCACCTATTAATACACATACATTCAAATATACCTTCTTGTGTGTGTTTTTGTGTGTGTTAAAGTTACAGCTTTTATCTAAAAACAGCCAGTGTGTGTCCTGTTTGTGCCCATCCATTATTGTTTTTATACAATATGTCTTCAGTCGGAGGCTTCTTTAGTTTTGCTGCAATAGAGACCGCTACAGGAAATCCTTCCTGCCCACAGCCATCATCATCTACAACAACTCCTTAAAGAATTAATTATATGAGCTATACCAAAACTTAATTTCCCTCTCGGATCAATAAAGTATTTTTGAATTTGAATTGAATTTGAATACACTGCAGGTCTTTACACAGCTTTTAGTTTTGATTCATCCTCACATCATCTTGCTTTTTTTGATGAACTAGTCGGTAGTGGTTATAAAAGTATTCCCACCCCACATTTAACCACAATACTAACCCACATCTCGAAGCATTTTATTGAGATTTTATTGACCGACCATTACAAAGTTGAAAATAATTGCAAACTAGAGGGAAGGATTATTATCAAGGCTGCATGATATTAGGAAATCTTGCGTTGACGATAACGTTGGTAACGATTGCGATGACAATATCAGTTGCGATAGATGCCTATGTTCTGCTTTTCTCTTCTTCTCATCTGGCCTTCTATCACTTTGTAACTTTTAGCATTTAGGGCAATGAAACTCTGTCAAACTGGCTAAACATTACATTAGCATGGAAAATGCAAGACCATAGCTCCTAAGATATATTAGCCAACGGTTTTTGCACTCCAATATGAATATTTCACACATTGATATTGCAATAACAATATAACAATAACAATATATTTGCGGTATTTTGTGCAGCCTTAATTATAATGGAATAAATGTTTTTCAATGTTTACAAAAATGTCTAATTGGTGCAAAACTGGATGCAAAAATTGATGTTCAAAGAAGCTCTCTAATCTGACTGATCTTTTTACAAGAAACAACATTTCAACCTAGCTGCACAAAGCTAGTAGAGACATCCTCTAAAGCAGTGGTCCCCAACCTTTTTTTCACCACAGACTGGGTTAATATCAGACAATATTCACACTGACTGGCGGATAAATGCAACAAAACAAAAAGAAATGACCGGCATAAAAAATGAAAAAAACATTTTTGAGACTTCTGTGTTTAATCATTTTGCTAGCTTGTGGGTTTGTTTTTAGCAGTGACGTATCACGTGACCGAGACAAACGTCTTGAGAGTTATAGCTGAGAGGTGTCGAGTGAGTTATAGCCGGATGTAACTGAGAGAATCCTCTCATTTTTCAAAATAAAACATTGTTTAGACTGATAATAAATAAAACTGAAATACGGTACCGCAGCCCAGTACTAAATGATCCATGGCCCGGTTGGGGACCTCTGCTCTAAAACATTGGCAACTGTTATTGCAGCAGAATTAAATTCCACAGCGAACTGGCTCAGGGGGTTGTGGATGCAGACATTAGCCCTTCCAGATTTTTGTAAAGAAAATAAAAATGAAATAAAGATGTTGAAAACAAAACATAATGTTCTTTCTCGTTAACAGTTATAGACATGAAATCAATTAAATACATCAAGGTTTGTGGTCATAATGAGAGAAATTGTGAAAAGGTTGACAAAATTGCAAGCGGAAGAAAACATGAAGCTTCATGATTGACCTTCTCATATCCACCACAAGTTCTACCACTTATTAGAAATCTCTGTGTTTGTGGTTTTTGGGGTGAGTCCCACTTCATCTATCAAGTGTTTCAGGCTGACTTCTGACTCCATTATTTTCTCTCTGGTCCTCCTAGGTGATAGTCAGGGTCCACATACCCAAATCCCATTATCTTTTGTTTTGTTATCGTTTCCTCATCTATTTGCCATATCCTTTGCCAGAAAGCTATTATAAGTATACTATAAGCTATTATAATTAAGAACTCTGTACACCCCAGATTAAGCATTTAAATTTGAGAATAGAATTCAGCTTTCTCATGTCCTCTGTTTGAGATTACCATATTTTAATACTTCTTTTAATAGCCTACTTTACAGTTGACATCACAATTTAGCCGCGCAAGTGCTGCTGGTTGCTAATGCTAGACAAACAAACCACATTTAGCAATTGGAAAAAACACACAGAGTGCTCGAACGTCGATGTGAAGGCAGAAATTATATGTGAAATTTAAATGCATCTCACAGATGAGCAAATATAAAATGGAAGAGGTTGTTTTGATGGAGAAAGACATACCAGGGGCTTTTCTTGATCGCAACCCTGCTAATTATCGATTGCCAGAACTGAAGCGCCGACTCGAACGTCACGGTCAAAGCAAAAATGTGTCACTACGAGAGGCTATTGAAAAGGTGCGAGGATGTAGTGCAATACAAATACAGGTTTATCCTGGAGTGGATGGTGGCCAATGGAATGAAGGGAAAAATAAAGGACTCGCTAGCCAAACAACACCTGTTACACCCGTTACCATGATGCAAAATACACACTTTTGTTTGTTTGTCTAGGGCTACCTCCCAGAATGCATTGCAACATTACGTCATGATCTATTTTTAGCTACTGTGAAAGGTGCTTTTGAAAGGAAAGAGAAGTCACAAAAGCTGTTTTTGGTTTACTTCCTGTGCTTTATAATTGGGGTCAAATGAGCATTAACATTATATCCATCCATCCATCCATCCATCCATCCATCCATCCATCCATCCATCCATCCATCCATCCATCCATCCATCCATCCATCCATCCATCCATCCATCCATCCATCCATCCATCCATCCATCCATCCATCCATCCATCCATCCATCCATCCATCCATCCATCCATCCATCCATCCATCAGGGTGTATTGCAAATATTTTTGTTGGAGATAAGATTTTTATAAAAAATAAAAAAGCCTAGAGAGCTGGTGGATGTAACAACTGCTAATAAAACCTTTTATAAATTAAAAAATCGCCTTCAAATAACTGTAAAAAATTATATGTTCTTTATTTCTATCACTTATTTTCTATCACTTTCTCTATCATGTCCTTGCTAAAGTGTGAGACATTTTCTGTGTGTCTCTTCACACCTTAAACCTCTTTAAATGATGTTAGGCCTCGTTGCTGTCGCCCTCGCCCTCGCATACACTTAGATGTCTTTTCTTCCTGTCTCTAAATCCCACTATGATGTCATCCGCAGCAGCTTGTGGAGCATGGGTACAACTGCAAGCGCTGCCCCACAGCCTGTTTATGTAGCGCCGCCGCTTGACAGCGTCCACGCCAACGGGATGGCCGACAGCAACATGAGCCCGTTCCACACGGTCAACATCCACAACAACAAAGCCAAGTCCATTATCACCAACAAGGTTGCACCGGTCGTCATCACGTAAGTCCCTCCTCCATCCTGCGTTCTCACAGTTGGATGTTAATCCTGTTTGATCACTGTGGTCACCCCCCCAACCTCTGGGCAAATTGTTTGCCCCTGTTATCTCATTTGTCTGCTTCGGGCGAGCAAACAGTATCTGATAATTAAACATACCCCTTTTTAAAAATCTTTTACACAGATATAACTGCAGACAAGAGTTTCAAATTCACGACGACATCCTTAAAGCCAACTACAAGGTTGGTCGGATATCAGACTCCTTGCCCGAGCATTACCTGGTGAAGGTAAGAACAACTCAAGCCGCAGGCTTTTTTAAGTTGCAACAAGGCGCCGCCTTATCACAGAAAGCTGTGGAGCCATCTCACGTGTTTCTTTGTCTGCTCTTTTCGCATCTGCATGTCCAAATTGCAAAGCTGTGTTGGACCCTTGTCATTCGTTTTTTTATGATCAGAGGCAGCCATTGACAGAACCGTTGGCACCCCCGTATCAAGACTTTGATGTGCTCTGTCACCTCTGCTGCATACACTGTTTTTTGTCAGAGTTAACCCACAGCTGCTGTTTATATGTGTTGAAGGTCAGGGTATGTTTGCCACAAAAAAGTGTAATAAACATGATCAAAGCATGATCTCCAAAGAAATACTTTTCCACATATACAATCCCGATAAAGGTTAAAATAAGCTTGTGTTAAATCTTTGCAGATGGTCTATGCAAGGGGTCCTCTTTGTGTGCTCTTTCCTGCCCAGACATGTGCATGTGTCCTCTTATTGTCCAGTTGTGCTGCTATTTGTGGCTTTTATTGAAAAAAGAAACTAACATTACTCAGTCCTCATCAAGGTAATTTGCAGCTGGCTCAGCTAGAACATACAATGCCTTACAGAAGTTTTTACATTGCTTAAACCTTTTCACATATTGTCACTTTACAACCTTACATTTTTTTCTATTTTTGTGGGAATTTATGCTCTGGATCAATACAAAGTAGTACATAACTATGAAATAAAAAGATAATGTCACATTGTTTTCACAATTGAAAGTCCAGGTTGTTACAAGCTGTGTATGTGCTACAGCAATTTCCTTATTGAACTTTTTTGCCTACATGCAAAACATCATATGTGACTCAAAAAGTAATGCCATAAAAACATAGTCCGCTGGGGGAAAAATAGTGGTAGCAGCATCATGTTACGCTGACACTTTTCTTCAGGAGGAACTGGAAAGTTGGTCAGAGTTGATGGGAAGTTGGATGGAGCTAATTATGGGGCTGTTCTGGGATTAAAGGCTGCCATTGATTTGTGCTTATGTTCACCTTACAGTGGCTCGACCCTGAACATACAGCCAGAGCTACAATGGGGATGTTTACACATATTCAAAGCATATTCATGTATTAGAATTATCCAGTCAAAGTTTAGACCTCTCCATTCTATCTGAGGTTAAGTTATTTTGCAAAGAAGAATGGAAAGCTTTCTGTGAAAAGTTGGTGTTGACGTACGGCGAAAGAATTGCAGCTGTTCATGATCGGTCGTTTTACAAAGTATTAACTTAGAGGTGTAGAGTACATATCCATCACATACCTATACTTCCAGTAAACATTGATGTTTGTGGTTGTAATTGGATCAAATAAGAAAAAGTGAAATGGATATGAATGTTTTTGCAAGGCGGAACAGATGCAACCACATAATTGTTGTAGACATAAGGTGAAAGCTAGTGTTGTCAGTAGCTTACAGTTTATGCTTGACAACAACTAAAGTTAAGCAGCTGTCTATATTTTGAAAACACTATCAGAATAGGCATTAATTGACTTACATGATCTAACAGCAGACAGTTGATTAACAATATATATATATATATATATCACTGTGAACAAGGCTTTTCTATTGTTTTAAAGCAAGGATGAAATTATAGAATTTAGATAAGACTTTGTCACACACAATAACATTTGACACATCGGATTCCTCTGTGCATCTCAATTTCTTTTTCTGAAAAAAACATTTTTTCCAGCATAACGTTTTACTGTTGATTTGGTCCTTTTATGGTGTTTTTTAAACTTTTGATGGTTTTTGGTATTGATTGTAACTGCTTCAGTCACTATATTGTCGATTACCTTTGCACCATTTAAACAAGAAGATTTAGTTGTTGTAGCAGTTTGTCACATGTAGTCCCACTGCGTGGAGTGTTTAAGTCTACCCTTTCTTCGGTAAAGTGTACACAGCAGAGCAGAGATTTAAGTTGTTGAGACAACAGAGTAACCAGACTGTGTCAGCTGTACTTTTTCTTGTTGACAGAGGAGGTCAAGAACTTGTAAAATGAATAAAAAGAGGCAAACCAAATGAAACTTTATGATGGTTAAGCTCTCAGACTGATGCAGATTAATGTTGTGTTTGTTTTTAGGGCGAATACTTCATGGTGCAGGATGTGTACAGCAAGGCAGATGTTTTAAACACAACAGACAGTTATGGAGCCCCCAACTTCCGCCAGGTGAAGGGATCCTACCCTTTGTACGGAATGGGTCAGCCAACCTTGAATGGCTTCAAACAGGTTCTCCACAGACTTCAAGCCCAAGGACAGGAGGTGATCCCTTTTCTTTTTGTTGTTTATTTTTAAACTTGACTCCAGCATAAATGGATGACTTCTTGTCTTCGTTTGACACAAATGGTTAGCAAATGTTCAAGAAAGAGCTTCCTGTGTTGGAAGTCTGTGTCTGTGTGTCTGCCTGGGCTCTTTCTCTCAGTGTTTTCAGTAAATATTTGAGGAATTGAGGAGGCTGTGGCTCAGTTGAAGAGTTGAGCAAACATTAAGCTGTAGTCATTTGTTGCAGTACAAAATGTGTCATTATTATACACCAGGCTTATTTATTCTTGTGCTGAATTTCATGCAATGAATATAGAGAGCCGTCAGTTTACCTGAGAGAACATGGCATTTGGATGATTACATGTTTTTGCTGTGCAGATCTGTTACTTCATGTTGTCTCTGTTCTCCTTTTCCAAGCAGGAAATTATCTTCTTCTGTGTTAGAGAGGAGCCAGTACTGTTCCTTCGTAAGGAGGACGACTTTATGCCATACACCCCACGTAGGAAGGAAAACCTACACGAGAACCTTCATGGATTGCAGGGGGAGGAAACTGTGGAAAGCCTGGAGCTGACCATCAGAAATGAGGTAGCAAACATATTACGTTTCTATGTATGAGAACAAAAGCATTTCGGAGATGTGACTGATTAAAGGTTCTTCCTTTACAGCTCCATGACTTTGCAAAGCTCAACGAAAACATCTTCTACGTCTACAATGACATCGAGTTCTTCAAAGACGAGCCTCAGAAGATGTCCATAACGTGTGAGGAGGACATCCACGTGACAGAGGAGGTCTATAAGAGGCCGATGTTCACCATGCAAGGCTACAGGTTGTTTATATGGGTTTTCACACATTGTTGCTTGCTGATTTTTTTGGTTTGTTTCTAGTAGGTGTAACAATAATGCTAGTGATGCATCTGTCATCATTTCATAGGCAATTTCAAATTTTGTTCAGTTCTGACCTGCTGAGAGTATTTTATTAGTTTGAATATCTCTCCAAGATCTATTATGTGCTCCTTCTGACTCTGTTTCTCTAAGCAGTCATTAAAGATGTGGTGTTGCAGGAACAAACTGGGTGCTTAGCTATGGTGCTTGACAGGAACATAATTTAGACTTTCACGTATCTGAGTGGGTGGGGAAACTGAAAATGGTCGATCTGAAAACAGGCCAGTACCAGTCAGTAGCTGATTGATTGGTTTGTGCCTACTGAAATTGGGTGCATCCTGTTTGTTGATTTATTGACATGAGCTCCACACTTCCGTTTAAGGGACAGAGGTTATTTTCAGAGAAGCAAAATGCTTTGATGTAAAGTGCCTTGCAAAAGTACTCATACTCCTTGAACTTTTTCGTATTTCATCATGTTGCAACCACAAATTTCAATGTGTTTTGTACTTGGTAAAACTACCTTCTGCTGAAATGAAAGTCTTATGTCTTCTGACCAGCTTTGCACATGTATAGCCTGACATTTCTGTCCATTCCTGAGCTCAGTCAGATTAAATGCAAGGCATCTGTGACTATTATTTTTGAATCTTGAAACTTCCCCAGATCTTTTGGACTCTCTTCTAGGATTACTCTAGTTTTAGCTCAATCTATCTCTGATTAGCTTCCCTCTCCCTGCTAAAGAAAAGCATTGCCACAGCATGATTCAACCACCACTATGTTTTTTGGGGAGTGTGTTGTCAGGGTGTTATGCTGTGTAAGTTTTCCACCACACAGTGTTTTGAAAGTAAGACAAAATGTTCACTTTTGGTCTCACTTGAACAGAGCACCCTCATCACGCATATGTTGGTTGTTTACTCTAAATTGCTTGTTTGCTAACTTGTTAACAGGAGTTCTTGTGGCTTTCTTTTAATAATAACACGGTTTTTAACAGAGGAAAAAAAAAAATAGGGATGCACTGAGAAATCCACTGGTGACTATCCATTTTAAAAACATACCCGGTACATATTGTGGAAAAGATGACTAAGGATTGTCCTAAAACAAAGATAGCTTGAATACAAATGAGTCCCACACTTTTCTGATATATATATATATATATATATATATATATATATATATATATATATATATATATATATATATATATATATATATATTTCTGTAAATAAGAATGTTAAAATAAGGATTTATGTTAAACCAATGTATGCTTTATCTCCTGTACATTACTTGGTGTTGGTCTGTCCCATTAAATGTTACAAAATGTTGTTAGATTTTAAGGGCTGTGAATCTTTTTCTAATTCACTGAACCATATTGGAATTTTAAAAAGAACAGCAATGATCCTGTGATTCTGATCCGATCTTAGTCATAATTCCTTGTTTACTGGCAACTTGCTTTTCACCCTGACACATTTAGTGAAAACCTGAGGAAGTTTATCTGCCTTTAAGTGTTTGTTTATAATGCTACATCCTCTAAGCTACATAACAATGTTTTTGACACAACAAAGGCTGCAGGTCCACTTCTCGGTAACTATCTGTTGCACTGCAGGTACTACAGATTACCACTGCCAATGGAGGGAGCGCCTTTGGAAGAAGATTTTGATGCATTTGTGAACATACTCAGGGTAAGCATATGTAAAAATGTCAGTCCAACAATTGAATCTCCACTTTTTTGGATGTTCTCTTGTTGCCGTTAAGGTTATTAATGGCTGGAATACTGCAGAGTGTCTGCACTCTGTCACAGAGGCCATGAAAAGGTCACACTGGCTTTTATTTAATCCACGTTTAACTCTTGTCTTGCATGTGCAATCAATTACATTATAAATATGATTAAAATGTGAAAAAAGAGAGTCTGCAGTGACTTTGTGCCTGCTCTTCAGTCATCTGCGGGATCTGGTTTCTGTCCTGCCCTTCAGGATGTTCTCTTAGTCTCATTTTGCCCTTTTTTGGAATGACGTGCAGCAGCTGATCGAGTTCCTTGTGGTTGGAAAGTGGCTCCTACTTCTTTTTTTAAACAGTTTTTTAATGCAGTCCTCTTTCCTCTTAGTCAGCCTTTTTGTAAATCTCACTCACTTATTATTATTTCCCAGATGTTAACATAATGACTCATGTAGAAGTATCTTAAGATCGCTTAATCTCTCCCACTGATAATGTTGACTTCCTAAAACTGGAAAAATTCCATGTTTTTTCTGCCAGAACTTAACTTTTTACATCACTATATGATTGGTGTTATTCTTCGCAGTCACCCTTTGATTATCACACACCTGCGACTGTTTCTCTTCATGCCCTGTTTTCACTGCAGCTCTTTTCTCTTTTCAGGAGAGCCCTAGTTTGTGTCTGGGCCACAACACGTCGCGACTTATACCTACCCTGGTCTTCAGCTGCCAGGTGGGCGTCGGCCGCACCAACCTAGCCATGATCCTGGGCACGTTAGTCATGAATAGACTCAAAGGGGACTCACAACTGCCACCGCAGTAAGCGTTTAGACATTTTCTCCCCCCAAGCTACTTTAATAACACAGTGCAGAAAGAGATTTTCATTGAACCATTTATGGAATAAAATGTAAAATATTTGCTTTGTGTGGCAGAGTTGAGGAGGCAGCTGCTTCAGAGCCAAGACCGCTATTCCAAGTTATCCAGAGTCTGATCAACAAGTTGCCTAATGGGCAGCAGGTTATGGAAGAGGTAATTATGTACACAATATGCACATTTACAGCTGCAAGTCTTTTGAGATGTGTCCCGCCTTGCACATCCAAAGACTGAAATTTTGTTATTACTTCCTTGCAAAATGGCTCGAGCTCAGATTTTATGAATTATGTATGTAGTATAAATTGTCAAGGCTTGGAATTGATTCTCAATTTGATTTAGGTCTGGATCATTGTAACAAATGATAATGACTTGACCCAAGTCATTCTATTGTAGCCCTGGTTGAATGTTTAAGGTTGCTGTCCTGGTTGAAGGTGAACCTCTACTCCAGTCTCAAGTGTTTTGCAGTTTTTTTTATAGGCTTTCATCCAGAGTTGCCCTGTGGGTAACTCCGTCCATCCTCCCATCAAACCTGACCAACTTTCCCAAAGCATGATGCTGCCACCACAATGTTTCACAGTGGGATTTGGGATTGGCGAGTTAGTTTTTCTACCCTCAAAGCGTTTTGCATGTTGCCCAATAATGTGAGAGATAATAATATATGGATCTGCAGAAAAAGGAAAATATCAATGGAAAAGCCTTTTTTGTAGCACAAGATTATAAACCCTGACTACGTGCGGAGAGGGTTTTGTGGCGAAAGCAGTGGGCTTCATTTGCCTGATTTTCTCCAAAGATTTTTAAAGACCCACACATCTAAGATGCTTTAGAGATAAGGTTTTAGCATGCGTATTTGACTGGTCCTTGATTGAGCATCTGTGATTAGATCTCTGTTACCCACACAACATGCTATTAAATGCTAATCCTTGCTCTATGTCAGGCATCAGCTATGCGTGGAACAGATTTCAGGAAGATTTCAGGAAGTGCGTGTTATGCAACATCACAACTTATTCAGTTACACTAAGTTTTTTACCTCAGTCCGTCCGTCCATCCGTCCATCCATCATTTCGGGTCTATATTGAAATGTGATTTTCTCCGCTGGGGCTCCGGCTGTTTGCATAAAAGGGTAGCGCAGGGGGGTTGTTCCTGCAAATGATGAATGCTGTTTTCTTTGAATGTTGCTGTCCCAGAGCTCCTCTAATGTGGCCTGGGAGATCAAATCGGATTAGATTGTTCGCACAGCCAACTGGTGTCAACTCGCCTAGGAAGCCTTGTAGGACATTTAAGGACTTTTTTGTCAGTGATAATCCTCTGGATATGCAATTTTGTTATTACTTATGTTTTTAAACATGTTTTTGTGACATCTTGAATTGAAATTTCTTTAAAGAGGACATTCGTTTTTAAAAAATCTTTTTCAGGTTGACCATGCTATTACCTTGTGCTCAGAGATGCATAACATTAAAGAAGCAATATATGAGAATGCAAGTAAATTAGAGGGGATTGGAGAAGATTATCAGATTCAAGTAAGTCATAACTTTTTTGCTAATGGCAGCAGCTTTAAGTTTCTCTTGTTCACCTGTTCATGCTCTCTTGCTTTTTTTTATTTTTCTCTTGCTTTATTGTGTATCATGTATAATGTGTGTTTCTTTTATGTGTTTCTTTTAAATCACCAAATCATGTAAAGCACCTTGAGTTGCCCTGCTGTTGAAAGTGTGCTATACAAATAAAATTGCCTTGCCTTGCCTTGCCTCTTTAAAGTCAGCATCCTTGTACCAGATATGACTCAATGAAGCAGATTATAGAACTATTTGATCTTTTAGGTAAGCAGTACCAAAGAGTACTTTCTCAACAGAACAAAGCAGAGCTTGGAGTGCTATTTCTACTTGATCGTATTTAATGCTTACCTTCATGAGCAGGTAATGTTGGTTAATACTTTCTAAATACGGTTTACAATTGTGAGATAAATCAACTGTAACTCTGTTGTGTTTTCCAGTATCCTCTTGCCTTTGTTTCAAACTTCAGTCAGTGGATGTGCTGCCACGCCTGGTTGTACAGGTTGCTGGCCTGCATGGACGTGTCGGAGCTGTCTGCTCCTGCCGAGCTGGTCACCAAAGGAGCCCGCGTCCTGGTGAGGATTCGAGCAGCCTACGAAACATTCTAATTTTATTTACGTTTTCTCGTGTCTTTGTAGTTCTTGGCGCATGGGGTTCAAATTCTACATTTGTGATAAAGTACAAACCTGCATTGCAATAAATAGGTCCTTTAAACCCATTAATATGGAACATTTGTTGACCTTTTCACAAGAATGTGATACTTAGTTTTATATTAAAACAGCAAAATGAATTAAAGATTGTTTACTAAATTGTTCTTTTGAACAATCCAGGGTGCATACGACATCTGGGAAAAATAGATTTCAGGGTTTTCCAGGTCTGGTTAAGTGTGGAAAAAGCTACATTTCCATTCTTTATGCTTCCTGCTTTCTTTACTTCTTTACTTTCTTCCTTTTTTCCTTGATGCCTTTAGTCTTTTCTTTTTTTTCTTCTTATTTTCTCCCTTGTGTTTTTCCTTACTTACCTCTTTCCTTTTTATCCATTCTTTCCTCTCTTCATTCTTTTTTCTTTCCTTCCTTGTGTCCCTCTTTTCCCACATCCTTATTTTCATTCCAACCACCTTGGAAATCAGATTCTGGTAAAGTGTGGGATTTTAACATGTAAAAAAAATTAAGAACCTTGACAACTATTTTGGCTACATAAATTAACTGAAATAACATTGCTGTAACATCTATGCTCATTATGAAAACATTAAACATCTGTACATATCTCAATGCTTTTTAAACTACTCTGTGTACCTACATTTAAACAATCTCTTTTAGATTTTTTTTAAATCCATCCTTTTATCACACTGCGAGATACATTTTAATTCACAGCAGGTACTGGTTTGCCCCACGCTACCCACGCCGATTCCTGAGTTCTCATTTCTATCTTCACACGCGCTCTACTTTTCTTGGCGCTGTGATTAATGCGTGAATGCTTGTGTCTGAGCAGGTTGCTGATGAGTACTTGGCCCCCGACGTGCTCAGCACAGTCAAAGAGATGAAGGCGGCCAACTTCAGACGAGTGCCCAAGATGCCTATTTATGGAGTGGCTCAGCTGACATCAGAGGTGAAGTGCAGTCATTGATTCTGTCGTCAAATTATAACCAGCGGTTTTAATCATCAGTATCTGATGATACTGAACCATCTTAAGACGAGTAAACATTTTATATCGACTGTTTCTGTGTAATAAGTGTTAGGTTACTGCTCGCATTTTGAAAGATGCAACGGAAATAGTTAAACATGTACAGTGTAGATCAGTTTAGGATATTTGTGCTGACAGTCAGAGTATGGGTACCTTCAGACTGACTCTATGAAGACTAAATAACTACAGATGATCCTTTTGCAATTTTTGGGAATCATTTGTTTAACTCCTAAACACTTTACAGTACCTCTTAGGTTCCTTTAATTTTTTTTTCAAAATAAATGTCAGAGATTATTAATACGCATTGCTGTTCTTTGAAATAATCTACAGTGCAGACAGATTCACAGGAAACACTTATGATTATTTAAGATTGTGGACATTGTGGATATGAAGATTTGGACGCCCGCAACAGGAAGCTCATGCTGGACTTCCGGCTCTGTGCTTTAATCCTGACCATTCTTTCTTCAGGCTATTGGAGCAGTTCTCACCCACCTGACGGATGAAAAGAGGAAACACAGCCACGTTTTATGGATCAACCTGCAGGAGGAATTGTCGCTCGAAGGAAACGGGCAAATCTTCACACCCAGGGAACCTTCGTGCCTGGACCAGCACATCCCTGTCCCAACGAGTGACCCACAGTTGCTAGAGGTAGAAGAAGAAACAAATGTAAATAAATTTGTTTTGAAAGATTTTTTTTCACGTTTTTCAACTCTAGATGGTTCTGTGTCCCCACCTGTCCTTTAGAAATTAGAAACCTCACTGAAGGAGGAGATTCTGCAAGCTCAGAAGTGGCTGGAAGTGACGCTGGAGCGGGAGAAACAGATGAAGATGTTTAAAAGCTGCCTCACCATTCAGGAGATCTTCAACCAGCACAAAAGCTCTCACCAGGGCCTTGTGTACAAACGAATCCCTCTGCCAGAGTGCAGCTCACTTAGGGAAGAAGTAAGCATCCATCATCACGGATGTGCCATTGTGGTTTTATTGTTTTATTTAATTTTTTTATTTTCCCAGCAATGCAGAGAAAATTAAGTGTTTACTAAGTATGCCATAGATATCACATATAAAAATTCGATTCAAGATCAAACAAATTAGATCCAAGGCATCCAGATAACACAATAAAGAATAAGCCTTAGGCTCCCTCTAGTGGTTAGGGATGTAATTACATTGCATAACTTTAATGAAATTGCATCCTGTCATTATTTCTTAAGGTGCAGCCAAGATATCATGTAATAGTTTCACACTTTGTTCCTGTGTGTTTAATGTTTTTTAGGATTTGGATAAGCTTCTTGAGGCCATGAAGAGTGCTTTAGCTGAGGATTCCCACTCAGCTTTTGTCTTTAATTGCTCCAACGGCAGAGGCAGAACCACAACCACCATGGTTGTTGCTGTACTCACTCTGTGGCACTTTAAGGTAAGCAGCAGAATCAAGTCAAATGATCTATTTAGGCTTTAAAAACGGTGTTATTCAGGACCTCTTTAACTAAAATTTGACCTGGGTTCTGCAGGGTTTCCCAGAGTGTACAGATGATGAGATTGTCAGCGTTCCTGATGCAAAGTACACAAAGGGAGAGTTTGAGGTATGTATACTCAATACAAATACATTTATAACAACTGCAATAAGAACTCTGTTAGGATGTATTATTAATAAGCTCTTCAAAATATCAGAACAAATAGCCAAATCAACACAGAAATTGTTCACCAGATGCAAATTAAACTTCTTCCATCTCAATCTATAAATCTAAATCCTACACGCAGGTTGAATGCTATTGTTTTCATCTGGGAATAATGCGCATGCACACAACACTGGAGGGCAAAAAGAGCTTCGGCACCCGCTATCCAGAGCACTTCTGTTGCGGTTAAACAATTACACTAACAAAATGAAATCTAGGGATGTAGGTATAACTAATTTAGATAATCTTTGTACAGATGATTTAAACAAATACACCGCAAAGCTAACTGTACTTGGCACGAAGCCTACAGACTTGTTTCAAATTGCTAAAGAGCTATGGGATGACCGCTATTTAGCAGAATCTGCTGACAACTGACAGCTAATAATAGTGGTGGTCAGTGTGGCTAATCAGTCTTTTTGCCCACCTAAGTAATCATTATAGCCAACTTGTACAGGTTTTCTGTTAGTTCTGTTAGACAGACTGCAGAGAACAGTCAGGTCCTCGGAGAGGATCATAGGTACTGATCTTCCCTCCATTCAGGACCTGTACCAGTCCAGGGTCAAGAAGCGGGCCAGAAAAATCACCACAGACCCCTCACACCCTGGCCACAATCTGTTTAGGCTCCTCCCGTCAGGCCGGCGTTACAGAGCGTTGTACGCCAAAACCACCCGACACAAGAACAGTTTTTTCCCCCAGGCTGTCGCTCTGATGAACTCTGTGTAGTCACAGAGTGGGAGTCCATTCACATAACAATAAACTATAACTCTGCACTGCTGTACATACTCACTGTAAAATAACCCCGGTTTGGTCTATATATTATCCTTTATTATTTATTTGTATTTATTTCTCTATTTCACTTATTTAAGTTCTGTACTGGAGATAAAAGTTGCCGGAGTCAAATTCCTTGTATGTGTCATACTTGGCCATTAAAGCTGATTCTGATTCTGATTCTGATTCTCCGTCTTGTGTTCTCTATATTCTATTATCCTTCTGTTTTAGCTTTGCCTTACTAGGTGGTTAGGTTCTATTGTTGTTTTGCCATTTTCTTGGTGTTTTGTTGACATTTTACCAAGCAAAATCTGTGCTGAAACACTACTAAAGCTATTTCAACTCAAATGAAAAAAAAAACCTTTTGTGCAGTTTTTCCACCGACCTTACAGAAAACCTTAGGTATATATATTTTTTACTTCCAGTCAGTGAAAGCAGCAATGAAGTCTTGTTAGAAGCCAGAGCTTTTCTACTCTGGTCTGTAAATTAGAGCCAGTATTTTTGTATTTTTTTCCCCCCTCTTGCTTCAGAGTTGTGACAATGAGTCAGTGGTTGGAACCTGCAGGCTGTGTCCTCAGCACAGAAGGCCACACTCTGCAGCCACACAATACCACGTGTCAATCACAGCAGTCTGTCCATTGGATTTCCTCAGAGGCACAGAACGGTCCCCACGGAAACCTTTTTTGGCCTCCAAATCAACCTCATACAAAAATGGGATGTTGTAATCCCCTTTGAATTAAAGCTGTATGCTAATGTGATGGCTGCAAAGTCTGACACATTCTTCAATAGAAGAAAAGAAGCAGTTTTAAATAATCTTTCTCCTTTTACCTAGTTATGCCTTCTGGAATTCATGGATGTTTTGCTACTTGCAGAAAACATTGTGACACTGTAGTATTACAAAAATACCAATGATGTATTTCATGCTAAAGCCCTTTTACCTCAGCAGGTTAAAAGGCTTTAGCCCTATCTCCTTTAGCCTTAATCTGCCGCTGCTGGCTTCACATTCAGCTCCACTCTATGGTGTACATAAATTTGGTCTGTTTTTCTGTGCCCTATTGAATTATTTCTGATGGAAAAATCTATTCATAAAGCATACGTGCAATAAATGCTGCAACTGGATGTACAGTGGGGCAAAAAATTATTTGGTAGCCACCAATTGTGCAAGTTGTCCCACTTAAAAAGATGAGAGAGGACTGTAATTTTCATCATAGGCACAGTTTATCTGTGAGACAGTGTAAAACAAATTCAAGAAATCAAATTGTATGGTTTTTAAATAATTAATTTGTATAATGGTGCAGAAAATAAGTATTTGGCCAAAAACAAAAGTTCATTTAAATCCTTTGTAAAGTAGCCTTGGTTGGCAATGACAGATATCAAATGTTTCCTTTAAGTTTTCACCAGGAATCTACACACTGTAGTTGGTATTTTGGCCCATTGTTCCATGCAGATCTTCTCTAGAGCTGTAATGTTTTGGGGCTGTCCCGGGGCAACACAGATTTTCAACTCCATCCACAGATTCTCGATTGGATTGAGGTCTAGAGACTGGGTAGTCCACTCCAGAACCTTGCAATGCTTTTAACGTAGCCACTCCTTTGTTGCCCAGGCGGTTTGTTTGGGATCATTGTCATGCTGGAAGATCCAGCCACGTTTCATCTTCAATGCTCTCATTGATGAAAATAGGTTTTTGTCCAGAATCTCATGATACATGGCCCCATTCATCCTTCTCTTATTACAGATCAGTCTTCCTGTCCCCTGTGCAGAAAAGTAGCCCCAAAGCATAATATTTTCACCCCTATGCTTCCCAGTGAGTATGGTGTTCTTGGGATGCAACTCAGCATTCTTCCCCCTCCAAACATGGCGAGTGGGATTTGTATCAAAGAGCTCTATTTTGATCTAATCTGACCAGAACAAATTCTCCCAATCCTCCTCTGGATCCTCCAGATAGTCTCTGCCAAACTTTAGACAGGCCTGGATATGTGCTGGCTTAGGCAAGGGGATCATTCTAGGCCAGGGAAGGCAATTTTATTTGTATAGCAAACTTTCAACAACAATTCAAGGTGCTTTACATGATTATGGGGTAAAATAAAAATAGCAGTAAACACAGATAAAGCATATAAATTAAAAATAGCATTGAAACAAGAATCACTCACAAAACATATACATGTACATATACATACATATACATGAAGACATTACTCAAAGGTAGCTCTAAACAGATACGTTTTTAGTTCTGATTTAAAAGAACTCAGTATTTCAGCAGCTTAGAAGTTGTCTGGAAGTTTGTTCCAGATTAGAGAAGTGTAGAAACTGAAAGCTGCTTCTCCATGTTTGGTTCTAATTCTAGGGATGTTGAGTAGACTGGAATTAGAGGACCTGAGTGGTCTGGTGGGGGGTTTGTATACTAACAGTAGATCTTTAACATACTTTGGTGCTAAGCCATTCAATGATCTATAAACTAGTAAAAGTATTTTGAAGTCTATTCTCTGAGCTACAGGGAGGCAGTGTAAGGACTTTAGAACTGGGGTGATGTGCTCTACCTTCCTGGTTCTAGTGAGGACACGAGCAGCAGCGTTCTGCATCAGTTGCAGCTGTCTAATTGACTCTTTAGGCAGACCTGTGAGATGGCTGTTACAGTAATCAATCCGACTAAAGATAAGCGCATGGATGGGTTTTTCGAGGTCCTGTTGCGACATCAGTCCTTTAATCCTAAAAATGTTCTTCAGGTGATAAAAGGCTGACCTTGTTATTGCCTTTATGTGACCCTGGAGGTTCAGGTCTGAGTCCATACCTACACATAACCTTGCCTATTGTAGATTGGCTAATCTCAGTCTTGTGCAGGTGCACAATCTAGACAGCTCTCTGGTCTTGGCCATGATGGAGGTTGGAGTTTGACAGTTTGAAGGTGGTGGACAGGTGTCTTTTTATACAGAAAATTAGTTCAAACAAGTGGCATCAATAGAGGTAACGAGTGAAGGATAGAAGAGCTTCTTATAGAAGAAGTAACAGGTCTGTGAGGGCCAGAATTCTTGCTTTTTTGTACGTGTTAAATACTTATTTTCTGCAATCAAATCCCAGACTTTAATTCAGTTAAGAATCTGTAGCAATACTTAAAACTTTGTCCGCTGATGTCCTTCATCCAACCGGGCTAAGCCCGAGTTATTTTACAAAGAATGGGCAAACTCTTCATTCTGAAGATATACAAAATGTGTTTTTACAAAATATTTACTAAGATGAGCTGAATACAAACAAGTAAAAACATCTCAAATTTCTATTTGCAAAGAAATATTTTTAAATCAATCAAACCTCACAAATACGCACTACTTTGTGTTGCTGTATCACAAAAGATTCTGATAAAATACATGCATGTTTGGTTGAAACATGTCAATATATATTGGTATTATATTTCCAACCTATTTCTTGGGTTTGATTTTTCTTATATTTTTTTAGTTCGGGTTTAGTGGTTGAAAATAATACAAAGTTATTGAACAAACACTCTATGCCCAAAGGAAGAAAAACAGGGTCAGATTTTGAGATGATTTTAAGTAAAGACACTGAATAAGAAATAAAGGGTTCTGCCTGCAAGTCTGTTCAGTCCCTTCTTCTTTCTCCCTCCTGAATTCAATTTCTGACACCAAGAAAGAACCAGAAAAGGTAATTTAGATGATTAGATGAGTGACCGCTTTCTGCAACACTGTTTTTGTGGTTTAATGTCATATGCATGTGTTGCTGGACACATTTATAGGTCTGCAGAGTCAACACTATAAATGAACATGCTGACACACATTTGCACCAACGCGCTATTGGGTCAGCACAGACAATCAAGGTTTTTTTTTTACAACTGAAGTTCCAAATCCAAGGCAGGAAAAATGTCTCTTGTTTTGCAAGCATGCTTTTGAGACATTTTGCAGCATCATATGGATCAAAACATATATTAGAAAAGATTTGAAACACTAAAGGATTCAGCCTGTCTGTGCAGTGGGAGAAATTAAGATAAAAGGTCTTCTAAATAAAGTCTAGCAGTAATATTGGCACTACAAATAGAATCCAGGTTTCTTTGTTGTGAAGATAACTTCATGGAAGGACAGTATTCTGCATATCAAACCTCTTTGTGAAGTTGATCATTTATAATCAGATTTTATTAAAGTTTTTTTGAATCAAAGCAGACTTTCTCTAGCATGAAATTATAACTGTTTAATTGGTCTTTGGGTATTCTGTCTAAATTATGCTTTGCACGCTGTATCTACTCAAAATGCTATCAAACTTTTTTTCTAAAAGCTTAGCATTGAAAACGTGAGATTTGTCAAGCTCTGAAAAATGTCTTGTGGAATGAATATGTAGCCGTGGAATTCTCAGACTCATAATCTGTGTTGGAGCAAGATACACGGTACATTTTCTCACCAAACCAACCTGAAAAAATTATATTATTTTAAACCCCCCCAAAAAATTTTGTAGAGTTTAGAATCTTATATTTGAGGCTAATATTTAACAAACTGCAGCTATTTTGTGTATTTTCTTAAATATTTGGATCCTCACTTTATATTTTTCTATAAAGCAGCATTTCCAAATCCAGCATGTTTCATGATAAAAATAGGCTGAAAGTAATGATACAAGAGTGCAACTTTTCTTATGTTTACCCTTCCCGTTGTCTGTTGAATGTTTAGCTTTCTTTTTCCAACATAAATTGAAAGCAGACATCACTTGGGAAACACTGCTCTAATGTTCTATAACAGATCTGTGAAGCCCTCAAAGAACACCTAGCTTTATACCGGGAATAAATTACACCCAGATACAATCTCTCTACCAATTAGGAGACTTTGGAAAACAATTAGTTGCACTGGGTTTTATTTAGGAGTGGCAGAATAAATGGGGCTGTATCCATGTGTATTTGTTTTTTTTTTGTAAAGTGTTCACATTTATTCACAGCTCTTTCTTGGCCTTTCACAAAAAATCCCAAGAAAATTTATTAAATGTATTTGTGGTTGAGCTGTGACAAAATGTTTAAAGTTTTACGATTAAAGTACATGATTCTAAATACTGTTTGAAGGTACTGCACAACAACACCTTGTGAGGTAGAAAGAATTGGTAAATGCTTGTTAGAATTTTGCAGTTTTGTCACCACTTTTAAAACATATTGTAAATATTTGGCTTTAGAAGAGCTGCATAAAGAGTGTGTGCATTGTTTCTGCCAATCTGCAGGTTGTAATGCGGTTGGTTCGCCTTCTTCCTGACGGCCACAGGAGGAAGAAAGAGGTAGACCTGGCGCTGGATTCTGTCAGTGAGACCATGACCCCCATGCACTATCATCTGAGAGAGATAATCATCTGTACTTACAGACAGGTACAACCCAAACATCCATTTTTACTCGAAATGTGTGTAAAGCAGAAGAGAAATGGGGTTGTAAGTTACATGTAGAGTTTAATAATGGTCTAAACTTGCAAAGTTGTGTCCAGCTTCTCATATGATATTATAATGATTTCATGTCTCAAAACATCAAGTCAAAGAAGACATGCATTGCTTTTTAATGCATAGCATTTCTGCTCCAGTTTAGAAGATTTGTGTGCAGTTGCACATGAAGACCTGTAGATGGCCTCAAGGCTACAAATTTATGTGTGTCCACTGCCTACTATGGAAAATAATAGTGGCCCAACACACCTCATCCCTGAAGCTAAATGGAATTCTCTTGATTCTTAAAGGGAAACAGTAGAAGGGGAGGAGGGATGCAGGAAAAGAGGAGGATTTTGGAGGTTGACCTGTTGGAAGTGTTTTTATTTTCGAACTGATCATAGTTTAAACATTGTTATAAACCACATCATATCAGTGTCAGCTGCTTCCTTTGCCAGAACTGAACCCTGAATGTGTTTTAATACAACAAAGACACGCTAGAACAGCGAAGATAGAGAAGAATTTAAAGATTCTGATCATGAAAGCATTCCTGAAAGCTCTTTTCAAGAGCTTTCATCTTGTCTTTTTATATGTGTTTTATATGAAGAGTGCCACAAGAGCAACAGTAGTTGAGGGTCCGATTTCTCTCTGAAAATCTTTTTGTACCTTTCTGTCTTCAGCTCTGTTTAAGCCATTTGTAATGCAGACTAATCATGGTGCCTCTGTGCACCGTCAGCTGCCCTCGGCACACGGGAGGCGCCCGGTCCTGTCTCCACCGTATCAATGGGCCTCATTGTCCCATGAACTCTGTCGTTTCTCTGCCTGTCACTTTCAGATACCAGGCTCCAGGAAAAAAGGGCGCCCTGTAAACTCACTTTACAATTAGTGGGATACTAATTACTTACTTCATAATGTTGTTTTATAACTTACATGTGTTTATTACATAACGAATGCTGGTAGAGATTACAAATTAGGCTTTCATTTTATAAATACAATTAAAGGGATATTCCACCCCTAAGTGAAATTAAGTCTATTGCCATATTCCCTAGAGTAAGATAAATCAGCCCAGTCATTCTCCTAATCTGGCAGCATTTGCTTTAACTTAGCACAATAAAATGTAAGTGAACGGTAATAGCTAGCATTTTGTGTGCAAAAGTCATAAAAATTACTCAATAATGATTCTAATTATTCCTGGTGACCTCAATAATCATATCAATTGCAAATTAAACTAATAAGTAACACAAAGAAATTACAGGAGCCGATTTAGACTAGGGACTACATTATGACAAAGCACCGCTGTAAGCCGCCGCTGCAAGGCGCAAGGACATGATACAGCGCACGCAAAAGACACATACTTCCGTAAACACACACTGAGTTTTTAGTGCTTTTTGACTGCTGCCAGATTAGGAGAAGGACTGGGCTGATTATAAATGCTTTTTCTCACTTATCTAACTCTGGGGAATATGGCAACAGACTACATTTCACTTAGTGGTGGAATATCCCTTCAATAGTTTTAGCGTTTTATTGTCATTAAAAATTCTCCAAATGAAACATATCAAATTTTATCCATTTTGAGTATCTTGATGTTTTGGTTGTACATCTTTTAACTTAAAGTCAAGCTTGAAAATTGTGGTATATCTACCACTAGAGGTACTTAAGTTAAATTTAGTTGTAATCAGAAGACTGATCAGAATTTCGTGGTCGATTTACAATCTCTAGTTTTTTATAAAGTTTTAACCCATTCTGATTTCTTTATAAGAACAATAACAAACCAAGCATTTTCTACCTTTCCTATTATGAGCTGTCATTGATTATTAATTTCAGAAACAGACGAAATCTGTGCGAGAGCAGTCAATGCAAAAGTGGGTTATTTAAAGCAAAGATTAAGTTATAAAGAAGTTTTAAATATTAGTGATAACTTTAGAAAGCAGAGCTGGCATTGCTAAAATGGCAGTTTTGTCACGCTGCCCTATTCCTGCCTCATTGTCTTCACCTGTCTGTCTCATCATCCACACCTGATCCTACTCACCTCCTGCCTTTAAGACCCCTCACTTCCTTTCACTCCCGGCCGGATCATCCTAGTCCTCCTTCCTCCTAGTCCTATATTGTCTTCATCCCCATGGTGTGTCGTCTTCCTGCCTCTTCGTTCCAGCCCGATGTCCAGTCTCTCCATTCCTGCCCTCGTCTCCGTTCACCACCATCATCACGATCTCCTCACTTTAATAAACATCCTGCACCTTCCTTCAGCGAGTGCGTTTGGGTCCATTCTCCACACACACCTCGTGACAGAATGATCCGGCCCTAAACATGGACCCAGCACTCGCCCAGGAGATCGCCGCCCTGCGCCAGGACGTCTGGGCTAACCTGGCCAGACTCGCTGCCTCTCCTCACCTCCCTGTGCGGGTCTCCGGAGCCGGGGAGATCCTCGGAGTGCTCCTTCACTTCCAGAGTGTCTTCTCGGCCCGGGAGCTCGCCGATCTGCGGCGCGAGGCGGAGAGGATTCGCCAGGACGCGTTGGACCAGACGATCGGTCCGCCCTCTCCGCCTCCACCATCTGGCCGTAGGCGACGGACCCGCCGAACCGGTGTTTCAGCGAGCGAGGAGCAGGGCGGCGCGGCCACACGGACCACCAACGTCGGCTCCATCTCCGCGTGGCACCCACCGCCGGTTCTCTCCCCCGCCGTCTTTGTCCCTCCTCCAGCTGGCTCTTCGGGGGCTCCTCACATCAGGGAGGAGGACCTCTTCGAGTTTTTCTATGGGGACAAGACGGCCTACCTCTGCTCCAGGGGAGCGCCTCGCCGCAGACAGCGACGCCGCCGAGGTGGGGCCGCTCCCGGGGAAGTTCCGGCTCCGGTCCGTGAGCCCGTTCCGGCTCCGGTCCGTGAGCCCGTTCCTGTTCCGGTCCGTGAGCCCGTTCCAGTCCATGAGCCCGTTCCAGTCCATGAGCCCGTTCCAGCTCCAGAGCCCGCCGTTGTTGTGGCTGCCGTGTTTCTTGCGGTCACAGCGGCGGCTCTCCAGCGATGGACATTTCCCCATGCGTCGCTGGAGCTCCTGGGGAGGGTCAGGGAGGACCCGTCCCCGTCGCTGAAGCTCCCAGGGAGGGTCAGGGAGGACCCGTCCCCGTCACTGGAGCCTCCAGAACGGTCGTCCGAGGAGGCGTCCGAGCCTCCAGACTCTCCGTCTCAGGAGGCGTCCGAGCCTCCAGAACCTTCGTCTGAGGAGGCGTCCGAGCCTCCAGAACCTTCGTCTGAGGAGGCGTCCGAGCCTCCAGAACCTTCGTCTGAGGAGGCGTCCGAGCCTCCAGAACCTTCGTCTGAGGAGGCCTCCGAGCCTCCAGAACCTAAGGGCCGTCCGCCCGACCTCCGTCCAGCCAGAGGACGCCGCCGGGGCCGTCCGCCCGACCTCCAGGTCCTCAGGGGCCGCCGCCGAGGCCGTCCGCCCGACCTCCGTCCAGCCAGAGGACGCCGCCGAGGCCGTCCGCCCGACCTCCAGGTCCTCAGGGGCCACCACCGGGGCCGTCCGCCAGACTTCCAGGGGCGTACCCAAAGAGACTCGGGGCCCTCCTTCCGTGGGCCCCCTCCACCCACCCTGGCAAGGGTGCTTGTTTTTTTTCTCTTCCCTTTCTTTTTCACTCTCTCCACGGTGTCTGGAATCCACCTTTAAAGGGGGGGGTCCTGTCACGCTGCCCTATTCCTGCCTCATTGTCTTCACCTGTCTGTCTCATCATCCACACCTGATCCTACTCACCTCCTGCCTTTAAGACCCCTCACTTCCTTTCACTCCCGGCCGGATCATCCTAGTCCTCCTTCCTCCTAGTCCTATATTGTCTTCATCCCCATGGTGTGTCGTCTTCCTGCCTCTTCGTTCCAGCCCGATGTCCAGTCTCTCCATTCCTGCCCTCGTCTCCGTTCACCACCATCATCACGATCTCCTCACTTTAATAAACATCCTGCACCTTCCTTCAGCGAGTGCGTTTGGGTCCATTCTCCACACACACCTCGTGACAAGTTTCTGTGTGCATTACTAGAGAATGTACAGTACACAATTATCTTTACTCTGAATTTACCCAAAAATCTGGCAAATTTTCCCAATCCAGTGTGTTCGATAAAAGACAGGGGTTGAAAGGTCAAAACAATCAAACAGAGCAACTATGCTGTACTTTGTTTAGCCCATCTCATATGCTAAAAGTCTTTGCCTCTCTAGCACCACAGACATGTCTCAAAATATGGGCAAAGGGTATATCCCTAAAAATCTTAACTTCTTTTGGGTGTAAATTAAACCTGGAGTCTTTTGGACACAATTATGTTGAAACCCAATTTGTGTATGATCATTATTGTTTTTTTAATGAGTTGGAAACCACAGCAGTTGCCCAATTCCTACCCATTTTCTACAGCTAGCAAAATATGTTTTGACAATGTCGATGTTACTCTTTAGATCTGACCAGGTGGGCAAACTCAACTGGCCAAACCTGAAGCCTATGCGGAAGTGACAAAAATTGCAGTTCCCCCCTCATCTGCTAGAGCTAGTGGCTAGCTGTTGGCTGGCGGCATTCCCCCCAGGCTCGCTCTGGGGAAGGCAGCCTCGCCCTCAGGTTAACTGTCTCAGCTGTTTTGTTTATCTGAACTTGACCATCAGTCACGTCTGCAATGTTTATTGGTGTTCGGATGTTACTTATTGGAAAAAGATGACTTGCTATGGTATTGATTGCATTAACAGACCATCCAAAAAGCCTCTGTTCCATTTTTTCTGTAAATAAAATAATATTTTTGTGCATTTAAGATAACGCTGTTTGGTCAAAAATGGGTTGAAATGATCACATTTCTTCTTTACTTTAAATATTGATTATTTTAACTTTTTATTATTAAAATACACATAGTTTTTAGTGAAAGTTATGGACCAACCAAAGTTTTAATAAAGTCTTTTGCTGTATAATTTATGTTACAAATAATGTCTAAAATACTTTAAACTGCAATAGTGATTTAGATCTACTATAGTAGATTTCAAGTAGGCACAAAGTCCTTGTTGCAGATTTTCTCCAGTCTGAACCACCAGACTAGGCAATAAACAGTGCCAGATGTTGATAGAACTGGCAGGCAACAGCAGACTAAAAAGGGGGGGAAATTGAGGGAATAAAGTTTTACCCCCACCTTAAAACCTCCCCCTCTGAAAGCAACCTTCTTCTCCCAGTTTGACGTTGGCTTCTCTTCTCCAAGAGCCTTAAAATCCCTGCTGCCAACCAGACATGAAACCACAATTCACATACAAAATCTAACAGTTAAGTTAATGCAATAAGGAATATTTTCCCGTTTCTTGCTCAACTAACGGCTGCAGTTTCTTTTTTCTTATTGTTGTCAGGCTCTTTTTAGCTTTGTTGATGTTTTCTTATAGGTTTGGCATGACATCTTGAAATAAGAATCACTAGAATAATTTCTTCAACTCGCACTTATCTTTCCTATTTGTTCGACTCTTGTAGTACTCTCCCATCTTTATTTCATCAGGTCTTCACCTTATGTGTTTCTTATTGCAATACCACATTTCAACAAACAGTTACATTTCTGCTGCTTTTCCAGAACATCATTGTGCTCAGTGTGCCCAGTGTTACCTTTCATTCCAATAAGTTGCGGTCTCTGCAGCCTTGACTGATTTATTTCCGAGTAGCATACACTCTCTGACCCGAGAATGTGATCACTGAGGATCGCTGGCTTCTGCTCAGACCTTCAAGAAGCTACTGAAAGCAAAAGTGAGTTGTGCTTCAGAGTTGGCCAATCTCAGAAACCTGAACACTGATCCTTTGCTGCTGGGTGAGAGCAGCTGCAACTATCTTTAATATTTTTGCCTTTTGTCAAAAATTTGATGCTTTTCAACACAGGCGGTGAAAGACACAGATTAAGAAATGGAAGAGTGCTACAAATCTTGCTTCCTGTGTGTGTGTATCCAAAGAAAGGTGCTCATGCTTTGAAAGGGGCAATGGAACAGTGTTTTAAGATATGGAAGAATGCTATTTGCAGGTTTTCTTGTATACAGGTACCAGAGGTATTTATACTAGGAAGACAAAGGAGCAGCAAGGACTTGCAAATTCAAAGATTATCAGGATTAGGAAGTCAGAACAATGAATAGCATACGCTGAAACTGTATGTTAGGACCCTAGTCATTGTTTAACTTTTCTGATTTAGATTTTGCAGGAATGCAGCCTGATTCCTTGTCTTGCCTTGATGTGTCTTGTAACATTTTGGCACAAATCAAGCAAATTACAAATAAGTAAAAGCAAGATAATTCTGTTGCTTTCACACATAATCACCAGCTTTCCAAATGCAAATCCTTAAGGTATTTTTTGCTCTAAACTGGGGGACTTATTTCTGTCTCTGGATGTTTGTATTATCTTATCTTATCTTTTTTGGGCAAACCAATAGTCCAATCCAGAAGAAAGCAAGGATTGCATTGCATATTAAAATATTTTAAAATCAGAACATGTCTGAAGCAAAACAGTTTTATTTTAAAACAAATGTAAAAAAAAAACACTTTAAATAATCTTCACACTAATCAATTTCCATCCCTTTTAGAGGACTAAAACTGACCACACAGACACACACACATACTGAAACAGCAGGACCAAGTGTTTGAAATATAGCTCAGCAGTGTGTTCTTCATTTCATTGTTGCCATGTTTACTAATTGGACGTTGTGGTGACGGGGTAAGCCGTATTGCGTCATTTCCTGTTGTCACTGCTGTGCTCCGTGGAGCTGTTTTGCTGTTCAAACGCTCTTGAATTGATCTTATTTTCTCTGTGCTGAGGCTTTTCTAAGTTATTTTAACACACAATCACACTAAAACACACATTTTGTGGTGGTGTACTTTACTTTTTTGGAACTCCTCGTGTTTCACACAGTTTTTCTTTGGGTGGAAGGTCTCGCTAGCTCAGTTAGCTTAGCTTCATTGCGGCTATGGCTACACTTCTTTCTCCTGTCTCTAACTCTTCTCTTCTCTCTTGCTCTCTCTGTCAGATGTTTAGTTACTTCCCTGCCTCCTTTAGTGATAATGGTAACTGTAATAAATGTAATATTTTTGTAGCTTTGGAGGCGAGGGTATCAGAATTAGAAGCACGGCTCCGCGCTGTTGAAAAACCAGCAGATAGCCGAAGCCCATTAGCCAGCGCGGAGCCAACAAGGATAGAACCCCCTAGCTGTCCTCCGGTAGAGCCCGCGCAGCCGGGACCTCTAGGCGGCTGGGTGACTGTACGTAGGAAGCATAGTTCTAGGACCCAGCCCCCGGGCCACCACCAACCGGCCCGCGTTTCTAACAGATTTTCCCCGCTCAGCGACACACCCGCTGAGAAGCCGGCCCTGGTAATTGGCAGCTCCATAGTCAGAAACGTGGCATTAGAGACACCATTGACCATAGTCAAATGCTTGCCAGGGGCCAGAACGGGCGACATCAAATCCAACCTGAAACTGCTGGCTAAAGATAAGCGTAAATACAGTAAGATTGTTATTCACGCTGGCGGTAATGACACCCGGTTACGCCAATCGGAGGTCACTAAAATTAGTGTTGCTTCGGTGTGTAAGTTTGCCAAAACAATGTCAGACTCGGTAATCTTTTCTGGTCCCCTGCCTGATCGGACCAGTGACGACATGTTTAGCCGCATGCTGTCATTCCATCAATGGTTGTCTAGGTGGTGTCCTGCAAACGATGTGGGCTACATTGATAACTGGAGAACTTTTTGGGGAAAACCTGGTCTGATCCAGAGAGACGGCATCCATCCCACTTTGGATGGAGCAGCTCTTCTTTCTAGGAATATGGCCGAATTTATTAATCCTCCAAAACACTGACAACCCAGGGTCCAGACCAGGAAGCAGAGTCGTAGTTTAACCCACCTCTCTGCTGCTTCTGTACTGTTACCCACCCATTACCCTATAGAAACAGTGTCTTGCCCACGGCCAAAATTAAATGGATTAAAAGTTAAGCCAACAAAAGCAAATTATGGAAATCTCATAAAAATAAATACAACTTTGACTGAAAATAAATCTATTAAATGTGGTTTATTAAACATAAGATCTCTCTCCTCAAAGACTTTGTTAGTAAATGACTTGATTTGTGATAATCACATTGATTTCCTTTGTCTCACAGAAACCTGGTTGCAGCAGGAGGATTATGTCAGTATAAATGAGTCAACTCCTTCCAGTCATTTAAATTTTCACATTCCTAGAAATACTGGGCGAGGAGGAGGAGTTGCAGCCATTTTCCGTTCTGATTTACTAATTAGTCCCAGACCAATTGATAGCTACAGTTCTTTTGAGCATCTAACCCTTAATTTTCCTCATCCAAGTTGCAAAACATTAAGACCATTTTTGTTTGTGGTTTTGTATCGTCCACCAGGCCCTTACTCTCAATTCTTGGATCAGATCTCACATTTTTTATCTGATATAGTATTAAATACTGATAGGGTTATTATAGTGGGGGACTTCAATATTCATGTGGATACTGAAAGTGATAGCCTAAATGCAGCCTTTAATGCTATTTTAGACTCAATTGGCTTTACTCAAAAAGTACAGGGATCGACCCACTCAGGTAAACACACTTTGGACCTTGTACTGACATACGGTATTGAGTGTGAGGAAATAACAGTCCACCCACATAACCCGGTCCTGTCTGACCACTTCTTGATAACTTTTGAATTTACTTTAACTGACCATCTTAAATCTGAAAGAAAATTTCATTATAGTAGAACTTTATCAGACAATGCTGTAACAATTTTTAAAGAATCTGTACCATTCTTACTTTCCTCAGTGTCTCAGAGTAACACAGTGGATGGCAGCAATTCTATCTCTAACCCTTCAGAAATTGATGGTCTGGTTCACAGCGTTACGTCCTCATTGCGTTTGGCATTAGATAGTGTAGCCCCATTAAAAAAGAAAGTGGCTAGCCATAGGAGGCTGACTCCTTGGTTTAACGCAGAGTTGCGTACTTTAAAGCAGAATGCTAGGAAGTTGGAGAGAAAATGGCGCTCTACACATCTAGAGGATTCCTATTTAACCTGGAATAACAGTCTACTGCTGTATAAAAAGACCCTTCGACAAGCTAGAACAGCATATTTTTCATCATTAATAGAGGCGAATAAAAACAATCCTAGGTTTCTTTTTAGTACAGTTGCCAAACTTACACAGAGTCATAGCTCTTTCTAGCTTTCAGAATTATCAAAAATATTAGCCTCATCTAAACCTTCAACTTGTATTTTGGACCCAATCTCAACCAAATTATTTAAAGAAGTGTTCCATTTGGTTCCTGGCCCCATTTTGGATATGATGAATCTATCCTTAGTAAACGGATACGTACCACAGGAATTTAAAATAGCTGTAATTAAAACTTTACTCAAGAAACCTTCCCTTGATCAAGATGACTTAGTGAATTACAGACCTATATCTAACCTTCCTTTCTTATCCAAAGTCCTTGAGAAAATAGTTGCTAATCAAGTCTGTGAACATCTAAACAGTAACGAGCTGTTTGAAGAGTTTCAGTCAGGTTTTAGAGCTCATCATAGCACTGAAACAGCACTGGTGAAGGTTACTAATGATATTCTCATGGCCTCAGATAATGGACTGGTGTCTGTTCTGGTTTTGTTAGATCTCAGTGCTGCTTTTGACACAGTCGATCATAATATTCTCTTAGAAAGGCTTGAACATGTTGCAGGGATCAAAGGAACAGCACTAGGCTGGTTTAAATCATATTTGTCTGATAGATTCCAGTTTGTTCATCTAAATGATAAATCATCTTCACTCTCAAGGGTTACTTGTGGAGTTCCACAGGGTTCTGTCCTTGGACCAATTCTTTTCACCATATATATGCTTCCAATTGGTAGAATCATTAGACAGCATGGGATAAATTTCCACAGCTATGCCGATGATACACAACTATATTTATCCATAAATCCTGATGAACCCAGTCAGTTAGGTAGATTACAGGCATGTCTGGAAGACATAAAAGCATGGATGACCCTAAACGTTTTGCTTTTAAATTCTGACAAGACAGAAGTTGCTGTCTTTGGACCAGAAGTTCTTAAACAGAAACTGATTAGTCAATCACTTCATCTGGATGGCATTAAATTGGTCCCCAGTAATAACGTAAAGAACCTCGGCGTTATTTTTGACCAAGACTTGACATTTAAATCCCATATTAAACAGGTTTCTAGGATTTCTTTCTTTCACCTCCGGAATATTGCTAAAATTAGAAACATCCTGTCCAGGAGTGATGCTGAGAAACTAGTCCATGCATTTGTTACCTCAAGGCTGGACTACTGTAATTCTTTACTATCAGGAAGTCCACAAAATGCCATTAAAAGCCTTCAGTTGATCCAAAATGCGGCAGCAAGAGTTCTGATGAATATTAAAAAGAGAGATCACATTTCTCCTGTTTTAGCTTCCCTTCATTGGCTCCCTTTTAAATCCAGAATAGAATTTAAGATCCTTCTTCTTACATACAAAGCCCTTAATAATCAAGCTCCATCATACATCAGAGATCTAATTGTTCCATATGTTCCTAAAAGAGCACTTCGCTCTCAGACTGCGGGTTTACTTGTAGTTCCTAGGATCTCTAAAAGTAGAATGGGAGGCAGATCTTTTAGTTATCAGGCTCCTCTCCTGTGGAACCAGCTCCCAGCTTTAGTCCGTGAGGCAGACACTCTGTTTACTTTTAAGGCCAGGCTTAAAACTTTCCTTTTTGATAAAGCTTATAGTTAGAGTGGCTTAGGTCATCCTGAGCTATCTCTGTAGTTATGCTGCTATAGGCTTAGACTGCTGGAGGACAGACTTACCAATTTTCTTCACTCTGCTACTTCCTTTTCTCCTACGACTCTCCAGTTGTATTACAGTACATTCTGTTATTTCGACTGTTAACTTTGTTTTCTCTCAGTGTTTTTCTCCCCATCGAAGATATACCTGGTCTGGTATCCTGCTTGGCTGCAATGCCCTGTTGGACGGGGGGCATCGACTGGGATGATCCTCTCAGTAACTGAACATCCACTGTGTCCTGTTATCAACTTTTTACTTTCTGTAACATAGAAAGTTCTCTTATATCGGATCTTCTGTTCCTTCTGTGTTCTGCTCTGTCTTCTCAAACCCCCAGACGGTCGTGGCAGATGGCCGCTCCTACTGAGCCTGGTTCTGTTGGAGGTTTCTTCCTGTTAAAGGGGAGTTTTTCCTCTCCACTGTCGCTACATGCTTGCTCAGTATGAGGGATTGCTGAAGGATTGCTGTGGTTGGAAATCTGCCCAACCTCACGCCAATGACTGACGCAATCTGCTGGGATTCCTTAAATAGGAAACTTTTTAACTGATTGGAATGTTTGTATCAATGTATTGAAATGACTTCTTGTTAAGTGCCTTGAGATGACATCTGTTGTGAATTGGCGCTATATAAATAAACTGAATTGAATTGAATTAATTTTCACCTACAGTTCACTCTCTTTTATTATTTGTGTCCAGCAGATCCAAACAAAGTATTTTACATAAATATACATGTCAGGATTTCTAAACTGTGCGCTTTGTGAAATATGCTCTGCAACACGTCCCCCACAAAGAATATAGCAAGGAAGCTAGAATAAATTATTAAATAGGTAAATTGCAAGTTACAGCTTACATTTTTATTCTTTTCATTCAGTGTTTTTTTCTTCACACAGTAAATTTATTGAACATGTTTGGTTATTTGTTTAAAAGGAATCAGCAGCTTACATTTTAACGTAATTTTTAAGTACAGACCTTTCTACAGTTGTCACATATAACACCGCTGAAATGGTAAATTGGACATACAAACCAACAATTTTTAAAAGTGCATTCAAAAAGATTTGTTTCCCTTTATGCTTTCTATATTTTTAACTTTACAACTTTGAAGCTCTCAGTATATTTAAAAAGAAGTTTATGTGAAAGAGGTCAGCAGAAAGTTGTGCCTAATTTTAAAGTGAAAGGAAAATGAAAGATGGTTTTCTGAATTTTCAGACTGGTGAGTGTAAATTGAGTCTGTAAACTCAGTTGGGTTTAGTCTGGACTTTGGTCTGGGCCAATCAAACACACAAATATACTATGCAAAAGCATTGTAATACCGGTTGCATGTTTAGGTGAAAGGTAAACCTCTGGCCCAGTCTCAAGACTTTTGCAGTCCCCAACAGGTTTTTCCCCCAAGGTTGGCCTATTTTTAGGCCATCTTCCATTCCCCTGCTGAAGAAAAGCATCCCCATAGTACAATGCCGCTCTTACTGTATTGAGATGGTATGTTTGGGGTGATGCGCAATGTTGGCTTCCCACCACATGTGGCGTTTTGCATATAAGCCAAAAACCAAAATTTTCGGCCCATCCACACGAAGCCGGTGCGTTCCCTATCCAATAATTTTTTTTCCTCATTCAAAAAAAAAATTCCGTAAACACGGCGTCGTCTCAAGAAGTATCTGCGTCCACACGAAACCACTGAAACCGACTGAAAACTGTTTAGTATATATGCCAGATCAGTATGGGGTGCTGTGATTCTGCCACAGAGATACGCTATACACAGAGAAGAAGACTTTGAGCATGCGCATAACCTTGCGCGCTGTATACAAACCAAGAATAAATTTATAACAAATCAATAGATTTTGCTGTAATAAAGCTAGTAGGCTTAGTAGCTTCTGTAGCACGAACAAAATCATGTAGTCCGCCATTATTGTTGTTGCAGTTACGAGTGAAGCAGCCGACACGTGATGTGATGACATCATCGTTTCACAAAATATACGGATTGGCTGTACACATGAAACCGCAAGGGTGTCGTTTTCAGATTTATCTACTTTGGGCCCCGGTTTCAAAAAATAGCGGTTTCAGTACCCGAAAACGCGGGATCCGTGTGGACGAAACGCTAATACGATAAAAAATGCATACGTATACAGTGAAACACGTCTCCGTGTGGACAGGCCCTTAGTCTCACTTTACCAGAGCACCAGCCTGTGTATAATTTATGTGCCTCTATTTACTTCCCCAAGACACTTTTAAGTCCTACATGGCTCTCTGTGTCTACTTTGACTTTCCTCTCTTTCACAATCCATTATACCATGACCAATTTACTTTACACCATTCCTCTGCTTTTAGTTTTTTTTAATAATCCCACACCACCATTTCTCAGAACAGTCGCTCAAATCTACCCTGGTTTAGAAAAAAAAAAAAAACACTATAGACCTCTGCTTTCAAAGCCATGCAAGCGTGTTAAATATCACCCAGAGTTTTGGTCCTGTTATGTGTCAAATCCTGTTAAGGTCTAAATCATTTAACTGGGAAAGAATAACCTTTTTTGCACCAGCTAGCTGCTGGCTTTGAATACATTTAGAACAACAGCCATGAGGGATATGCAGACTTTATGACCGGCACGAGTTATTCTAGGAATTGCATGTGCCAAACCCAAGTAGCCATGTTTTATATGCGAGGACAGTTGTGCAGCAGATGACAATTGTGTTAGTGATGCCCTAACTGCTCCAATATAGCCAGCAAGGTCAGACTGGTGCTGTCAAATCAATGTTTTCCTTCACACTTATAGTATTTAAAATTACTTCTTTGTTTGAAAACATTCTGGTAATGCCCCCCTTTTATGTGGTGGCATTAAAACTCTGCTTTTCCACTCTTCTATAGTACATTTTTTAAACATGCACTGCTTCCCATTATTCATGTAAAAGCATGAAAGTAAAGATGCCCAGAGACTGAAAAAAATATCACTTTGCTCATCAGGTGAGTATGCAAATGGTGTGTCTTCTCTCTGGATAGAGGAATATTTGTTGTTCAATTTGTCTCATCCAACAGTTTTACTGTTAGTACTTCCACTTTATGATTATGCGCTACTTTGTTTTGGTCTATTAAATAAAATCCCAATAAAATAGATTAAAGTTTGTAGCTGTAATCTGTAAAAATGTGAGAAATCTGAATACTTTTGCAAGGCACTATTCTATGTCCTTTAGAGTTTGGCTGGGTTTACATGGTAAAGGAGACAGTTTCTCCAAATGTGAAGCTTCTATATAATGTAAGGGAGGAAAAGCAAGTAAATGCCATGTTTTGACAAAAGCCTTGGAATGAAAGTTTCTTAAACATGTGGCAACATGCAGTTGTACTTTTTTATTTATTTTATTTTTTACATTTTTTGGTGTACATTAAAGGCCTGATGAATTAAACTGAATTTTATGTTTTTAATTTTTAACAAAACATTAAGAAATAAATTTAGTGCCGAGATGAAATTGTTCTTGTTAAGTCATGATATTTTTCTACTAAACAAAGTCTTTAAAAACCTGTAGATTCTGATGTTCCATAGCAATTAGCTTATCAATCATGTAGCATTTGCATCCAATTTATTTACATATTTAATTCTCTCAATTTTTGTGTTTGATCACATAAACTATATTTTAATTTGCTCAAATTTCCAATTAAGCTGTTTTTATCCTAAGAAAGAAAAACCGGTCAGAAATGTTACCTTTCAAGGTTTTATTCCTGTGCTAAAATTCTGAAGCTGTTTAAGGACAACAGCTGACAAAATCCTCCGATAACCATTGCATGATAACAGAAGTGAGGTGGAGAAACAGTGGAGAATATTTGTGTTGTATATTTAGATATATATATTCAGAGATATATATTCAGTATCTGGTGTGGCCACCAGCTGCTTGAAGTTGAAGCTGCTTGCATCTCCTCCTCATGGACTGGATCAGATTTGTCAGTTCTTGCTGTGAGATGTTACCCCACTCTTCCACCAAGGCACTTGCAAGTTCCTGGACATTTCTGGGGGGAATGGCCCCAGCCCTCACCCTGCGATCCAACAGGACCCAGACGTGCTCAATAGGATTGAGAGCCATGGCAGAACACTGACATTGCTGTCATGCAAAAACTCACGCACAGAACGAGCAGTATGGCTGGTGGCATTGTCCTGCTGGAGGATCATGTCCGGATGAGCATGCATAAAGGGTACCACATGATGGAGGAGGATGTCTTCCCTGTACCGCAAGGCATTGAGATTGCCTGCAATGACAACAAGCTCAGTCCGATGGTGATGTGATATACCGCCCCAGACCATGATGGACCCCCCACCTCCAAATTGATCCCGCTCCAGGGTACAGGCCTCGGTGTAACGCTCATTCCTTCGACGATAAACACGAATCCGTCCATCACCCCTGATGAAACAAAACCGTGACTCATCAGTGAAGAGCACTTTTTGCCACTCCTGTCTGGTCCAGCAAAGGTGGGTTTGTGCCCATAGGCGGCGTTGTTGCTGCTGATGTCTGGTAAGGACCTGCCTTACAACATGCCTACAAGCCCTCAGTCCAGCCTCTCTCAGCCTATTGCGGACAGTCTGAGCACTGATGGAGGGATTGTGTGTTCCTGGTTTGACTCGGGCAGTTGTTGTGGCCATCCTGTACCTGTCACGCAGGTGTGATATTCAGATGTACCGATCCTGTGCAGGTGTTGTTACACGTGGTCTTCCACTGCGAGGATGATCAGCTGTCCTTCCTGTCTCCCTGTAGCGCTGTCTTAGGCATCTCACAGTGCGGACATGGCAATTTATTGCCCTAGCCACATCAGCAGTCCTCATGCCTCCCTGCAGCATGCCTAATGCCCATTCACGCAGATGAGCAGGGACCCTGGTCATCTTTCTTTGGGTGTTTTTCACACTCGGTAGACAAGTCTCTTTAGTGTCCTGCGTTTTTAGAACTGTGACCTTAAATGCCTACTTTCTGTAAGCTGTTAAGGTCTTAATGACCATTCCACAGGTGCATGTTAATTAATTGATTATGGTTAATTGAACATGCATGGAAAACATTGTTTAAACCCTTTACAATGAAGATCTGTAAAGTTATTTGGATTTTTAAAACATTATTGTTGAAATACACAGTCCTGAAAAAGGGACGTTTCTTTTTTTGCTGAGTTTATATGTGCACACAGTACATCTGAATTGGTGGCATGTGCAGACACAGCAGTCACCAAGCTTCTAGGAGAAATGTTGAACTAGATTGTGATGTGAAAAGCAGCTTATGTCTAAAACTTCTCAAAAAGTTAAAACAAACCAGGAAAGTATTTATTTGACAATGTCTGTGCACAACACTGATTCTAACAGCAACTCTTAAGATACCAAAAGGATGCAGCATAACTTTGTGTGATAATTTCGGACCCGTAAGAAAGCATAGAAATGCTTAAAACAAAACCAGATTTACCCTCTTCACTGTAGAAATTACCAGTCTGGGCCAAATGGTTTTACTTTGCCATAGAGTTGTTAAAAACAGAACAAAGGTTTACCATCAAGACCAGTCAAAACTCAGATTGAGATCTAATTGGCTGTAGTTGCCTCTCATGCCATTCTTTTCTGTCTCTGCGTAGGGTTTGCATGCCCCAAATAGTTTGTTTCTTGATAGTTTATTGAATGATTGATTAGAAATTGGAGTCTCCAAGAGTTGTTTTGCTACGCATGTGCATGTAAAAAATGTACCATAATTTGTGAGGTTAATGTGGGCAGATATTCCAGTCTGTGTGTAGGCAAAGTTGATTATCCCTGTCTCCTTCTGTGGCATTTGTAATCTCTGTTCAGCAGTCAGCAGACATGCCATGTATTCACGTTTGTTTTCTGCTTTCAATTAGTCTATTGAAACCAAAGTCGATTGAGCTGTTGTTGGGTTATTTTGTTCTCATTTGCCAAGCTTTTGGTTATTTTAATGCATGACTTTTGTCTTATTGTTAATATGCGAGTTAAATATTACAAGAATATTGGATCTGTTTTCTGGCACAGATTAATGAAACCTGTGTGAGAAGTCTTCAGGGTTATAGAGCACTTCATATGCAGTGTTTGGATTCAGAGGCTTGCCTCTAAAAATCCACCTCAGCTTTAACGTCATGATTTAATCAGCACAGTGTGGCTGGAAAAAAGACAGAACCTTGGAATCTGTGGAAACCATTAGCAGAAAGGCATCTTTGTCTCTTTCTTTTACCGGCTGCTTCATGGCTTCTGTGGGCCTTTAAAAAGGAGTTTTAGGCACCGTCTTGATCCATAAAGATCAGTTTTTGAAATCAAGGCCAGATGAGGTATAACTTAGATTTTCAGCTAACCTCATGGGTGAAGCTTGGTGGTTTGGTCTATATATATATATATTTTTTTATATTTATGTGCAAAAATCTGTTCTAAAACAGTGTATACATGTATATTAATAAGTAAAGTTGAACTTGTGCATTTTAAACATCCATCCATCCATCCATTTTCTGTACCCGTCCATCCTAATGCAGGGTTGCGGGGGGGCTGGTGCCTATCTCCAGCGATCATGGGGCGAGAGGCGGGGTACACCCTGTACAGGTCACCAGTCCATCGCAGGCATTTTAAACACCTGAGAGTTAAAGTTAGAATATTACATAAGAGATGTGTTGACTTAAACTATTTAACTTTGTGACTTTTGCTGTAACTTTTAATAAGTTACACAGTAAAAATGCTCGCAGGATTAGAGTATTATGGGGAAAAAGAAAATCACTAAAATTTAGCTGTTCGTTGTATTAAGGGCTGGAGATACACAGCAACACTGAGTGAAATGATAATACAGTAAGATTGTGGTTTTTTCACCGACTGTTTGTCATTCACAATGTTGCAAAAAACCCAACATAATTTTTACTCTCTGACCTAAATAGACCAAAGTCTTGAAAATGGCACATTTTGTGTTTTGAATTAAAAATAAAAATATTTGAATCCTTTTAATATGTTGTCAATTAGGTGCTTTTTAATCTGTACTTCCCATTGCCTTTCTTAAAAACGATATAGTTATGTTTTTAAGCAGTGGTCTGAAACAAAATTACAGAACGACAAAATCAGTAAGGTGAGTTTTGTTCATCTTCATCACAGAGAATAATTGCTTACACAGGTGGGCTATAAATACTAAACATGCAGACCCTTCAAGCAGCTTGGAGGCAATGCTGGGACTTCGTCTCAAGGATAAAGGGGAAAAACTGTGCAGGACCTATTAGTCATACTTTGCCTAGGTTTTCGCAGGTCCTCTGTCTCTACATACACAGTGAATGGATTATTAGACAGCTCCAGATAATTACTTTTTGCACAGCGTGCTCAATTTATCAGCAAAATGTGGTCTTGGGAATGTAGAAAAGCCGTCTTGGTTAGTACTTGGTAACGCAGAACGTGCCATAGGTTTTCTTGTTGCTACTCACTATATGCAGCCCGTCTTAAAGAGTAACTAAACCCCAAAAACCCTTTCTTTTGCTTCTAAACTGTATAAATGTGTATTTACCAATGCAATCTTTCAGTTTCAGTTGTTGTTTTTTTACTTTTTCGTGTAAACTTGTTTAATTCTACACTTTTTGGTCTAAACACGTCTTAGTGCTGCCCTCTGAGGGTTGAACTGTGGCTACTGCATTTGGATTTTGTGATTGGTGGAGAGCGGTACATCGTTACGTCACAGGCATTGACTGTGTCACAGCAGTTATGGTCTCACAGACACGCCCCGTGGGTTTGGGGATAAAACTATCAGACATACCGGCCCCGTGGTGAGTTTGGAGTTGGATTGCATTTTTTCAGGTTACCATTATCACCACATTAGCACTTAGTTAGCATAGCTAACATACTGTTTTGAACGTTAGCCTATGGTAGCATTACCACTCAGAGACTGGACCCATCCCGTCTCCCTCTGCCTCAGCAGCGCCAGCCTCGGACAGCGCTGACTCAGCGCCATGAGCCAGCGGCTCGAATTGATACGGCTCGGGGTCGCTGGGCTCCATAAAGCCTCCCTCCATCTCTCTACCGCCGGTCACGAAGGAGGAGATCTGCTGGCATATTGCGTTTTAAGGTTGTCCCTACGTCCTGACGCTAACTGTGCGTTGCCGTTTACATAAGGATATGCCAATTCATTACAAATTCCATTCATACAGGAGCAACTCTCTCTGTTCAAGCATGTAAACGGGTTATTTTGAATGTTTCATAAACCCGAATAGTGCACAAGGAAACAAAGGTGAGAATGTCTTAAGATAGGAAGTGAACATATAGAAGGAAGACGGAGCCCAAAATAAGTAACACTATGAACCCAAAGTATAATTTAACAGAATCTAACACCATGAAATAAACTAAAATAATAAGATAAACTAAATAAGGAAATGAAATAACTAAAACTCAAAACACAAACGCCTAACATCATGACAGTAAGTAGTTGTTACCGTACATTGCAGACAATAAACTGATGAGTGTTATGGTGTAAGCATTATGTAATCCACTCAGAATGAATATATGAAATTATCGTGGAGGTCCGACACAATTGTATTGTGGGCTGCATGAAATTATGAAACATAAATTATAATTGGTTTTCAGAATAGATAAGTCATTTAAATCAGTTTTCCGAACAAAAAGAGTCTTTTGATTTGCACTTTTATAAGCACCACACACTTCTTGTTATGACTGATAATTTTGGAATTCCGACACTGTCTGGAGGCCTGTTACTGTCCAGTGGCGCAAACAGAAAACAAACAAGACCTTTCTAATGGGTTATGTCACATGTATGTGTAGAGCAGGTTTCTCTTGCATTTTCCATTGTTTTCTACCTGTTTCTCGCATTTAATATCTAACCACTGTTAATACCCATCAGCTGCTAACTCGTTACCTTATTCAGATTTCTATTTTTAGATTAACTAAAGTAGAACATACTAGTTGCATCCTTGGTAATATCATTCCTCAAGGCTGCCAGTCCTTCATTGTCACTAATTAAATTATACTTTTTTGTCTGAAATTGTTGTGTAAATATTACAATGCCATTTAAAATGTATAAAAACTATGAAAATCTCTCTCCTAACCATGCTTAGTCTGGACCTGTTTGAAAGGTTTATGTGAGCCTACAGTTTTGTGCTCAAGGGAACAGTTGGACTCCACAAATAACCTACAGAAACTAATTTACGTATCTGGTATATTAGGGCTGTTGTCGCTGATATGTAAATATTCCATTTCAATCTATTTTATTCACTTCAAAAACAATGTGACAGCTGACTAAATTGAGCACAGCACGATTAAAAAAAGATATAAGGTATATTGAGGATCTGATGAACTCAGACCTTTGGTAAACAAATAGGAATTACTAGTTGACAACAGACAATATTTACAAATTTTATATCAAATCCCCCCCTAAAAATTACAGGGTGCCTAAACTAGCCACAAAGTGCTTTTAAATCTCAGTGTAGGGTGCCGGCTTGTTGAGTCTCCAAGAAGGTGATTGAAATAAATTACTTGTTAAGTGCCTTGAGATGACGTGTTTTGAACTGGCACTATATAAATAAACTGAATTGAATAGAATTACTTCTTTTTAGACTACATTTCAGCTCACAACTCAACAATTCAACATCTTCACATTTGACTTTATATTCTATTTGCAGACTTTGCTATCTCTACTTTTTTTATATAAAACTTTAAAACTTCATATCAAATGTAAAACTTTTTTTACCCCGCTATTCCTATTAAAGGATGTTTTTGGAAGGCAGTAATTATAATAAACAGACAGATCACAGTTCTGCAAGCAAAAAAATAAACGTTAGAAACTTCTTCAAAAGGATTTGTTTATGCTAATCATCTTTTACAAGCCTCTGAATATTTATGTTGTAAAGGTACACTGTGAGATACATTTTTCTAATTTTTTTGTATTTCACAGTGTAACATATTTACCAGCTTTTTCATGATAAAACCCCCCAAAACATTTCAGATTTGGACAGTGTTCTTATACATTTTTCCTATACAGGTAGTGCTATTGTGGTCAGGTTTTAAGTATGAAATCTACACACGTGGATGGATGGATGGATGGGTGGGTGGATGGGTACAGCTGCACACAAAGAAGAATCCAAAGTCAGAAAGTAAAGATAACGTATTTGTCTTATACGTATTCAGGCCTGGAAATTACTGAAATTATTTTCCAGACTTGGTAGGAATCCGGCATGGATGTTCTTTTAATTGAAAAAACAAATTTAAACTGGTCTGATATCAAGAACTGTCAGTAGTTTAGATAAACTACTGACAGTTCTTGATTTAGATTCACCTAATGAAGTTACCTAAAAAGCAACGTGTGTACCAGACTGAGATGTATGTACATTTATTCGAGAAGCAATGTGTAAGCTGCCTGTCCACCCTCAGTAAGCTAAAGTTTGGTTTAGGATTTGGGTGGGAGCTGTTCTCCTTGAATTCGATGAATAGGTGTTTGTGCAAAGCTGTGTGGGAAGGGCCAATATAGGTTGACCTTTTTACCTCTGCAACCCCATCAGCTGATAATTGACACCATATGTCAAACAGACAGAGAACTCTATAATATGCACCTCTTATTTTAGCTCTCAGCCACTTGAGCCTATAGAAAGTAGGAACCACGGCACCCTTAAGTTGAAAATACCCACAGAGTAATTTAAAATGAGAAAACAAAAGGTAAAATTTAGGAAGTTACTTAAAAATGAAATGAAATAAGACCTGTATAACTCGCCACTAAACTTGTCATCTTGCTGTACTATTTACAGAGCTTTGTGAAAATACATTGTTTTTGGTAGGTTTCTTTCTTTCTTTATTCCTATAGTAGTTCACGCTGCGTAATCACATCTTTCTTAGTTTCTAAATTAAAGCATTTTATTGACCTTATAAGTCAAGCAACCACATTCATCAGGATGTCATATAGGGGTTACTCTTGGGAATGTTCAGGCACTTTCCTCAGAGCCACTTGGTGGCCATGGAGCATAAACGTCAGACTTGTTTCCAATATGCACTAAACCCCTTTGTCACAGATTTTGTTCATCGTTATTATGAACAGAATTTTTGGGTACATCAACTTGTGAAATTGTGATTGAAATCTGAAAAAGTTACAAAAGCTGAAAACTGGATATAAACAGGACTATAATTTGACAAAAAAGGATTTCCATGGATATCAAGTGCTTAGATTGTATGGATTTCATCCTTGCTTTTTGGGTTAGGGAGATTGCAAAGGCATACCCTGTGCATGGCCCTCTTCAGATCATCCCACATATTTTCAAACAGATTCAGGATGGATGCAGGATCATGGATACTTGACACCCCTATGGAAATTTCTTTGTCATTCTACAAAATCAGATCACTTTTAGTTGCATAATGCACATAGTGTACTGCCTGCTCACAACAACTCCTCTTAAACGTCTCATTTCACCACTTTTACATTGTAATTGATTATATGCCTATTATATGCATTGACAGCAAGCATTCCTGAATTCTCTAAATCAGGATGTGATTAACCTGGCTTCTCTCACAGCAAGGGCTGGGGGGATCTTAGGATGTTCATTATCACACCTCAGAGGCTGCTTCTGTGTTCTTCAAGGCCAGGCGAGATGAGAGGATGCTGACCTTTTCTCTCCTGCTGTGTAGTTTTGCACATTAGGAGAAATTTGTCTTATTTTTAACACTAAAAACTTTACAAGAGTAATAAACAAGGAGCTCACTCGCCGTTAGGCTTTCAGCTGTCAAATATGGACGTAAGTTTATGTAGATTGCAGTCAGAGTAAGACTGCCCCTGTACTTCACAAATGTAGAACATCCTATTCTGACATACTTTTCCAAAGGAATTTCTAAAAGTACTCAGGAGAGCGCTCACCCTCACATGTGGTTCTCTCTTCATGTAGGCGGACAGATGGTAGCCCGCAGATTTAGAGTTCAGCGGATTGTTGGAGGTGTGAATTATGTAATCTCTCCAAACTAATCACTTTCATATGTTTAAGGGGTCTGTATCTGGTAAAAAAAAAGCAAAACTGCTTTGATTTGAAAGCTTGAATTTTTCGAGCTAAAAATTTAAAATGTCATTAAGTAGTAGGGGTGCTGGGTGCGCGTGGTAATCAGGTTAACCCGTGCTAACTGTTTTCATTTAGTGGTAACTTTGAGAAATCTGGAATAAATGCCTAAATGCGTAATATCTCTTTTCCTCTTTACCTCTAAGAAAGATCAACATTAGACAGTACATACATTGTCTGCCTGGATGAAGTTTCTCCTCTACTCTGTAACACATGCTTGGGAATCTGGGAATGGAAAGGAAACTGTTCATACTTCCTCTTCCTCTGCCATGTCATTTAACTCTGGAATGATGGTATAAAGATACACTGTGGACATTTAAAATTGGTTCTCAACCCAATCTCTTCATACATTGTATGTATTCTATTTGCTGCTAAAATGTCTGAACTGAATACTCGCTAGAGAGTTTCATCCTATAATATGCAGGGAGGCGACACTATTAGCTCTTACAGAATTCTAGAAATACTGCAACCTATTCTTAGTGTGTAGTACACTTTAAGCTCTTCACATTTCTTTATCCCAAACCAACACCAGCAATATTATCACCACTTTTCTCCCATTTAAATGTGTCACATCATCTTAACAAATTTTAATATCAGATAAAGTTAACCTGAGTGAATACAAAACTCAATTTTCAGATGACGATTTCATTTATTAAGGGAACGAAATCTATCATCCTTGATTCATGTGAAAATATATTGACCTCCTTTGTTAAAGGATGAATAAACTTTAATAACTGCATGTTCTGGTTCAGTTCAATTAGCCACACCCAGGCCTTATTATTGTTTAACCTGCAGAATCAAGAAATCACCTAGTTGTGTTAATGTTAATGCATTTCACATGTGGAAAACATAAAGTAAGCTAAATTATCAAACAAGCAACACCTCATCCACTGAAGAAATCCAACTACAGATGAAAAGCAAAATATTTGACAGCTATCAAAAGTTTACAGAACAATTTCTAAGGTTTTGGGACTCAAGCTAAACACGGTTATTCAAGGAGTTCAAAAAAGAACCCAGAACAACACCCAAAGCACCACAGGGGTCACTTGTCTTAGTTAATGTATGTCTTCTCAGTTCATCTCTTAAAAAAAGGCTGGAAAAGATTTAATTTATGAAAGAGTTCCCAGGGCAAAACCACTTCTGACCAAAAGAACATAAAGAACCATCTAACGTTTCCCAAAAAATATCTTGATGATTCCAAGACTTTTGGGAAAATATTGTATGGACTGATGAGACTAAAGTAGAAGTTTTAGAAGGTGGGTGCCCTGTTACATCTGGCGTAAAACTAACAGCATTTCAAAAAAGAAAGGTCATACCAGCTGGCAAACATGACGTTAGTAGCATGATAGTGCATTGCTGCTTCAGGATAATATATCCCCTACTCAAATGTCTCCTGCCCGGTTTTCTAGCCAAAAGGCCAGAGAGAAAAAGCAAATGGAAATTAGGTGGATTAACGATGCTTGCCAATAGCTGATGGTAATATCCAGGGCATGTTGCTGTGAAATATCGTCTCTGCTACTCAGAAATTGAGGGGTTAGCATGTCATGACAGGCATACGACTCTCATACAGAAACAGTCTTCAGTCAGAAGCCTCTTCAGATTCGGTGCAAGACTGACTGCTCCCTGAGATCCTTAAACCACTGCTAAAGAAGAATAATCTGGACAACATGTTAATGCAGAATTACAGGCCAATTTCTAATCTTCCATTCGTCAGTAAAATTATTGAAAAAGCTGTTTAAGCAGTTAAATAGCTTCCTAACAATGACCAACTGTTTAGATGTTTTTCAGTCTGGTTTCCGTGCTCACTACAGCACTGAGACTGCCCTCGTCAAAGTTTTCAAATACAGACTGTGGTAGAACCACAGTGCTGGTTCTGTTGGACCTCAGTGCAGTATTTGACATTGTTGATCATGATATATTACAGGAACGACTGGAGAGTTAGGTTGGACTCTCTGGTACAGTACTTGGCTGGTTCAAGTCTTACCTAAAGAACAGGAACGTCTTTGTTTCAATATGAAACTTTTCATCAGAACGAACAGAAATCACATGTGGGGTGCCCCAGGGCTCCATCCTGGGAAGATTAACTACCATACCTATGCAGATGATACTCAGCTCTACATTACGATGTCACCAGGTGACTTTGAACCCATCCAAACCCTACTGTAAGTAAATCCATCGAGCAGATCAATGGGTGGATGTGCCCTAACTTTCTCCAGCTGAACAGAAACAAAACAGAAGTAATTACTTTTGGACCTAAAGAGGAACGATCAAGAGTCAGCACACAGCTCCAGTTCATACAGCTAGAGAATTCTGATTAGGCCCGAAATTTAGGTGCAATAATGGACTCAGACCTGAACCTCCAGGGTCACATAACGGCAATAACAAGGTCAGCCTTCTATCACCTGAATAACATTTCTAGGATTAAAGGACTGATGTCGCAACAGGACCTCGATAAACTCATCCATGCGTTTATCTTTAGTCGGATTGATTACTGCTACAGCGTTCTCACAGGTCTGCCTAAAAAGTCAATCAGCTGCAGCTGATCGGAAACGCTGCTGCTCATGTCCTCACTAGTACCAGGAAGGTAGAGCTCATCACCCCAGTTCTAAAGTCCTTACACTTGCTCAGAGAATAGACTTCAAAATACTTTTACTAGTTTATAAATCATTGAATGGCTTAGCACCAAAGTATGTTAAAAATCTACTGTTACTACACCAACCCCCCAGACCACTCAGGTCCTCTAATTCCAGTCTACTCTGCATCCCTAGAATTAGAACCAAACATGGAGAAGCAGCTTTCAGTTTCTAGGCCCCCTTAATCTGGAACAAACTTCCAGACAACTGCAAAGCTGCTGAAACACTGAGTTCTTTTAAATCACAACTAAAAACATATCTTTTTAGAGCTGCCTTTGAGTAATACTTTGATGGATCGTATGTTTTGTGTGTGCTTCTTACTTTATTGCTGTTTTTACTTTATATGCTTTGTGTGTTTTACTGCTATTTTTATTTTACCCCTTAATCATGTAAAGCACATTGAATTACATTGTTGTTGAAAGTGTGCTATACAAATAAGATTGCCTTGCCTTACCTTCCTGCCCGCAGTCTCACCATCCAAAAGGACCCTTTGAGTATACTTTGATTATATGAGTTACAGCAATATTTAATTTCCCTTTGGGTTAAATAAAGTATACTTGAAATAAGTATAATTGAATTGCTCTGAATGACTTTCCATAATTGATGGAATCATGAATTTTGCCCTACAAAAGAAAATCCTAAAGAAGAATGTCAAGCCAGCCGTTTCTGACTCTAAGGTCAAGAACAGCCTAGTTATGCAGAAGAACAATGATCCAAACCACACCAGCAAGTCCACCTCTGAATGGCTTAAAGAAAAACAAAATGAAGGTTTTGGAATGGCCCAGCAATGTCAGAATCTAATCTAAGTGAGATGTTGTGGCATGACCTTAGATGGACGTTTATGCTTAAAAGACTCACTCTTCAATTTAGAGACCATTTAATCCATCATAAATAATTTAGTACTCTGGGAGAAAGCTGGTCTACTCAGAGAGAACCCATGGATTCCCAGGTAGAGCATGCTCACTTCATACTAGACGGCCCCAGTCTAAGATTTGAACCAATGACTTGGTTGTTGTAAAGCAACATTGCTAACTACTGCTCCACCGTGCAGCCCTGTTTTCTACTGAGTAACAAAGCTAGTAAGTAGTGTGGGCATCTAATGTCTATGTTCTATCACACAGAGGGATGATGGACCCTTTAACTTTATGCTTTATGCAGTTTTCTCAAGGCTTCAATTAGTATGGAAAAAAAGAAAAGGGGGAAAAGATAAAAACATGTCACTGACTCAACAAACTAATGAAGACTTGCCTTCAGCTTCCAACAACCTGTAATCAAATAGCAGCCCAGTTGCTGACCTTACTCTTTTCAAATTGGCATGTATGCAATTACATGGAGGCTTTAGAGAATCCCACAGAACAGAAAACCTTAAACATCTTCATTGTTTTAGTATTTTACTTTTGTCTATGGGTTTCAGGAGGCAGATCATATATTTGTTTCATTTTAACGTGCTTTCAAATTTTATTGAGTGCTGAGTTTGAAACATCTTTTCCCTCACCTCTCTAGGCTTTAGCCTGGTCACATAAAAGTGTTATTTTCCTGTCTTTTAAATAACAATCAAGGGAATTATTGGAGCATCATGTGCTTTGGATAATTGCAGTATTGTTGTGCTGCTGATCATAGGGTTATGAAGTGAAAATTTTAATTAGCATTTATCCCTAGAGCGTCCATGTAGCTATGTTTATTTTAAAACTGTGAAGTATTTATGAACAGTGGTTTGTTCTGCAGGCTATGCTGTCTGTTTGATAGCTGTTTTACTTGACAGCTTACATATTGATCTCCTTCCAAATGTCCAAACTGCTGAAGACATAGAAAAGATGAAAGAACTCGGAAGCCCCTGTCTGAGTAATAAGTAAATTATAAACAGCAAATTTAAAATGAGATATTACTGTTTGTGCAATCTATAATATTCGGGACTCCTGGTAAACGTGTAAAAAGGCCCTTAAAATAAATGAAGCTGTTATTGCAGTAACATATTCTGAACATTGAAAAAAATTAGAAAACTAAAATTTTTAATCCAAGTATTTTTATAGAGTGGTAAAAAAAACAACTTTTCAATTCTAAAAAAAAAACGACTTTTTTTATAGGCTTTGAGTCTGGACTTTGACTAATCCATTCTGACACATAAATACACTTTGATCTATTTCATTCTATTGTAGCTCCTCCTTTATGTGTAGGGTCATTGCCTTGCTTTAAGTTGAACCTTCGCCCCTTCTGAAGCTTTTACAGTCTCTAACAGGTTTTCCCCTGGCATTACAGTATTATTCATCTTGCCATAAACTCTGACCAGGTTCCCTTTCTCAGCACAAGAAAACCATCTCACAGGATAATACTGGATTGTGTGTTTGGGGTGATGTGCAGTGTTCTACCACACGTAGCATTTTGCATGTAGACCAAAAACCCGTATTTTGTTCTCATCTGTCCAGTTTCTACATGGATAAAAACAGTGCTTAAAAAACTTGAATAAAGGGAAATGAATACAAATGCACACCACACTATCTATATAAATGACAAATGGACGGACGGATGGAAGTTGGCTTTGTTGCAAAGTATATCAATGAAACTGTAATCTGCTGTGTAAAAAATAAAACACCAAATCTGAGTATAGAATTTTTCCTTTTTTTCTTTTCTTGGTTTCCTTTTTGTAATTAATATTCATTTGAGATTCCCTTGTTTTTGCTTTGTTTTTTTCCAATAGATTTTAAATAAATTACCATCATGTGGCTGCCTGACTCACTTTGGAACAAATGAACTGAAAACTGCAAAGCTGATAGAAGAGGCATGATCTTGTTTAATTTTTGGTTGTTGAGATAATTTTCATTGTCTGTCTGTATTGTCATAAGACTGCCAAAAGATAACTTTTTTTGCTCAAATGGAACCAGTATGAGTCTTCTTCTTCTTTACTTCTTCTAATTGTCTCTCTTTTTAACTCAGGTAAAAAATTCAAAAACGTTTTGTAGGTCAAGTATGTTTTGTTTTGCTCAGCACAGGTCCTCCTCAAGTGCTCTCGGCTTTAATAGCACAAGATTGTGCTCACAATAAACCCTCATAAAGAGACTTTCAAGACGGTGACCTCCAGAAGCCAGCCTAAATGCCTAAAAAGCTTCAAACAAATTGTTCACCTTGAAATTTTGACAGACGTATTTACAACCACTGATACACATATACTGTTTGTGTGTCTGTTTTTTTAGATCAAACATGAGAAGACAGAGAAGGAGTGTAAGCAGCTGCTGCTCAGGAGCCTGCAGTACCTGGAGCGCTACATTTACCTCATCCTCTTCAATACATACCTGCATCTGGAGAAGAAGGACTCCTGGCAGCGCTCCTTCTCAATCTGGATGGAACAGGTAAATCAGTGTCTTACTGTGTGCTTTCATTTGTGTACATAAACATCTTTTGTACCCCAAAAATTTTTTACAACATTTTTATAGTCCATTGAATAGTATGGCACATTATTATTTAATTAAAGACTACACAGTAATATTAAGTACTTGACCTATGTATAGTTTTAACAACTAAAAATCTGAATCTATTCCCCAAAGTAAAATTCAGTGCAACAAGTTGCCATCGGAAGATATATATTTAAAAAATGCTGCATGTGTATAAACTAATCTCTGCTGTTTCTAGAAGGCCTCAAAGAATTGTTACAGACAAAAAGTAAAAAGAGCATTATTAACCAACCAAGACACCTATGATAACTCTGGAGAAACTGCAGAGATTTTGGATGTGCATTTTCAATCAATCCTTTATGGCAAATGCAAAGTGCACTTTTCAGATTTTTATTTGTAAATCATTTTTGAAAACCTCATAGTGGCATTTCACCGAATAAAACAATAATTCATGTTCAAAGCTAAGACTAATTATGAATTAATGTAATTTAAAAGTTATGGATTTCTAAAATAGCAAAGAAAGATCATCCTATTATTTATATGTATTTACAACCATTCCAACAATAGATTTTGGAGCACAACAGCTAATGAAGTCGTACACTTCTCACATTTTTAATATCTTGGGACACTATCTGTAGGATGATACACAATAAGTGGTTATTTTGGCTGACCTATGACCTGACATGGACATTCTGAAAGGACCTGGAAAAAGCAGTTCTTAATGGTAAAGGATCAAGGTCACTATCCAGTGTGTCTTTTTTTTCTTTTAATGTAATATTCTACAAAAAGAATATCAAATTGTATATAACTAATACAATTTAGAAGTGTATATATAAAATCTAATAAAATATGAAATAAAGAATAATTCATAAAATGTAAAAAAAATATATAATTATATGTGCATAAATATAATGTGTGTTTATTTAAAAAAGTACTTAGCTGTCTTTTTTTTTATCCCAGGTTTTTGCTAACAAATGTGATAGTCAGTACCAACATCACTAGATGTTTCATGCTTGGAGTGAATAGAGGGTGATTTTACAAGTAGATAAAATTACACTCAACTCAATTAAAAAGGGGCAAAACATTTCCTTGGGGTCAAAGAGTTTTTCTTATGAACCTTTTCTATTATTATTCATGGTGAGAAAGCCTGGAGAAACATGCCCAGGACTCTGGAATGTTTTTAAAAAGCCCAGCAGAAGTCTCACTCAGTTTTTTTTCTTTTCATTTTCTTCTTAAAAGATGGATTAAAAAAACAGGAATCCAAAATAGACTGGAACGACTGCTGTGAAAACAGTTGTCACAGAAATATGCACAGTCATTCATGGCTTTTTCTTCCTGTTATGAATAGCAAATATATGTGGTGCATCAGGGTGGCTGTAATTGCCCAGTTATGCCATGAAAAGAATGCAGGGTTTTGTGCAAGGAAGAGGACTATTCTGCTGGGAAAGCAATTCACTATAATAATTTCAAAAATCACCCTCAGAACATGAATCTCTTTGTGTAGCTAGTTCACCTTTCATTTTTGCACCTATTTTTACCTTCATGTGAATAAAGACACCAGTAATATACGGTTTTGAGCTGCCCTGCTGCTTTAACAAGGGAGGTTCAGTAAAAAAGAACAATCTGTTGCTGTTGACTGGGAGTAAAACACTGGAATAGTGCGCCTTGCATTCATAATAAATGATATATATATATACATTACAGACATAATATATTATGCATATACACACACACATCTATCTTATTATTTTTTTTGCTAAAATCTAATATGATACAAATGTTTAAACAACTACTGACTTGTAAAAATTCTGTCTTGTAAAAAACACCTTTAGCCATTAGAGTCGTGTTTCAGTATTGTAAACAGCCGTGGTACTGTCGTTTACAAATGTAAACAGAAACTTCTACAGCTACATGTGTGATACCTGTTTTCACCATTCACTCAAACATAATTGTTTTGTCTCTTTTAAAATGAATGAACCGTTTTGCATATTTCCACTTAAAGCATCAACTCCAATGCTTCAGCTTTCTTTGGCAAGCAGCCACTCTATTTTTTATGTACAGACAGAGTTTAAATGAAGTTTTATTTAGAGCTTGAAAAGTTCTTTGAAGCACTTACAAAAAGAACAATTTATATATTATTTATAGCCTGTACCATATATTATTTGTCGTCTGATGTCAGTTTCAGAATAAACATTTTGTAAGGAAAAAGCATTTCTAGAACAAGATCAAGATGTGTTTCACTACTTAAAAGATACCTCAGCAGAGCTTTTTTAATTGCTGTGTGCTGCTTTAAAGACTTGATGTATACTTGATACTTTTGTCATCTAGCACAGGGACGGATGCAAATGTGGAAAGCCACTACAGGGAAGTTGCATGACCACAGACTGAAACCAATAGAAAGTATTTTAAAGCCTGTTATGACTTAAATAGTATTCTGACTTTCCTGTTCAGAAGAACTGTTGCATTATTTAAATCTAATTCTTGGAATGGCTGTACACTGGGCAGAATAATTACTCTGAGAGATGTCTGTACAACCTGAACTCTGTTTTTTTATCAGTGCAGTGAGAGCAGGACGAGGTTTGAACTTACTGCACTTACATCGATAACTTCTGAATTTACCTTTTCTTGTACCCTCTACTTTGGGCTACTTAAACATTCATTCAGCATGTGGTTGGCAGTGAAAAAGTAAGAAAGCAATCTGAAATTATGGTTAAAATTGATCTTTTCTTATTATGTTATTTCATAAACATCCTAATTAGACCGTGAACATAAACCTCCCCTTGACATTTAAGAAGCCATACTTTCTTTATAACTTAGGATATGACCCAGTGTTGGTTTTGTAGATGAGTTTATTACTCATTTTATTTTATTTTATTTTACCAGTACTGAGTGAAAATTGGTTGGTCCATATCGGACTTGCTTTTTTGGCTTTGGTTAGATTTTCCCTGTTCACTCTTTCAACAAAAATTAATCCAAGAAATATAAGAAATTCTATTTTCTTTTTCATAGGTCCAATTGTTAGCACACAGGAAAGGGAGAAATCATTAGTTACATTAAATTAATCGCACTGATAACTTATGTGATTGATTTGATTTTTGATAGTGATTCAGCCTGGTGGAGTATTGAAAATAGACATAAAACTTGTATAAAGTATATGTTATTTGCTATGGCGAAAACTGTATGATACCACATGTCTTCTGATCATGCAAGCATTTATTCAAAATATATATATTTTTTAAATATTAAATATTTACACTCTCACTTAATAAGCCACCTGTTTAATAACTACTTGTAAAAAAACAAATATTCTCTATGTTCCTATGCTTTCCAATATGTTATTGTATAAAGTTTCTCATTCAAACAGCACAAATTTCTTCGAAGCAGGATTCCTACAGACATTTGGACTGACATGCAGCTTTGTTTTTGATTGTCATTCGTCTAAAGAACACTGTCCTAACAAACAGCATCTGTATTCTGATGCCTTCAGTGGCCCAGTTGCTGCAGAGTCTGGCAGCTACCCAATTATTCTGACCCAGCCAACCCTGCGGCGCAATCACTAGCCTATCATCAGTGACCGTGGCTGGATCGGTAATGACAAGTGGCCAACGCTGAGGGCAGCGGTCGCAGGTCATCTCCACCACTGGTCATGCTTTTCAGAGCCGCGGTTACACAACCTCTCAGGTCTGAACTGGCACAGTCTGTCCTTCGCTCTACATTGGCTGTGTTGTATGTGTGGGATCTAATTTGATTTCTGTAGCCACTAAAAGCAGGAGTGCAGTGTTCCCAGTCACGGGGTGTGACATTAGGCCTGTGTTGTTTTTGCCTATTTTCCTTCTGTTTTGTTCTAAATATAGGTCATTGAGAGCTAGGTTTTAAAACCTGAAACGCAGCTGAATTATTACCACCAGTCAAATTAAAAACTTAACTTTGCCATTCTGTTTCTAGCAGTAACAACAATCAAAGGTGCACATGTCTTTGCATATATATGCATATGCATATATTGGGTGAGTTCAGGCATATTGGGACATCAGGTAATGTGGAACAGAGTAAGCAGGAAAGGCATTTTACCCTTGCTTTTTGATACAGTCACACCCTGGCAAAGAGCCATTTTGCTTATATCATCAATGTCTACTAGTAGAAGTAGGGCAGTGCTGGAACATCAACAAGGAGCATAAACAAACACATTTTTGTAGACTAAAGTTTAACTCAATAAATACAGTGTATCCCCTGAGAAGACGAGGAGTCCCTTGTATTTATTGAGTTAAAGCCTAATGTTAGATTTAACAACAACCTCCATAGGTGTATATAAAAAAAAAAGATTTCATAGACATAATCGGCACCCACCGGCTCATTGTGTGTACATGTAAAAATGACTGTACTCAGTGTCATCGGTGCTTAAAGTGGGATCAGAGGAAAAACGCCAGAAGAGGTATAGATATTAAAATCCATGTTTGCTAATCCAGAATGTTGGCTTTGGCACAATAGCAGGACTTGTGTATAGTGCATACCTCAGATGCCTGCAAGAGGGGTGACCTATCATTCACTCCAGCTGTTTTGATGTGTGCCACAGAGGCTTCACTGTCCCTCTACACCGACCTGATATGTTCCGCCTTTGAGCTTGCTGAGTGTGGGAAAGACCGGTGCCTCTCGGCCTTCCCTCCCATCAATCCACCACCACATGTCCATCGTAATGAGTATTGGGGTTAGTGATTGTTGCATTGCAGTATGAACGACATCTTTCCAACAGCTTTGCTTACAGTTGGAGCCAAAAAGATTCTTACCACTCAGCAATGACTTCACAACCATTTTGCAAGCACAAAAGCATTAAAGGGTGCAGTTATTTATCACCAAGATCAGTCAGTCTCTGTTGTGTGTTTTGATTTTATTTCACACTGAACAGGCAAGATCATATGCTTTGATTTATTTTTTTGTTCATGTTTCATGTACAATGGCCATTATAGTTTTTATTTTCACTAAAGCATCCACAACAGTTTCTGTGTAAACTTTTATGGTATGCATCATATTTATACATAAAAAAAGGAACAGAACTCTGAAAAAATATAAAAAAACAAAAACTGCAGAGAAATGAAGCCTAACTCAGCGGTATGGAGTCATATTTTCTGGACATCATCATCTCATCCTTAGGCTCAACTATGTAGTATGTAAAATATATACACTACCGTTCAAAAGTTTGGGGTCACATTGAAATGTCCTTATTTATGAAGGAAAAGCTCTGCACTTTTCAATGAAGATAACTTTAAACTAGTCTTAACTTTAAAGAAATACACTCTATACATTGCTAATGTGGTAAATGACTATTCTTGGTGCAATATCTACATAGGTGTATAGAGGCCCATTTCCAGCAACTATCACTCCAGTGTTCTAATGGTACAATGTGTTTGCTCATTGGCTCAGAAGGCTAATTGATGATTAGAAAACCCTTGTGCAATCATGTTCACACATCTGAAAACAGTTTAGCTCGGTACAGAAGCTACAAAACTGACCTTCCTTTGAGCAGATTGAGTTTCTGGAGCATCACATTTGTGGGGTCAATTAAACGCTCAAAATGGCCAGAAAAAGAGAACTTTCATCTGAAACTCGACAGTCTATTCTTGTTCTTAGAAATGAAGGCTATTCCATGCGAGAAATTGCTAAGAAATTGAAGATTTCCTACAACGGTGTGTACTACTCCCTTCAGAGGACAGCACAAACAGGCTCTAACCAGAGTAGAAAAAGAAGTGGGAGGCCGCGTTGCACAACTGAGCAAGAAGATAAGTACATTAGAGTCTCTAGTTTGAGAAACAGATGCCTCACAGGTCCCCAACTGGCATCTTCATTAAATAGTACCCGCAAAACACCAGTGTCAACATCTACAGTGAAGAGGCGGCTGCGGGATTCTGGGCTTCAGGGCAGAGTGGCAAAGAAAAAGCCATATCTGAGACTGGCCAATAAAAGAAAAAGATTAAGATGGGCAAAAGAACACAGACATTGGACAGAGGAAGACTGGAAAAAAGTGTTGTGGACGGATGAATCCAAGTTTGAGGTGTTTGGATCACAAAGAAGAACGTTTGTGAGACGCAGAACAACTGAAAAGATGCTGGAAGAATGCCTGACGCCATCTGTTAAGCATAGTGGAGGTAATGTTATGGTCTGGGGTTGCTTTGGTGCTGGTAAGGTGGGAGATTTGTACAGTGTAAAAGGGATTCTGAATAAGGAAGGCGATCACTCCATTTTGCAACGCCATGCCATACCCAGTGGACAGCGCTTGATTGGAGCCAATTTCATCCTACAACAGGACAATGACCCAAAACACACCTCCAAATTGTGCAAGAACTATTTAGAGAAGAAGCAGGCAGCTGGTATTCTATCGGTAATGGAGTGGCCAGCGCAGTCACCAGATTTGAACCCCATTGAGCTGTTGTGGGAGCAGCTTGACCGTATGGTACGCAAGAAGTGCCCATCCAACCAATCCAAATTGTGGGAGCTGCTTCTAGAAGCGTGGGGTGCAATTTCTCCAGATTACCTCAACAAATTAACAGCTAGAATGCCAAAGGTCTGCAATGCTGTAATTGCTGCAAATGGAGGATTCTTTGACGAAAGCAAAGTTTGATGTAAAAACAATCTTATTTCAAATACAAATCATTATTTCTAACCTTGTCAATGTCTTGACTCTATTTTCTATTCATTTCACAACGTATGGTGGTGAATAAGTGTGACTTTTCATGGAAAACACAAAATTGTTTGGGTGACCCCAAACCTTTGGACGGTAGTGTATATATTTTGTTATAATACCACCACAAACTGCAGTGTATGCTATTTTAATTTTGTCCAATCAACCGACACAAACTACTGTGAAGTGGAAGGAAAAATGGTTTTTAAAATGTTGTCAAATAAAAATCAGTCAAGAATAAAAAAATTACTTATACGCTAAATACACTTCTTAATAGGACTTAGTTCTGGACTTTGACTGGACCATTCTTATATATAAATAGGCTTTAATCTAAATAGTTCTGGCGCTGGTATATGCTTAGGAACAATGTCCTGCTGGAAAGTGAAGTTCCATCCCAGACATGCCTTTTGCAGCTTCATACCAGTTTTCTTCCTGAATTGTTCCATAGTTAGCTTCATCCATTTTCCCATCAATTCTTTTCCAGCTTTCCTGTCCCTGCTAAAGAAAAGCATCCTTAAAGCATGATGCTGCCACCATGTTTTACTGTTGAGGGGTGATGTGTAGTGTTCAATTTCTGCAACACATGGTATTTTGCAAATTTAATTTTTGTCTCATTTGATCAGAGCAACTCCTTTCTGTGTCCCCTTAAACTTGAGGTAATCCCAATAAAATACAGTAATGCTTGCATGATGCAACATGTCAAAATGTGAAAAAGCTGAATACCTTTGGAAGTTGCTGTTGTATTATAAGTCATTGCTTTCCATTATGTGGCAAAAGTGATAGTTTCATTCTGGCCTTATTTGTTTAGTTGGCATCAAAATTAGTTTTGCTGTAGAATGTCAGATTAAACTGACAAGAGCAGCTATTTTCCTTGAGGGAGTAAACCTTTTGCGGCTGTTTATCCGGCACAGAGGATGTAAGAAAATATATAAATATGCTTTTTCAAACTGGGCATTCTTCTTAACAATCCTTCAGAAGAGTCAAAATGGCGATGTCAACACACTCAACGCTGATTCTCAAGAGATGCATGTAATCACCGCTCACCAGAGCCCCTCCAACATCCTCCTTTTTCCCCCCTCTTTCTCACGAATCATTCTCCCTGTCTCTGATTTTTCACACATCCATTATTTAGACAGCTGAATGTGGAGTGGATGAGTCAGGTTGCGCTGGTGAGCAACTAAACTTCACATCGTCTCCAAGGAGTCACATCCACTGAAAAATTGTTCAGCTGCACCAAGTCATCAAAAAGAGGCAGACATGTCAGCGTTCCGGGAACACATCACATACAAGCACAAAAGTCATGACAAGGAATGCCACTGAATGGATGACTTATAGAAAAAGAACTAGAAGATCATTAATTTTTACAGTTCATCTCATGAAGTTTTTTAGCTTGTCTAAAACTAAGAAGTTATCCTTCACATAATCATTGTGTAAACTGACTCCATTGTCTGCAAGTAGATAATTCAAACTCCACTTTGTGGTTTCTCTATTTATTTCTGCACAAAGTTGGCAAGGTAGGCTGTAATCATTGTTAGTGAAAGGAATATCTTGATACCTTAATTCCTCTCCGTTGTTCCAGTTGGCCTCCTTAGCATTTAACATGCTAGGGAGGCCAACCCCACAAGTCTGTTCCAGTGTATGGACATAGAGCTCCTATTTCTTAATTCTTAGCTAGTCCTCGGTGGATTTACTGGTATGTTTTGGGGTATTGTTATGGTGCAGGGTCTAGTTTTGTTTGTTTTTACATGTATTTTCCTTAAGCACCCTCTGATATACGGTTGAATTAGTGGGGATTTCTATGATTGTGAGCTGGCCAGGTCCTGCTGCAGCAAAGCATCTCCAAACCATAACACTTCCAGCTCTGTGATTCACAGTTGATATGAGGTTCTTTTCCTGGAATGCTTTCCTTGGTCATGCTCGCTGTTCTAGTGTGCAAGTCATTAGGCTTTAGACATATCTGTCCGAACAACGTTATTCCAGAAGTCCAAACTTAAGTCTGATGTACAGATTTCTCTCGCTGAGCAAATATTTTTTTCCTGTCACACCCAATGAGAGTTAAACATTAGCTGTTTCTTTCTGATTGTACAGGAACACACTTTCATATCAACTGTAGGCTGTTGTAGGTCCCATCCTGACATTTTGTGTTTTTTGGAGACTTCATTTAGCATCTTTCAGCCTGCTGGTTGGTTGGTTGGTTGGTTGGTTCTAATGTACTGTATTGCAATATAAAGCAATTATTTTTATTTATTTATTTCATTTATTCTTTTTTTTTCATGGTAATGCAAAATAAAAGTTGTACAACAATCCAGCAAACACAACAATAACACATTCCATGAGAAAAAGAACTGGAGTAGGATGAAGAAAAAAAAATCTTATAAGCTCCTACCCCATTCTTGGAACAAAACATATTTTAAATTAGATGGCCTCACCAATCCCTAAAAATAACAATAGCCCAAACCAGATTTAGCATTATCATTGTAAATTTAACAATTTTCACATTCATCTTTGTACAAGTTAAGAATGTTCTGTTTATACTTTACATTTTTATTATACTGTGTTTTCTTAGATTTTTATTGTTTATATTAAATTTTTCAGTATTGTAAAACCTCCGCATAAATATTTAAATACCCAAATATGTAAAAAAAAAAAATTTATAAAAAAAATGCACAAGCTGTTAGAGGGTGTCCTAATTTTTTCACGACTGTAACAAGAGAGACCATTGTTTTTTCATTCAGTGCTCCCTTTATTTGTGCTGTTGTTTCAAAGGATTCAGTATCCAAAATGGTATCCTAAAAGAGCAACAAAAGACAACAACTAACTCTACGTCCTTTGTAGCAAAATATGAAGTCAAGACGAATGACTAAAAACTTGAAGCACTGTGTTTTCCTTGCCTGTTCAAAATTTGCAGGCTCAGAGAAAGACAGAGAGGTTAAATTGGCAGTTTGGGCCACATTACCTACTGAATGTCTTCATTCAATTTTGTTCTGGCTCCATACTGAGGCTACATAAAATGCAAAGTAGAACTTGCAACAATATCTTACTTGCTCCTGCATGTACACTGAATCTTCTGCAGCAGGGTAAACTTGCCAAGCTGAAGGTCTTTTAATGAACCGTTCAACCTTTAAAGTTTTTTCAGGCAAAGTCTGGGGCCGCTGGTTTCTGTACCAATTTGTTTGGCGTTATGTTACCAGATGTTTATGGTTGTCTGTGGTGTTTCCCATTAATCGCAAGGTGTTTGACTTCCACAGCAAACCATGACTCAGCATGACTAGCGGACTTACACGAACAGGGAATTCTCTAGAGTGCTGTTTCCCCATCGTAATCATCAAAACTCACTTTTTTCATTTAGTATAGCTAAAATCCAAAACTTCCAAGCTGCAAACTCAAAAGGGGAACATCTGTAAACATAGATTTGCTACAGATTCTTAATTAGAATTTGGTCTGGACTTTGACTGGGCCATTTTAACATATGAACTGACTGTTTGAGATAATTTTCCTTTTGAAAGGTAAACCTCTGCCCATGCCTTTGTAGCTTCTATCAATCTCTTCCAGGATTGTCTTGTTTTTAGCTGTGTTGATCTTCCCATCAATTCTGATTAGCTTCCCAGCATGATGCTGCCACCACCATGTTTGCGTTTTCAGGGTGATGTTCAGTGCTATTTTTTTTCCACACATCTTGCAGGTAGGCCAGATGGTTAAAACCTTCAGCCCATCTAAGCAGAGCACCTTCTTCTACATGTCTGCTGTGCCACCTAGATGGCTTGTAGAAACCTGCAAGCAGGACTATATATGGCTTTTTTCTTGCCACTTCTGTAAAGCCCAGCCTTCTTAACAGATTCTCTCACCTGAGCTGTGGATCTCTGCAGCTGCTCCACAGTTACAGTGAGTTCTCAGAGTTGCTGCTCTGATTAAGGTTGTCCTTACCTGGCCTCTTGGTTCAGGTCTTAGCAGTTGTGTCATACTCTTTGCATTTCTGGATGATGAACTTAACCGAACTTCGAGAGGTGTTCAAACCCCTGGATATTTTGTTACAACATCTGCTTTAAACATCATCATGAAGTCATGTGTGTTACTTGGTCCTCATGATGCTGTTTGTTCATTAATGTTCTCTAACAAACCTCTAAGACCTTCAGCAAACAACTGTACATAAACTGAGGTTAAATTACACACAACTGGACTCTACTATTAAGGTGACTTCTAAAGGCAGTTGGTTGAACTGGATTTTATTTAGGGGAATCTAGAGTAAAGGGGCTTTGATTCAAAGACTACTAATAAATCACATTAAATGTTTGGCTGTAAGTTACAATGTGTAACATGTAAAAAAGTTCAGGGTGTGTGTATAGTTTTACTAGATACTAAAGATTTTGTTGTACTAGCCCTTTATTCTTCTTTTGATCTCTAATCATTTGCTTTGTTACAAACTGCCAGCTTTGCGTCTTTCTCTCACTAAACACCTCAGCAGCAACTACAGACGTGCTGGTCATGATGCATATATAACTGACCAGAACAAGAATTAGATTTCTTACCTGCTTTCCTCTACCGGTGCTCCCTATAGTTTACATTAACTGAATTGCTGATTTTTTCCTGCCTCATCCTGTCACTTCTGACAACAGTTGGCTATTGTTTCAGTGTAGCAGCTGCACTTGTAAGAAAACAACGGATAAAACGGTTTGGCTCTACTGTTTTTTCACTTTTCATTACATTTTTTTTTGTTTTTCTGTGGTAGGTGGCTGCCAGAGCTGGAGTTTATGACATCCTCAACCAGCTGGGTTTCTCAGAGTTCGAAGACCCACGGGAGACGCCGCTGGCCAGGCTGCGTTGCCGCTGGCAGCAGCAGAATATTCAGTCACTTCCTTTCCGAGGGGAATTCATCTGAAGGAGGATCCTTGTGAATGCACGACTTTCACAATGAGAGACACTTAAAGTAACCTTGTTATGCCTTCACAATTAACCCCTGTCATGAATGACATTTGGTCATGTTTTGGTTGTTTTATTGTTGATCATCCTAACAGCTTGTTTTAGTCTTTACCTTTAATTGATCTTCTTCTTTGGGTGCCTTCTTTAAATCAATAATGAACTAATATTGCTTTTTTAATCACAGTTTTTTTTATGTCAGATCCTTTGAGTTTCTTTTTGGGAAAAAAAGATATAAGCTGTTTTGAAGTAGAGAAACAAATTCCGCTGTGAGCTAATAATTATGGCTGTATGTCGCAACTGTTTGCTATTGTGTGACCTGATATTTTTCTCAAACATTATCCTTTTCAAAGTTTTTTTTTTAAGACTCAGTGTACATATGACGGCGGTTATTTAAGTTGTAATGCCTCCATGAGCATATCTAAGAGTAAATGGTTTTTAACAGTGTTTCACATTATTATTTTTTCACTTTTACTATAACCACCATGCTGTGTCCCTCTGTTGTACCTGTGGGTGCGGGGTGGGGGGTTTGCCGTTGGATTATAAGTGTCCCGATGCAGGTACTGACATGTCAAGAATTTCTATGTTAGATTGACTTTGAAGGTGTTTATGTCTTTCAAACATTAGAGGGGTGTTGTTGAAGTTTTTACAGCAGTCTTTTTAAATTAAATTCCCTTAGGCCTTCCTTTTTGTAACTCTGTAAATATAACAGCTTAGCATTGTTCGTAGCAGAATAAGAAAATGTATGGCCTTATCTGATTCAGCTATTTTGATTGCCTGGTTTTCATAAGCCTTGTCAGTTGTACCGCCTGAGCTTCATGGGTAGTGCCTCCAACATGCGACTGTTAATTTTGGAAATAGACCTAAATATTTGAATATGAGTACTTAGATCAGTCTTACTCAGTTTTTGACTGAATGCAAGAAACCAAATAATTTATCATAAGTGTCATCTACACGGCTGACTGACGCCAAATCGACATCGTGTTTGAAGCTGCTGTCATAGCCTCAAACTGCTTGTTTAAAGTAGAAAAGAGCTGCTTCGAAGAGCAGAAAATGTACAGATTCTCTTTTCATCTGGTTGCCCCGCCTTCGCATCACCACTCTGTCTGCAGGAATTATACTATACATTTAATTATTGGATTTATGGCTGGAAATAACCTTGCCTGGAAATATTTGGGTAATTTGGAGTAATTCGTTTTAGTAACATCAGTGGAAAGAAACCACTAGTGAAGTAGCAATCAGAACTTTGTTGACGATTTCTGACTTCAAAATGCCAAAGTTACAGAACAGCTTTTAATTTCTATTTTTTAAATTTTTTCAAGCATCCATCAATCCATTGTCTTCTGCTTATCCAAGAGGGACATCCAGGCATTCCTTTTGCCCAGTGACAATAGTCTGGTGGATCCCAAGGTGTTCTTAGGCCAGAAGGGATATTTAACCCCTTCCAGCAGATTCTGGGTCTGCCCTGGGGTTTAAAATTGACTCCTTTCGATACAGAGGATTAGCAACTTTACTAGGAGCTCTCCTCGAATAACTAAGCATCTCACTTTCCCTCAAAGGCCAAATGTTATCATGAAGCTTATTTTAGCTGCTGTTATCCAGGATCTCCTAGTTTTGGTCATAATCATAGGTCAGGGTTTAAACAGAGTAAGCAACAAACTGAGAGTTTCGCATTTTGGCCCCAGTGAGTGTACATATAAGCATTACTTGTGGGCAAGACGGCAAAATACTTGAATACCTCCAATTGAGGCCGTCACCAACCTCTTATCTTTTTACATTTGAAAACCACTGCATGGACTTTAAAGAGTCAACTCCTATCTCGCCTGGTTAATAGTTTGCTGCAAACTGCTCCAGTGCACACACTTGAGGTCATGGCCTGAAGAGTCCAAGAAAACCACACGATCTGCAAAACCTAAAGATGCCACCTCAGGTTCCCAAACTAGACTCCCTAATCTACATGACTATGTCTTAAGATCCTGTCCATAGACACTGGCTGGGATCATCGGAGTCCAACCAGCTATAAGAATAAGCTCCACTTTAAATCGAGAATGTGAACCCACCACTTGATTTAGCTGTATGAGGACTGGATAGCCCTGAAAAGAAACCCAGGTACTCCATACTGCCACAGTACCCTAATCAAAATTCTTTGATATGATGATCAGCCGTTTACAGATCCATAAAACACATGTCAACAATTTCATCATGATGGAACAGTTGCTATAAAACAGTTTTACTATTATTTTAATGCAAAGATGAGGTTTACATGTTTTAGCATTATGCAAGATTTAATCGTACTAAATTAACGATTACCGCCCTTAGTACAACTGCCATTACAATAACAGCTGTCTTTATGTAGATCCTAACCTTGACGGAGATTTCCAAAATTGCCAAATCCATAACAGACAGTGAAAGTCCAAAAGGACAAAGCAGAGCAAATTTGCTGGACTTCATTCAGCCTTCTTGTTATCTGCTTTTAGTCTTGCACTCTCTTGCTCTCTCACAACCTGAATAAACCTCAGACGGGTCTCAACAGGTCTTGAGTTAGCTTGGAGTTGTCCTCCCCCAGTCACAGTATCCGAAGAGGGGTGCTGCCAGTCCAAGGTGGGAACACTTAGATGTAGTACGATTACTGATTGGGGCTGAAGATCAGCTAATTTTGGTCGCCAACTGATTTCTCTGTGCATCTTGTTCGTAGCTGTTGAAGAGTATGTTTCCAGTTTCCAAGCACTTTTATAATTTAGTATTTTTTTTTTTTTAAGCTAAAATGTAGTGCGCTTTAACTAAGAACCCTACCTTAAAACCAGAACCATAAGCCAATAAAGGGATCAAAAATATAATAAATAATAAAGAAGCCGTATGTTTCTCTGGGAATGTTTTACATAAGCAGCATCATTGTAAGTATCAGGTGGAAATTCATGGTTAAACATTCTTGTGTAACTTCATAACACAAGCATGTGTAAGTGTAAGCTTTGATAACACCTTGACTTTGCCAATGTCATTTATATTTAATAGGTTTTTTTATAATCTTAATGTAGAGGTTATGTGTTCCCCTTTGTTTATTGTATGTTCATTTTTTTATTTTGAGACTAAAATAAAAATACAATTTAAACTGCATGTTTGTTTTTGGTATATTAACATTAAATTTAAAATGTGATATGCAGTAAAGATTCAGTGTGCTGCAGTTTCAAGTGTCCCGATTCTATTAAAGCAAAAAAAAAAAGATTTGCCTCTTCTTATCTCGGCTTTCTTTCCCTTTTCCTCCTTATCTCGGCATCATCCTTTTGCACCCCATACGCACCACTAAAGACAAGCTCTCGTATATCAATGCAGCTTTTGCTGGTGCCAACCTCGCAGAGCGGAGCAGGTTATGAGGATTGAATGGCATACATTTACAAAAAAAACCAAAACAGATGATTCTTTGTTGGGCTGGGATCTTAACATATTCCATACACAGTAATAAAGAGCTTAGTCAGATCAAAGAACTAATCTGATTAGCCGTTTGATGTGGACAGGTAAGGTCTTAATTAAAAAAAAAGAAGACAACTATGGTCACTTTCAAGAACTCAGGGCTGTGTGAGGATTAAAAGCCTCCTGCAGCCGGCACATCAGTGAAGCTCACTTGGCTTTGTGGGCCGAGTTTGAAAGACTAATATCTCAGATCACTTTCCTCCTTTTAGGAGCATAGCAGGCTTATCTTCAAGAGTATGGAAGATGTTAGGCTTTCTGTCAGGCTGCAGCCTATCCTCTCTGGTTTGTTCTAAATGTAAACCTAGTTGCCTCAAATGTAAATCCTACTATAGAGTAGGGCTGGACGATATAGAGATGTAGAAAAAACATACCGATAAAGGGAATAGTCATATTGATTTAGGGATATAAGAAAATATCGATATGCCGATACATCACAATATTTTATGTCACGATATTGTGTAAATACTAAGAAGCAATGTGTAAATTTTGATTTTAATTTTTGTAGAATTTGAATGAAACCATTAATGATGACAGTACTTTTTGTAGTAAAATCTAAAGTATGACCAGTGGATAAACTAGATCTAGTAACAACAATGGATGTGTTATGAATGAAACACTTTGTAGTGTTTAGAATGCTGTGACAGTTTTTCTACAGTTAAAATAAGTTTTAAAAATTACAATATATATAGTCTCATACTCATCGCGTATTGTCCCCCCTGTATTGTGATACATGTATCACCAGATACTTGGCAATACACACTGATCCATATTGATAACTATTGATAACTATCAAAAAATTTAGAAAATGTATTGTGCATCCCTGGTCATTTTATGCTATTCTTTAATGAACTAATTTTAATTAAGAATCAAATTCAGCTCTTTATTCAAACACCTTTAAAAAAAAAGATTTGGTAAGAAAAAACCCAGATTAAGTTAAGAGACCTGAATGACATCAGTAAATACGAAGAAAAGTAATGTTATTAACCATCATATTGTAGATTTTTTTATTATGTTTGTAATTTAAATTGGAGACTGTCGATTTGACAATTGTTAGTTTTATTACACCCCATAAATTTTTTTGTTTGTTTTTTAAATGGAACGTGGCAAAAAGAAAGCCATAACAAGTCCAGTTGTTAAGCGGCATAGGGGAAACAACAGACCATAAAAATCTAAAAACATCATCCCAGAGGTAAAATGTGGTTGCAGCATCATGCTGTGGGGATGGGTTTTTTTTCTTTTAGCAGCTACAGGGAAATGGAGTTAGGTAGAAGGTGGAGTCTGGGTTCAGGTTCAGCTTCTATTGAGACAGCAGACATACAGCTGAAATTCAAAATATTAGAATATTGTACAAAAGTTCTTTTATTTCAGTAATTCAACTTAAAAGGTGAAGCTAATATATGATATAGACTCATTACATGCCAAGCAAGATATTAACCCTTTATTTGTTATAATTTTGATGATTATGGCTTACAGCTTATGAAAACCCCAAATTCAAAATCTCAGAAAGTTAGAATTTTATGAAAAGGTTCAATATTTTAGGCTCAAAGTGTCACAATCTTATCAGTTAATTAGTCCAAAACACCTACAAAGGGTTCTTGAGCCATTAAATGGTCTCTCAGTATAGTTCACAATCATTGGGAAGACTGCTGACCTGACAGTTGAGCAGAAAACCATAAGTGACACCCTCCATAAGGAGGGAAAGCCTCAAAGGGTAATTGCAAAAGAAGTTGGATGTTCCCCAAGTGCTGTATCAAAGCACTAGAAGGTTATTTGATTTGGAAGGGGACGGTGTGGAAGAAAGGGGTTCACAAGCAGTAGGGATGACTGCAGCCTGCAGCGGATTGTCAGGAAAAGGCCATTCAAAAGTGTTGGGGACCTTCACAAGGAGTGGACTGAGGCTGGAGTTAGTGCATCAAGAGCCACCACAAAAAAAATAAAAAAACGGATCCTGGACATGGACTTCAAATGTTGTATTCTTCTTGTCAAGCCGCTCCTGAGCAACAAACAATGTCAGAAGTGTCTTACCTGGACTAAAGAATAAAATAACTGCGAATTATGCATCTAATTTGGAAACCAAGGTCCCAAAGCACACAATACAAGATGCTTGAAGTTCAGTGTGAAGTTTCCACAGTCTGTGTTGATTTGGGAAGCCATGTCATCTGCTGGTGTCGGTCCACTGTGCTTTATTAAATCCAGAGTCAACTCAGCCATCTACCAGGACATTTTGAAGCACTTCATGCTTCCTTCCACAGAAGAGCTTCATGGAGATGCTGACTTCCTTTTCCAGCAGGGCTTGGCACCTTCCCACACTGCCAAAAGTACCAAAACCTGGTTCAGTGACCATTGGATTACTGTGCTTGATTGGTCAGCAAACTTGCCTGACATGAACCCCATAGAGAATCTATGGGTCATTGCCAAGAGGAAGATGAGATACATGAGACCTAACAATGCAGAAGAGATAAAGGCCGCTATTGAAGCATCTTGGTCTTCCATAACACCTCAGCAGCGCCACAGGCTGATAGCATCTATGCCATGCTGCATTGAGGCAGTAATTGATACAAAAGGGACCCATACCATGTGCTGAGTACACATGATTATGCTTCTAAGAGGTCAGACATTTCTCTATTTAAAATCCTTGTTTTTTTGATTTCAAGTAATATTTCAATTTTCTGAGATTTGGAATTTTGTGTTTTCATACGCTGTAAGCCATAATCATCAAAAGTATGGCAAATTAAGGCTTGAAATATCTCGTTTTGCATGTAATGAGTCTATATTATATATTAGTTTCACCTTTTAAGTTGAGTTATTGAAATAAACAAACTTTTGCACAATATTCAAATTTTTCGAGTTTCCCCTGTAAACACACAGGTAGGGTTGCAGGTTTACATCAAAGTACTTCTTATGTGTTATGATGGCCCAGTCAAAGTCCAGACCTAAATCCTTTTTTAAACCTAAAGTAAGACTTTAAAGTTGCTTTTGCCAGACCCTCTCCATCCAATCCAACTGAGCTTCAGGTATTTTTTTGAGAAGAATTGGCAATTACTTCAGTCTCTAGATGGGCAAATACATACCACGAAAGACTTGAAGCTTTAACTGCAGTGAATGGTAGTTCTCCAGAGTTTTGAGTCAGGGGGACATGAATACAAATGAACGGTTTTGTAAAACTGAAATGTTTTTCTTTTCACTTACAATTAAGCACTACTCCGTGTTGACCTAGCACATAAAATATAAATAAAATGGCTTAAGGTTGGTGGTCACAATTTGACATTTGAAAAAGTTTAAGGGGTATGAAACATGATGGAAGCCAATGTATAAATATAATACACTGGAGCCTTTTTGCAAAGAGCTATGCCTGTTCCTGTTTTCTCTTTACTAACAGAGACAAATCGGTTGAAACAACATGCGGATATGAAGAGGACCTATTTAGTTGCAGCAGCGGCCAACTTGACTCCGGGTCAAGATAAGCCCAGGACATGAGGACTGTGCTTGGATGATATAGCGGCCCCCTAACTTTGAAATCCTTTCCAAACTCATTGAGATACTCCCCAAAGTGAAATTCAAGCTAGTGGTTCTGAAGGATCCAGAGATTACGGCGGACAAAGAGTGCCATTGAAGAGCCAAGCGGCAAAGAGGGGATGTAATGAACTTCATGTGGAAAGCTTCCCGCCGCAGATGAGAGAGCTGGTCTGGATAGGAGTCATGGCGCTGGTGTGAGGGTGCACGGGTGCACCGCCATCCGCTTTGATTGTTCTTGTGTGTACGAAGACTGAATGACAAACACCTTGGAGACTCCAGTGTGCTTTGAGCTCTCAAAAGGATTTGATCAGTAATAAGACCATGAAGGGATGCGTTTAATTTTGCACGTCCAATCCTTTACCCCGGGCAATAATGCACAGTTCCTGATAGACGATGCATTACACACCTCACTGAGCAGGGTAATGAAAAGGCTTGATAAAAAAAAATAAAGAAATTGACAAATAACTTTCAAAAACTCATTTCCTGCCTCATTCAGTCTTTTGGAAGCCATCCAGATTTCGCCATTCATAGGAACTAAGCTGGACTGCACTGCAGACATAAAATGTGTTTAAAAAGAGACACTGATTACATAGTTTATAGTATTTTCACACAAAGGGTGGTTAAAGCAGTTTGGATAATCCAGACATCCATTGTCTGTAGTCATGTGCAGTCATAAATTAAAATATTATTGAAAAGTTCATTTATTTCAGTATCAACTCACTTAGTGAGTAATCTATGGGGTCAAGAACAGGATCAGTTCAACGTGAATAAAATTAAAAAAAGATTGTAAACTAGGAAAAAAGATGCTGTGAATTTGAAAAAAAATAATAATTTGAAAATTTTAGACTCATAAAATGGACATTGCAAATAAAAAAAAGAATATTGTAAATACAAAAAATCATTGAAAACTTGAATCAAAAAACCTATGCGAAGCTGTATTCATGTAATCCTCTTTCCTTTATTTATTGGTTAAAACTGTTGTTTTGTATTTTCAAATTGTTTGACAGTTTTTACATTTCTCTTCCCCTTCGCTTTTAGTCCTCAGTTTACAGTTTCAATTCAGACTTTTTGTTTTTGGAGTTCAAACTAATTTTAAATAGGGGCCTAGAACATGATTGGCATCAGGAGACAGAACTTTGGTGCTGCTGGTGTCAACAATAGTATCATTCTGCCTCTGATGTGGCATACCAACTGTTGGGATGGTGGATGGTCAGTCATCTGCGTAGGTTTAGTTTTGTGTTCATGTATCGTTTATGCAAGTTATGATCGTTTGTTATTCAACGTGATTGAGTAGAAGCTGCTTCTTGTTAGCGGCTAGCATCAGCTAGTCAATGCAACAACCCCGAAACCTTTGTAAAATGATTAACGTTAACTGTTCCTTTTAATAACAGTATCTTTACCACTTATACAAGAGGGATTATCATAACTGATTTAACGTTAGTTAAAAAGTCATCCTAATCTTGTTTGTAGAAAGTGCTACATATATTTAACATCCCTGAAACATGAACAGGAACTGGATTTCACTCGACTCATAAAACGGCTTTTGCGTAAATGTTTGTGTTCATAAAGGTCATCGTTTCCACAGGTGTCTTAAGGTCCACAAGTGATAATAATAAACTCAACAGAAGGATCTGCATATGATTGTTTTATTTACATTCAGTCATAACATTGCAGTAATTAAGACGGGCAGAACCGAGGAGCTGGAGGAGGATTTTCCACCTCTTGTTCATCATTCTCTTTTTAGGTGGTTTGGGGATTTAGAAAAAATAAAATTTACTGTAAAAATTAGAACTCTTGTCAAGTTCTTAATGTTGCAAGTATGATGGTGTCACGAAGAAAACTTGGTTAGTCTCAAAAGCGAATTTCAATGTTGTAGCAGGGTGGTTTTTGAATTTTATTTGAGGAAAATAATAATTTATGAGCAGTTAACGGCATGTTCCAGAGAGGAGTGGCTAATGGCTGGAATGATTTCTTGAAACTTTTGTTTTACAGCAGACCCAAGGAAGACTATGATTGAACTGCAACTTCTACTTGTTCAGGATGTGAAGAGCCATCCAATATGCTCAACTGCTTTTAAAGCATTGTTTGGATAATCAGATACACGATCCATGGAACTATACTCTTTTTTTGGTTCTGATGATGCTATTCCAGCAGATGGCTACAAAGCGGATTGCAGATTTTACAACAGACTTACAGAAGATATGCAACATCCGGATGTTCTCACCATTAAAAGTTATAGTACATTGTAGGTGCATTATACAAAAGCCAAAAATCCATTACTTGTTGTGTGTTTGTCATATTGTATCTGGGCTACATTATGTAAATATTGGAGTGCTTTGAACACTTTAATTTGCACATTGGAACTCAATAAAGATGTACACGTGTTTAATGTCAGTTTTGAACTCTTTCACAGCTATAAGAGTAATGACAGTCGACTGTTTATTGTCAACTTATTGTGTACCCTCTTTTAACACTCATACAATCATCTGTCTGTGAATATTATTGAATACCAGCTAGGGATATCATGTTACAGTTTTAAAGTTTTAAATTCAAATATTAATAACACAATCACCTGTAAAATGTACACACAATTGATCCAGTTTAAACGCAGCAACCATTCACTTGACTATATAAATAAATTGATTTGAATATATATATATATAGTTACATATCAGAGGTTGAGCTACAACTTTTTTGTCATCTTAACTGATGTGGTCAAGAAAATCCACTCATAATCAATTTTTTAAACAATATTAACATAGTTTGTGCTTCATTTCCATTTATTATAGTTGATATTTAGTGAAAACGAATTGATCAGAGAATCCACATTGTGTCATCACACATCGAGCATGTTAATAAGCTACATGTATTATGAACATTTCACCTGTTGTGGTCTGAACACTCTGCAAGGAGCTGAACTGTGTTCCGCCTGTGTGTAATGGAGGCTGATGCACCACTTCAGCCATAGTTTTGAGATCAGGGGACATTTCTCCAATTGAAGTGATACGATTTGGGCAAGACTCCCTGAACGAGGGCTTTTCTGATTGCTTCAACAGGAGGAAATCCCCCTTCATCAAAGCATTTTAGTCTTTCTTTTTTTATTAGTTGAATCACAATTCTGAAGACTTTATGAATATCACAGTTGATTTTTTAGTTGTAAAGTGCATCAGTGTTTTACTCCTATGTTATAAAGGACAGAGTGTTCTGTTTTAGAAAATTGTTCTTGTGTGTCGACGTAACCACAGCCTGTGAGTGGAGCTATTCATTCTCGAAGGGGAAAAAACAGGGCTTCTAACTGAATACTATGCTATGTTGTGGAATGTATTCCTGGCTTTTAGACACACATGAAAAAAACAACAACTTCTAAACATTATGGATGGAAAAACAGCATGAAGCATCTCACAAGGCAGTTAATGGTTTCCATCTCTTAATACTGTGGTTAGTTTCCAATGCTTATTAATGCACGGCTCTGGATCGCCATCCAATCCTCTCTCAGCTGCCCTGAGGGGATGACTGCACAATATCCCCCCTCCCAACACCTGCCCAACGTTGACCATCCTGGAAGCTTTGAGCTACTTAACCACACATTGAGAGCATTACAGGCAATGTGCTCTTATTGGGAGCTCAGACACACTCGAGGAACAGAAAGAAGGGGGGTTGGTGTCCAGTCTAGACACCCTAGTTTTTTAAAATAACCTAAAAGTCAAGACTCATTGCAACACCCCCGCGGCCCCCCGTCTTGATTTGAAAAAGATTCCAGCTATGTTGGTTCAGTCTCCGTGCATTCATGTCTGAGTTAGTCTGGAGTACAGCAGAGGGAATTTGAAAAAGAATAGTCTTGATTGCCTTCAAACAAAGTACTCCAGAGTTTTACCAGGCTGTCATTCCCCTGATGGAATCTGCTGTCGACTAAATGGAACATATGCTCATAGTGACATCTGCAGGATTAGCTCAGATTATGAAACTAGTGTGATTCGGTTTGTTTCGCTAAAACTGGTAATATAATCAGTAGGCATAGAGCTATGTCAAATAAGACAACATCCTTCTAGACGGCGGATCATTTTAAACTCACAACTCTTGGTCTTCTATTGAACAGCAGAATAAGTCAAATTGAACAATAAGAAACACTAATCACTTTTTGCTAAAGTTGTCCTTTAAGGAAAAAAAAGTTCCCAAAAATAAAAAAACTAATAAGTTGTATTTCTCCATTGAATATATATTGTCACAAAACACTGTCATGTCGAATTTGATGATTTAAAGTCAGAAGTTTATATACACTGTATAAAAAGAGGTTATCTTTTTTTCTCTTACTCCCTGACATTTTGTTTTTCTGCTTGCTAAATGACAGAACAATGGGAGTGAATTTTTTAAAACTTTTATTAAACTTGGAAGTTTAGGTACCCTAACCCTTCTTTAGTTTTGGATAGAAATACCCTTTAAACTGTAACAATTGGGTCAAACGTTCTGGGTATCTTACCTCAAGCTTTTTACAACAGTTCCCTGAATTCTGGCTCATTTCTCCAGTCAGAAGTGGTGTAGCTGACTCAGGTTTTCAGGCTGCGCTGCTCATACACAGCTTTTGAGCTCTGCCTACACATTTCCTTGATTGGACTGAGATCGGGGCTTTGTGATGATCACACCAAACACTTTAGTTTTAGTTTCACCTAATCACATGACATGTCTCCAAAAATCAGATTCTTTGACATCTTTGCACCTGAATGCATTTAAAAACTGTAATCTGGCTTTCAAAGTTATTTTTGTTGTTAAGGCTTCCTCCTTGCTGCATGGCCTTTCAGCCCATATGGTACATGATTCATTTCACTGTGGATAATGACACTCTTTTACCAGCTTCAGTCAGCATCCTCAGAGGGTGTTTTGCTGTTGTTCGGAGGTTGAACTGCTCATTTCACACGAATACACTGTCTGTCTTTTTCCCATTAATGGTAAAATGGCTGAACATTCCAATTGGGTTTATTCCGGCCTGTAGTTGTTTGAATAGTTGAACTTGGCAGCATCCAATATACGAAACTTGTGAGTCATGACATCATTGTCTGGGCTTTCACAATTTCTTACAGGCATGTGAATCTTGGTGTATGTAAACTTCTGACTTTGAAGGAGGTTAGAAGCAATTAATAATTTTTCCTGGAGTCATCAATATCAGTACTTGTAGTTGAGCATGGTTGTCCTTCATTCTTCAATGCAAAATAAGCAGGGTACCCTGAAAGCAGTGGCTCTGGATTGGATCTGTTCAGAATCAGAATCAGAAAGGGTTTATTGCCCAATGTTGGGCAGGTTTACAACTTTAGCAAATTGCTGCGGTACTTTGTGCAAACATACGGAAAAAAGAGACAAACACTTAAATAAAAATAAAATGTGCTAAACAGATTGGTATATACATGAGTGCAGGTAACGATCGATGCAAATCAGGCTACGTTCACACTGCAGGCTGAAACGACCCAATTCAGATTTTTTTGCCCCTATGCGACGTGTATCTGATCTTTTCATGACAGTCTGAACGACACAGATCCGATCTTTTCAAATGCGACCCCGGCCACTTGGGTATGTTGTCCAAAATCCGATATGTATCCGATCTTTTGAAATGCGACTTCAGTCTGAACGGCCAGGTCGCATGTATCCGACCCGCACGTCATTGCACGCACCTGTTGCTAGCCAATACACTCCAACGCGTTTCTGCACTGTTATGGGCTGCCGCAGACATGTCTCTTCCCAAGACAGAGAAAATCGAAGGCACTCACAAAAATAATCAAAAGTGGATCTGGACATTCGGAAATTACTAATGAATTCTGTATTAGTGAAGCCACTTACATCAGTATCCCACCACTCCTGGCTGCGACTCCGAACCCAAACGTTTCTCTGTACCGACGTTGCTACCACTGCTCCACAAAACGCCATGGCCAAAAACCTTGCTCTCCTCCTTTTAATTTTTTTCCTTAAACGAGAAGATTGAAATTGTGCTGGCTCCGTTGTTAAAATAACTTTAATAAGGCTAAACGAGCTCCACTGTCAACATCCATGTGTAGCTACTTCCACAAACAACAAGTGACGTCGTTGACCATTGAGAACTCTTCTGCGCATCCGGGTCAATTCTGGATCATTTCACGAGGTTCAGGTTCACACAGGAGATCACAAAAGGTCGCATTTAATAGGAAATGTGAACGGCCTTGCAAAAAAATAACCATTTTTCAAAAAAATCAGAATTGAGCATTAAGCCCTGCAGTGTGAACACAGCCTCAGTCAGGTGCAAAAAAAAAGAAAAAAAACACAATATGGGTCATGTGACTGAAACAGAGCAGATGGTGGGAACAGTCTTAAGGTTTTTGTTCATGAGTCCAACAGCAGAGGGGAAGACAAGACAAGTTCGGACAAGACCCTTGACCTCTACGTTTGTCTTTGGCAGCATGGCAGAGGCCTTCATTGTAAAGTGCTGCACCCCTCTATGACATGGTTTCCCCAGTTTGCCCTGTTGACTGGTAGTTTTTGATGTTTGCTTTGATGTTGGCTTTATACCTTTTCTTTTGACCTCTCATTTTTGAGCACCTTTTCTACCCCAGACTGTGAATAAAGAACTTGTTTTGGGAGACAAAACTCAGACGCATGGGTTACACATCTGGCCACTGCTGGGTTATTAAAAATATTGCTGTTGGTAAAATATTTTAAATTGAAATATTGTTTAACTTTGCTATTTTATATGCTTTTTACAATAAACTCATATATCAGTCATTAAAACACTTCAATCTAGACACCACAGCAGTTATTGTTCCATTTAAGACATGTAAACAAAGAGAAAATTACTTTGTGTTTGCACTTTGTTTCTAACCCCCCTCAAAATGATTTAGGGATAGAAAGCTATTCCCCTTAGCCTCCTCCCTCACCTATCAATACAGGTCAGATGCACTGGGTTGGGTGCTAAGAATAAGGATTAAGGAGAGAACATGAGCACATCTGAGATAGATTAATTTACTTTTATATTGCAGCATATCAAAAATTTAGAAAGCATGTTTTAATATAAAAAAAGTAAAGGGAATGTGAAACTTAAGTCTTTTTGCAATTTCAATCGGTGCAATCTTCAATGCAAAGAAAATATATGTTCTCCCTTACAGATCACTTCTATTTATATCAGACAAAAATAAATACAAAATGCAGTTTTCAAATTATGATTTCATTTATCGTAGAGCAACAAGGTATCCAAACCTGAGTAAACCTTTTCCCCAAACTTTATTCTAAGCTCCAGTTTTCACCTTTTATGTTTATTGTAAATGTTCGACCACGGCTTTGCAGCGTTTTGTCGTCGCCGGTGCCTCTGTGTGATGTGCAGGAATGCTGTTCCTAGATTTATTGCCATGTGATCACTAACATATGTTTGTGGACTAATGTAAACACGCGCTCTATGAGTTATTACCTTGCATCTGGCGTCTGGACGGGATTTTCTTTCTGCGTGTTACAGAAAGAAAAATAGCCCAGATTCCATGACTGAACATCAGCTGTGGCTGAGACTGTTTTTTTTTTCTCTCCCCCAACTTAATATGATTATATAACGTTCAGTTGCCTTCATGAAGGGGGAAACTGCTTGTCTCAATATGTGGCTGTCTTCCAAGGAGAACGCTCTCCCACTGGTTGCAGCTTAGCAGTTGTGCGTTCCGGAGCCGCACCATCGGTGCGTAATTGTGCACGAATGGACGGCAGATGTTCCACCACTGGGACACTCTGTCTCTGCATCTCAACTCTACCTATTTTTTTCCTCCACCTCTTTCTCTCTCATTGTAGGCGTGTGTTAACTCGGTCCTGTCCTGCTGAAAAAAAAAGTTTCTGAAAAAAAAAAGAGGAGAAAAGAAGAGGAGAGGGAAAAAGTGGGCAACAACTTCGAACTGTACCGGTTCTTATACCAGAGAGTTTGTCGTCATCAGCACTCCCAGATATCTCCCCCCTGTTCGGCTCTCTAAATGGACGCAGCAGTCTCGGTGTGTGCAGTTCAGCGAGGGCCAACACACTGGAAGCAGCTTCAGTTTGGCGTGTAGGCGGGGGAGGACGCTGAGAAATGCCCGACCGCCTCGCTGGAGCTCAGCTGTGAGCACTTTTCTTCTGCGTTTTGGCCTTTTTCCATTGGAGGTGGAGAGGGACTCTACTCTCAAAGTTTACAACAGAAAGGAAAAGTTTGAAAAGTGGCAGCTCTCGCACGTCAGCCCTCGCTATGGATTGTATATATTTACTGATTTGCTTTTCACTTAGTCAAGTATATATGGACCATATTTTGGCTGCAGAATCAGAAGGTGAGCACTCATGTTAATTTATTTTCACTTTTTATTGCAATTTTATAAATAAAGAGTAAATGCTAAAAACTAAAACACACAAACAATTATATTGACCCCCCCCCCAAAAAAAAGAAATACACCAAAAAACAAAACAAAAAAACAAGTATTGTTGAATTTTCCACAAATTCAGTGTTTTACCCTGAATTCTAACCTCCCTGAATAAGAACATATTTTTTTACCTTTCTATTCAGTCTCTTTTCCACAGCAAATTTCATGTCATAGGTCTTTGAAATGTGATTCTCATTTGACAATATTTGTCCCACCAGGAAAACTCTCTGGAAAGTTAAGTGAATATGGTCTTATGGTGCCATTCAGCTCAGACTCCAACGGCCGGTATATTTCTCACGTGGTTTCTGGTGGAGGTGGAAGTAAAAGTGAGGCTACAGCTGAAAATCTCTCAGCCCCTGGCAGCAGAAGAAGGGTGGCTCGAGGTGCGCCCCAGATGCCCTCAGTCACCTCTAGCTCGGGTCAACACTTGTTTTTCAATGTCACCTTATTTGGAAAAGAGCTCCATCTTCGCCTTAGGGCCAACAGGAGGTTGGTGGCACCGGGGGCTTTCGTGGAATGGCAGGAGGACTTTGAGGATAAGGCCAAAGAACACATCCATCGAGACTGTGTTTTCACCGGGGATGTTACTGACATGCCTGAGGCCTCTGTAGCCATTAGCAACTGTGATGGACTGGTAAGTGTAAACCTTTGGGGAGGCTAAAAGCAAACAGATTTATACATAAGTTCAGCAATTGAAACAAATACATTTATACTCAAAACGTCCCTAAAGGCTCCAGCATATTGTTTTTCAAAACTTCTATGCGCATTATGCACTTTATCAGTTTTTTTGAAGCAGGATTTCTGTAGATTGATGAACGGATTTGATCTTACCTACAGTAGGCAGCAGTCAGAATCCTCTCACGTTGAAGAATAGGGAAAGATATTCATTATTGAGTTCCTCTTACAATAGAGCTGAATCAGACAGTAATTTACACCAAAAATTGTCAGTGTAGTTTTGGTGTGAACATGCTCTGACTGTTTAAATGCCCCAGACTGGGCTGCAGTGGCCAATAGAAAATCTGAAACTAAACATGCTTTAGGCCTTAATTCTGAACGCAAATCTGAAAAAGGTGGTTTTAGTTTGATGGTGGCAGGTGTTTTTTTGTGCATGCACCCATTATGCTAAAAAGGGAAAGATTTAATTTTTTTAACAATACATGGATTGCTAAGTGGGGGTGCACAATATATCATCATCCTAATTTCAGTTTGTCCATCACTAATCTAAAGGTTGTTTGGAATACATTATTTGTTGAGTGTTATTTTCAGAAGTCAAGAAGTCTCATTGCATGCCAATATAATATTCACCCTGCTGGATGAAATATTACTGCAGTTGATGGCCACACCTGACTTGAGTGTTGGAACCAGTAATGGTCCAACAGCACCAATCTCAAAAGTTTCATAGCTGTTCGCAAACGGCACTCTTTAAATCTGTTGGTAATATTTACACTGAAGGTTGTGTTGACCAGTTACCAACAATGTTTCACTTAAAATACCTAAAAACTACAAAACAGATTGCAGAACATGTACCCAGGAGTGAAATAACTATCTGAACAATTACACAGTATACAAATCAATGAAAAAACATCCTTTTGAACTCATATATCTTAATTTCTTGTATTGCGCAAGATTACATTTCTTTTTCTGACTGATTGTGCTTGACCTGATTGCATTTTGTGACATACAATTCATATGGAACATGTTTACTTATTGACTGTGGTTGGATATTGTTTATTTTGCCATATTGCAGTTTAGGATTTTTTTAAAAGTAAGAAACGGAGCCATCTGTCGCAAGACATGTATTCAAACCTGCCATAGGGACATCTTGTACCAACTGAGAACCCGTATCTTAAAAAATATCCTCATAGTCTGCTGTAGGAAATGTGGTTACAGGAAATAATACCAGCAGAAGGTGTAAAAGGTTTATCTTTATTTATGATAACCCTAATACAGGGGGCGCTTTATGGGGTGACTGTGGCTCACGAGGTGGGAGCTTATCCTTTAACCAGAGGGATGCTGGTTCGAAGCCCTACTCTGTCCGTCTTGGTCAATGTGTACTTGGGCAAGACACTTCACCCACCTCACCTACTTGTGGTGGTCAGAGTGTTTGGCAGCCTTGCTTCTGTCAGCATGCCCCATGGCAGCTGTGGCTACAATGTAGCTACAAGTACAGGTCATACCATTTATTTGATCAGCAGTCATAATCTCTTATTTTTCATGAGTCAGCTGGCACACCAAAATCAAGGGAAAGTGTCTTCAAAAAATATTAATTAATTCAATTAATTTATACCTTCATTTTCAGAATTATTTATCTTCACAATTCATGAAATTAACTATTAAGAAACTGGAAAAGCACTCTAAGACCACAGATTTCTGCCAAACCAGCTTAGCCACCCCTGGTGTGATTTAATTCTTAATTGTTTAGTTTCCTTGACCGTGAAAACATACCTTTAGCAGCTGGATTCACACTGATATCATTATTAGTTTAGTAGTTATTCATGAAAATCACATTTTTGTTAATGGCAGTTTTCGGATCACCAAAAATTCCAATCAGTTGTTCCTGGTCCCATTGCAGACATTTTTTGAAAATTTAATCAAAATCAATCCTACAAGTTTTTGCGTTATGTTGCTAACGGACAGACTGAAGTCCTTTTAGAAGAAGCAGAAATCCACTTTAGACAACTTTCACTCTGATTTGCAACTCTTTTGACTCTTCAGTACAACTTATTGACTGTCTCTCTGACCTCAGGGTATTTATTTCAGTTGTGCAGGTGAGATGCTGACTACTAGCTTCCGTAAACCCACAACTATGAGCTTACTACTCTTGCAAAAAAATAAAAGTTCCAGATAAAAAGGTTTAAAGGAATAGCTCACCCTAACCCTAACCCTTTTGACAGCAGGTTCTGTTAAAAGATAATTATTAGGTAATATTTTGCCTGCAATCGATAACTCTGATTACATTTTCATTCCGCATAAATCCATGTTTGTTGGTCCTGGAGGCTGAAGCTAATAGCTAGTGTGAGATGGGGCCAAGATCAAACCAGTTTCAAAACAAATCCAATCTCAAAAATATCATGTCAATTTTCATGTTCTCTCAAAAAAGGCTTCACAGGGGAAGAGCTCTAGTGACACACTGCTTCCTAACTCCACTTTTTGCATAAATAATAATCTGCTTCTGTGTAAAGAACCACATAGTGATACTTCAGAGATTGGAGTTGTTTTAGGATGGTAGAAGTCAGCTTTCATCTTGACCCCTCTCCTACTAGCCATTAGCTTCGGGTGTCTGAATCTTTTTATTTCTCAGACATTCAATCACTGACTTAGCAGAAGCAGTAGCTTGTGCAGATCATCAGAGAATAACATTCCATATTGGGATTTATGGTTGCTCTTAATTGCCCTTCTAAAAATGTATGATAGATAAACAGCACACACACGCACACACACACACACACACACACACACACACACACATATATATATATATATATATATATATATATATATATATATATATATATATATATATATATATATATATATATATATATATATATATATAATATATATGTATATATATGTATATATATGTATAAATATATATATATATATATATATATATATATATATATATATATATATATATATATATATATATATATATATATATATTTGTTACAGCAGAGGGTGTATTGTCAGTAAGAACCAGGCATAAGTGTGTATCAAAGAAGAAAGTAAATGCTTCCCCAGTCCTTATACTAACCCTAAGTGGAGGTTTGAGGTGAATCCTACTGCAACAGAAGTGATGTGTTGCATTAATGTTCTTCTGCTAAAATCTTTCACTGCATACATTGGTAAACTATCAAACAGAAGCCTTCAGTTTGAAACTATAGCACTGCTGGACAAGGTGAAGTGGGAGAGCCTATAGGCCACAGCTTCACCAGGGATGCTCAGTTGGAGCTCGGTCTGCAACCAGCAGCTGTGTGCTGAGAAATCACTAATGAGCACTTATTAAATCACGTCATCAACCCTCTTCTGCTCGTACAGCTCACAGTTTTTCTATAAACTGTTTTTGTGTGGCAACCCAACCTGACCTTAATGGCAAATGAGGTCAAAGAAGTCAAAAGAATGACCTGTTTACACTGCTTATGAGCCAAAGTAAATGTAGTAGTAAAACTTGAGGGGAAAGAGATAAGTTTATTATTTTATCTAAATGTTTCTGCTCAATGTTGTTATTCCCAGAAGACAAAATTGGCACATATATTGCATTGCAAGTAAAAAACACTTTTCATTTTTAATTAAGTTGAACTCATTAACTTGAATTAATTTTAAATCAATCAGCCATCACAAATACACAAGCTAGATAAATTGTATAGGTTCTTAGAATCTCTCTTTGTGCCTGTACCACTTTTCCTCCATGTTTAAGCAAGAAACAATTAAGTGTAAGTGTGAATAATAAAAAGCCCTCTTGTTTGCGTTCTGCAACATCATGTGTCCATCCCCCCATTGCCACTGCTCAATATGTCATTTGATTCAGCTTGGCTTTATCAATGTATGTTGGGCTGTAAAAAAGCAGAAATAGAGCAAGAAGAGCTGAGGCCCTGATGGACGTTTATTGCAAAACAGCCGTGTGACATTGAAACTGAGAGGCTATCTGGGGCCGAGCCCAGCTAACGCTTGAGCTGTCCTAAAGTAGCTCCTGGAAGAGTTTTTGACAGAAATCACATGAGCCAAATGGTTGATCTAATTGACAAATGCCTTAGAGACACAGCTGGTTACTCATCACGAACAAACCAGCTCTGAACGTCCGGAGGAATTTTAGAAAATTGATGAAGCATTACATTACAAATTACAATACATCCAAAATATCTCAATTTCATACAACAGATTTAGGTCAATTTATATTATTATAGGGTTAATTGTGTGCTGCACTGTGGCACAGTTGGTTGCACTGTTGCCTTGCAGTAAGAAGGTTCTGGGTTCAAATCCTGGTCTGGGGTCTTTCCCACCACAGGGAAAATAAGTGTTGTTGTAGCTCATACTATTTCATTCTTCAAGGAGTTGTAGATCTTGATGGCTGCGGGCAGGAAGGATTTATGTTGCAGCAAGACTTTGACTGAAAACACTTTGTTATTGTAGGATAGTCCCATGAAAACATGAGAAACAGTCAGCTTTACATTCAGAAAATGTTAATCAGTTAGTTTTCTTTAGCAACTGGCTAAAAGATAAATAGGTTAAAAGGGTCACATGTAAATGTAATTGTGGAGTACAAAACAAAACTTCCATGTATCTCTTCTGTATTTCCTTTAAAAAAAAGAGGAAAAGCATCCGGTTTTGTCCTTTATTTACACCAAAAATTGTAGTTATTCAGTCATATTTAGGAATGTTAATTAATCATGATTAATAGTGATTATTTCACAGCTACCCTGTGATTAATTAGATAAAAATTTTTAATTGTCTGACAGCCCTAATTTTTGAGTGGTTTTTACAAACTTTCCACACTTCTATTGTTGTGTATTTCATGTCTTATCAGGGCTACTGTGAGCTGTTAAGACTTTCAACTTGAAAAAAGACATGTTCACTGAGATGAAAGCACGGAGTCTATCACCGTAATTTGCTTTTGATATGGGTGAGCGTACTCTTTAAAAGGTGCTGTCAGACTCTTAGGAATATTGTCCATGTGCTCCCAGGAATCAAAGCCAACTTAAATACGGACCTGTCGGAGCAAGCAGGTGGGGAGCATTTGAAGCTGTGCAGACAAGCTAACGTGGAAGGCACTGAAAAGAAAGTAATATAAAAGTGCATCACACATTAGAGTCAGAATGTGCGGGTCAGATCTTTGACACACATTGTGTGTTTTGATGTACTACCAGCATCTAGTCTTCAAAAGTGGATGATTCAGGATCCTCTATAGAGAAGAACAGCCCAGATTCATATCACTGATGCTTTTTCTTCATGGGGTCAAGATCAAACCAGTACATTTACTCAAACAAAGCACTGAGAGGTATAGCAGTGAATGACAATGATAAGCTTGGGTGTTCCTATGTCCCTCTGTACACCCATAGTACTTTGCAAAAGTATTCATGGACCTTGAGCCTTTATATATTTTGTCACATTACAACAAACATTGTTTCCATCCTTTACTTGCATTTTATGTGCCAACACAAAGACTCGTGAAATGGATGGGAAATTGAAAATCAAAAATAAAGTGTGCACATTTGTATTCCAAGGCTCTGCGTGACTTTAGGCAACACATTACACTTGTCTGATCCCCCTAAACCTGGAGGTGCAACATTATTGACATTCTTACCTCATGACATAAAACTATAAATCCTTGATTATTCATTGTTCCTAAAGCCCCACTGTTCTGCTGGCTCACAAACCTGTAGTCATATAGTTATTGTTTGAGTGCCTCGGCGTTTGTGATATTCTCCTGTTGAAGTGTCCTCTTCTAGATGGCAACAGCTGTGCACACCAGACATGCTACTGCCTCGCTACTGTTGTGGAGTGATGAGTGATAGCTATGATAATACTGGTGTTGCTCATGTGTTAAGAATTAGCCCAGATGAAAGACTGATTGAGTTACACGTGTGATGGATGTAACACGAGTGCCTATTAAACCTCGTCACTGTAGGAGGAATGCTTTTTCTGTGTCCATCGCTCCAAAAGTCACAGAGGCACAGTCAAAGTCACAGTCAAAGGCACAGACAAAGTCAGACAGCTTGCTCTTTTTCAGGTAAAAGCATTGCAGTTTCCATGTATTGTAACTGGAAATAGATGCATAGCTGTTGTACCCTTTACTGCTGGCATTTTTAAAGGATTATTCTAGCCTTGCAACACGCTGCTGGCATGTAAGCAATTTCTAAATAAGGATCTCCACATGTGATCTCCAGCCAAAAATGTTATGTATTCCCTTTCACTCATCTTTTACTGCAGCATATACTGTGTGCTTTTGTATAAAATTATTTCCAGACAAATGAAGCCCCCTCCACACTTATTGAAAGCTCTGCTAAAAAAATAACCTAACGCATTTAAACATTTCTTACAGATATTTTGTGATTGTGGCCATAAGAATAAGAGACTTGTCCAGACCTCCAAAAAGTAAGATGTATAAATGCTATAGATAATATATAACAGTTCTTGCTTAAATAATATACTGAGACAGTCATTTCTGATGCCTTTACCCCGACTACATCTACCAACAAAGGATCATACTATTACATACTACACGCAAAACAGTTGTCCCCTTACTTTGAATACACCATACATCTCTAAATTAGCTATAAACATGCAGTTTACTTTGAGACCAGGTCTGTTCGCAGTTGAGTTTTCCTATTAGTGTAACACTTTCTCTAACATTTTCTGTTCCTTAGGCCTGATTCATGATACAGAAAAAAAGTTCTGAAATCAAGCTGAAATCAAAACAGTAAAAGAATAATTGGATTGATTGTACAGTTAGATAACCTAGTTATTGTTTTGGTAGAACTTACACTTCTTGAAAACTTACAAACATGTCAAATTTAGACAAGGAAATACCTATGTTATACGCTGTTGCGAGTTTTATTAGAGGTTTATGTTTTTAAAAGACCTATATGCTGCTTGCCAACTGATTTGCTCCCTTGTGCAGATTTCTGGTTGATTTAGCTATCCACTTGATGCTAAATTGGTATGATTAATGCATGCAAATTAGTGCTGTGAGTATAATCTCTCTTTTTCTATTCATGATCTTCTTCTTGATCAGTCATATACAGACCCTTTCCAAAAAATTTGAATATCATGGAAAGTTTATTTATTTCCATAATTCCATTCAAAACGTTAAACTTCCATTGATCATAGATTCAGGGCCCACAACTTAAAACATTTCAAGTTTTTAGTTGTTTATTTGTACATAATTTGGGCTCCCAGCTCATAAAACCCACGAAACCAGGAATTCAAAAAATTAGAATACTGTGAAGAAATCATGATTTACTTCTCAGTTTTTGCAGAAATAAAATGAAAGTAATTAGGATCACATCAAATCAATCAAAATATGGTACTTTCAAAAAACTATGTCAGTCTTCAATACTTGGTAATGAATCCCTTTGCCTTAATCGCTGCCTCGATGCGCCGTGGCATTGAGGCCATCAGCCTGTGGTATAACTTTGGAGTTATGGAAGCCCAGATTTCCTTGATGCTTGCTGTCAGGTCTTCTTTGTTTTTGGGTCTGGTGCCCCTCATTTTCCTCTTTATAATACCCCATAGATTCTCAGTGGGGTTTAGGTCCGGCAACTTGGCTGGCCAGTCAAACACTGTGATGGCATGGGCATCAAACCAAGTTTTGGTGCTTCTAGCGGTACGGGCAGGGGACAGGTCCTGCTGGAAGATGAAATCTGCATCTCCATACGGATCCTCAGCAGAAGGAACCACGAAGTCCTCTAAAACATTCTGGTAGACTGATGTGGTGACCTTGGATTTAAGAAAGCAGAGTTTACCAACAACTGCACCGGACATTGCACCCCAAATCATGACTAACTGTGGATATTTCACACTGGACCTCAAGCAGCTTGGGTTCTGTTCCCCACCCGTTTTCCTCCAAACCCTTGGACCTTGATTCCCGAATGAAAGGCACACTTTACTTTAATCGGAAAAGAGGACCTTGGACCAGGGGTGCCGCCAGAAATTCTGGGCCCTATGGAAAAAAAAATTCTTGCCCCCCCATATTTTTGACAGATAAAATTTACCCCAATAAACATGCCTTGTACACTTTTAAAACAAGTTGCCCCAGAAAGTCGCTAGATGTCGCCAGATGATGTCATACGCTAATTTGCATAATGATGACTTTCTCCCGTGATGACAAATAAAACAGAAAGGATGAAATAATTATATTTAGATTAGGATTACAGGGTTAAACAAAACATTATTTAAACAGGGGAAACATGCTACAGGGAAATGTGACTTTTGTCTTCAAGAAGAGACTGTGGAACATGTTATATTATTTTGCCTGAAGTAAACTGTTGAGAAAACTGGTACAAAATTTACAAGATATCAAATTGCAACTGGACTTCAAAGACCTTTTAAACAGAATTTAAATTTCTGGGAAAAAAATTGCTGAGATATCTCAAGAAGACGAAATTAATAGAGAACATAGATGTTGTTTGTTTGTTTTTTAGTACTTTGTAAAAAAATAAGTTGGTCATATTTAGCATGCATCAAATGTTTCTTGCCAACTGCCATTAAACAGAAGTTTATTGCTTATGGTATTATTTTCGGTGGTTTTTTTTGTCATAAATTTTAAATGTCCTACGTTTTTGAACCCACCATATATTTCAAACGTTCCTTGAATGCACCACAGGTGTGAGATGCAGCGTAATACAGACAAGCTTTTGCCTTAATTCCCGTTGAAAGATCGGTTTTATATACATGCAGATTTATTTTTAACTTTTGAATTAACATCAACTACAAATCAACTTCGTTTGTGAGTGGATGAAATGAACCGAAAAAGGTTTATGATTGATCAGTGGACATAATCTGATCATGCTGCACACACATACGCAGATCATTCCCTTTCTGAGCGTCGGTAAGGAGCAAGCTGGGTCTCTAAACTGCAGGAAATATCGGCGACAAAGTCACAGAAAGTAGCTAAGGGTGGTCAGAAACGTAGCTAGATTTGTCGCTAGGCGCATTTTGGAAAAAAAAGTTGTTATGGGGGTCTGAAAAGTCGTTAGACAAAGTCGCTAAGTTGGTAACACTGCTAGCAAGCAGCTCGAAGGACTGGTGGAATGAACCATTGTAAAGGGGAGGGGTGTGACTGAAACAGTAAATAAATTATTTGTTAAATATTAAATCTATGGTCAAAATAGACAAACACACATTAAGGGCATGAGGGGCCCTAGCACATTTAACGTATTAATATGAGAAAATAGGAAAAGAAAAAAAGGGGTTTGCTCTTCTGGGCCCTTCATCAGCCTGGGCCCTTAGAATCGTCCTAACCTTTCACCCCTTTACGGCGCCCATGCCTTCGACCACTGGCTAAAAGTCCAGTCTTTTTTCTCCTTGCCCCAGTTGAGACGCTTCCTATGTTGGCTCAGGCTCAGAATTGGTTTGACCTGAGGAATCAGACAATTGTAGCCCAGCTCCTGGATGCGTCTGAATGTGGTGGTTTTTGAAGCTGTGACTCCCATATTATTCCACTCTTTCTGGATCTCTGCCAGATTCATGAATCTTCTCTGTTTGATAATGCGCTGAAGCCCACAGTCAGCTCTTCTGCTGGTGCATCTTCTCCTGCCACATTTTGCCCTCCCACTAGACTTTCCATTGATATGCTTGGTCACAGCACTCTGTGAAAAGCCAGCCTCCTTAGCTATGACCTTTTGTGGCTTACCCATCCTATGGAGGGTATCAATGATGGTCTTCTGGCCAGTTTTCAGGTCTGCAGTCTTCCCCATATTGAACCTAACTGAGACAATTAAACCAAACTGAAACAATTTAATGACACCTGGGAAAACGTGTGCAGGTGCTTTGAGTTTAGTAGATGAGTAGTGTGTGACACTCAGTTTAAAACATTCATGCACTGTAAAATTTGGGCTGATTTCACCACAGTATTCAAATTTTTTGAATTCGTGTTTTTGCAGGTTTTATGAGCTGGGAGTCCAAATTATGTACAAATAAACAACTAAATACTTGAAATTGTTTAAGCTGCGGGCCCTCAAAATATAATCTATGGAAGTTTAATGTTTTGAATGGAATTATCGAAATAAATAAACTTTTCCATGATATTCAAATTTTTTAGAAAGGGTCTGTATGCGAGGACCGTGTGATCACTGTGAGATGTGAAAGATAAAATGGATTCATGAAGTAATCCCCTTTTATAATCTGTTTGATTATTTACTGTAATGCAACACTGCCACACAGGTGGGCCAGTGCCCTGCTCTGTTGCTTGATATTCCTGTTTTTCTTTTAAAAGACCTGTATTTAACAGGGAGAACAGAAATGTCCAGTTCCTTCATAATCATATGAATACTGCTTCGGAGGTCTCACTTCATCATATCAGTGATACAGTTGAGATTATATATCTTATGACAACATTTCATGGGGTAAATTTCATAGAAAGAGTGCATGCTTTGACCTCAGATGTTGCACCGAAGTACCTTTCTAAGTCTCCCTGTTTTATTGGTGAATCACCAAGAGAGCGTGCCTGAAACCGAAATGCATGTTTCCAAATAATCTGCCACAAATTACAGGTTGAGCCTCCGGAACCAAAGCTGGCTTTTAATTTCCCTGCATCCGTAGCCTGTGGTGCTTATTCAGCTTTTGGATTTTTGTTTGTCTGACATGCACCATAAAGGATGACTCCATCAGATTATCTCAGTCGATGATGTAACTGGACCACCAAGCGTGGAGGCAGCAGCACTGTGCAACTGCCTTTGTTTACCAGCTATCCATGATTAATAGTGCACGTTCAGAGCTGGAAATGACAAGAAGAAACAATAAATATAAAATATATTTGATATTTTCAGGAAACAATCATCTTTATCTTGACATATGAATTGAGACGTGATTCCCTGTTGAGAGAGGCTTTGTTACAGTGTTTAAAACCTATTAGAATTCAGAGTACTGTAGGATTTCATATTGTGTTTTCTTTTTTGTGAGGCACCCAAGCTTTTATCTTTTGGAGTTGCTGTATGACCTTTAAAGCTTGCAAGAAAAATGTTGTTTTTGCATTCAAAATATTCACAGGGATGTACACGGAAAAATCACTTTCTCCTTTATTGAGATTTCACCACTTAAACTTCCAGCTGGGTTTTGCAGGTAGTACTGTCTCACGCTGACATACAGAGCATGTGTAACTTCAAAGTTGCTCCTGCATAGGTGAGGAATTTAGTAGACCAGTGAGCATAGGGTTCAGATTTATGTTTGTTTTTTGTGTGGGGTGGTACAGCTGGATGATTCCCTCTCAAACTGCATGCTGAGATCTATGTTCAGCCTCTAGAGTGACATTATGGCCTCCATATCACTTGACTTCAGTGGAAAAAATATAAAGTTACTTTATAATTAACAACTGGATATAACTCTGGAAAATTGTAAAGGTGAAAGTGGAAAAAGGATAAAATAATCTTATTCATTAGCTGGAGATGTTTCATGTATTCAGGCAACTACATGTCCATTATTTGTATCAAGAGATCACTTGAATGTTAATAGAAACCCTGTTAGAGACTCAGAGGGATTTGGCATAAGGTAATGGTAAGTGAGTACTACTTACAGTATTAGCTACAACATTCATCCACCTTTACTCTGATACCACTAACAGAATGCAGGGCAACCAATTGTCTTCTGTAGTTGTAAAATAGATTTGATATAGGCAAACATACAGCTCATCTGGTACATCCTCAACCCTACTTTAAGCTTGAAAAACTTGTACTTGTCATGTGGCTAACAAACTCCGTTTATTAGAGAGTGGGATTAAGAAAGCCATTGTTGAAAGAAAACCATAAGAAGTAATTTTTGCTGTGGAAGCAGTTGCTGTGGACATCGGACACAAGAGCAAAAACACTTTGCATATCTTGTTCAACACACCATCTCCTATTGAAACAGTGGCGGCAGCATCATGCTCTCAGGTTGCTTTTCTTCAGTAGTATCAGGTAAGCCAGGGTTGATGGGAAGGTGGATGTAACTGTAAAGAGCAATCCTGAAAGAAAACCTGTTACAAGCAGCAGAAGACCTGTAAATTAAGTGGAAAATCACCTTCTAGCAGGACAACAATGCTAATCATACAGTCAGAGCTACAATGGAATGATTTAGTCCAGAGCTCTCTCAAATTGAGAATCAGCAGCAAGAGTTGAAAATTTATGTTCACTTACACTCTATCGAGTCTGGCTAACCGCCACTTATTTTGAAAGAAACATGAGCAAGACTTTTACTCTTTAGATGTATAAATTGATAGAGTGATACCCTTAAATGATTGCAGCTGTAATTGCATGAAATTTAGCTCTATCAAGTATTAATTTTTGGGGCTTAAGTACAAATCCACACCACACTTAAGATTTGAATTTGTAAAAAACAACATTTGAAAACTTAGTGCCATTTTCTTTCCATTTTACGGTTATGCGATACCGTGTTGGTCTGGCACATAAAACCCCAATAAAATACACTAAGGTTTATAATTGGCAACATGTGGAAAACATCAAGCAGTATAAATACTTTTGCAAGGTACTGCAAGTGTCTAACATAAAAAATATTGGCAGCTGTCACGAATTTACAAGAAAGTATTAAGTTTGCAAATAATTTGCAATAGGTTAAAGTTATAACACTTTTCTAATGAATTTGTACAAATTTCATCACAATATGCCACCTCCCCAATTTTGATATGACAGCCCTGCTCGAGCTTTGCAACAACAGTAACTCATGACCAAATTTGTTCTTTTTGCAGACTTTTTTTCCTCTCACTCCTCTTCAACCAGACTTTCAGACGTCACATTTAATTTGAATATATCATTGCAGTAATTGTCTTAGTTTTTTTCACCATGCACAATGCTCTAATTTCTGTTCCATATTTAGATTTCATTTAGAAACTGTAAATACACACATTCTTGCCAAAGGTTTTGTTGGTGTCTCTGTGTCACAAAGATAATGATAGGTTGAAAAGATTTTCCTTTTTTTCTCAACAAAGTCAAGGAGAAACATTTTGGCTGTAGACAGTGTACAGTAGTCTGGGCTTATTAAGTGTAATTTAACTTAGATGGCACACAGAGAAAATGTATAATCCTACATTTTTCCGAAAAAATTGCTTTGTCTAGGTGCACTTGTAAAAGTGATTTCTTTCACTACAAAACAAATGAAAATAGAAAAAAGCATAAAAATGAAAGGATACTATGGCTGCACAATATCAAGAAAATGTGATATTTATAAGCCTTTATGCAGAGGATGTATTTTCTCCAGCATTCACAAACCTCTCTCATGTAATCAGGTTGATAAACTTTTACTCAAGAGTTTCAGATTATTCTATAAATTGGTTAAAATCTACGGTTCTCCCAATCAATTGTTCTTTCTAGAAACCAATTACTACACAACTGCAGTCAGGCCATATTACGTATTTAGGTATCAAAGTCTCAATAATGACTGGCAGATTTAACAAAGCTAAACTACATTACACTTTTAAAATTGGAAGATGATCTTGCTGGATGGAATTCCCCACCCATATCACTAACGGGAAGGGTTTCATCAATAAAATTGATAAAAACACAACAGAAGACCAAAGATAAAGTAGGTCTAGATCTACCGAACTTTCATCATTACTTCTTAGCCAACAGGCTCTAATATATGTCAAGATAACATAGCTACCTAGATTAGTCCTGGATAGACGTAAAGCAGACCTTATGCAATAAGATTAACATTTCAGACCTACCATTTATTAGCTCAAATATAAAACAACATGAATGCTTTAAAATCATTAATATTAGCTCTTCTCTGACAGCATGGTTGGGGTTTCGAAAAATGACGGTCCTCACTAATCCAATGCAGACATTGACCCATCTGGAATAGTATTGTGTGGCCGCCTTTCCCACATCCCACCCCTCTGTTTAAATGCACATTATAACAACATGCATCAACACCATATTCGAGCGGGATGAGGGAGGCTAGGGGTCTTTTCACACCCCTGTTCGCTGTTGGCTTTTAGAGGTTGGGGTCCGGGAGAAGGAACAGGCGTCTAGTCAGGGGCCTGGGCTGGTGGCCTGCTTCGCTACGGTGGGTACTTTAGCGGTCTCCTTGTCTCCATCCTAGAGTGCAGGGGGTCCGCCTCCTGGGTCCGGGGACTGGTTGCTCTGCTAGGGTATCGGTACACAGTAAAAAATGGGGTGTTAATATTTCAGAGTAAATTTATTTTAACCCAGATAGAGTATTTTCAACATTTTGGAGAGTAAAGTTGCTCTATCAGTGGAGTTAAAAGTGAGTGTAAAAATCTGCAGACACGCAGTGACAATTTCAACTCTAAAGCAGTGATGATCGGATGCCCGCCATTCTGCTGTGCTTTTCAAAGTTTGGCACGCATTTCATAGGAGGAAGATTTCGAAGGAGTAAAATCAGGGGAGCACTGATATTACTAGGTAAGTAACATCCTGTGTTAACACCAAAATGCTATTTTTTTTACTTTAGATAAATGTAGAGGTGTGCTGATATTAGTTAAGGTCATATTACAAGTTATAGCAATCCGTATCTGCGTTTATGTGTTGCAATATTTTCACGAATGTTCGAGGTATGCGTAAAATAACGTTAACTCGGTCACTATTTAACAAAAAAAGATTTAATACAGTTACTAGCTTTTCTTAACTAACATTTTTGTAGCTTCCCAGGCAGCGTTAATGTATATATATAAACCATGATATATAAATGTAATGTTAGCTTGCTTCTGATAGATGTTGGTCTTATAAAACGATAGATCACTGATTTCATGACGTGTCTGTTTAAAATAGCTTAACAATTTTAACGGGTCAATGTTCGAATAGCTAACTTTGGCATAGTTATTTGGTAGCTAATGGAGGACAGTGCGTCTTAACTTTAACGTTAGCCTATAATTTACTGCAGAATATAGCCTAACGTTATATTCAAACAGCACAACTTTGTCTTCTGCTGCCAGTGTAACATCAAAGTATTAGCATTGCCACTACTCAGATAGGTAACGTTAACTCTTAGTTGAACCAGCCTAAATTATCATTTTGAATGTATATTTTCTTTGTCAATAGAGGCAAAATGCTGTTGCGTGTTCAGTTTGGAGAAGAGCAGAAATACGTCAAGCTGTCTGAACTGACATACGATGCTTTCTTGAAAGAAGGTGGGTACATTAGGTTAAACTGCAATATTCCTCACACAATGACAAAATAATACAGCTTTAACCTATTTTGTTATGATATCTAGTTAGGTCCATAATCATTTCTGTTGTGCTTTATATTTTCAGTTACATAAAATCGGCTGCAGACACTTGTCTTTCATCATTTAGTAACCCAACCCTTCACCTACCAATCGACTCTTCAACTGTCCTGCACAGTTCATCTCCAACCCGAATCAAATGCAGCTGCCTTTATTTTTCAAGTTATCCTGAAGACCTTAATTGGTTGCTTCAGGTGTGTTTGATTAGGGTTGGAGATGAACTGTGCAGGACAGTCCATAGGCTGGAGCAGGGTTGGGCAAAACATGAAATATGAACTTTGATTCTTGTGAGAAGGGAATGCATTTTTTATTTTATTTTTCTAAACAGCGTGTCTAAAGTTCAACATACCAGAAAGCAGGCAGCCAGACATTAAGGTGTATGACCAGTCAGACACGGAAGTTGACTCAGAGGTTTTTGAAGAAATAGTGAAGGAGTCACCTGGAACTTTGAGAATCATGCTGGGCAATGGAGGACTTGGTATTCATTCAGACAATTCATAAACTAGTTTGATTTAGTTTAAAGACTGGATTGAGAACAGTTGTCTTAAAAAAAAAAATCTTGTAATATGTTTTTAATTTTATAATGAACAGGTGTCTCTCAATCATCATCATCATCATGCTCGGGTACATCTGATGACACCATCATCCTGAATTTTACGATGTGTGACACTGTTGAAGAAGAAGCCGCTGCTGAAGGAAGCCAGCCTAAAAGGCCATGCCACATAAATTATGAGGCAAAAGCGGTAAGTGGTGGAAATTGCTGTTAAATCCAATCTGAATGTTTCATCATGAGAAGTGTTCTTTAGATAACAAATTTTTTTCCCCCATCATTATTACATATGGTTTTACAATAACGGAAAGCACATTTTATTCCACCTATAGTTGATTGAGAAAATCCTAACTTCCAAGCCTGGTGGTAAACGCATTATGCTAGAGTATGGAAAAACGAAATCTCTGACAGATGCCACCAGAAGACAGATGATTAACATTCTTGCTGCTGAGATGACAGAAACGCATGGGTAAGTATTAAAGGAGAACTCTGGTCAGTTTTAACATTGAGCTCATTTTTTGTAAATTTGGAGTGCTGTCAGTACAGAGAACACCGGCAAAAATCGGTGTTGCCTAAACAGTTTTATCCTCTTTTTAAAATTTGTACCCTGTTGACTTAAATGGGGCAAGTTTGTCAAGTTCGCGCACCTGACTAAGCAACGGTGGAGACTCAGACGCGCCCAAACTCGACAATCGATTACTGTGGACTTCGACCGAAAACAGGAAGTAAATACAGGTATGAGCGTTGGCTGAATTAACATCACTTTTATTTATATCTTTCACATCTACTGCAGTCAGATTCACCCGCGTTCACACTGAAGGAATCACTCACATGGCTAGGCAATTGTAATGACAGATCAAGGATGTTAAGAGGCTAAAACCAGGTTTAAAATTTGCCCCATTTAAGTAAACAGGGTGCACATTTTAAAAATAGAATAACACTGTGTAGGCAACACCAATTTTTGTTTTTCTCTGTACTGACAGCACTCCAAATTGACAAAAAATGAGCTCAATGTTAAAATTGACCGGAGTTCTCCTATAAGCATATAGATGGGCTGTAAAGAAACATTATTACTTTACAAATAAATTGTGTTGTGCAATGTCAATTGAGTGTGATGTTAACTTTGAATTCATATGCTAGGACATCTCCCCCCAAAAGTGTCAGAGTGATGTATGCACAGGGGATAGTAGCTTTGTTTCCCTATCTAGAAGACCCACACTCACAACATGGATATGTAAGTAAATGGGTTATTGCAACATTATGCACATATTCACTCTATGAAATGTTAATAGGACCCCTTTATAATTTATTTATAATCACTTAGGAACATTACTACGATCCAGAGAGTGGTTCGGGATACCTTGCATGGCGATTGAAGACCATACAAAGAAAAACAGCAGAGGAAAGAGGTGCCTCAGTCAGCAAATCTCCTAAAGGTATGTTTACTGATCAGTGACTTGATTATAATGGTGACCTGTGAATTGTAGAGTAATGAGTTTTTAACATTGTATTTTAATTTAAGTTGGTGGGCCAGGTCGTGGTCGTCAGCCCTTCACCTTTGACAAAGAGCCATCTGATGACGATGTGGAAGCGGCTATTGCTGTTTTGAGACACTCATCTGATGAAAAGACTGTCCGTGAGAAGATGAAAGTGAGCTTCATGTATCGGCAAGCAATGGTCAACGATGAAGCCAAATCATCAGATGTCTTCTTGGTCTTCCCAAGATTTCTGGACACACCAGGACTTGTATGACATCTTAATTCATTGCATCTTCATTGCATCAGCAAAATATCCAATGTCGCATATTGGGTATCACTCATCACTTCTAAGTGTGTTACATTGCAGATAGAACAAGATTTCAGATTTCTGTTTGGTGAGGCCACAGCCAACAAGTTCTTGGAGAAGTGGCCAACCACTTTTAAAGCAAAAGTAATAAAGGAAAGCCATGGACTTGTACCCACTACAGAACTCTTGGATTTGATGCGCAATGCTGAGTCAGCTGCTGAAGTTGAGGATGGTATGAATGTAACTGTTTTACTTTTTATTGTGGGTTATATAGGTGTGTACAATTTGGTAATGGTGCAAGTTGTCATTTTGAATGCTATGCTATGGCATAATGTTAACCAGGTTTTTATTTACTTATGTGTAGGCTGGGACAGTGACATGTCTGCCATCTTGCTGCTGCTACATTTGCTACCACCATCTGCACAAGGTAGAAAAAGGCCGGAAAAGCTTTCTGCGTATCAAGCTGTAGATCAGCTCATCAGATTTCAAAAGGTATGCTTAAAGGCTTAGTTCACTTATATGAAAAATAAATAATTGCTGATCATTTACTAACCCCCATGTCATCCAAGAGGTCCATGTCTTTCTGTCTTCAGTCGAAAATAAATGAATTGAGGAAAACATTGTCATGGTATTGGAATGGAAGCTGCATTGAGACAGACTTTGAACCCTCAAACCGTTGGCCACAATGGAAGTCCATTATATTGAGAAAAATCATGGAATGTATTCCTCAAAAACCTTCATTTCTTTTTGACTGAAGAAAGAAAGACATGAAGATCTTGGATGACATGGGGGTGAGTAAATGATCAGCAAAAAACATTTTTCAAAGTGAACTAATCCTTTTAACAGTTGTTTGAAATATATCTTACATCACCTCAATCTTGAGCACAGTTGGAGGTGATCTGATGTATTGTCAGAAGTTAGTCACTAAAACAATTCTGTTGAATGTGTTTTGTTGTAGGTTGTAACCAGTGTGCAGCAGCATCTAGACAACATCACCCAAAGCACTCAGCCCTACCTTCTCGCCCAGGGATTCACACAGAGCACCATTCACTCCTACTTCATTGTGGTTGACAAGCATGCACTTCCATGCAAGGCAACAGGTTCAGTTGGAGCTTTTGATGAACTCTTTAAAGCCCATTACGTCTTTGGTACGTCATACAGTTCTGCCCTGAGAAGCTTTTTCACTTTTGTGCAAACAACCATCTATACCATCGACATGGGGGAGACAAAGGAGACTCCTAGAGTTGCAGAGTTGAGGGCGAGAATGGTGAGATGAGACTATGAAGTGTTTTCTTTGCAAAAGTGACCATGGAAGTCCAAACAACCTTATTAAGCACTTTAAGGTAATTCATGGCCTATGTACAGGCAGGACTCTTTTTCTGAAGTGTGGTCAAGAAGGATGCTCACGTTCTTTTGGTAGTTTTTCTGGTTTAAGAAAGCATCTTAATAAGTGCCACGGAAGTAGTTTAGTTGATTCTGTAAAATATGATCTTTCATATCCTCAAGTTCCGTTAATACAAGTAGTTTTTCTCATGTTGAAGAGTCGACTGAATATTTAGAGCCTGAGTCACAGTTATCTTCGCCATACATTGTAAATAGTTGTTCAGCTGTAATTTCTGATCTAAAGGCAGCAGGTGTTGGTCAAAGTACACTGAATTCTGTTGTGATTTCAATGGAAGAGATTGTTCAAGATATCCATCAACATGCTAAAGAGACAGTAATCAAGCATGTATTTAGTAATGAAAGAGAAACGGAGATGTGCAAGAAAGTTGAGGCGTGTTTTGAGGGGTTAGAGAATCCTTTCACAATTCTAAATTCGGAATACAAACGATCCAAATTTATGACTGACAAGTGGGAAATAGTACAACCAGTTGAATGTGTGATTGGTTCAAGATTTGACACAAGACGAAATAAAAAGACTGGAACATATGATCAGGTAGTAGTTCAAGATAAATTCATGTATATTCCAATTTTATCTACACTGCAGTCAATATTTAAAAGTCAGTATGTTGCAGAAATGTTGCAAAGCTCGGCTACTAGCGACTCTAGACTGAGAGATATTTGTGATGGATCTTTTTTTAAAACTCACCCCCCGTTCTCAACTGAGAAGCAGACAATACAGATCCAGATGTTCTATGATGATTTTGAGGTCGCCAACCCTCTGGGTCCTAAACGAGGTATTCATAAATTGGGTGGAGTATATTTTACTTTAAGAAACTTCTCTCCAAAATGGAATTCTTTCTTGGCAAACATACACCTGTGTGCCTTATTTCATACTCAAGATGTTAAACGGTATAGTTTTAGTGAAATTTTTGCTCCCATTGTTCGAGACATTAAAATGTTAGAGAGTGATGGTATTGAGATTCCATTATACAATGGTTATGTTTGTGGCACTGTAGTACAGTTTACTGGTGATAATTTGGGTTTGCATAGTTTGTTTGGACTGGTGGAGTCTTTCAGTGCAAGGTACTGTTGCAGGTTCTGTTTAGCGGAAAAGGAGGACTTTCAGACAGAATTCTCTGAAGATTCTTCCAAAGTAGTTTTGCGTACCAAAGACGTACACACTGCTCACTGTCAAGAAATGGCTTGTAATCCATCCCTTCCATACGTTTTTGGTGTGAAAAGGTCATGCATATTAAATTCATTGGAGTATTTTCACACAACAGAGAACTTCTCAGTTGACGTGATGCATGATGTGTTAGAAGGGGTGGGCCAGTACGAATTGAAGTTGTTATTTCTGTATTTGAAGGAAAAACATGTTACATCAGCAGAAATACATTCAAGAATACAAAGTTTTGATTATGGTTTCATGGAGAGAAACAACAGGCCTTTAGCTGTTAATTTAGCTGAAGGATCTAATGATCTGGGACTGAATGCAGTTCAGTCCTGGTGCTTACTTCGGAATGTTCCTCTTATCTTTGGAGATTTAGTAACTTCTACTGACCAACACTGGGGCCTGCTTCTTTTACTACTTCAAATAATAAACATTATATTCTCGCCCATGTTATCTCAAGGTTTATGTGTATATTTAAAACATTTAATTGTGGATCACCACACACTGTTTAAGAAGTTGTACCCTCAGAAAAACCTTTTACCAAAGCACCATTTTCTTATCCACTATCCTCGCTGCATCCAGGAAATTGGGCCTGTCCTTCATAGTTGGTGTATGAGGTATGAAGGCAAGCATAATTTTTTCAAAAAACAGCTTAAATCATTTAAAAATATTACCAAAACGCTTGCAAAAAAGCATCAGATTCATATGGCACACAGTTGGCGAAGTACAACAACTTTTAGTCGGTTAGATATTGGACCAGGAAAAATGGTGTGTTTAAATATGGTAAAAGGAGGTTCTGAAATTGCTATGGCAATGCAAGTGCCCAGTAGCATTCAGGTTATGAAGGTTAAATGGGCGAAACATAATGGGTTTATGTATCGGCCAAACTTGGTTTTCTGTGGCAAAGTTGAATCTGAAGTGCCCGTGTTTTTTCAGATTGAGTCAGTTCTGATAATGTGTGAAAAACTGTTGCTACTCACAGTGCCTTTAGTTACAGAAACTTTTCAAGAACATTTCCATGCATATGAGGTGATCAGATCAAAGCAGGGTTTCTTTTTTTTTCATGTCGACAACCTGGATTACCCTAGGCTTTTTGACATACAAATGTCATATGGAGGGACTGACACAACTCTATTTGTCGTGCCATATTGCTTTCTCTGGTAAGAGAAAAATGTTTGTAAAAAAACATTGTTATACATGTTCCTGTCAGATACAAGGCATTGTAAATTCAATGTTCAACTCAATTCAATATTGAAATGCTTTTTCACAATAAATTGTGAGTTCTGTGATCTAGTGTTATTGTGTTTTTTATTTGGATAGTATAGTTTTATATAATTCAGTAACACTGCATCTTATGATTTATATATATTTTAAAACACTGTAGAGAAATAAAGTAAACATTACACTTAAAGTGTCATTTTTTTAAAGTAAAATTGTAGATAAATTAACTCTATACTGTGTAATCATATTACTCTTAACAGTGTGATTAAACCACAGTGTTAAATACTTTTACACAATTCATTGTTATTTAACTCAATATTGAGTAGAATTAACTCTAAAAACTTGACACCGACCAAAGAGTAAATTTTACACTGATTTCGAGTGGGACCAAATGTTATCTGAAACAGAGTCAAATTCAACTCTTTAGGAGTTAAATTAACACTTCAGTTTTTACTGTGTACTTGGACTTGGGAGTATAGAGTGTGTATGGGGAGTATGAGTGAGTGTTACAGTGTCTATTCTTGTGTGTTTAGGTGTGCAGGTTAGAATGTATGTGCGTAAGAGGGAGGGAACGTATGACAGTGTCTATGTGTTCCTTTGTATCCGTCAGGATGGATCTTGGGCTGCCCCCTCGTCTGGCGAATCTCTGGCCACACACCAAATGGGGGGCCTATTTCCTCTCCATGACTCCCTGCCAGTGACTGATGCCTCTGCCTGCCGGTGCATTGGTGGGTCTTGGAGTCCAAGGCTGGGTGCTCTAGGGACATGCTGGCTCATCCCTGGTGCCTGCCTGGCCGGGCCTGGGTGGACTGGTGTACTGGTCGGTGGTGTGGTGGGGCGATGTTTTCCTTTCAGTGCCGTTGGCCGGGGTGCCTATTTGGGGGGGGGGGGGGCTGTTTGGGCATTGTTTGGTGGTAGCTGTTGGGTCCTGCATCTTTACTTGTTCTGTATGTTTTGTGCTTGGTCGGTTCATTTGGGGGTTTGATTGGCCTTCGTTGGATGTTTGGTCTCAGTGCTCTGCGGTGTGTGGGATTGAGATTCGGGAGCTGGTTGAGCTCGGGCTTGGGTGCTGGCTGGACTTGGCCTGGGGATGCCGTCCATCCACATTGACTATTGATGTGGCACCCTGACATGGGTTGGAGGGGCATTGGGATGTCGACTGTGGGGATTGGCCCAAGGTGGTGGCTGCACATGTTGGCCGACATCTGAACCTCGTCCTCCCTGGGGGACGGGGTGCCTTCAAGCCTCGGGTCTCCGTGATCCATCCAGATCCATGGCTGGATCTGCCCTGGCGTATAGCCAGCTGCTGGCGGAGCCCATGGGCTCGTTGCTGCAGCCCCCCAGGGCCCCTGTATTGTAGTTACTGCCTTCAGGGCTCTCCTCTGCTCCTCTCTGGGGGGGGGGGGGGGTCAGCCCTGCATTGGTCCACCTGAGGCTCCCGTGCTCTGGGGGTCCTTTGGATGTCTATGGCTCTGATCTCCTTCGTGTCTGGAAGGTGGATGAATGGCTCCTTACACCAGCTATTGAACACTCATATGGTGAAGCCTTATATGCACCAGCATGCACACACACACACGTGCGGGGATTCAGGTGTTTGCAGATGCATTCTTTGGCTGAGGTTACGACAACTAGATCTTGTAGTAATCTGTACCATGATTTTTCAGTGACGCTGTTGTTGCATAGTATATATCTATTTGTGGGTTGTGGTTGTGTAGTTCTCAGTTTGCATTGTTTGGTTTGTTTAATCATTGTTTTTTTTTTCTTCTCTCTGCCATCCTGCAGGTGTAGAAGCAGACGTGGATGTTTTCTTGTATTTTCTTTATTCCCCTTCCTCTCTTATATCTTCAACTCACCCTCTCCTTTTCAACTTTTTTCCCTATCCCTATCCCTCTTCTTCTTCTTTCTCTTTTTTCTCTTTATTTTCTGTCTCTGTGTCCATACTATCAGAAAAAAACACAGAAAAAAGTGATATGCTGTAATGCGTGTGAATGTTGCTATGACAGTATCACCAGCAGTAAATAAACAAATTCTTGGCGAATCAGAATATAGTAACTGACTTTTTGCTTGGGTTCATTGCAGACATAAACCACAGATAGTGATAATGGAAAAAATAACTTCTTTCCATGGCAACAACACTAGTGTAATAAAAAAAAAACTTGTGTCTGGTTACAACTGGTGTTTGTATCATGAAACAACCTGGTATCATGGCAATAATAATAATAATTGGTTGTCATATTTAAACACACATACAAAATGGATCTACACTTAAAAAAGATTAGAATTGTGACCAACTTTACATCATCGTGATACAGTTTTATTTCAAATTCAAAGTCTAGTTTCTAAGCTTTAAACTTAAAGAACAAATTCAAGTTACCAATAAAAAAATCAAATTGCATAAATTAAACATTGAATTCCATTAGGAATTGCCAAACTTTATAAATTAATAATTTATAGATTATTAGTAATTATGATAGTAATTATTTTTGGATCAAAAGAGAAACAATCAAGAGTCAACAGAAAGCTTTAGCTTTTCCAACTTGAAACTATTGATCAGATCTGAAATCAGGGTGTAATGATGGACTCAAGACATGGAACCTCCAGAGACACATAAAGACAATTACAAAGTCAACCTTCTATTACCTGAACATTTCCCAGACTAAAAGACTAATGTTCCAGCAAGATCTTAAGAAACACTTTTACATTTATCTTTAGTCAGATGGATTACTGCAACAGTTCACAGGTCTGCGCAAAAAGTCAATCAGACAGCTGCAGGTAATCTAGAACGCTGCTGCTCGCACCCTACTCAAAACTAGGAAAATAAAGCACATCACCCCACTTCTAAAGTCCTTACACTAGCTCCCTGTACCTCAGAGAATAGACTTTAAAATATTTTTGCTGGTTTATAAATCACTGAATGGCTTCGCACTAAAATACATTAAAGATCTGTTGTCATTATATCAACCTTCCACACCACTCCGGTCTACTGGTTAAAGTGTACTCTGCATCCCCAGAGTCAAAACCAAACATGGAGAAGCAGCATTAATTTTCTATGCTCTTCTAATTTGGAACAAACTTCCAGAAAACTGCAAAACTGCTTAAACACTGAGTTCCTTTAAATCAAGGCTAAACACTTGTTTAGAGTTGCCTTTGATTAGCATAATTGGTTTTAGTTTGGATTGCAACTTTTTATTAATTTGCCACTTTGCCACTGCAATATAATGTTTTTTTTGCTTTTTATTTGGTTTAAGGACCTTTACAATGCCTTGTTGCTGAAATGTAAACCAGAAAATAATGCAAATCAAGTTCACACTCCTTGTAAAAAAGCTTAAATAATGGGGACCCCACGTACTGCCTGTCAGGCCACATGATTGTCTGTTTTATTGAACTTTAAAGCCCACCTTAATTATTGGTATTCACATTTTTGATTTTGTCCCCAAATTATTTAGCTTATTTTATTGCCCAACCCTTGTTCTGAAAGTCATCCTGCAGCAATTTTTCTAAATGTCCCCAAAGGTTTTGCACCCAAAGCTGTTGATCTGCATCACAGTTTAGGCAGGCGAGGCTAGACTGTGATCTACTATAGGTAGCACACATCTTTTGCCGCTTTTTCAAAGCAAGAAAGATGTGTAATAGTGTTTAGAGGTATAATTCTCTCACTGTATTTTAAATTGCTTCTACTACTAATATAACATATTTTTAAGAACTTATACATTTAGGTATCTCTTCTTTGTTCATTTGTGGCTACAATTTAAAAGCCAAAAACAATATTTGAAATGTATGATAGAATCTGTCAACACTTTAGTGTATTTTGTATAGTTGGTATTGATTGTGTCTATAATGTACATCTGTACATCAAGTTACAGTTTCCTATTGGTACTTTTTCTCCAATATAGCTGTTTGGAAGAGATTTGATCATCAAAATTATGGCAGATGCCCTACTTTGGCAATGCCATTTTAATCAAAATAGTTGTTTAGCCTAAACCTTACCATAAAGCACAACTTAATGTCATTCTTTATGACACATTAACACACATTGGTAAAGTGTTGACTGCTGATATCTGTTGTAAAGCAGTAACTGTGTGTGTAGTCTGTGGCACTTGGTTCCAACTGTGACTCGATACTGTCCAATACTGTACACAGCCTGTGTGCAGATATAGCAACAGTTATCAATATTGTTACATAAATAGTGCATCATGTGATGTGGAGGTCAGTACCACTGAATTATTTTACGGAGAGATGTCACTTGACACTTGCTTCTTTTAGCTCTGGTGAACAATTTAGAAACTTAACAATTTGAAATGTTATGTCAAGATGGCGTTTTAAAAAATGTATGATTAGACCATATTTTTGCACCCTCTTAGTTACTTTAAAATAGTCAACAGCTACACCAAATACAAACAACTTGTTATTTTACAGAGTCGTAGCACAGAACACTGTTGTCTATGATAAAGACGAATGACTTGTAACTAACCTCGCAAAAGAAGCAGACAGGATGCTCAATACAACAAAGAGAGGCATAATAACACTTATTCACTAACATTAAACATTATTACATTTTGTCACATTACAAGCACAAACGTCAGTGTATTTTATGCTAGTATTTAATTTGTTAGATAAACACAAAGTAGCATGTAGTTATAAAGTAAAATGTTAGGATTCAGTAACTGTGTGCTGGGTTTGTGGGTGTGTCTGTTTGTGTCTCTACCTCTGTCTGCGGCTGCATGTTTTGGACACTCGGGTGAAGACAGGGGCTGAGCTGTCCACTGACCACTACCTGGTGGTGAGTCAGCTCTGACGAGGGTGGGGCAGGAGGATACCGGACAGACCTGGCAGGCCCAAACGTGTTGTGAGGGTCTGCTGGGAACGTCTGGCAGAGTCTCCTGTCAGAAGGAGCTTCAACTCACACCAACTTCGAACATGTCCCAGGGGAGGCGGGGGACATTGACTCCGACTGGACCATGTTCAGTGCCTCCATTGTCAAGGCTGCTGACCGAAGCTGTGGCCGCAAGGTGGTTGGTGCTTGTCGTGGCGGCAACACCCGAACCCCCTGGTGGACACCGGCGGTAAGGGATGCTGTCAGGCTGAATAAGGAGTCCTATCGGGTCTTTAATGCTTGTGGGACCCCTGAAACAGCTGATATGTACTGGCTAGCCAGGCGGAGTGTGGCTCAGATGGTCGCTGAGGCAAAAACTCAGGCGTGGGAGGAGTTTGGAGAGGGCATGGAGAACGACTTCCGTGCGGCTTCGAAGCAATTCTGGTCCACCATCCGGCGTCCCACCGGCACGCCTTCCAATCTGGAAGCAGAGTCTGGGGACTTTGGGTCGGGTTCTCCAATCTCTGGTGCTGAGGTCACTGAGGTCGTTAAAAAGCTCCTCGGTGGCAAGGCTCCGGGGGTGGATGAGATTTGGCCCGAGTTTCTCAAGGCTCTGGATGTTGTGGGGCTGTGTTGGTTAACACGGGTCTGCAATATTGCTTGGACATCGAGGGCAGTTCCTATGGATTGGCAGACTGGGGTGGTGGTCCCCCTGTTTAAAAAGGGGGACCACAGAGTGTGTTCCAACTACAGGGGGATCACACTTCTGAGCCTCCCTGGTAAGGTCTATTCAGGGGTTCTGGAGAGGAGGGTCAGACAGTTAGTCGAACCTCGGATCCAGGAGGAACAATGCGGTTTTCGTCCTGGCCGTGGAACACTGGACCAGCTCTACACCCTCAGCAGGGTCCTGGAGGGTGCGTGGGTTTTCGTACAACCGTTCTACATGTGTTTTGTGGAGTTGGAGAAGGCTTTCGACCGTCTCCCTCGGGGAGTCCTGTGGGGGGTACTCCGGGAGTATGGGGCCCCTTGATATGGGCTGTTAGGTCCCTGTACGACCGGTGCCAGAGTTTGGTTTGCATTGCCAGCAGTAAGTCAGGCTCGTTTCCGGTGAGAGTTGGACTCTGCCTAGGTTGCCCTTTGTCACCGATCCTGTTCATAATTTTTAAGGACAGGATTTCTGGGCGCAGCCAAGGTGTTGAGGGGATACGTTTCGGTGGCTTCAGGATCGGGTCTGATCTTTTTGCAGATGATGTGGTCCGGTTGGTTTCAGCAGAACATGATGTACAGCTTTCGATGGAGTGGTTCGCAGCCGAGTGTGAAGCAGCTGGGATGAGAATCATCACCTCCAAATCCGAGACCATGGTCTTGAGCCGGAAAAGGGTGCGGTGCTTCTCCGGGTCGGGGATGGGGTCCTTCCCCAAGTGAAGGAATTTTTAATATAATAATAAAAGTAAATGGCAGCAGTCTCAAAAAAAAAAGAAAAAGAAAAATGCCATCATGTGAAAGGTGGATATGTCTGGGGAAAAGAGGACGGTAAGTCACTTTATTGCCTGTATTCAGAGTCACACGCCCTATTGATGACCTAAAAAGAAAAGGATTGATGGTTTTTAAAATCTTTTACAAATAAAAATCAGAAGTACATATTTTGATTCAGTCCCCCTTGAAATGGTCCCTTATAGAATCATGTTTCGCCACAATTATGGCTGAAGTTCTTTTGGGGTATGTCTATACCAGCTCTGCAGATCTAGAAATTGCAATTTTATTTATTCATCATTGAAAAATAGACCAAGTTAAGTCAGATTGGACATTGAGCATCTATGCCCATTCATTTGCTAGCATTGCCACTAATTCTCATTTGCACTTAGCTATAGATTTAGACTGGGCCATCCTAATGCTTTGATCTAAAATCTGACATGGTAGCTCTGGCTGTATGTTTAGGGTTTCTGTCCTACTGGAAGGCGATCCTTCACCCCAGTCTCAAGTCTAATGGCATAGTCTTAACAGGTTTTCTTCCAGGATTGCCCTGTATTTATCTTTATCCCCCCTCCCATCAACTCTGACCACCAACGCTGTCTCCTGCTGAAGAAAAGCATCCCCACATCATGTTTTACCACTGAATGGTTTTAGGGCGTTAGTTTTCCACTACACACAGTATTTTGAATTAAGTTCGATTTTGGTTTAAATGGCCACGAAAACTTTCTTCCACATGTTTGGTTTGTCACTTAAATATAGTTACAAACTCCAGAGAGTCTCCCACAACAACAGATTCTCCCACCTCAACTTAGGTGGTTGACCATGTCTTGATTTGATCATGATGGACTGAACTGAGTTTTAAGAGATATTCAAAGCTTAGGATATTGTTTTATAATCTAACCCTGCTTTAAGATTAACCACAACATTTCCACTCACCTGTCTGCTGCTCTCCTTGGTCTTCATGGTGATGTGTGTTCACTGCTGTTCTCTAACAAACCTTGGAGGCCTTAATAGAAAAGCTGGATTTATGCCAGGGTAAATTTACACACAGGTGGACTGTATTTACTAAAGTAATTTGTGAAGGCAATTGGTTAAGCTTGATTTTATTTAGGTGTATCAGAGTAAAGGAGACTAAATACAGTTACACTTGTACTTAGACTTCCACACTTTTCAGGTGTTCCTAAAAAAGACAAATAAAATACATTAAAGTCTGCGGTTGTAACATGACAAAAGGTGAAGACTTTCAAGATGTATTCCGGCTTTTGTTAGGGACTGTAAATGTCAATCCCATCTGTTGAAGAATGTCTTAATAAACAAGTGACAGACTGAATTTTGGATATTAATGTGCAAGTTCATGTTGCTGCCATAATAAACTAATGATAAACTACTGTACCTCAGTTATAATATCTGTATAACAAAACCAACACAATGTGTGTTTCTCTGGTCCAGTAGATAAACCTTAAAGTGACAAATAAACTGCTTTGCACTGCAAATAAAATACAGAGTCTGTTACAATGTTTATTGAACTTTTGGTGATTTTTGCAAATTGTACTATGCGGAAGACTTGGGCGTTTTTATTTATGCAATCAAGAGAAAATGGCAGGTTTGTGGTTGACTTGAATCAGAGAATGGCAGCTTCTCTCTACATCAACCATTTTCACAGACATTCAGCATTGAACAAGAGAGAAGTCTTCCTCTTGAAAGGCAGACATGATTCACTTTTCATAGCTAAATTAATGGTAAATGTCTATAAGCTAAAAAAAGTTGTTTGTGAAGTGTTTGACATTTTAGATTAAACTAGAGAACCTTAGTCTGCTTAAAAAGAAACTCAAAGTAGCAAACAGCAATAAAATGTACAGAGTAGATTGAGTTTCTATTTAACTGATTCAAAGTTTATAAACCAAGGATTTTGATTAGCAAAACGGCAATAAAATTTTTGTGTGGTTAAATACTGATTTTCACTGATAATTCTTTAGAGATAATCCCCAAAGCTTTTAAGTTGTGTCCACCTTCACGATTCCTTATTATATTTAGTCTTTCAATTGACCAGTTCCACAGTAATTACAGGATCCAGTTGAATTAACTTCATTTAAAGGAAGAGTGGCAATCTGATACAAAGTTCTGTTTTTCCAGGCAGGCCTGATCCGCACTGATAATGGCGAGTTTTTCATTGAACCACTTGAGAAAGGTCAACAGGATGTGGAAGTAAAGGGGCGAGTGCACGTGGTCTACCGCAGATCGGCCATCAAGCGGGAGACGGGCCAGCAGAAAGATGACTTACACAATGAAGGTGGGTGGAGAGAAGGAGCCTTACATCATTGGAAACAAAAAACACTGTGTGGGTTTAAGTGTTATGTGGCTGCAAGATGAACTAGCTGAGCTACATGGTTGTTTGGAGGTCCCACAAGAAGGACACACTACAGAACACAACAGGTATTTATTTATAATGTACAAAAAGACTGAAACTTATTTTCCCTGACTGTACCTAATTAAATTAGAATAAACTCATTTTTAGGTCAATTTGTTTTAGACTTAGACTTAGAGAGACTTATACTTAACTTTATTCATCCCTTTGGGATGACTCCCTCAGGGAAATTAATATTTCCAGCAGAAAACAAAAGTGTGGAGTAAGATAAATAAATAAACATATACAGAACGTTTCATTAAATTATATAGAATATATATATACATTTATATATATATATAATACATATACATATATATTTATATATATATATATGTATGTATGTATGTATGTATGTATGTATGTATGTATGTATGTATGTATGTATGTATGTATGTATGTATGTATGTATGTATGTATGTATGTATGTATGTATGTATGTATGTATGTATGTATGTATGTATGTATGTATGTATATATAATATTGCACTGTGGCTACTGCTTCTTCCCTTCTGTCCTCCCTATTTCCTCCTGCCCCCAAGTGAGGAGTTGAAGAGGGTGATTGCATGATGGACAAAGGAGTTCCTGTGTCTACTGGTCCTGCATTTGGGAAGAAGAAGTCTCTCACTGAACCGGCTCCTCTGGTTGCTGATGACAGTGTGCAGAGGATGGCTGGTGTTGTTAAGAATATCCAGCAGTTTGTCCAGTGTCCTCATCTCTGCCACCGTCACAAGAGAGTCCAGCTTCATGCTGACCACAGAGCCGGCCCGCCTGATCTGTTTATCCAGTCTGGATGTGTCCTTCTTGGATATGCTGTCCCCCCAGCACACCACATTGTAAAAGAGGACGCTGTCAACCACAGGCTGGTAAAACATCCCCAGCAGTTTGCTGCAGATATTAAAAGACCGCAGTCTCCTCAGGAAGTACAGCCTGCTCTGTGTATTCCCATACAGGTGGCTGGTGTGTGTTGTCCAGTCCAGTTTTTTTCCAGCCACAGCCCCAGGTATTTATATGAATCCACAGCCTCCACCTCAGATCCCTCTAGCAGGACTGGTTGCAGTTTTGGTCTGGACCTCCCAAAGTCAAGGACCAGCTCCTTTGTCTTAGAGGTGTTGAGCTGTAGGTGGTTGGTGTGGCACCATGCAGCAAAGTCCCCCACCAATCTCCGATACTCCTCTTCTCTGTCATCCCTGATGCACCCAACAATGGTTGTGTCATTGGCATACTTCTGTAGGTGACACAGCTCCGAGTTGTAACAGAAGTCCGAGGTGCACAGGGTGAAGAGGAGAGGGGCAAGCACTGTTCCCTGGGGGGCTCCAGTGCTCCTGACCATAGTGTCAGCAAGCTGTCCTTCAACCTGATGTACGCAAACTGCAGGCTGTCCTGGGCGTGCTGAACCTGGGGTCTGAGGAGGCTGAGGAAGAGCCGCTCCAGCATCTTCATAAGATGTGATGTAAGTGCCACCGGTCGGAAGTCATTCAACTTACTGGGCCGGTTCTTTTTTAGGACTGGAACGATGCAGGATGTCTTTCAGAGGGTGGGCACTCTCCCCAGCTGGATTGTTCACACTATTATTTCTATTTGCTAAATATCAGAATAATGAAAAATAAAAATGTTATTGCTTATTTCAAAATCTGAAATGTACATATGTTTCTTAAGTATTTGGTAAAATAACCTTTTATGCAGCTTGACTTGAGGTAAATGTTTTGCCTATCCTTCTGCCAGCTTCTCAAAATAGTTTGCTGCAATTTTGTTCCATTCCTTCTTACAGAACTGGTGGAGCTCAGACATGTCATTTTGCTTGCCCACACCTTTCAAATTGTCTATTGGAGCAGGATCAGGGCTTTGTGACAACCTATATAAAACTTTTCCAAAACATTAAGTTTCTTGTCCTTAAACCACTTTGTGACTAATTTGGTGACATTGTCTATTTGTAATAACCCATTTGTGTCAATGCTGTGACTTTTTGGCTGATGTCTTCAGATGTTTTTTCAATAGTTCCGCATAATGGTCTTTACTCATTATGCCATCTGTTTTGCAAAGTACATCAATCTCTCCTGCAGCTAAACACTCAAGCAGCATGATGCTGCCACACATGTACTTCAAAATTAGAATGGTGTTCTCAGGCTTAAAAGCTTCACCCTTTTTCTTTCAAAGGGAACGATGTCAAAATGACCAAAAACTAAGGGTTTTGTCTACAAAATGTGATCAGGCTTTTTATGTTGCTTTTGGAGTAATGGCTTGTTCCTCACTGAGTGGGCTTTCAGCCCCTGTCAGTTTAGAGCTAATTTCACTGTGGATAATGATTGTCCCTTACCAGCATCATCCGTCCTTTTTGTTCATCATTTCTCAGACACAGAACCCATCTCCTTCCCAGAGGTGGGTACTAACTAGTTACATTTACTCAGTTACTTTACTTGAGTAACTTTGTGGGAAAAAGTACTTCCATGAGTAGTTTTACTTTCCCATACTTTTTAACCTTTATTTGAGTAATAGTAAATATGAAGTATCGCCACTCCTACTTGAGTCAAATTTCTGGATACTAAACCCAATACGAGTAACTTCAGTGAATGAAGAAAAAACATATTTTAATCATAAATGCATGAGACACAGACACACACCTAAAGTGGGATCTCTTGTTTGTACACAAGCTTTGTTCTAATATCTAAGTGATATTACTTCCCATCTGCTGAGCCTGTTGTGCCATTTGGAATTAGTGAATATATGGTAAACACCATACATCTTCAATGGAAGTACTTTACCCTGTTCCAACATACAGTATATATACTGTTCATTACGTACCTACTGTAAGTACTAGTTTCATAATTTTTCTATGGGAAAAAAAGGTTTATCCATCCATCCATTTTCTTCCGCTTATCCGGGGTCAGGTCGCGGGGGCAGCAGCCTAAGCAAAGAGACCCAGACTTCCCTCTCCCCAGCCACTTGTTCCAGCTCCTCGGGAGGAACCCCAAGGCGCTCCCAGGCCAGCCGAGAAACATAGTCCCTCCAGCGTGTCCTGGGCCTTCCCCTGGGCCTCCTCCCGGTGAGACGTGCCTGAAACACCTCACCAGGGAGGCGTCCAGGAGGCATCCTGACCAGATGCCCGAGCCACCTCAACTGACTCCTCTCGATGTGGAGAAGCAGCGGCTCTACTCTGAGCCCCCTCCGGATGACTGAGCTTCTCACCCTATCTCTAAGGGAGAGCCCAGACAGTCTGCGGAGGAAACTCATTTCAGCCGCTTGTATCCGTGATCTCGTTCTTTCGGTCACCACCCAGAGTTCGTGACCATAGATGAGGGTAGGAACGTAGATCGACCGGTAAATCGAGAGCTTCGCCTTTCGGCTCAGCTCTCTCTTCACCACGACAGACCGGCAAAGCGCCCGCAAAACTGCAGATGCCCCACCAATCCGTCTATCGATCTCCCGCTCCATTTTTCCCTCATTCGTGAACAAGACCCCCAGATACTTAAACTCCTCCCCTTGGGGAAGGACCCCATCCCCGACCCGGAGAAGGCACCCCACCCTTTTCCGGCTCAAGACCATGGCCTCGGATTTGGAGGTGCTGATTCTCATCCCAGCCGCTTCACACTCGGCTGCGAACCGCTCCAGCGAAAGCTGTAGATCACGTTCCGATGAAGCCAACAGGACCACGTCATCTGCAAAAAGCAGAGACCCGATCCTGAAGCCACCAAAACGGATCCCCTCAACGCCTTGGCTGCGCCTAGAGATCCTGTCCATAAAAGTTAGGAACAGGATCGGTGACAAAGGGCAACCTTGGCGGAGTCCAACTCTCACTGGAAACAAGCCCGACTTACTGCCGGCAATGCGAACCAAACTCTGGCACCGGTCGTACAGGGACCTAACAGCCCGTATCAAGGGGCCCGGTACCCCATACTCCCGGAGCACCCCCCACAGGGCCCCCCGAGGGACACGGTCGAACGCCTTCTCCAAGTCCACAAAACACATGTAGACCGGTTGGGCGAACTCCCACGCACCCTCCAGGACCCTGCTGAGGGTGTAGAGCTGGTCGAGTGTTCCACGGCCAGGACGAAAACCGCATTGTTCCTCCTGGACTATCCGTCGGACCCTTCTCTCCAGAACCCCTGAAAAAAAGGTTTAGTTGCATATTATTTATTCGTATTAATTTAGTCTTAATAATATCAGAATTTGCACATAACATTAATGTCGTCAGTCAGATGACATCATGTTTAAACATTACATCAGATGTTACAATAAATAGTTACTCAGTACTTAAGTGGCCTTTTAATCAAGTACCTTTTTACTCTTACTTGAGTCATTTCTACTTTTACTTTTTCTAGAGTAGAAATATGTTGAAGTACTGCTACATTTACCTGCGTAAAATTTTTGGCTACTCTACCCAGCTCTGCTCCTTCCTGAACAGTATGGTAGCTGTAAATTTCCATGCTGTTTATATATGCATATTAGGGTGACCATATTTTGATTTCCAAAAAAAAGGACACTTGGCACAGTCCTGAAACACTGTCATGACTGTGACCAGACTTTTGAGTTTAATGTATTTAAAGCATGCATTCTCCATGTGGTTAGAATGAACAGTTAAATAACAAACTTCAGATAGGCTTTCACTAGTGCAGAAATGACTTTAAAATCTCTAGAAATGAATTAATAATAGAAATAATTACTCTTCGAATTTCGAAAATTTACCAGAAACAATAATAATAATAAAGTCATACTGGACAAAAATTAAACAAAAATCTGAAAAAACATTCTGAGAAAACACATAGGCTATTATTTTCTTTTCAATGTAATAATACAAGTAGCAGTCTCAAAAGCAGCAGTCTCAAAAACACAATGATACCTGCTCCATTTTTTAGATTTTATCTTCATCCTCCTCAGTCAGTTGTATAGATTAATTATTATAGATTTTGTTTCCATGTGGACCTACTGGATCTTTGCCACTTTTCTCACAGACAGAAACACATATGCCAGCTATGCCAGCTCTGTTTGTCTGTAAAGCTACACTGTAAAGCTACACTCGCACTACGGCGAAGGGGAAAGTGGTGCAGCGCATCACAACCCCCTGTCTTTTATGTGTATGAAACGGTTCAGAACCATCCACAAAGCAGCAGCTCGGTGAGGATGATAGATGAGAGAAAATGTGTCGTACTGTATGCATCACACCAGTCAATTTAAGTATGCTTATTAGTCTCCTTAAAAATGATGAAAACCCTGACATTTTCATCAATCTATGAAATCCCCCCGGACAGCGCGTGAAAAGTGGACATGTCTGGGGAAAACAGGACGGTTGGTCACCCTAATGCATATAATCTTTTGAACAGTTAAATACGGCACTTTGGGGCACTTGGACAATGTACTCAAGGATGAGTTGTTAATGTCCACAATTTTCTTGCTGATATTTTACCAAATTAAAGGCAATGGGCTCATCATCTGGAATTTCCCATATTGTTAAAAGTCATACTAGTGTTAGTGTACCTCTCCCTTTCTGAAGAATACAATGAGTATTTTTACAAATAAAGGTAAATGTAGTCTGTATTTTTGTTCAGCCCTGAGTCTTACATTAAAGCTGCAAGTGTCCTTGGGCCAGTCTCTACCAGCTTTGCACATTGAAATCTCATGATTTGAAGAGCATTTGTCAGCACCAGTTTTACTACGCATGAATATGCTTTGCCATTCCATTTGGGGGCAACCATGGCTCAGGAGTTAGGAGCTTGACCTGTAACTGGAGGGTTGTTGGTTCAAACCTCCATTTTGTCCATCTTGGTCGTTGTGTCCTTGGGCAAGACATTTCACCCACCTTGCCTACTGGTGGTGGCCAGAGGGCCCAATGGCGTCATTATTCAGCAGCATCGCTTCTGTCAGTGTGCCCCAGGGCAGCTGTGGCTACAAAGTAGCTTACCATCACCAGTGTGTGAATGGGTGAATGACTGAATGTACTGTGAAGCGGTTTGGGGTACCTTTATGGTATTAATAACCATCCATCCATCCATTTTCTATACCCGTCCATCCTAATGCAGGGTTGCGGGAGGGCTGGTGCCTATCTGAAATGAATAACCTTTTCTACTTTTCCAAGTACCAATTTGATCTCAGTATATGGTAGTCTTTACTTGTAAATGTCCTACTTTCATCTGAGAAATTATAAGTGTTCATCCAAAAATATACCCCAGACATTCCAAAACAGCCAATCCAGACAATCATGCTGAGTCAGACATCAACACAGGGGTCAGAGAGAAGCTAACACTGAGTTTTCTACTAAAGACATCTTTTACAAAAACATTCTTATATACATGACCGCATGTCAAATCCAATTACAAAAGAATAGAAGAATACACCTGAGGCGGATGTGAATTCATCCCCAGCTCCAAGATCCATCTTCCAAGAGAAATCCATTGGAGTATCAGTGTAAGATTTTTAAAAAGCTGGCAAGGTGTCTTGTATGTTGAAAAAAAGTTGAAAGCTCAAGAGAACAAAACAGAGCAATTTTGGTGTGATACATTTAAACTCTTGTTACTGGTTAAGTTGACTCTTTTGCTCATTTAAAAAAATTATGATTATCATTGTGCCTTGTCCACATGTAGCAGGGTATCTCACAAAACAAATATATATATATTTTTATGATTTGGCCTGTCATCCACACAAAAATGCAGATTTAGGGCACCAAAAACAATTCTTTCTAAAAACCAAAGTGAAGATTTGAGTTTTCTCGGTTTTAAGCGTTTGCTTGTGGACAGAAATAACCAGAGTTTTAGGTTTTGCAACGTCACTGTCCATGACAAAAACACTCCAACATCTCTTGTGCGACCTGTGTTTATACTCAGAAACAGCATTTATGCCCTCAGAGCTGTGTTGGTATTATTGATTGTCCAATCGCTTTTTGCTTGCTTGTTTTTATAAGCTCAACTACTGCTGCATGTTGAAGTTAGAAAGTAGAAAGTTATTCTGAGTGAACAGGATTTGGGGGAACTACTGGCCCCTACAGGTTTGGTATGTCTATGAATGTGCTTAACAGTGCACTCATGCGATTTGGTGTGGATGGAGGTTTTTTTTTTTTTTAAATGAGGTGGTGAGAATATTTGTAAAAAAAAACAGCCATATGTGTAAATGGCTCTTTTTACATCTCTGTGCCTAATTTTAAACACCTCACTGAGGCTGAAAATGGCTAACTTTGAGAGCTTCTTCCCTCAGTAACAATAGCTACTGGGACTTTTTTAGTTTCTGACTGGCCACCAGATAGATAGAGCCAGTCAAGGTGAAAAAATAAACAATTTCTTGGAGCATCTTTGTTAACTGTTATATTTATCGTTATAGTGGAAATTCATGGCAATCCAACGTGCTATTTCCAACAGTGTTTCTTGAAATATGCTGAAAAACTTGCACCTCCCCCTCTGAAAATCCAATTGTGCTCTGCTTTCTCAGCACCAAACATACAAAAAAAACACACACTCCAGAATATCATACATTATTAAAGGTAAAGGAGCCGTAGCTTGCAAATGAAATCCCATCTTGCACATTTTAAAGGTTAATCCAACTCTACAGCTTTAAGGTTACTTTCTGGGTATTTATTAGGATCAGCAGTGGAAGCACTGTTCACAAAAGCAGCTGGTAAGATGAGGAATGCTGTGCTCTAATGGCACAATGGGAGACTGAGGAGTGCAGTGGAGCCAAGAAGAGGGGGAGAACTTTCATTCACTGTCCATCAATTTCTTCTACTTTAACAATGGATTTAGCATCTGTTGGAAAATTCCCTATTTTTACCACCTATTTTCTGTTGCTGTAGCCATGATTGTTTTACCATCCAATAATACAGCTGACTGGCTCTGATTTATTTTTTTATTGAATACTCTAATTAAAATTAGCAGTAAGTAAATTGGTTGCAGGTAATCTCTGACGAAAATATTTAGTTTGCTTTAACAACCTATATCCAATGTGATATTTAACAATATTTGGGGGCTATAATGTTTATTAATTTTGCCATTGCATGGTGTGAATCAGCTGAGATTTTTCCACACTGCACTGCTAGTATGGATGAATTAGAGGGGAATATCTGATATAGAGAGACCCTCACTTAATCAGTCTTGGAGTATTTTGATATGAGACTGAGCAGTTTAAACTACAGCTAAAAACATTTATCTGTCTTTCCTTTATTTCTAAAGACATAAATGTTTTTTATGTATCGTTCTACACAGCTTGTCACTTCAAAGGGTCTGAAATAACAAAGGGCAAATAGACTTGGGGTAATTTTCAAGTTCTACTCAGCGGTTATTTTATTTCCTCCTCATGTCTTTGCAGTGGCAGATGTTGGCATCGCAGACCTCCCTGCAGCTCTGGATTTGGTCGAACATAAATTGTCAGAGTCCGAGCGCAAGAGGAGGCACACAAAGACAGACGACTACAACATCGAGGTTCTGCTAGCTGTGGATGACTCAGTGATACGTTTCCACGGCAAAGAGCATGTGCAGAATTACGTTCTTACCCTAATGAACATTGTAAGTCTACCTTACTACTTGCTGATCAATTATGCATGGTTAGTATCACAGTATTCAGTATCACTGAAAACTTTTTTTTTAAGTCAAAGGGAGTTATTTAAATGTGATTGTATGTGACAGACCAACTAAAGGTAGTGCATAGTTTTAAGATTTAAAGTTGCAGTCCGGAGTATTTGAGGGAGAGAGATTTTTTGAATCTGACGTACCAAAGCCCCTCCCAAAACACTCCCCTCCCCTTCCCTCCCTCCAGCCCTACCGAAGCAGTTGTGCACGCACAACACCTGTGGCGAAACAGCGAGTCAAAGAAGTAAGCAGCAAGCGCTATTGAGCACCACCTGATTGTATTTTGCTATGGACATTTTGGAGGTGACCAACTTCTGCATGACTGATGCTCTCTCACAATATGCCGACTGTAAACAGGAAGACACGGAGCGGTCTGTGTGCGCGGCCGCATGTTCAAATGTTTGCGCAATCCGCATGCAAGCTGATTGACAGCCTACAATGCGGAAACTCGAATTCTATTGGCTAAAAAAATTCACCGCTCAGTGTGAGATTAATAGGGCTCTACGGGAGAAAGATGGGATTAAGAAAATTAACAAGTGTTGTGGAGCACTAGCCTTTTATCAAAGTATTGAACCCCATTATCATTTTAAAGATTTATAAAACTTTTATACATAAATATATTCTCCGGACTGCAGCTTTAAGGAGAATCAGATGGCCACCGAAATGTTTTACCCAAAAAAGTTCTAAAAAGAGACATGCATTCATACTTAGGGCCCTTTATACTGATACCCCTAAAATAAGGTATAGTCCAAGCACTTGCTTACATAAGTCACCTAATTAGGAATTACAGTCCATTTGTGTGTAATTTATTCCCAGTATACTGTATATACAGTTGTTCTATGAAAGCCTTATAGGTTTGTCAGAGAATGTTGGTAAGCAAACAGAATCATAAAGACCCAAAAAGAAAGACGTTTAAAGCAGAGTTGGGTTATTAAACAATATACAAAGCTTTGCCCATCTGACAGAGCACTGTGCAATCCATCATCCAAAGATGAAAGAGTATGGAATAACTGTAAATCTATCCTGACATGCCCATATACTTAAACAGACAGGCTGGACAAGAAGAGCAGTAATGGAACATTTGGCTTTGGAAGAGTTGTAAAGATTAATGACTCAGGTGGAAGAATCTATCTACATGACAAGTTGCACACTCCAAAAATATGGCCTTCCTGAAGAGTGCAAGCAGAATTACCTCTCACAAAACTACCTCCTTGACTTAAACTAATATGTGTTCAAAATTGGCCCCTCCATCAAAACATGTTTGAATTATTCCTCACTAGTTGGTCATTCAACATTTCCCATAGTTTGGACACAGCTGCTGCAGCATTCAGCCTCATCACAGGGATTCCCAAGGCTCTGTACTCGGGTCTCATCTCTTTGCTATATATACCACCTCACAGGTAAATCATTTGATCTCCTGCCTTCTCAGAGCACTGCTTTGCTGATGATACCCAGCAAAGGTATCATTTATGTTAGGATCATGCTGTAGGGATTCTTTTTATTCATCAGGGACAGGAAGACTGCTCAGAGACGATAGGAAGATGAATTGAGCTAAATACAGGAAAACCCTTGAAAACATTTAATAAGCTTAAGAGGACTTGAAACCATGGTGGATGTTCACCTCCCAGCAAAACAGTGACAATAAACATATACACAGATCAATGTGGAATGGTTTAGACCAAAGAATTTTCATGTATAAGAATGAAAAGTGCTGTATATAGATCCTCTCTATCCAATTTGACAGAGTTTGAGGTGATTTCCTAAGAAGAATAAGCAACAATTATTTCCATATATGTGCAAAGCTGGGAGAGACAAACCCCAAAAGACTAACAGAGGTAATTGCTGTGAAACATTGTTAAATTCGAATATACAGTGGGGCAAAAAAGTATTTGGCAGCCACCGATTTTGCAACCTGTCCCGTTTAAAGAGGAGAGAGGTCTGTAAATTTTCATCATGCGCTTCAACTGTGAGAGGCAGAATGCATGATTTTTAAAGAATTTATTGGTATAATAGCACATAAAATGGGTTTTTAGCACCCACAAACATGGAAGAATTTTGGCCTTCACAAACATGTTACTTCTTCTTTACGAAGCTCTTCTATCCTCCACTCGTTGCCTGTATTAATGGAACCCTTTGAACTAATTATCGGTATAAAAAGCACCTGTCCACACCTTCAAACAGTCAGACTCTAACCTCCACCATGGCGAAGACCAGAGACCTGTCCAAGGAGACCAGGGACAAGATTGTACACCTTTACAAGACTTAGAAGTAGCTTGGTGAGAAGACATCAGCTGTTCAAGCAGTTATTGGAAATATAAATAAACAGTAATCTCCCTCAGCCTGGGGCTTCATGCAAGATCTCACCTTGTTGGGTAAACATTATCTTGAGAATGGTGAGGAAACAACTACACTAGGGGAACTGGTCGATGACCTGAAGAGAGCTGTGACCACAGTAACACAAGTTACTATTAGTAACACCCTACTGTATGTTGTCATGGATTAAAATCGAAAGGTCCCTCTGCTTAAGCCAGCACATGTTCAGGCCCATCCAAGGTTTGCCAGAGACCATGTTGATGATCCAGAGGAGGATTGGGACAATGTCATGTGGTCAGATGAGACCAAAATAGAACTCTTTGGTATAAACGCCACTCGTGTTTGGAGGGGGGAGAATGCTGAGTTACATCCCAAGAACACCATACCTACTGTGAAGCATGGGGGTGGAAACATCATGCTGTGGGGCTGCTTTTCTGCAAAGAGGACAGGACGACTGATCTGTATTAAGGAAAGGATGAATGGGGCCATGTAGGTATGAGAATTTGGGCAAAAAACCCCTTCCCTCTATGAAAGCTCTAAAACCATGTGTCCCTGCCATACAATGCTGCTGAATGTGTTTTTATTGACATCAAGCTTTGCTACATTTTCCTTCACAGTTGACAGATTACCGATGAGAGACGGGGCAAAAACGAGAAACTCTCTGGGAAACTCTCAGCTTGTTCATTATAGGTTCCACCAGCTCCTACCACCATAATCTGCTTACTGAGCCCAAATCCCCCCCAAGTCAGATTTTCACAGGGAGCTGGTTTCACTCTGTAACAGTTACCATTTGGACCATGCATGGCAGCCTGATTAGCTGCATTAGAGCACTTAGAAAGTTGAGTGGGAGCAGTACGGAGCAGCCATGGAAAGTTGTGCCAGACGTTTGTTTGAACTGCCAAGCTCTTCTTACATAGAATGATGTGTTTATTTAATTAGGAATTTATACTCAAAATCTTGTGCCAAATGTCTTTAACAGAGCAAAATGTCTGACTTTTACTGAGGTTGATTGTGAGTAGTAGCTCTGACTCATACACTCTCTGTATCTGTCAGTCCTTGGTGTCTAATGCACTCTGATGACTTAATAGAATTGAAAAACGCTGTCTGGAGGAGTAGTCAGTTCAAATTGAACTGAGTGGCACAGTGGATAAAATCAGGTCATTAAAAGTTGTGTGACTATATTTTCTCTCATATTGGCCTTTTTTTTACTCCAGAGAGAGTGGTGCAGTTTAAACAATCGAGGGTCAAAACCCCTCAGCTCTGCTTGTAAGCCAAGGGCTTGCTGTGTCTGAAAGAGCGCTGCCCGCTCAAATCCCTCCGAATCCCTGCCCCAGGGCTGCAGAATGTGTAGTACCACCTGGAGAAACTCTCCCTGAGGGATTGATTACTGAACATCCTGTCTGCACAATGCCAAGGTGACTAGTGAGCTCTCTGCTGCACAATGGTTGTGTTGTTTGAACACTGCAGACCACGTTTTGTCCATGTCAGTGTGAAACCATACACAAGCCAGGGACACCTAGCGTCTGTAGAGCACAGCTGCTTGTCTCATTTTCACCCACAACAGCTCCATTTCAGTCCATCTTGTGTGTGTGTGTGTGTGTGTGTGGGTGGGTGGGTGTGTTTGTGAGTGTTCCTCCTGGATTTGTAATTATCTCAGTGTGCATGGAGTTGGTCCGACCCTCAGCAGGACTCGCTGAAAAGTTAGGAATGCAACGACCCTAATCTTTCATTTGAAAGAAAAAAAATGCACATGCGTTTACAAATTCCCTAATAAAATGTTTATTTTGCTTTATTATTCAAGCTGTTTCTTTTTTCAACCAGCTTCTGTGCTACAAAATGAATTTTAAGTAACAAATCTGTGCAAACGTAACACACCAAATTAAAAATATTAATCAGCCAAAGTTTTTCTCTTGAATGATTAACTCAGCAGAAAAAATTAAAAACACACAAATAAACAAATACAGACTAGGAAACAACACTAATTGATCTAACAATTACTAACTAAAAGGAACATATTTTGACAAAGAAATAAATGTTACAAATACTATTAATAAGCCAGAGGTTGTACAGAAGCAGGTAGGCTGTCAGTTTTGATGCAATATGGGGTTTTGTTCTCTGGGTCGTAAGAAAACTGGATCATTAGAGTGAAAGGGGAAACTCCCATGGATTATTTGCTAGGATTAAAGTTAAGGATTCTCTTTGGTGTGCACTGAAGCAAAACAATTTTTTAAAACATAATTAGACAAATAATGTAGCAAATTATGCAAACAATCAAACAAAACAACCAACCGAATGTAGAAGAGTTGATCAAACCTTTCTGACTTGCAGGCACGTGCAGAGGGGGCTTGGTCACCTGCCCCCTTCCTCCGTGATGCCCTAAGTGCTTTTTTTAAACAAGATTTTTTTTGCGTGAGTTTTTTGGAGTGTGCTTGAGTGTGGGGGCCAGCCTGTGTTGCTCAACACAACAACATTTAACTATTAATAGCAATTTAGCTAAAAAAATGATCTGGCTGCTGTCAGTCACATGATGGCCATTAACCTATGCTCATCCTTAATGTACCTCTGCCACCACTCCTTAGCTGCTTTGGTTTTCAAATGAGGCTGCCGGTAAGTAGGGTGTACATGATAATGGGAAGCCTAACACCTCCTTTCCACCGGGCGCGTAAGCGGCGCATTGAAGGAGCAGCACTTTTCACTTGCATATTCTTCTGCTTGGCCCTTTCCACCGGGTGTGTATGAGGCGCATAGCAGCAGGGAAGCAGCTGTTACCGAGAGAGCACAAAATCACGCTAGATTAGCAAAATCACACGTGGTTTCGTCAGTAAACATAACAACAAGCAGGAAAAGACAACAACCTGGCTCCAAAAGGTCTGTGTTATGTGTTATGTTATGCCAATTTTATATTCGCCAATAAGTTTATGTTATGTCAGGGAATGTCAAAAATCGCTCATTTGTGTGATGACACATGAGAGGTACTGACTTCTCACCGGGCAGCACAGGTAGTGACCCTTTTCAAATAAAGCAACAGCAAAGCAGCATGTTTCTTTTATTTAGAAAATTTCCGGATGCCGAGCCTTTTGATTTCCTGTCTTCCCCTGTCCAGAATGTCGAAATATACGCATTTTAGAGGCGTACCGTGTAGAAAATAGGACTGCCGCGTATATTTAGAAAGTGCCGCGACATGGCGCTCCTGAGACGTGGCAGACTCGCGCTGCTTTTGCCTCTGGTGGAAAGGGCTATTGACTCCAGCGGTGGCTATCAGCTGCGTATGACGTGCTGCTCCTGTAACGCACTGCTTACGCGTCCGGTGGAAAGGAGGGGTAGGTCTCCTCCCCTTGCTGTTGGCCCATGGGTCCCTTGGCCAGAAAAAATTTTTTATGGAAGTCAATGGAACAATAAATGTTATTTTCTGGGCCGCTTTGTCCTGAATCACACATATGATGTATCTCAATTTAAATGACAACTAATGATGTGTGTTTTGACAGTGTTTGTCAAATGATTTGAGATTTATTTGACTGTAAAAATTCGCAATTAAAATGCCTACAAATCAGAAGTTGCATATATGACGTCACAGAGCTAACGCTAGCTGGCACTTAAAATACCGAGACCATGTGGAGATGCATGCTGGCTCTCACTCAACCAACTATTTCTCCCCCAGCATAGAAGCCACTTTCCAGATTTATGGTGGTTTTCTCCACGTTTAATGCTCCTTCCTTCGTCCTGGAGGAAGGAGGCAAAGCTGGCTAATCTCACGGCCATTTTTCCTCCTTCTTCTTCTTCAGTTGTAGTCCACTAGGTGTTTTTACACAAAACCTAAAGTAACTTTTGCCACCAGTCGAAAATTAGCGTTTTGTCTGCATCAAAATGTGTCTTTATAATTCACGGACATCATTTGTTCAATCCACGGCGCATTTTAAAAGGGATCAGAAAATAACTTTTATCGCTCCATTGACTGTAATTGTTTTGGCAGTAGGGGACCCATGGACTGGAAGTAGAAGGGCGTGACTTACCCCTAATTTCCACATGCGCTCCGCTCCGCCACGCACTCCGCAGCCGTTTGCTCCCATTCCTGATTTCCACTGCATGCGCTCTACATCCGCTCTGCTCTGGTCCGAAGCCCAGAGGTGCTCAAAGAAGCATGCGTGGGTATTGCGAGATCTTGCGATAAAAACCAGTAATAAATGCGGAAAAAAGTAAAATCATAAAGTATTTTATGATTTTCCAGTTTAAGTATTTGTTTCTCTTCGTCCATGTTGTTCTGTTGTTTTTCTCTCATATCTGAATAACGTATATGTTGACCTACCTACTATACCTTGTGTGGCATGAAATGACAAAATAGCTTTCAGAATTAAATACGTTTTGATTATATTATGTGTGTAAATTATGTATAAACACGCACAATTATTTTAGACAACATATATATATAAATATACGCGTGATGATTTTAATATAGCTATGGATACAAACAAATCTAGTCTGTTATTAATTTATTTAGAAAAAATGGATGTTGTGCTTGTTCGGTATCCTGTTGGTGCTGTGTGATTTGTGTAGAATGACTGCGAACTTGCGCCGGTATCCAGCAAAAATAGAATCAATCCTATTTTTACTGGATGGCGAAACGGCGGCCGGCGCCCCATACAGAAGTACTAGATTACTATATACTCATTGTTAAGTTCCTTAATATGCTGAATTTTTTTTTATACTGTCTCTCACAGTGGAAATGCACCTAAATTGTGAATTTCAGGCTCTTCCACAATTTCTGAGTGGGAGAACTTGCAAAATCGCAGGGTGTTCAAATACTCACTGTATTTATAGATGTGAAAATTTTAATAAAACTTTTAAGGCATTTGCATGAATAAATGCATAAATAAATAAATGTTATTTTATATTTAAATTAAACGACATTTTATTAATATTTTCTTATTTAATAACTTTCTCATTGCTGTGTGCTGAAGATATCATACATTTATTTGATCTCTCCGCATTAAAAATCAAAATCTCTCAGAGGTGCTAACACTTCTGTAGAAAAGTAAAGCTAGCCACTCTTAGCTGTTTTGATCTTTAAAGAGTTGTTGAAGTTAATCAGTATTATTAGGGTTTATTTTGTGAGACCCAGCAGCAAGTTAAATCATTCCATAATGTAATAAAAAAAGGTGTCATAGAGTACACCTTTTTAATCAGCTACCAGCTCTTCAATGGTCATTTCAATATATATAGTCTCCAATTAGCAAAGCCCAGCAGCGTATTAGCAGCAACATTGAACCCCATCAGATAGAAAAATAGGCTACTTTTGCTTTGCATGGTCCCCATCTGTTGAAAATTATACATTATGTTGTGATTCCCTTTTAGATTCTTGATGAATATCAGTTGTTATTTTCAGGATGTTATATGTTGTAAGCCGTTTTAAAACTTGTTCAATGTGCCCCTTTTTAACTTTTAGCACCTGCCCCTCTAAAGGTCTCTGCACGGCCCTGCGACTTGTTTAGATGAGTCTTGTTCTTAAAGAACTTTGTGTTTCAGATCTTAGTGAAGGTCTTCTAAAAGATGCACTTCAGGGGAAGGAGTGATCATGGTACCTCTATCAACTAATCAGAAGCAACTAGGGGTAACTGTAGAGCTATTCCACATCAGAGAGCCATTGAAAAATGAAATCTACTATTTCTATAAAACATGTTTTGTTTTTTTTAACATCAGAGAGAGACTTGTTTTCTTTTCAACAGTCATTGCTTAGTGATTGTCTCATGACAGGAACGATAAGAATGAAAATGACAACCAAGGTCATATACAGGTCCTTCTCAAAAAATTAGCATATTGTCATAAAGTTAATTCTTTTCCATAATGTAATGATAAAAATTTAACTTTCATATATTTTAGATTCATTGCACACCAACTGAAATATTTCAGGTCTTTTATTGTTTTAAAACTGATGATTTTGGCATACAGCTAAACCCAAAATTCCTATCCTAAAAAAAAGCGTAATTCATCTGACCAATAAAAGAAAAGTGTTTTTAATACAAAAAAAGTCAACCTTCAAATAATTATGTTCAGTTATGCACTCAATACTTGGTTGGGAATCCTTTTACAGAAATGACTGCTTCAATGTGGCGTGGCATGGAGGCAATCAGCCTGTGGCACTGCTGAGGTGATATGGAGGCCCAGGATGCTTCGATAGCAGCCTTAAGCTCATCCAGAGTGTTGGGTCTTGCGTCTCTCAACTTCCTCTTCACAATATCCCACAGATTCTCTATGGGGTTCAGGTCAGGAGAGTTGGCAGGCCAATTGAGCACAGTAATACCATGCTCAGTAAACCATTTACCAGTGGTTTTGGCACTGTGAGCAGGTGCCAGGTCGTGCTGAAAAATTAAATCTTCATCTCCATAAAGCTTTTCAGCAGATGGAAGCATGAAGTGCTCCAAAATCTCCTGATAGCTGCATTGACCCTGCCCTTGATAAAACACAGTGGACCAACACCAGCAGCTGACATGGCACCCCAGACCATCACTGACTGTGGGTACTTGACACTGGACTTCAGGCATTTTGGCATTTCCTTCTCCCCAGTCTTCCTCCAGACTCTGGCACCTTGATTTCCGAATGACATCCAAAATTTGCTTTTATCCAAAAAAAGTATTTTGGACCACTGAGCAACAGTCCAGTGCTGCTTCTCTGTAGCCCAGGTCAGGCGCTTCTGCCGCTGTTTCTGGTTCAAAAGTGGCTTGACCTGGGGAATCCCGCACCTGTAGCCCATTTCCTGCACACGCCTGTGCACGGTGGCTCTGGATGTTTCTACTCCAGACTCAGTCCACTGCTTCCGCAGGTCCCCCAAGGTCTGGAATCGGTCCTTCTCCACAATCTTCCTCAGGGTCCGGTCACCTCTTCTCGTTGTGCAGCGTTTTCTGCCACACTTTTTCCTTCCCACAGACTTCCCACTGAGGTGCCTTGATACAGCACTCTGGGAACAGCCTATTCGTTCAGAAATGTCTTTCTGTGTCTTACCCTCTTGCTTGAGGGTGTCAATGATGGCCTTCTGAGCAGCAGTCAGGTCGGCAGTCTTACCCATGATTGCGGTTTTGAGTAATGAACCAGGCTGGGAGTTTTTAAAAGCCTTAGGAATCTTTTGCAGGTGTTTAGAGTTAATTAGTTGATTCAGATGATTAGGTTAATAGCTCGTTTAGAGAACCTTTTCATGATATGCTAATTTTTTGAGATAGGAATTTTGGGTTTTCATGAGCTGTATGCCAAAATCATCAGTTTTAAAACAATAAAAGACCTGAAATATTTCAGTTGGTGTGCAATGAATCTAAAATATATGAAAGTTTAATTTTTATCATTACATTATGGAAAAGAATGAACTTTATCACAATATGCTAATTTTTTGAGAAGGACCTGTAAAAGCTCATGTTTTTGAAATCTTGTTAAATTAGTTTTGACTAGATCTGAAGACCAGATAAGCCATTTGAAGTGTTCTGGAACAGCAGAACTCTTGTAGATGTAACCTAAAATATGTGTGCACAACATATTATTTTCATTAATAAATACAAAATAAAAACATCTATTTTTTTTTGCTATTTGTTTGTTGCAAAAATACAAATTACACTGGGTTTAGAAAATGTTGTTTCTGTGATCTCCTTCTAAACCAAAAAAAAACCTAAGATAAAAATTTGACATTAAAATAAAGTGCATACTTTTTGCCAAAGAAAGCTGCGTAAAAACAACCTGCTTTTACATAAGCAGGTTGTTTTTACGACAGGCAATTTGCTTTAGCATTAATGAAATCGTTAGACTACACCCCAGGGCCCAATGACCCTAATTAACCACACAACCTTTTGCAGCCAAGAGCTCTGTAATATTGAATGGCAGAGCCTGGCAACAGCAAGGGGATCATGGTGCGATAAATGTTTTTGCTCTGCAATGCATTTCAAATTACACAGTTTTCAAGAGAAGTGCTTTGTAATGTAACAAAATGAAGAAAACATTTGAAATATTTCCTAAAGAACAAAGCTGTTCCAGACCTACATACAACATAAATGTATGAACCCATACTAGATGAACACAGTGCTTTAAAATGTTTTTACTGGCAACAGTGAATCTGATGAAAATATCATAATAACTCTGTATGCCTGGAACCTCTTCCAAAGACTTTGTCAAAAAGATAAGGAATCTTATCTAATGTGTGTATACACTTTTACTTGTATGATGAGTTTTTAATAATCTCCTTTTTTTGAAAGATATCAATAAAGGGAAAACCGGATGCATGTGGGCTCAATACAAAATAACAGACTTTGTGCGACTTTGACCACACTAGTATAAAGCATTTTTATTCATTCTTTAACTTCAAAGATATGTCTTGTTTGCTTTTAAGTTTTCTAACATGATATATTTAAAAAAATAGTTTGTTTTGCAATTGTGAGGATTGGCAAAACAGGCAGACTGAGGGAAAGAGACTAATAAACACAAGAGAAGCTCAAACAGGACTCAAAAGATCTAGAAAACAAAAGGGAAAATGGCTGACGATAATCTAAGAGAAATATATACAAATATGCAAGAAGTATAAACTAAGAAACTAAACATAAAGAAAGAACTAATATATACAGCATATGTTAAACCTTAATGTCAACAATAAACCCAGAAAGGAAACACAGAAGAACCAAAACAGAAACACTAGTAGGTCCTGACAAACTAAGAAAAGAGCAGTGTGTGGTGTGCAGGTTGAAAAGTCAAGTGATTGACACCAAGATTACAGCTTAAAAGTAGTGAGTTGATGCTTTTTTCTGTACATCCCAATGGTCTTAAATCAAACCATGCCATCAAGCTTTTTAAAACCCATGAACACTTTATCAGTTTGTTGAAAGCGTATAGAATGTGTTTAGATTGTTTAGTTGCAACTTTACATATAAATATTTAAAAAAGGTAAAAAAGCACAATTTATAGATAATAATTGACTATGAATATATCTTATACTGTCAGCTCATGGAGGATAAAATATACTTTGAAGAACATGCAGTCAAAGGAAAAAGCTGATTTAACTGCTTTTCTGGTCAGAGTGCCTGCTGTGATAACTTCTCGTTTTAAAGTTCTACTGGACAGAAATAAAAACAGATAGATAGATAGATAGATAGATAGATAGATAGATAGATAGATAGATAGATAGATAGATAGATAGATAGATAGATAGATAGATAGATAGATAGATAGATAGATAGATAGATAGATAGATAGATAGATAGATAGATAGATAGATAGATAGATAGATAGATAGATTTCTCATGCTAGGATTTTAGTCTTTAAACTTGTCAAGTTTGAATTTTTCAATAAGAAGCTATGCCAACAGGCACTCTGACCAGATAAGAAGTTAAATAAGCTTTTTACTGCAACTTCATCTTCCTTAAAGATCAACCAGGTAACTGGTTATATGGAGCTCCAAATGAGGGCTGACAGGTAGAAACATTTTCGTAAAAATTATTTACTTTCTAGGGGACATTAGTCTTTGGATTTAAATGAGATCATAGCATGGCCTGCAGTTAAATTGACATTAAACAGAACCCCAACAAAGCCAAAGTCCAGTCAACGCTTTTCCTAGTAAGGTTGCTGCCAATGCCCAACAACTTTGTTTTCATCAGATAGTTGTCAGGGTGCTTCTCATTATTTGATCATTGGTCTAAGTTTTGTATTAATAAAACAGCAGATGAAACATGGTTTCATAGTTTTTGCAATGTTTCTTACAGATTGTAGGAAAACGCTTAGTGGTTAGAAGATAGTGATTACGTGTTTATATATTTCAATATAGTTCAATTCAATTCAGTTTTATTTATATAGCGCCGATTCACAACAGATGTCATCTCAAGGCACTTAACAATAAGTCATTTCAATACATTTATACAAAGATTCCAATCAGTTTAAAAGTTTCCTATTTAAGGAATCCCAGCAGATTGCGTCAGTCATTGGCGTAAGGTTGGGCCCCGTTGATGCAGACTTTCCAACCACAGCAATCCTTCAGCAATCCCTCATACTGAGCAAGTATGTAGCGACGGTGGAGAGGAAAAAATTGTGTGCTCTGATAAAGTATTTCTCCCCTTGCTGTTTTTACTTTGTTGTTACACTTACATTTTTAAATAACAAAATGTAATATAGGAAAACATTAACTAAGTAAAAACTACATGCCGTTTTCAAAAAAGGTTATCTTAACCAACATCACCCTGTGTGAAAAAATAATTGCCCCATTGTTAAATTATGAATAACTCTAATTAACCTCTTTTTTGCTCAGTGCTATGTTTGGGTCATATCCAGGCAAGGTCTGATTACTGCCTGAACTGTGAGATTAAGAAATCTCTTAAATAGAACCATCTTGGCAACATGAAGTAGGGTAAACAGTCTCATAAACCAGCACTGAAGTTGAGAAACAAAATCATTAACATCTGTCAGTCTGGAAAAGGAAAAAAAAAGATTTGCCAACATCGGGATTATCTCCAAGACTTGAAAAACATCATGTGGATTTGGGAGACAAATGTTTCAGCATACCTTTAATAGAGCAATCGGTATCCCTATGATATGTTTATGCCATTGACTCCCATTCAAAATGCATTGCCATAGCAATTAAATATTGTTTTTAAATTGTTTAAAAAACCTTTTGTTTTGTTAACATTCATATGCCTTCAAAATGTTATGTTTGTATGTTATTTACTCACTAAAGATATTGTTCTATACAGCCAATTTAACAATTTTTCACTGATGTTACACAAAGTAAATAAATAAATATTCAGAATCAGTTTTGCCGAAAACTTTTGACAGTCATTTTGATAATATTTGTTCCCAAAATTTAGGCATGCATGACATGGGGGTGGGGGGTGTACTCAAAGAGAGCATTCAATGCGTCAAAAACTGGAAATATTCACAAGTATATTTGATGTGGACTAAATTAATAATTGTATTTACAGAGAAGATTCAATGCAAAATGTGTTGAGACTTAATAATTTTATAGTAATGTTTAAAAGGGCCACTTTCTGTGTCCAAGGGACAGAGGTGGGGAAGTTTATTTCACCAAAATAAAAATAAAAATACGATTTGTTTATGTGGAGTGGGAAAATAATCTGTCATGAATCACCTTCAGAAAACTTTTGTTTGGAACGGTGGGACTGAAATTAATAATGGCATAAATTTTTTTTTATAAAATACAGAAATGTTGATACATAAATTTTTTCTGGTAAGGTTACACCTGAATACAAATGAACAACAAATAGAGAGTTTGGAGTGGTCTGGTTTAAGACTGGACTGTCCAACCTGAGATTTTTTAAAGTGAGATTTAACAGAATGTTCATGCAGGAAAAATCTCCGATATAGTTAAGGAGGAAAAACACAAATTTCCTAAACAGTGACGCTATGACTAATTTGTCTGTAATTGCAAGGCAAGGCAAGGCAGTTTTATTTAGCACACTTTCAACAACAAGGTAATTCAATTCAATTCAATTCAGTTTATTTATATAGCGCCAATTCACTACAGATGTCATCTCAAGACACTTAACAAGAAGTCATACATTTATACAAACATTCCAATCAGTTAAAAAGTTTCCTATTTAAGGAATCCCAGCAGATTGCGTCAGTCATTGGCGTGAGGTTGGGCCCCGTTGATGCAGACTTTCCAACCACAGCAATCCTTCAGCAATCCCTCATACTGAGCAAGCATGTAGCGACGGTGGAGAGGAAAAACTCCCCTTTAACAGGAAGAAACCTCCAACAGAACCAGGCTCAGTAGGAGCGGCCATCTCCCACGACCGTCTGGGGGTTTGAGAAGACAGAGCAGAACACAGAAGGAACAGAAGATCTGATATAAGAGAACTTTCTATGATACAGAAAGTAAAAAGTTGATAACAGGACACAGTGGATGTTCAGCAACTGGGAGGATCATCCCAGTCGATGCCCCCCGTCCAACAGGGCATTGCAGCCAAGCAGGATACCAGACCAGGTATATCTTCTATGGAGAGAAAAACACTGAGAGAACACAAAGTTAACAGTCGAAATAGCAGAATGTACTGTAATACAACTGGAGAGTAGTAGGAGAGAAAAGTAGCAGAGTGAAGAAAATTGGTCAGTCTGTCCTCCAGCAGTCTAAGCCTATAGCAGCATAACTACAGACCTAGCTCAGGATGACCTAAGCCACTCTAACTATAAGCTTTATCAAAAAGGAAAGTTTTAAGCCTGGCCTTAAAAGTAAACAGAGTGTCTGCCTCACGGACTAAAGCTGGGAGCTGGTTCCACAGGAGAGGAGCCTGATAACTAAAAGATCTGCCTCCCATTCTACTTTTAAAAATCCTAGGAACTACAAGTAAACCTGCAGTCTGAGAGCGAAGTGCTCTGCTGGGAACATATGAAACAATTAGATCTCTGATGTATGATGGAGCTGATTACTAAGGGCTTTGTATGTAAGAAGAAGGATCTTAAATTCTATTCTGGATTAAACAGGGAGCCAATGAAGGGAAGCTAAAATAAATGTGATCTCTCTTTTTAATATTCATCAGAACTCTTGCTGCCGCATTTTGGATCAACTGAAGGCTTTTAATGGCATTTTGTGGACTACCTGATAGTAAAGAATTACAGTAGTCCAGCCCTGAGGTAACAAATGCATGGACTAGTTTCTCAGCATCACTCCTGGACAGGATGTTTCTAATTTTAGATATATTCCGGAGGTGAAAGAAGGAAATCCTAGAAACCTGTTTAATATGGGATTTAAATGTCAAGTCTTGGTCAAAAATTCAAGGTGCTTTACATGATTATGGGATAAAATAAAAATAGCAATAAAACACAGACAAAGCATATAAAGTAAAGCAGCTTTGCAGTTTTGCCCCAGATTAGAGGAGCATAGAAACTGAAAGCTGCTTCTCCATGTTTGGTTCTGATTCTAGGGATGTTGAGTAGACTGGAATTAGATGACCTGAGTGGTCTGGGGGGTTGGTGTAGTAACAGTAGATCGTCAACATACTTTCATGCTAAGCCATTCAATTTTTTATTAACTAGTAAAAGTATTTTGAAGTCTATTCTCTGAGCTAAAGGGAGCCGGAGTAAGGACTTTAGAACTTCGGTGATGTGCTCTACTTTCCTGGTTCTAGTGAGGACATGGGCAAGCACTTGATGGGAGTTTTCAAGAGTAGGGAGGTTGTTTTGGATTGCATTTTTCCTATAAAACATAAAATTATCATTTAAAAAATATATTTTATTTAATTGGGTTGATTTTTGTCTGATATCAAAATTTGTGTGATAGCTAAAACCTTCAAGCATGACAAGGGAGCAAAAACACAAGAAATCTCTATGTTCACTCTAAAACTCCTACATGTTTGATCTAGATAAATGTATTTGCTGAAATAACACATTTCCAATAAATAACCCTCCACCTACTCATGAAATCTCATAATAGAGAAAACCTTGTCAATGACATCATCAGATTCTGTTATTTAGATCATTAATATCATAATAATGTATTCATCTATGGCCTGTTCTCAAATTAGCAATTAGCAATATTGTTAGCAATAAAATATCTTTATGGCCCTGTTGTGTTTGTTTAAAACCAGAGAGAACACAAAAGAACCCACAGAGTTCTGCTATTGTTTTGTAAAGCCTCTATAATACACATCCCACTATAATTTTAGGTTACAGTTGGAATGGCAACGATTTTCTTTCCACATGTGATGCTCACACCATTTATAGCAGAACTCTGTCTTAAGGATGGCCATTTTTGCTGTGTAACATCATAGCACGTTTAGTTGAGCAGTGACAGATCTTCTTTCTTTTCTTTCAGGTTGATGAGATCTACCACGATGAATCTTTGGGAACAAACATCAACATTGTGCTCGTCCGCATGATAATGGTGGGGTACAGGCAGGTGGGTTATGTAATACACTACTGCCTCTATGGAGTAAAAATATTGTCATTATGAGAATAATAAAGAGATACATAAGAACTAGAATCACCTGGTTTTGTAATGTTATTCTGAGATCAAATTATTTGTTTCTAGATTCTCTATAGAGTACTGAAGGCCTCACAATGCCTGCATCTCAAGGGTTAAACTTTAAAAAGTATTTCTTATATCCACATTTTAACTTATTTTTGCTGTGAAGAGTCTAACAAGGTCTGTTGTTTTTTCCTTGTATGCAGTTTTATTTTAAGTGTTTCCTATTAACAAAAAAAAAAAAACTATCATCGGACCCCTCTTTTTCTTTACATCTCAATAATTGAACAACTTTTTGGAAGCAAACACTTTGAAAAAAATTTGGTCCATCATAGCATGGTGCAGTTGCTGTAGATTTGTCAACTGTAAAAAATAAAAAAAATAAAAATAAAACTCCACAAACCCCACTTTTTGAATGGCACAGCTAAAATTGAGACCCATTGAACAAGGCACAATTTTTCCAGTTGTCATAAATACTCCAACTTTGGCAAGAATTAGTTTCCTGTTCTTAGCTAACATGAGAGGCAGCTAGTTGGATCTTCTGCTTCATGTCAAGGTTTAATATGTAGATTCAGAAATATTATTCTGTATACTTTGGATGGAATGAATGTTTGTTTGAAGTACTGTTACTTTTCTGTCATCTGGAACCAGTTTGCCTATTCTCCTCTGGCACCAAGAAGGCATTTTTTGATCACTCACTGGATTAAAAAAAAATAAATTGGACCAGTCTCTGTATATCTGTGAGACGGCTGTGTGTGAAAATCCCAGTAGAATAACAGTTTCTGAAATATGCAGACCAACCTGTTCGGCAACAACAACCATACGATTTTCAAAGTCACATAAATCCACTTCCTTAAACATTTTGTGGCTCAGTTTGAACTGTAACAAGTCATCTTCGCCATATCTACATGCCCAAATGTATTCAGTATAACAGTTCACTTGTCTATTAAAATGGCAAGTGAGTGAATTTTGTCCGAAACAATGAAACCTTACTGTCTCAAGTCTAGAAATTTATTTGCAATCGTATTTATCTATGTTCAGTTAATCAACATACGTGTGATCTGCCTCCCACTTTGAAGAACATGCATCAAACGCACCTTTCCAGTATGAGAGGTCTATTCGAGATGCAAAAAACTTTCTGAAAACTCAAAATAAGAACAAAGAAGAATCTAGAGTCCAAACACAACAAAATAACCCAGGATCGTGACACTACTTTATTATATTCTAGTTTGTGGTTCTAATATGATCAAATGAAGAAAAGGTCAAGGGGTATATGTACGTTTACAAGGCACTGTACTTCCTGTAATTGTTTTTCATTTAAAGATTGACTTAGTGTCTACTCAGAAGTAACATGTTAGTAAGCTAAAAATAACTGATGCAAAAATCTTTTGGAAAGATCATCACCAGTTTTTCTTGTTTCGAGCCCAGAAAAACACCTGCATGGATATAATGAAACTTGTGCATTGAGAGAGTAATGTCACAGGAAGAAAAATATATACCAAGACACATAGCTATCCACACTGCAATCTCATTTGCTGATAAAAGAAACAGCAATATTTGGTCCAAGGTCCATTTTCTTTAATTTTATGGAACAGATTGTTGTTTTCAGTCATGCTGCTTCCCCTCTTAGTTACGCAGACCAAACCGGCTCTCCATATAAAGGGTCAGGACCCCTCAGCCAGTCGAACCTTACCAAGCAGGACCTGCCTGGAATTCGTTTAAGCTGGTGACAAGAAGGATTCGTCCAGCTTTTGACTGCCTTCCTTCGAGCGTTGGTCTGGCACGACTGAGTAGCCCAGCAGGCAGCCAGGAACCAGTCACGCCCATTAACGGCAGCATTTTCTTTTTGACAGCTTGAACTTGGTAACCGAGCTGGACAAGTTTTAGTTGCTTTAGCAGTAAGCCTCAGTGGTGCTGTTTTTATAAACTTTGGCTAAAGGCAAGCTAATAAAACCTTCTATTTTCTGTTGACATGGGGGTGGAGGGTCAGCACCAATACTTTTTACTATCAAATAACCCTTAAAAGTTACAAACTCAATAATTATGTAAAAAAAAATTATGTTCAAAATTTCCTATAGAATTTTTATTTGTTCTTTAATTGCAAAGCGAGGAGGAAAAAGTAGATAACATTAAAAAAATAATAATTCAATCGTTTTTTTAGTCTTTCCCTAAAACTGTAGCTGAAAAGACTTTTGATGTAATAAATTTAAATAAAAACAAAGAGAGGGGTTCATACTCATTTTGGCAGATTATAGATTATGGATTATCCTGTGATAATCCATTTGAGCATTGGATGGAAACCATGTTCAAATTCAAAGTTCCACAACTGGCAGTTGTAAATCCCAGCAATCCCAAAAAATGTTCAGGGAACGGGTCTTCAGTAGGAAACCCAAATATTTTTAGATCCAACAAACGAAATTGGCCAGTGTGAGCAGCAATTCTGAGAGCTCAAATTTAGAAGCATCAGCCCCTATTAGCATGTACAGGTCCTTCTCAAAAAATTAGCATATTGTGATAAAGTTCATTATTTTCCATAATGTAATGATAAAAATTAAACTTTCATATATTTTAGATTCATTGCACACCAACTGAAATATTTCAGGTCTTTTATTGTTTTAAAACTGATGATTTTGGCATACAGCTCATGAAAACCCAAAATTCCTATCTAAAAAAATTAGCATATTTCATCCGACCAATAAAAGAAAAGTGTTTTTAATACAAAAAAAGTCAACCTTCAAATAATTATGTTCAGTTATGCACTCAATACTTGGTCGGGAATCCTTTTGCAGAAATGAATGCTTCAATGCGGCGTGGCATGGAGGCAATCAGCCTGTGGCACTGCTGAGGTGTTATGGAGGCCCAAGATGCTTTGATAGTGGCCTTAAGCTCATCCAGAGTGTTGGGTCTTGCGTCTCTCAACTTCCTCTTCACAATATCCTACAGATTCTCTATGGGGTTCAGGTCAGGAGAGTTGGCAGGCCAATTGAGCACAGTAATACCATGGTCAGTAAACCATTTACCAGTGGTTTTGGCACTGTGAGCAGGTGCCAGGTCGTGCTGAAAAATTAAATCTTCATCTCCATAAAGCTTTTCAGCAGATGGAAGCATGAAGTGCTCCAAAATCTCCTGATAGCTAGCTGCATTGACCCTGCCCTTGATAAAACACAGTGGACCAACACCAGCAGCTGACATGGCACCCCAGACCATCACTGACTGTGGGTACTTGACACTGGACTTCAGGCATTTTGGCATTTCCTTTTCCCCAGTCTTCCTCCAGACTCTGGCACCTTGATTTCCGAATGACATGCAAAATTTGCTTTCATCCGAAAAAAGTACTTTGGACCACTGAGCAACAGTCCAGTGCTGCTTCTCTGTAGCCCACATCAGGCGCTTCTGCCGCTGTTTATGGTTCAAAAGTGGCTTGACCTGGGGAATGCGGCACCTGTAGCCCATTTCCTGTGCACGGTGGCTCTGGATGTTTCTACTCCAGACTCAGTCCACTGCTTCCGCAGGTCCCCCAAGGTCTGGAATCGGTCCTTCTCCACAAGCTTCCTCAGGGTTCGGTCACCTCTTCTCGTTGTGCAGCGTTTTCTGCCACACTTTTTCCTTCCCACAGACTTCCCACTGAGGTGCCTTGATACAGCACTCTGGGAACAGCCTATTCGTTCAGAAATGTCTTTCTGTGTCTTATCCTCTTGCTTGAGGTTGCCAATGATGGCCTTCTGGGCAGCAGTCAGGTCGGCAGTCTTACCCATGATTGCGGTTTTGAGTAATGAACCAGGCTGGGAGTTTTTAAAAGCCTCAGGAATCTTGTGCAGGTGTTTAGAGTTAATTAGTTGATTCAGATGATTAGGTTAATAGCTCGTTTAGAGAACGTTTTCATGATATGCTAATTTTTTGAGATAGGAATTTTGGGTTTTCATGAGCTGTATGCCAAAATCATCAGTTTTAAAACAATAAATGACCTGAAATATTTCAGTTGGTGTGCAATGAATCTAAACTATATGAAAGTTTAATTTTTATCATTACATTATGGAAAATAATGAACTTTATCACAATATGCTAATTTTTTGAGAAGGACCTGTAGATTGCCCACTGTTCAAAAACTCCAGTATCCTGTTGAGGCTTTGTTTCTCTCCAAACTCTGCTGTGTTCTTGATGTAAGTCCTTGCACAATCTCTGTCTGATGTTGATTCGAAGCTCTGCCGGGGGACAAGTTGTTCCATAGATCGTTTTTATATGCTCTCTAAGCCTACCATGATTTGTATATGTGACTGTTTGCTATTTCTACCAGAAACCCAACTCATCCCTGGTCCTAATAAGGAATAGTTCCTGTGTCCTCACAAAACAGCTCTGACTCTTGACGTCCCTGCTGTTTGACCTGACCTGTTCTGACCTGACTCGATTCACACCTTTGCATCACACTAGAACTGGTCTGCACATCCCTGCAAGATCTTGCTGTTGTCTTCCCGTTACTAAGTGCATGATTCCTATCTTCACCTTTCTTTCAATTGCCCAATGCCTCAGTCAGTTTCTCCTTTTTGCTCAATCACCACCGTTTAGCCATATCCTGTCCCTAACTTACTTGATTATTACATTTTAAACATTTTCAAAAGAATGTCACAAAAGCTCAACAACAAACATCACCTTGTTTCATAATCATTACTATAATTGTTCATCATTCATTAGGTCTTTTTTCTACATTGAAAAAATATATTTTTACTGTTAGGCTGTAAGTCTGCTAAGACTACAAATAGAATAGAGTAGAATACAGAATAATCCTTTATTGTCCCCCAAAGGGGAAATTCAGCTGTTACAGCAGCAAATTGAAAGATAATAAAAGCATTCACGATCCCACAAAAATGGTACAAAAAGAATAAAAACAGAATTAAGAATTATATATGTACATTAAGGACACACAGCTGCAGAGCTACCTCCATGGCCTCTACATCTGCTTTTTCTAAGTTACACTCCTGAATACTTTTCTCTCAGCCTGGGACATTCCATCCTTGTGCAAAAATGATTACACATTTTCTCTGTTTAGAAGGCCTCTTTAAGGTATATTAAAATCATAACTGAAATAAAACATTTCATTGATTTATAATTGATGCAAAATCTAATTTCTTATGATGATCAAACTAATCTTTCTCTTGTGACTAAAACTTATTCTGACTGGATTCAGAAAGAAAACTATTAAAGCAGGTTTTGCATAAGGCAAAATGCAAAAGTATAACCTCTTTAATTGTATTGAAGTCTTACTCTGCTATTAGTTTTAGATATTTCTTTTATTAATTTTAAAGGTTTACTTCTAAAAGACCAATCAAGGACTAATCTACAAATTAGCCTTTGACTCGAGGGCCTGTAGATAGAACAACAGTTTCTTTTGAGTCTAACATGGTTTTATGTCTTGCCCCTGCTCAAATAAATATAGATAAATACAAATATGCAGGCCTTACTTTTTTTAATTTACTCATCTTTCACTGTTAAAACAAATGACCAGTATGGGATAATGAGATTATCTCTGGTTATTCTGACAAGTTACAAGTGAGTCATTCTCCATGTAAGCATTTCTGTGTGTAAACAAAAGCCTTTTATTTTCACATAATTGGCTGGTTTTGAATGCAGACTTAAGTTTTTTTTAGTATTTGCTGTTTTTACAGCCCCAGTAGGGTGAGCACAAATAAGTTGAATGTGTCATCAGCGCTGCTTTCAACAGACGTTTTGGATAAATTGAGGCATGACTTCATTTCCTAGCCTCACATGTTCTATTTTGGATCCACCCTGAGCAGGTTGGAGGAGGAAGCTTGGCCGCTTGCTCACATTTAAGCTCAGACATTTTCACCTGGAAATGATTTACCTGCATGTTGGCAGTTAGAAAAAACACACAGGTATGATTTGTTCATGAGTCCACCCATAAATATTCCATCTTATTTCTAGCTCAGAAATCCATTCATATGTCCATTCGTTGGCAAAATTGCTTTGCTTTGGAGTGGAATAAAAATGTAAACTTTTACAAATTTGTTACAAATAGAACACCTTGAAAGTTTGTCATACAATTTTATTTAAACTCTCTCCAGTTATAACAACTTTATATATCATTTTATATCAATATTATAAATAAATAAATAAATAAGAAAAATACGTTTTGTACATATATATGGCAGACCTGAATATAAGCCGCATATCTTCATGTTGTCACATGATATATTTACACAGAAAGACGGTATACGGAAGATTTTTTTTATTACCACATTTTCGTGCCCATCTGTCTGTCTGTCTGTCTGTCTGTGAGCAACATAACTCAAAAAGGTTATGGACGGATTTTGATAAAATTTTCAGGAAATGTCTGCGATGGGACCAAGAACAACTGATAAAATGTTTGGGTTGATCCGACATGAAGAGCGTGTCCACCCACTTACCAGCAGTGCTAACCTCCACTCCTCTCTTCTGTCAGAGAGCTCACAAGCGGCTCCCCTCACGCAGCAGCCCCGAATCTCTGCTCTCTGCTGGGAGAGCGCAGGCATGTGTCTCATTAACAGAAATTTTATTGGAATAGTACCAAAAGTTAGAATTAGATAACAACATGGGGGTGTGGACAATGAGTGGCCCTGGCGGAGGTCTGAGTGCTTTTCTAGGTTTTAATTTAAGACATGTTTCTTTTTCAAACTCTGCCTGAAAATTGGCAGTACGACACCAACACAATACACCAGTCACATGTCTGGTTAGAAAATAAAACATACTTTAGCCTACTAGAAAAGTCATTGGTCGCTATCTTGCTCCTCCTCACTAAAGCCACTGAAGTCATCTTCTTCACTGTCTTTATGTCTTTTTACAATGACGCAGTTCTTCTGGCCGCTTCTAACGTTTCATCATCGATTATTGATATCACTCTTACGTGCAGTAAATCTATTTCCTTCTTTGACGACCAGCTCGGTTGCTTAACTTTAAAGCTGCATCATATGCATGTCTTTGTGTGTTTTTCATGATGAAAGTGTGTGCATAAAAACTACCGGTAGTGTGTTCTTCGGCACATAATCTTTCCCCATGTCTGTCTCACTTTTGTGCTTCCTGGCCGTGAGCCAGTAAAAATCTATAAATGAGCCCTATCGTTGTATAGGACACAGGGTCCAATGTGTGTGGGGAAAAAATGGCAGTTTATAGTCTGAAAATTACGGTAGTCTGTATAGTCCCAGTCCCTTTGTAAGGGGAACCTCCACAATAGCCTTAAGTCGTTTAGTCTTTGAAAAAAGATTTATTTTTTTAGTTAACTCTGATCTACCTTGTCCCTGCTGAAGAAAAGAAACTCCAAAGCATGATGCTGCCACCACCATGTTACACTTTGGCTTGTGGTAAACGAAACAAACCTCTGAGCTCTTTACAGAACAGCTGTATTCTTATTGAGATTGTAATTAAACATAAGTGGATTCGATTTACTAACAGTGTGACTTCTGAAGAAACTTAATGGCACTGGATTTCATTTGGGTTATTGGGGTAAAAGGGGACTGAATGCAAAGGCATATTGCAGACTTCAGACTTGTATTTGTAAACAAAAGAAATTCATGTTTTTCCTTCCCTTTCACAATTAGGCACTATTGTTTGGTTGTGTATAGCATAAAACCAAATGGAGATACATTCAAGTCTGAGGTAATAACGTTTCAAAAAAAGGGGAAAGGTTTATGGGTTTAGTATGTGACTCACATCCCACCATCTTTTATGCATGCGTTCAAAACACTTCAAATTTACTACAGATCTTTTATTGCGCACTGCTTCAGAAATTTCTCATATGAAAACGTCTAAAAAGTTTACACATGATCAGATAATATTTCAGCTTTCGTGACTTTTGTGGCTTTTTGTTTCATTCATTTAATGAGTCTATTTGGAATCACCGAAGTTCAGTAATGGATTCACATATAGATCCTGTGCTCATATGGCAGACAATTGATGCAAGAGAAATGTCAACACTACTTTTTGGTTGAGCAGACATTCCCTCCTAGTAATGTTCTGCAAGTTAACAATGAAATGTCAGTGAGTCTTACTTAAGCTGCCGAGCAGAGGAGCCCCTGCTGAGGGAATTGATAAGAAAGAAAAATAAAATCTCTATTTTTCTTTTTGTTCTCTTTGTTATTGTACAGTCTATAAGCCTGATTGAGCGTGGCAATCCATCCCGCAGCCTAGAGCAGGTGTGCCGATGGGCCAACACTCAGCAGCGCCGCGACCCCGAGCATGCCGAATACCATGATCACGCCATCTTCCTCACAAGGCAAGATTTTGGTCCCGCAGGTATGCAAGGTACTGTATTTTTCTCGATCGAGGACTGTGCAGACTGATTGCTGATATCTGCTTCAATTCACTAAAAAGGGGTTGGCTTCAAGTCTTGCCCAGGTAAGGGGGACGGAAACTTTAATGTGGGTTTACCTGCTCAGCAAATCTGCCTATGGTGACCTCACAGGATGAAATAATATTGTTTTCCAGAACCTTGCTGGCGCTGGTGCTGGCTACCCTGTAAAAAAAAGATTGGTAATGCTGAAGAAGGATTTTGGCATGTAGAGAAAAAACAGTGAAGTCATTTTAATTATTTTATTTCTTAGTTATTCGAAGATTGGTCTTAAAGTAAATTTACATGTATGCAGTAGTTGTCATTTTTGTGCTATACATGTTGTTCTCACCCTGTGTTTCTCTTTTTCAGCCCTTCAAACAAACTTTGAAGTGAACAGCCAAATGTGCACAAAAACTGTCTTCAGAATAAGATAACTTTCTCTGTGCTAAAGCTTGGTATCTTGCATTGACCTGTGCACAGTCTCAGCTTCTGATGTACATGTGTCAAGTTTAGAGGAAGGCCTCGGGCTACTAGCTTTGCTTGTCACACCCACGAATGTTGCCATAGATGCAATTGTGTTGTGCTCATAACAAGCTCTGTTTCTATAGCGTGTTACACCATGTTGCCGCGGAGCCCGCACAGTCTCTCAGGGTCACGAGAAGACATCACACTCTATTGCCAGTGTTTAGCCATGGGATGGTAGATTCTATACCCAAATATATACTTTGAGTGGGTGGGAATGATTTTTGGAAGGTAAATTAAGGTACCAGAACTGTTTGAAATAGAGTCATAAAGCACTCTTTATACAATCAGTTCAAGTGCTCTTAAGATCTAGTTTAAAATGTAAGATAAAATATACAGTGCCTTGAAACAGCATTCATAACCCTTGAACTTTCTCACAGATTTGCATGTTGCAACTACATACTTCAATGTGTTATATTAATCTGTTTGGTGTGGCAGACCAACACAAAGTAGCACATTTTTTAGAAATTGGAATGAAAATGATGGATGGTTTTTAGTTTTCTTTCACCAATAAAAGTTACAAAGTGGGGGATGCATTTCAAGTCAAGCAATTTTACTCTGATAGAGAGTAAGAGATACAGTGAAATCAGTTGTCTTCAGAAATCTCCAAACTAGCAAATAGAGTATGAGTTTTTTCTCAGTATAAATACAACATTTCTGTAAAAGACTTAATGGATAACATTAGTGAACTAGAAAAGTACTTGGAGAGCACATACCTCCGCCAAGGCTGCTCAGTCCCACCCCCCTAAAAAAATTTGTGATCTAATTGACCATGAAAACATACCTTTAGCAGCTGGATTCACATTAATATAATTATTAGTTCAGTAGTTATTCACAATAATCTCTTTTTCGGTAATGGTTGTTTTTCAATCACCCCAAATTCTAACCACTTGTTTCTGGTCTCTTTGCAGATATTTCCTGAAAATGTCATCAAAATTCCCCTAAAACATTTTGAGTTATGTTGCTAACAAACAAACTAACTAACAAGCAGACAAACCCTGGCGAAAACATAACCTTCTTGGTGGAGGTAAAAATCAGTATCATGAAGACCAAGGAACTTAGCAGACATATTTGAGATGAACTTCCAAAGAAATTTAAACCCATGGTAACTCTGGAGGAGCTGCGGAGATCCCCAGCTAAGGTCGCAGAATCTTTTGAACAACTATTAATTATGCACTCCATAAACCTGGGCTCTATGAAAGACCGGCAAGAATGTATTTGTTTAAAGACAGCCATAAAAATCTAAATGCTATACATGGACTCAGCAACCATGTAGAATGAAGTGCTTTTGTCAGATGAGATGACAGTTTAATCCTGTTTTACAAAGGAAGGTTCACCTTTCAGACCCTAAACATACAGCCAGAGCTACCATGGAATGCCAGTCCTCAAGGACTGGTGTCCTGCATGTTAAATATATTTACCTGCTTGAACAAAATGTGAATCAAATTAATGAGTCATTAGCTGACTTCTGTAGAACCTGAGGAAACATCTATTTCAATTAGTATTGTTGAAGCAGGGAATCAACAAAATAATGCACCACTAGTTTAGATAAGAGCATATTTCCATGTACAAATGACCCAATTAAAGGCAAACGCTAGGTCCAATCAACAAATTTTATTTGAAAATGAATGCCAGTAAAATCCTAATAAAACAGATTGAAGTTTGTGGAGAGTGGAAAAATTATTTAAACATACATTGATTATGAATACATTTTCAAGGCATGGTATACAATAGCTGAGTTCAGGAACATAAGCCACTGTACTTCTTATTTTTGTCATTACAAGAAGAAGAGGGGGAAAAAATGCTTCTGCTGCTGCATGTTTGCGCTTCAGGGTGCAAATATTCAGAGCTGACCTCTTTGTGGGAATGTTTTCAGCATTCTCCTTATTTTCCTTTATCTGCCTGTGAGATAAAGTCATGCTACGTAACTGCTTTCACATGTCTTACTTTCGCCTGCAGCAATAACAAGCTCTTTGTATTGTCATTTATTACAAGAGTCATCAGCGATACAGATTGGAAATACAGCAGTCATATTATGAATATTAAAAGGACATTACACTATGACTGAATTAACCTGCTGTTGGCATTTCTTTTTCCAACACCAGCCAAATAACTCAAGAGCCTTTATCACCAATTGTTTGCCTGTGCCTTTTCTGCTTTTTACCTGCATGCCAAAAAAGGTCTTCTGGTGGTCAGAAAGCATGAACAATTATCTGAAAGCCGCTAAAAATGAGAGGCTGAAACCAGCGTGCTTCTAAACCATGCCAAATGCTCAAAGCTGAATCGCTGCACACCTCTTGATCGAGTCATTTTGTTTGTGCTTTGCTTAAAAGTTTGTTGCCTTGGTGTTCTGAAAATATGTTTTATGATAGCTTGGTGTAGCCTTATGTACTTTATCTTGGAGAAATGCTGTGCCACTGGATCCATGGGCTTGTGTTTGCTCTTCATTATCATGAAATGAGCTGTTCATGCTGCGTTTTCATTTAAATGTAAGACCATTAGTTTCAAAACTGTGTATGCTATTTGTCAGTCAGAGGCTCAAGAGGTCTCCTGCCGAGTAGTGACTGAATCTTAGTAAAACGCATTGCTCACACCTCATTACAAAACCAAAATGCTTGGCTTCTTTTACCCTTCGGAGCTTCATTAGAGTTGGTTTACCTTGAATATGTGAGAAAGGTTTTTTCTGAATACGAACTGCTCTACTAGATCATTAATAATTTATGATATTGATTTTGAAGTCTGAGCAATCATTTGTGTGTTTTTCTGAACCTAATAACACAGCAGAGATGGTCTGAGGCCAGCTGTCCAAATTGAATCCATAATGTATCATTGTGTACAACTCTCTATGAAAGGCTCTACTTGTGGGATACTTATCTGACAAGTGTCTCATGTAGATACTGAGAGGAAAATAAGTATCGAACACATCAATGTTATTTGAGTAAATATATTTTCCAGTATTGATGAGAAATCCACAGTGCATTTTAACAAGGCAAGTAATCATCATATGGAAACACAATAAACAAAAATAAACACATTTTGTGTAATAAAGTGAAAAGACACAGGGGAAATATAAAAGGCATGGTTAAATGGGGTGTGAACAGGCATTCAAAGCCAAAGAATAAACTATAATTTGTCCATATTTCAACGCAGTCTCCTTAAACTGATATCAACTAGTTTAAATCTAACTGAAGGCCTGTAAAAAGGTTTTTTATTACCGAGGTCTTGCACAAGAACCATGTCACGCAGGGTAAAATCAAGTAGCCTTCTCGATAACTTCACAACCTCATTGTTGCAAAATATATTGATGGCATCGGTGGTACATTTATAAACTCCTAAATTTCCCAGTAAGCACTATTGAGGCCATGATCCAGAATGTTCAAAAATTATAATTTCACCATGAATGACCCATAAACAGGTACTTCGAACATGATTCCTGACAGAAGAGACAAAGAAAATAATAATCAAAAAGCCGTTTGAGCCAAGTAGTACTTCACAGGGGCCTGTAACTAGCGGGAACAGTTTTTCTATGAAATCAGTAATGCATTTTGCAAGAGTTCTCTTCTGAAGAAAAAGTATGTTAAACGGTGATTTAACGTTTGATGCAGAACATTTGGACAAACCATGGAAAAATCGGCGGTGTTCAGATGAGACCAAAGTGTAACTCCTTTTAAAATGCTTGGTGGAAGAATGGCTGTGCACATCACCCCAAAATATCAATACCAGTGGTGAAAGTGAGAGCATTCTGTGGGGTTGACTTTCAACATATGGTACTGCAGACTTCAAATAACTAAAGTAATGATGAATAGATCTAATGAGGTAGTCTGGATAAAAATCTGAAGAAAGAACTATGGAAACTATGGTGGATACTGTATTTAGCAAGAGAATGATCTCAAACACACAGCCAAGGAATCTATCAATTAATTTAATTCATAATATAGAGAAAGAACTGAGAGATAAGAGAGTATAGACGTATAAAAAAAATAAAATAAAAAAAAGAGAGTATAGACGAGGCCCCCAGAACATTTATGATTTGAAGACCCTTTTTGCTGAAAAGTGGGTTAAAATCACACCTGTGCAATGCATGTGAATAGTGTCTCCATGTGGGATACATGTTAAAGCTTTCATTACCAACAAAGGTTGTCCTGCAAAGTATTGAATTTCAGTAAGGATATTCAATACTTATGCCCACTGTCATTCAACTGTATTACGCATAAAATAATTAGGATTTGCTTGAATGTGTATTACTTGGTTTCTTAACTTGCATCTTGTGTGAAGTTTATGTCATCATGAGCATTTTGACTTTATTTAATGGGAAAGATGCAAAACAGAGTTTTAATTCTTCATTCTTGTTCTTGATTGTTTGGGCTGTATGATCTCTTCTTTTGCCTAGGTTATGCCCCAGTTACTGGGATGTGTCACCCGCTGAGGAGCTGTACCTTGAATCATGAAGATGGCTTCTCCTCCGCCTTCGTGGTTGCTCACGAAACTGGCCATGTGTAAGTAAGAGCCTCACAATGAAGCACGTAGCAGATCTCATAAGGTCCAAGAGCTTCCAGTTAAGATGATATTTTTGCTCCCATTTTTCATGAGCTGAACACAAAGATCTGAAACGTTTCCTATATACACAAAAGGCCCACTACTCTCAAATATCGTACACAAATCTGTCTAACTCTGTGCTAGTGAGCACTTCTTCTTTGCCGAGATACTCATCCCACTTTACAGGTGTGGCATATCGAGATGTTGATTAGACAGCATGCATATTGTACGGGTGTGCCTTAGACTGGCCAAAAAAATAGCCACTCTGAAATGTGCAGTTTGATCAAACAGCACAATGCCACAGATGTTGCAACTTCTGAGGGAGCGTGCAATTGGCATGCTGACTGCAGGAATGTCTACCAGAGCTGTCTTTAAAGAGGCATTATGCAACTTTCCCCCCAAAATAAACGTATCAATAGTCTTTTTATTTGACCATTTATGACTCAAACATCTCCTGATGAGCATACTGACACCTTGTCAGCTCACAGTGGGTGCACCTATAAGCCTGTATCCAATTTTTTCTATTTTCTGTCGGGTCCGATTTTTCCCGCGCTGTCTGCGGATGTGAAGTCAAGCGCGTTCATGTTAAATGTTTCAGATCACTCTGCCACTACCGGTAGTCAACACTCGCAAGCAGTTAAATGGATTGTGCGAATACACAGAAGAGACCCAGGACAACTTTGACACCAACAGTAACTCCACATAAGACTAAGAAAGTTAAACCTCTGACAAGTGCCTGAAAAAGATCGAAGATTGAGAGCGACCGGCGCACGAGCGCGCGCTGCGAGAGCGAGCAGAAAGGAAGAGCAGTTCCGTTTTTGGCCACATGGGGTCAATCGTGAGTTTAAATTTCAGAAAATTGCATATAGCCCCTTTAACTAATTGTGGCAAAATGGAGAGAAAAATGTGGAGAGGGTTGCATATGCATTTGATCTTTTTAGAAGATACACACACATTATCAGTGAATTCTTCCACCTCTGCCATACAAACCTTTAAGCTGAGCTTAAAGGTTTGTACTGCAGCATGTTTTGTCCCCGCTGAGTAATGAGGTGCTTTTTCTTGTGGTCATAAAGTGGAGAAATTGTGTATAACCTCTACCCCATTTTGCAGAGTCTTCTTCCCCTTTGCTTGAGCTTCAAAGTTTAATGAAGAGCTGTAGCATTTACGAACCTAGCCTCCCACTGTGGCACGAAAATCTAGAGCCAGCCAAACAGACTTGAATGCCTGTCACATTGCACAAAAGAAGAAAAAGACAAGGTCACCAGTGTTTTCATCCATTAGGAGTGGACAGAAGCAGACCTCATGCTGTGCCGACTGGCACTTAAAGATCTCTGACCTTGAGATCAACAACCACCAAAAGGTTTCTTATTGTATTCTTATTGTTATTAAAGGATTTTGCAATCTTCGTTAAAATTTTAACAATTATTTGTTCAAAGAAAAATGTACAGGTACATCCTAATGATTTAGAACATCATCAAACATTAATTTGTTGTAGTAATTCCATTAAAAAAATGGCACACAAAAATCTCTTAGTTTTACATTTCTATCATTTATTTATGTGAATTCTAATGATTAGTTTACAGCTACTAAAGTCCCCAGACTCCGTCATCAGAAAACCTTAATTTTACAATAAACAGAGGATTTTTAATTGAGAAATGTTAGCCTGCTGAAAAGTATGCCCATGTACTGTATATTTTATATACACAATTCACAGGGAGGGTTCCTTTTGGATAAATACCTCCATCAATGCAGTGTGGCATGGAGGCAATCACCCCTTTGGCTGTGCTGAGATGTTAAGGAAGCCCATATTAGTTTAATTGCAACCTTCAGCTTGCTTGCATTTTTAGGTCTGGGTTCTCTCATCTTCTTCTTGACAATACAACATGGACTTTCCATGGAGATAAAGTTAGGTGAGTTTGTTGGCCAATCAAGAAGTCATTCCCTGGCCAACCAGATATTTTTACCAAATTGTCAGAAGAACCAATATCTAATTACAAATTAGTTCTGCTGAGTTACAAAATCTCCATAAAGCTTATCAGCATGGGAAAGCATGTTGGGCTCTAAAATTTCCTGGTAGATGGCAGCAGTGACTTTTAACCTGGTAAAACATAGTGGAACACCAAGGCCAGGCAAGGCAGATTTATTTGTATAGCACTCTTTCAGCAGGAAGGTGGTGCTATTGGGTGATTAGGGAAAAAATAAACGCAACAATTAAACAAAAATAAAAACCGAAAAACTACATTAAAGACATATAGAACATTAAAACATATACTGTTATAGCATTCCAGCTATTATTAATCAATCAATCAAAGGCAGCTCTAATAATATGGGTTTTTTAGCCCTGATTTATAGGAACTCAGTGATTCAGCAGCATTGCAGTGGTCTGGAAGTTTGTTCCAAATTAGAGGAGCATAGAAGCCATTCAATGAAACTAGTAAAAGTATTTTGAAGTGTATTTTCTGAGCTACAGGGAGCCAGTGTAAGGATCTTAGAACTGGGATTATGTGCTCTACTTTCCTAGTTCTAGTGAGGACGTGAGCAGCAGCGTGCGTTCTGGATCAGCTGCAGCTGTCTGATTGACTTTATAGGCAGACCTGTGAGGACACAATTGCAGTAATCAATCCGACTAAAGATAAACGCATGAATGAGTTTTTCTAGGTCCCGTAGCGACATTAGTCCTTTAATCCACCCAGATTTCAGGCCTGATCAGTAGATTCCTGCTATAATAACTGAAGCTGTGTGCTGACTTGATCGGTACTCTTTAGGTCCAATCTATTTACTTCTTTTGTTTCTATTCAGCTGGAGCAAAATAATGGCACATCCAGTAAGACATGGCCTCCCAAACTACAGTCTATGCCTTGTGAATCTCTAAACTGTTCATTGCGCATTGCCTCACCATACTTCCAAGGCTGCTCTTGTTCTTCCTTCCGCTCAACTTTCCATATACGTGCTTCGATACAGCACATATTAAACAGGCATCGTCTTCACCAATGACCTTTTATTGACAGTATTCAATAAAAGTGTCCATCCTGAATGCTTCTAAAACTTAAGAAAAAGCTTGTAATTACTTCAAGTAATGGACCTTGTTGTTGTTTTGTAGGGTGCTTTCTTTGGTTTCTATTTGTTCCACCTTTGTATGTAAAATTTATTGGCAAATAATTATAATCATCCTAATTAGGGTAAAAAGGGGAAAGATTATGGAACAATTTTCATTTTCACTTTATTTGCTGTAATTGCTGGCAGTGTTGTTTATTCCTTTCTAGTGTCACAGAAAACCACCTGTGTAATATGAAATATGTTACAGTGGATTACTTCTACAATCCAATCACATAATTTATAGCAGCTGTTTGCCTAAATTAGTCTGTTCAGTTTTCTATTGCATTATTATTTTGAGAGTCATGATTTCTGCTCCATATAGAGTATAATTTTGCAAAAACAAAGATTTTTCACAACTGATGAGTTGAATCAGAATTATTTGATTTTAAAATAAATCATAGTTTCTTATAGGTTTGATCAACCTTATGGTCGCATTACTGATCTACTGCTAAAACCAATCTCGACCAGCTAGGTATGGGCTATTACAATCGTAACTCTTTGAGATTGTCAGTCTGAACACGTTCCGGTTGGTTGAATAAAAACCTTGATGTTCCTGTAGAGTCTGAGCCTGTTTCGTGGATACACGCATAGTGAAAGAAGTGCAGCCTCTTGACCACATTATCTTCCTCTTGCATGCGGGGATAATCCTTAGTTAGGCTTTATGAACAGGATCACAGAGAAGGGAAGTTGGGTGAATGAATATGTTATAGCGATTATGCCTCAGGTAAAAAACACATGGATTCAGTTTTTTAATAAGCACAAGCTTTGTCCTCAGTGATATTGTCGTTCAGTATGAAACTCTCCTGCTCACTGAAACGATTTTTGTCTGTGGAAAAATTATGTATTTGTTAGTAGTATATTAAAGACTTATTGGATGCAGATGATCCAGTATTGTTTTTGGTCCTTATATCGAGGACCTTTGACAGTTATTTAGGATCTGCTCACTGCTATTGTCCTTAAAGTGTGTACTTACGTTAACCACCTTGGACATTTTATATCTGATGGCCATACTATATATATATATATATATATATATATATATATATATATATATATATATATATATATATATATATATATATATATATATATATATATATATATAAACCTAAAGAATCCACAAGCTAATGTGCTTATTTGTAAATTTGGTATGGTTTCTGTTCCAGTGAAGATTGTGCTGTTTAAAGCACCTGTATGTACACTGCCAAGATGCAGAGCATACACTGCCTTTTGAAAGTATTCATACCTTTTAAATGTTTTACATTGTGGAGTGGAAGGAAAATTATACATTTACGTTTACGTTTCATACCTTTGTAGATTCGGTTTACGAATCTACAAAGTAAGACATTTATTATTTTTCTATTCTTGGTTGCTGCAGTTCTGTCAGAATGGTTGGAGACCATTCCTTGTAGTTCTGGCATTATGTTTAGGGTTGTTGTCCTACTCAGAGGTGACTCAACTGTTGCACACCCTCTAACACGTTTTTTTCAAGTAATGCCCTGTTTTTAGCTCCAACCATCTTCGTCCATTTCTTAGTCTCTGCTAAAGAATATCCTCCCAACAGCTTGATGCTACCACCACAATGTTTTTATGCTGGGGATGGTGTGTGCTCGTGGCGATAAGCAAGTTTTCCACCACTTATACCCTTTTGCTTTTAGACAAAGTACAATTTCAGTCCCATCTGACCAGAAATTCTTTTTTCACGTTTTTGCTGTGTTCCTGCATGACATAGAGCAAAATACCAACAGGACTTTTAATAACATGCATTCAACGATAGCTTTTATCTTGCCAGTCATCTATTAAGTGGTGAGTTGTGGTGTGCAGAGACACTAATGGTTTTGTTTATAAGTTCCCCCACCTGATATGAAGATCTCTGGAGCTCCAGAGGATCTACCCTGGGCCTGTTAATGCTGACAACAGAATGTATTATTCTAATGTCTAATGTTATCTAATGTTATTTAATGTTATCTCTCAGACACACTGTTTCAAGTGAAGTTTGGATCACATCTGTACATGTACAACTGTTATCTGCCAACTTTACACTAAGAGAGTCGCACATTTCCTTTAGCTACTATTTAGATTTAAACACCCACAACTGCTGGGAGACTGGCAAATACAAACACTTTGATCAACTCAAACCACCTAATAGCTGTCTAAAACAACCCGTTCAATTTCTACACTTTTAAAGACTTTAAAGTTCAGTGGTTTATCATTTTTGATCTGGGGTATTATTCTTAGCAATCGGAAGAGGAAAGATTTCACAAGATGCTAATTGGCATTGAACATGCAAACCTTACTTCTTAGATTAAACTTTTTCAAGCCTTGAGACCTAAAAGGTTCCAACATGTTGTGCTCCTCTGCATGACATCCAACAAGACATAATTTAAAGGGCCTCCTGTAGTTTTCAGTGGTTAAATTCAAACAATTTACCAAAATATACAAAACTCATTTTGTTGCTGTCTGCTATTTTCAATGAGACTCTGACAGGATTATTCAGTTTAAAACTAACCCCCTGATGTGATTTTACATTGTAGCTTTGGTATACTGGCAGAGGGTTTGTTGAGCTGTCAGTATGAAAAGCTTATCTTGAGATTGTTTGCAATCATATTCTGATAATATACTGTGATGAATGTTCATGTGTAAAACAATATGGAAATTAGTAATACTTAATAGGAATACCTCTTATAAAACAACAGGGTGTTTCATAAATTAGGCTGTTTATCTGCAGCTCTTGTCATTCTGTTTTCAATTGTTTAATGCAGATTGTGGGATCAGTTTATTGTGTTCATGACGGAAGAAATTATTAATTTATAAAGCTTAAAGGGAATATTCTAAAACATAAAATATTGGACCTATAGAGGCCAGTTTAGCTAGGGTTAGATCTAATGTGTCTACAGTCTGGAGCAGAGTTAAAGATAAAATCATCCAACAAAAACAAAAATATTGGATATAAGTCTGGAGAAATAAGATGAAAGAAATTAAGAATAACATATAGTGCCTTGAAAAAGTATTTGCCCCCTTACAGAGTCCCTCTATTCTTTCTCCGTTGTTACACTCAATGTTTAAGTTCATAACACAATAGTGACAATGCTGGGTGGTTTGAGGGTTTTGTTGTGTTTGGACTCTAGATTCTTCTGTTCTCACCTTGAGTGTTCATTTGGTGCTTTTGTTTAACATTTGTTTATTTAGGTTTCTGCTTATCATTAGGCAGTTTAAATTATTATTTCTTATTTGAGTTTCTTTCAGTTTAGTGTATTTACCTGTACTTCCTCTGTTCCCTCTGTTTGTTTTCCTCCTGCCACTATACCTCCTGTACCCAGCTGCAACTCATTTCCCATCTCCCTGCGGGCTCTCTCACAGCTGCATCCATTTGTCCTTGATTACCTCCCCTGGTTTCTGTGCCATTTTCCACTCTCCACCAGTATTCTTAAGCTCCCTGATCACTTCTCCACTGGATTCTCCGTCTTTTCTTCCCACGTTACCACAAGTGTTCCTGCTGAGTTTATTTTGTACGTCTGCATTCATTTATTAAATCCAGTCTCAACATACCAGTCTGCGCTTAGGTCCTCATTTCCCTTACATCATGACAGAGGAATACAGCCAAGAACATGACCTAGCAGACTTGTTTGATGACAATTATTGGATCTTAGTAATATTGTCAGAACATTTGAAGAAATGGTTGCTGGTCTGTGCTTCCCCCAGCGGTGAAGGATCTCTGAGGACTGTGAGTCTCTGCTGGCTAAGTGGCGCCCATATATTAAGTACCTCGGTCTGGAGAAACTTCAAAAGGAGGCTGATCTAAAACAATGTTGTGCGTTAGCAAAGTAACGCTGGAAACACAGGATTTATTCCAGGTTACTTACTCCAACTTTCCGTTCCCGGCCCAGACATCACATTGGCCAAATGCCTTCTCTAGCACCTCTGGGGAACCAGGTAGGCATCTCCGTTGCTTCTAACTGCCTCAACTGTCTGCCGCCTCCTCCATAGACAAAACATCCAGAAGGCACCAGGCCCAGATGGAGTAACACCTTCTTGCCTCAGGACCTGTGCTGTCCAACTAGCACCAGTCTTCACACAGGTATTCAGCAGATCACTGGAGGTGTGTGAAGTCCCCTCATAATTCAAAAGCTCCCCCATCATTCCAGTCCCCAAGAAATCCTCCATCACTAGAATGAATGATTACATACCTGTGGCCTTGACTTCAGTCATCATGAAGTCCTTTGGACAGTCAGCACTGGTGCACCACAGGGGTGCATTGTTTCCTCACCCTCAGTGCTCTTCTCCTTCTACACAAATGACTGCACTTCCAGTAATCCAGCTGTCAAACTCTTGAACTTTGCAGATGACACCACTACACACAAACCATTCTCGAGCCAGAGAAGGGAGGCTAGGGGTCTTTCCACACCCCTGTTTGCTATTGGCCATCAGGGTTTGAGTCTGGGAGGAGGAACAGGCGATCTGGTCGGCCCTGGGCTGGTGGGCTGGTTTGCCACAGTGTGGGCTTTGGCGGTCTATTTGTCTCCATCGTAGAGGGTAGGGGACCACCTTCTGGGTCCATCACTCCCTCCAGTGATTGATGCCTCTGCTCGCCTGTGCGTTGGTGGCTCTCGGTGTCTGGGGCTTGATGCCCGGCGGGCATGCGGTTCATCCCTGGTGCCTGCCTGGCGGGCCCTGGGTGGACCGGGGCGTCTCTTTGGGAGAGGCAGGTTTGGGCATTTTTTGGTGGTAGCTGCCCGGTGGCTCGTGGGGGTCGGGACTGGCATCGCCACTTGATCTCCTGTTCTGTATGTTTCATGCTAGATCAGTTCATTGGTGGGTTTGGTTTTTCAACAGATTCGGGAGCTAGTTGAGCTTTGTGTTTGGGCTCCGGGCCCATGGCTGGATCCGGCCTGGCGTAGCCGGTTGAAAGCGGAGCCTGTGGGCCCGTCACTGCGGCCCCCCGGGCCCCTGCATTGTAGCTGCAGGATGTTCCCCCAGGGCTTGCCTCTACTACTCTCTCGGGGGGTGCGGTCAGCCCTGCTTTGGTCTGCCTGGGGCTCCTGTACTCTGAGGGTCCTTTGCATGTCTATGGCTCCAATCTCCCTCGTGTTTGCGTCGATTCCTCAGAGGTGGATCGATGGCTCCTCACATTAGCTATCGAACACTCGTATGGAGAAACCTTATATGCACTAGCAAGCTTATACACCCACACACACACACACACACACACACACACACACACACACACACACACACACACACACACACACACACACACAGGTGTGGAGATTCCACTGTTTACAGATACATTCTTGGGCTTAGGTTACCATTACTAAATCTTGTAATAATCGGTATCATGAGCTTTTCAGTGACGCTGTTATTGTATTTAGATATCTATTTGTGGGTTGTTGTTGTGTAGTTCTCAGTTTGCATTGTTTCATTTGTTTTGTCGTTGTTTTTTCCCTCTCCCTGCTGTCCTGCGGGTGTGGAGGGGGACTGGGATGTTTTCTTGTGTTTTCTTTCTTCCCCTTCCTCTCTTGTATCTTCAGATTACCCTCTCCCTCTTAGCCATTTTTTCCTACCTCTCTTCATCGTCTTTCTTTCTTCCCCTTTATTTTCCGTCTCCGTGTCCCTGGCACATCGGAAAGAAGGAAAAAAAAACATTGCAATTTCTAATAAAGATTTATTACCGATATATATCAAGTGGAGTCCTATGGTAAAAGTCGTTATGCTCCACTTGTGATAGTAAATCTGACGGGCTTGTACTTGGTACTTACACACTAATTCTGAGCTCCACACTGCCAGACAGGACGTAAAATAAAAAATAATACTAAATCAGATAGTAAATGTGAGATCTGATTTAAGAATTGACAGTAAGGGCCTGGTGGACAATACAAAACCACAAACAAAAGTGGTTTTAATGTTTATCCATGTCAATCTCTTGCTATTCTCTGCCAGTAAAGACACGACTGCTTAGGAGCTGGCCAGCAGATTTACCCCGATAGATGAAAGTCCGTTAACATTACCCTGTAGTTCTGACTGTGTAAATTAGATATAAACTGTTATATTTCCACATAGCATAAAGCTTGTTAGGATCCCTATTACTACTCCATAATTTGCCCAGGTCCCTCCTTTCTAATGTACGAGGGGGGGGGGGGGCTGGTGCCTATCTCCAGGGCAAGAGGTAGGGCATACCCTGGACAGGTCGCCAGTCCATTGTAACTGAAACATTCAAGTGTGACAAAAAAGGAAAATAGAATAAATATAAGAGGAAAGATAAAGAAGTGTATTCGTATCAAGTAAAAGTATAAATAACATTTGACAAATATTGCATACATTTAATGTGTTTTGGCCCATAGGTTGGGTATGGAGCATGATGGCCAGGGGAATCGCTGTGCTGATGAAACGAGTATGGGCAGCATCATGGCACCTCTTGTCCAAGCAGCATTTCATCGTTATCACTGGTCACGTTGCAGCAAACAGGAGCTCAACAGATACATTCAGTAAGTCCTGCTTTTCCCATATAATTTTTCATAATATTCTTCTGGCTCCATAAGAAATTAAAGCTCTGTTTTCTGAACATCCTTCATATGTAGTATTGAAGCCTAACTTTTTTCAATCTTTTCCATAGCTCATATGATTGCCTATTGGATGATCCCTTTGAACACAAATGGCCCAAACTTCCTGAGCTTCCTGGAATAAATTATTCAATGGATGAGCAGTGCCGATTTGATTTCGGAGTTGGTTACAAAATGTGCACAGCTGTAAGTCCTGCATACCTGGATACATTTATTGTATTGACTAATGAAAGTTATTCATTATCTTTATCATTATCTTTTCTGAGTGAGTTAAAATGATGGAGCTAGATTTTAACATGAAAGATGATAGGAGAGAAGATAACTGTCTGATAACACAGTGACACACATCATTTCTGAGTTGCAAAGAACGAAAAAAATATAAATTTATTTAAATTCTTAAAGAAATGTTCTTCATCGTTTAGTTTCGAACATATGACCCTTGCAAGCAGCTGTGGTGCAGCCACCCTGACAACCAGTATTTCTGTAAAACCAAAAAAGGCCCTCCAGTAGATGGGACAGAGTGTGCACCTGGAAAGGTAGGACAAGACACTGAAAGAGCTTGTATAAAACAGATTATTTTGTTCTTTATTCTATGTTTTTAATTTAATTGGTAAAAAGTGGAGTTCTCTAGGGTCACTGAATGTCTAAAAGCCTGTAATGTTTTCAGAGAACACAATTAGGATTTTTCTAGATGTTTTGACTCGTCTTTCATTCCTTCTGTTGTTTAGAAACATCTTTCATCTTTTTCAAAATTTTCAGTGGTGCTTCAAGGGTCATTGCATCTGGAGGTCCAGCCAAGAGCCGCAGGGGCATGATGGAAACTGGGGGTCCTGGTCAAAGTTTGGGTCATGTTCCAGGACGTGTGGAGGTGGAATTCGCTCCCGCAGCAGACAGTGCAATGACCCCCCGTGAGTGCCGAAACAATGATGAGACTGATCCTAAACAGTCATGGCCTTCTGGATGAACACATTATTTGTGTTCATCAAAGACATCATGATATACTTTCAAAATATAAAGGCAAAGCTGAGTAGAAGTGCTTCCGATTATACTGTGCAGTTAAAGAAGCTTTAACAGTATTATACCCTTTGAACTTTTTCTTTTATTTTATCACTTTAAGCTTTAGTATAATTGTTGGGATTTTATCTGTTAGACCAAAACAAGGTAGTGTATGATTGTCAAGTGGAAGGTGAAAAAAAAAACTGTCTCAAAGTTTGGACATCTCCTAGAGCACTGTTCACTCCATCATCTGAAAAAGAAAAAGAGTATGGCACAAGTGGCATGGCTGTTCAGCTGAACTGACAGACCAGATAAGGAGAGCTTTAATCAGAGAAGCAGCCAAGGGATCCATGGTAAGACTGGAGGAGCTGCAGAGATCCACATGTCATATAGGAGATTTTCGTGGCAGAACAACTATTGGTTGTGCTTGTCACAAATCTAGCCTTTATAAAATAGTCATAAGAAGAAAACTATTGTTATAAGAAACTCATGGATTGCTCTGGAGAAAGCTCTGGTCAGACTAGAACAATGTAACCTTTTCAGCTATAGGCAATACATTCTATGTGGAGGAAAACTAAAATTGCAGATAATTCTGAACACACTATCCCCATGGAGAAACATGATGGTGGTCTATGCTGTGGGGAAGACGTTCTTACATACAAGACATGAAAGAAGTTTTGGTGCTTTTCCTTTTCCTTCCACATCTAAATTATGCATTAGCTTATACTGTACCTGTCTGTTAAAGAAAATGTGGGTCGGGTGTATGAGTAGGCTTAGGTAGGATGAATGGCTGAGGAAGAGAATGCGGAAATTTGAGAACCCAATTTAAAGTATGCTGCATGGTGTTGAGTCAGCAATAAATTGGCTCGCCAGGTTAATTTCATTGTACGGTTTAAGCATTTAGGTCTTGGTATTATAAAAGTTATAATTTTTCATGCATTTTCTGTTAAGTGATACAGTCAGTACCTTTACACTGATGAAATAAACAACTCAGTCCTGTTGCAGGACAGAGTGTGGAAAGTCAGAGCTGTGGCAGCTGGTCAAGCAGAAGTTGCTCCAGAAGCTGAGGAAAGAAAGGATTTCATCGTCCTGTACACTGTGTACATTTGGTATGCAAATGCAGCTAATAAAATGAAATAAAACAGAAAACAAGCATTGTCCCTAACAAAATGAAACATGTTGTATGCCTTTAAAAAGGATACCAGAATATACTCGAATAAAAAATAAGTTTTTTTTTTGCATACTATACCATACCATTTTATTTATTTAGCACTTTCACTACAGCCACCAGCTGAACAAAGTGCTGCACAGAGACAACCGTATCAGAGAACGAATGAAAAGTAAATAAGAAAAGTCAAGCTAAAATGGAGCATTAGAATAAAAGCAAAAACATCACAACTGGTCAAAAAGAACAAAAAATGTAAATGTTGTAATTGTTTATTTAATTTGAATTCATCGTTTCAATATTAAAATATTAACTAATAAAGTCAAATGAGCAAAGCTCAGAGGTGGAAACCCAAGAACACTGCCTTTGGAATCTTTTTGAGTAATAAGACATGACACCTATTTCTTTTGTCAGGCCTGCCTATAGTGGTCGAGACTGCCCAGGCTCTGCTTTTGACTACCAGATGTGCAACACAGAGGAGTGTGCTGGCCCATATGAAGACTTTCGTGCTCAGCAATGCATCCAACGGAGCAACAAATACCACAACAACATCAAGCACACCTGGCTACCATATGAACACCCAGATGGTAAGTCTGTAAAGATATTCTACCTGTTGAGAGATGAAACCCTCACACAAACTGTTGAATCTGTGTTATGTGTTTTATCTGTGGATTGATTTTTCAGATATGTAAGATATTTTGACAAACCAAAGTCTGTATGTATGAATATTTGTTGGTTTCTTTCCAGAGGCCCGTAAATGTGAGCTAAGCTGTAAGTCGAAGGAAACTGGGGAGGTGGTGTTTATGAACCAGGTGATGCATGATGGGACAAGGTGCAGCTACACAGACCCCTACAGCATCTGTGCTCGAGGAGAGTGTCTGGTGAGTGTTAAGTAAAACTGTCAACTATAAGATATACATATCTTATGTGTAGCATTTATTGGGAATTTAATCTTATCTGAGATTGGGCGGCAGGGGGCATGTTGTTCGCAAGAGGAAAACCTAAATATTCAAATACTCTTCAGCTCACTCTAGGGAATTACAAAGTGAATATCTCATGAATATCTTAACTGATATTCAGTAGAACCCACCGTTCTGCTGGAGCACCCACTATTTCTAGGGCTGACCCCAGTCACCCCATGAAGGAAACTAATTTCAGCTGCATGTATTTGGGATGTTGTTCTTTCAGTCATGGTACATGTGTTAAGAGTATAGATGATGGGTGGAATATAGATTGAAGAGCACATTGAGAGCTTATTTCTTTGGCTCTGCTCGTTCTTTGCCATGATAGACTGTAGCAACCCCCCTCCATGACTGCAGACAACACCAAAATCCATCTATCCATTTCCCGCTCCATCCTACCATCACATGTGAACAAGACGTGTGTTCTCAATTACTGATGCAAAATCTGCCTATAGCTTTTAAAGAACGTCACTTCTTAGTTATTTTTCAAATGAAAATTGTATTTTATGTTGATCTTTTTTTGATGTGATATTTTGTAATGATGTTGTGTGTTTTTTCACTGATTGATTTGAGCTGTGCTGAAAGACAAATTTCTGCTCTTTGGAACAGACAATAAAGTTATATTCTATTCTATTCTATTCTATTTGAAACACAAGGTGTGTTCTTTATGTTTTTAACTCAGTCTTTAGGGGCAGAATTTTTTTTTATTTTAGCTGGTAATGCTGAAAGTTTAATGGTTTAATGCCCATGTGCCCCTGGGCTTTATTGGCCACTATTCTCACTTAAGTTAAACTCCATTGATGATCTATGGAGTACTGTCAAGAGGAAGATGAGACACTAGACTCAACAATGCAGATGAGTTAAAGGCCACTATTAAATCCACTTAGGATCCTCGACACCTCAGCAGAACCAAAGGCTGATCACCTCCATTGCACGACACAGTTCAGTAATTCATGCAAAAGCTAAATGAAACCACCTAAAAACCACCAACCACGTCAGAAATCTGGGTATAGTGATGGACTCAGACCTAAACTTTGAAAAACACATTAAGACAATCACAAAATCAGCCTACTATCACCTTAAGAATATCTCAAGGATAAAAGATCTGATGTCTCAGCAGGACCTGGAAAAACTAGTCCATGCATTCATCTTTAGTCGGCTTGATTATTGTAACAGCGTCTTTACAGGTCTACGTAAAAAATCAATTAGGAAACTGCAGCCCATCCAGAACTCTGCTGCTCGAGTTCTCACTAAAACCAAAAAAGTGGACCACATCAGTCCAGCTCTGAGGTCTTTACACTGGCTGCCTGTCTGTCAGAGGATAGACTTCAAAGTTCTGCTGCTGGTCTATAAAGCTCTGAATGGTTTAGGACCAAAATACATCGGTGATCTCCTGACCCAATATGAACCTACTCGACCCCTCAGGTCATCTGGATCCGCTCTTTTATCAGTTCCCAGAGTCAGAACCAGACATGGAGAAGCTGCGTTCAGCTTCTATGCTCCACATGTCTGGAACAAACTCCCAGAAAGCCTCAGATCAGCTGAAACACTCAGTTTATTTAAATCCAGGTTAAAGACCCACCTGTTCTCAATTGCTTTTGATTAGGTTTTTATTCTAAGTTTTAAATCTGCACGGCTTCTTTTAAGATTCTTTTAAGATTTATTTATTTTTATTTTTCCATTTTAATTCATGGTTTTTATTCCTGTACTTTTGCTTTTTCTGCACCCTGCTGTAATGCTTTTGATGTTTTATGTAAAGCACTTTGAATTGTCTTGTAACATGAATTGTGCTATACAAATAAAATTGCCAAAAGAACCCCTGACCAAGCTCTGTGTTTATATACTGTACAAGACGTGAACATACTTGTCAGTTACACAGTGTTTGTGTACTGAAACATTGATTGGTCCTACATAACATATAGTTTGTTGAAAAACTGAATTTTGAGTTCTAATTATCATTAAAATGTATTAAAAGGAAAAACTACAAAATACATGGGTTTTACTTTTTGAGCTAAATTTGAGCTAAAATAAATTAACTTTTCCAATATATTATATTTATTGAAATGCACCTGTATTATAAAAATACAGGTATTTTGATTTTAAATGATCTTACTTGTGTTCACAGACTAATTCCTTTAGTCTTTATTGGTGTGCTTTTGATGAAGTTGTTCATTGCAGAGCATTATCAGATATTTTTGTGCAAACTGAATAGTCTGGACTGAAATGTTGACCTCCTCCACACTTCTATTAAGTGTACACAGTTTGTGTTTTCTTCTGTTATTAACCTTGGACATAAAGTTTTAGGCTCTAATCTTTTTGAATGAAAAGGCTCAATGTTTTGTTTTGGCTATAATATGTTATGTCTGCATCTTTTCTTTTCTAGAATATAGTCATGTGTAAAAAGTCACAATGAAAGCCAAATATGAGCCGTGTCCACACATGACATAATTTTCTCTGAAAAGTAATCTCGGTGTGTATAAATGTTGTTCTGATTTGATTGTCTGGACTCTTTCTTCCCAGCACGTAGGCTGCGACAAGGAGGTCGGCTCTTATAAAGAAGAGGATAAATGTGGAGTTTGTGAGGGAGATAATTCCCATTGTCGGACTGTAAAGCTAACGCTCACAAAGACCCCCAAAATAAATGGTAAACATAATGTTATATTTCATTATAAATGCAGAAATCATTTGCAGCTTTAAGGCCCATGTGGTCGGTGTTTGCTGGTCTTATCTAACCTATTCTGTTTTGATTTTAAGGAATGCTTAAAATGTTTGACATCCCAATGGGAGCCCGACACATAATCATTGAAGAAAACAATACCTCACCCCATATAATTGGTGAGTACATCTCAAATACTTTTACTTTTAGAAGTATTTAATACTGTATGTTTAGATTCTACTGACTAAAATGACAAATTTGAGGAAAAAAAACATACTCTTCAGTTTTACAAATTTTAGTTCAGTGCTCTTATTAATTTGCAAAAGTAAAAGCTTACATCCACACACTTTATTGTTTTATTGGAATTTTATGATTCATGATTTTCAAATTATTTTACAAATAATAATCTGATACTGCATGGTGGTGGAGTTGGTAGCACTTTTGCCTTGCAGCAAGAAGTTCCTGCGTTCATATCCTAGCCTGGGGTTTTTCTGAATGGCGTTTACATGTTCTCCCTGTGCATACGTGGGTTCTCTCTGGGTACTCTGGCTTCCTCTCACATTCACAACAATCAGGTTAATTGGTCTCTTTAAATCGTCCTTAGGTGTGAATCCGTGTGTGCATCTGTGTTTGTCCTGTGTTGCCCTGTGACGGATTGGTAACCTGTCTAGGGTGTACTCTGCCTCTTACCTCATAACCATTGGAGATAGGCAGAGCTCTTCAACGACCCCATTCTTATTTCCAAATCAGCTCAAATTAAATCAGAATTCAGTGTCTGTGAATATTAGTTTTCAAGTTTCGCCTCAGATTCTCAATTAATTCTAGGTCTAGACTATTCTAGTATATGAATAGAATTTGATCTAAGCCATTCCATTGTAGCTTTTGATGTATGTTTGATATTTTAATGCTAAAAGAATGTTGGACGTTCAGTTGTAGCTCATCTATGACATACGGTAATCATTTTCCCCAGTGGGCTTTTTGTTAATAGAATGAAACAAGCTTATATACAGGATTTTCAGTGTTTCATTCAACTTCAAATTCACATCCGTTTTGACTACTTGTCTACTGGTAATTTATGAAAAATAATTTGTTGGTCACACAAATAAATGATACATGGACTGTACCGGTATATATCTTTTTTAGGAATAGCGACCACTTACAGTAAAGCCTTTTAAGACTAGACTAAACATTCACACATAGATTCCTACACTGATATGCAGATCAATAGGCAACTTCGGAATATATGTCCCAGCCAAGGGCACATCGACATGTGGAATCTTGAATCAAAACGGCAACTTTCCAACTGCAAGGAGACTACTCTTCCTGCTTATTTACAGCCACTTTGTACACATATTCAACACATAACTGATTATGGGGGCAGGTGTGAGCACCACAACAAGGAGTTGTGTTTGGACTTGCTCAAACCTCACAAGAATATGAAATATTACCAGCTCTGCTGGGAGCAGATCTGGTATGATTTTAGGTTTTGGATATGAGTAACGCTGTGACATTTTATGATTGGTAATAGTTCATTAATGACTGACATCCCCACCTTTCCATCCAAAATTAACCTTTCAGCCTAGAAAAGAAAATTATCACTTATAAATAGTCACAAAGTAGTTTCACACAGTAATTTCACAACTAATTTGTTGATCACCTCCTTTTAATCCAAACTGATTGCTGAAAGCTGAAAATTACATTATGCCTGCTAATAAAAAGCTTTATATAATCTTCCTTTAAATAATGTTTTTATTTAATAGGTTTCTTTTTCAGAATAAAGACAGACTCTAAGAGGCATTCATCAGAATCTTCTCTTTCTCGTTCTGGCTTTTCATAGCTAGTCTGAAGAGCAAATGGTACTTAACTTGAGGGAATTATTAACTGATCAACAAAATAGTTGAAATGTCAGAATCCATGCATTCAGGCTTCCCACTTTGAGAAAATATCTAATATATCATTATAAACTAAATTCACATGGCAAGCATATTTTCTTTTCTCTACATCTTAATTAAATGACCTTTTCCTCAATACTCAGCTGTGAAGAATCAAGTTACTGGGCACTTCATATTAAATGAAAAAAGTGAAGATGCTGAATCAAAGACCTTCATCGAAAATGGTTTACAGTGGGAGTACTCTATTGATGGAGAGAGGGAGACATTAAAAACAACTGGTCCTCTGCATGAAGGCATTGTAGTTCTGGTGAGTGAGGCTAAAACTAAAGACTACTTTAAAAATGTACCAGCTTTATAGAATTGTCTAATAACCTATTTTGTACTTGTTTCAGGTCATTCCACTGGAAGAGGATGTCAAAATTAGCTTGATGTATAAGTACATAATACATGAGGACCTGTTGCCACTTATTACCAACAACAATGTGCTTCTTGCTGAGCTGGACACATACGAGTGGGCACTGAAAAGCTGGTCTCAATGTTCCAAACCTTGTGGCGGAGGTCAGTGAGTTAATGTGGAAAATATCAATATTATGCAAACTACAATGTTTGCAACTTCAGATCATTGTTTTAAATTAGCGTATCTGCTGATGTTCTCTAAAAACTGCTGAGTGCATCAGCAGCTGAGAATCTCCTGGCATTGGTTATTATTAACCAAGTTAGAATACCCAATTTTTGATATGTTTGCTAAACAAGTCCTGGTTGAAATAGGGTTGAACACCACAAGGATGGGTTTGGGGCTTCAGGTTTTTAATCCATAATAAAGCTGAAAGTCCATAATGTCCTTAAAGTTAAGGCAATCAAATTGTGGGTTGACAATATAACAGATTACTAATTCAAATTATATTAGTAATATTAATATATATATATATACACACATACATATGTATATATATATATATATATATATATATATATATATACATATTTACATATATATATATATACACACATATATATATATACACACATATATATATATACACACATATATATATATACACACATATATATATATACACATATATATATATACACACACATATATATATATACACACATATATATATATGTGTGTGGGTGTGTGTGAGTAATCTTTGCTTTAAAATGCTGATCTTAATTTTTAGCTTAATTCTGAAATAAAAATGATCAGATTTAAAAGGGGCTGCACAGGTGGTAGCACTGTTGCCTTCCAGAAAGAAGGCCCGGGTTCAAAGCCAAGCCTGGAGTCTTTCTCTGGGTATTTCAGCTTCCTCCCACAGTCCAAAAACATGTTAGGTGATTGTTAGGTGAATTGGTCTTTCTATATTGCCCTTAGGTATGAGCGTGTGCATGCATGGTTGTTTGCCCTGTATGTCTTTGTGTTGCCCTGCAATGGACTGGCAACCTGTCCAGGGTGTACCCTGCCGCTCGCCTATGACTGCTGAAGATTGGCACCAGCCCAACCCCCTTCCAACCCTGCATAGGATGGATGGGTAGTACAGATAATGGACGGATGGATGGAATAATTTTGAAAACTAATTTCAGTATCAATTTTAAACAATGTGTAAAATACATTTGCCTCAGGTAAGTCCAATTGTCTGCTAATACAAATAATGACTCAGCCAAGAAAAGGAAGTTAGGCATATAGATGTGGTAAGGACAACCAAGCATCAGATTGGGGAATAAAGCAAGTATAACTGACCTTGAACATGACATCAACTGTTGCTGCCAGATGGGCTTGTCTAAATGTTTCAGAAACTATTAATCTACTGGGTTACTCAGACACAGCCATCTCTCATGTTTATAATCACTGATTACAACCAAAGTAGCTGGGCTAAAACAACATGAAACCACAACAACCCCTACTAAGGTCAGGTGAGAACGTTAAAACTCTTTCTACAATTTACACATATTCTCCAAAGTTAGAAAACACCAGATTAGAAAAACTTTACCTGGTATAAATCCATAATTCTGATGTTTATTGATCCTTTTTGGAGAAATTCAGTTAATTCTGATTATTCTTTTTTTTTAAAGCATTGAAACCAATATTTGAAAGTGTGGAAATTGTACATTAAGCCTTTGTGTACACTTTGTGTGCATTTATTAAGTTTAATAGAGATTTGATTTAAAACTTGGACGGGCATTGCAAAAGAAAAAAAAAGTGACACGGATCTTTGAAATGCTATCAAATAACAATGTTAACAGAGATACATCTTTATAGTTAATGCACAATTTAAAGCTTTTAAAAGGAGATAAAAATATTTTGTTGCATATGACGTTAAACTTTTGTATTTTCTTATTCCACCCCTTTCACTTTTTGTCTGTGTTGTGTACATAAAAGAATGCGTGTGGATCAAATCAAGCAATTGTAACAGTGATAGAAAGTTTTCAGAACCAGATAAAACAGAAACACCTGAATTTACTTTCAGAAAAAGATTCATTTCTGTGTAATCTACAAGTTTCACCATCTGACTTTTTTATCCAGTGACGCAAAATGTGGAGATAACGCCAGGAAGCACAGCAGACATGTTATTTCAATTTGTTTTCAATTTGCTTTCTCTTCCACTGTAGCAATATTTGAGGTTATTTTTATTTGTATTCATTGCTCTCACACTCACTGACTTAGATAGACTTCCACAAGCACAGTCTGAGACACAGATGAGTACGCATCACTAACTTTATCAGAATCAGAAAGGTTTTATTCCCATATGAACAGGTTCACAACATTAGGAAATAGCTGCGGTACTTTGTGCAAACATAAAATAAACACTTCTAAGCATGCAATAAATAAAAATAGGAATAAAATGGGGTAAGCAGATTAATATATACATGAGTGCAGGTTATGATCAGTGCAAAAATCAGACAGGTACAAAAACACCACACATGTGACTGATACAGAGCAGGTGGTGGGAACAGTCTTAGGGTTATTGTTCATGAGTCCAACAGCAGAAGGGAAGAAACTGTTCTTATGTTGAGAGGTTCCGGTCCGAATGGACCTGCACGCCCAAGTGTCCTGGTGGTGTACAGGTCCTGTAGAGATGGGAGCCTGCAGCCAATCACCTTCTCAGCAGAGCGCACAATACGCTGCCGTCTCTGTTTAATAATTAAGCTTTTCTAACACTTTGAATATGCAAACATTTGAATTAAATTAACCTTTCTTCTTTTAACACTTGTAGCCAAAGTGAATGCAACTGTTTCAGTCGTAGCGATTTGCCTTGTCAGTAGTTTTCATCAATGTTGCATCAATATGTTCCATGTTGTGCAGCAGAAACTTCAACCCCCATGTTGCACTTTAATAAGCTTGTATTGGTTTTGACCATAAAATGATAGCATATGTGATCTTTTTGCATCCAAATTCATGCTTTATGTTCTGGGCCACTGGAGTGTGAAGAAAGGAAGTGAAGCCATTGTGGGGCTAAAATGCCTTGTCATATTTGTGGAAAGATTGTACTGATTAGAGGGAAGAAGGAAAATAAAGCAAATGACTAAGGTTAGAAGAGATAATAAAAAACTTTTCAAAATGTGAAGATATTTATTCAATCTGTTTTATTAGTTTGGTAAATCACAAAGTTACTTTGGGAAGTCCATTGAAAACGTGCTCTGACATTTAGTGGTGTTCTTATGGAAAACCTTGGAGTCTGCCAGTTTTAAGAACACTTAGCATACATTCATCTGCCTCTTTATTAGGCAGACTTGTTCAGTGGCTTGCTAAAACAACTAGCAAATCAGCCAATGATGTGGCAGTAATGCCTTGTACACACTGTAGGCACCTAAACATGGGAAGATGGGGAAATTAAGCGATTTGAAATGTGGCATTGAGGGTGGTGCCAGACGGATCCTCAAGTGTACAGCAATTGGCCCGAAAGTGACAAAAATATCCAATGAGGGCAATTGTGGATAAACACATACAACAAAAGACCACAATGGGTGATACTCCTATCGGCTTTGGTTAGACTTCCATTCCCACAGGCTCACTGAAGATGATGATAGTTTAATATTTAAATCAATATAGCCCACCTGATTGTTGTTGCTTAACATATTCTTCACTTAATGACTATAGTGTAAGATTTTTTGATGGCTAATTCAAGCAGAGTAATGCACCAAGTTACAAAGCTGAGATCACCTCAAACTTGTTTCTTGAACATGGCAATGAGATCACTTTACTCCAATGGCTGCCAGATTTACTAGATCTTAATCCAATAGAGCACCTTTGTCATGGAATGAGATGTTTACATGATATACAGCAACTCTGTCGTAATATGTTACCAAATTCTCTGAGGAATGTTTCTGACACCTTGTGGAATGTCTTGTTCTCAAATAGTTTGTTTCCATTATTCTAGTCTTTAAAAAAATGTGTTCTTAGATTTTTTTATTTTACCTTTTTGTCTTCCCTAGGTATACAGTACACAAAATATGGATGCAGGAGGAAGAGCGATGGCCGTTTAGTCCATCGAAACTTTTGTGAAACCAGCAAAAAGCCTAAACCCATCCGCAAACGCTGTAATGTGCAAGAGTGCAGCCAGCCCACGTAAGTGAACTTTAGTCAAAGATATTATTGGACTGCCCTTATTACCGATCTTAATGTAGAGCATCATGCACACTCAGACATAGCTAAATTATATTAAATTATTTTTGAAAATGTAGAAGGAACCCATTTTTATGGAATTTGCTGTGCTGATAGGTGGGTTGTCGAAGATTGGAGTCCCTGCAGTAAGACGTGTGGGAAGCTCGGCTACCAGACTAGAGTGGTGCAGTGCATGCAGTCACTCCACAATGGCACCAGCAGGGCTGTCCACACCAAACACTGCACAGGTGATCGCCCAGAGATGAGGAGAGTGTGTAACTACACTGCATGTCCCGCTCAGTGGAGGACAGGGGCGTGGTCTCAGGTAAGAGAACATTTTCTAAAAATCATAATCAAAGATACATTGGCAATGAGGTCAGTTTTAGTAAATGACGTGTAATGATGCAGTTATTCGATTGACATATAGCGCAAGAGTTTAAAATCAAGTCTTTTGATTTTAAAATTAAAATGAAAAAGATAGTTATAGGCAACAAAAAAACATCCATACACAGTGGTTATTTTTTCCTTTTAGTCTTACTTATTGATTCACCACTTATTATTTAGCAGTATTGGTTTTAAAATGGTATTTGGGTCCATTGTGTGAAGGCCAGAAAGAATCTTAAAGCCAAGTTTTAGGCTTTTATTATGAAAATGCAGAAAGCCTAAATGTAAATGAATGTCAGAATCAACCAAACTGTGTCTGTTTGTATTTTGACTATTGTGTGGCAGTGCTCAGTGACCTGCGGAGAAGGTATTCAGCAAAGGCAGGTGGCTTGCAAGGCCAGCGACAGCACCGTCACAGATTGTGAGGGCGAAAGGCCAGAAACTGTACTTATCTGCAAACTAAGTCCATGTCCAGGTGAGATTTGCCTAAATGTCAATAGAACGGGGGTTGTTGCCACTGTAAAAAAAAACATTTCAATCAAACAATAAAAGGGATATTCAGTATAAATTTAATGCCAGCGTGAGCACATCAAACAGTGAAGATCCATCCATTTGTACTCGTCCATCCTATGCAGGGGGTACACCCTGGACAGGTCGCCAATCCATCGCAGCAAATAGTGAACATGGCAGGTTTAATTCCTGCTCAAGTTGCAAAGGCTGTAAAACTGAAGCAGAGAAATAGTCAATTTCCTCAGTTGCAATGCAAACAGTGTCATAGTTCATTGCAGTCATATATATATTTTTGCTTTTTTGACAGCGTCCAGGCTTGTTGAGGCATGTAGCTGTTCAGATAGCTTAAGGTGGTTTCCTATCTACGAGATAATGAATGCACAGCTAGAACTTATTGTGTTCAAATGTCACAAGAAAACACAAATAACTGATTTTTTGTGGGTCCGAAACGTTACCAGGACAAAACACACGGTTACTAGTGTGGTTAATGCTTCTTTGGGACATGTAGGCTTAAATTATTAAAAACCTGTCAATGTTGCAAACTAGAGTTGCTCAATATAACAAATTACAATAATCAAATTTTAGTATTTGCAATATTGCAACAGCAAATGTATTTTTGAATGGAGCATTTTGTTAATTATTATGTTTTAGGCACCATGCATTCAAAGTCTGCGTTTCAGTAGGATATATCATCAGTTTCATGTATTGTAGCATTGATAGTTTGTAACTTTGTCATCAAGAAAGTGAAGATTAATTGCAATCTGTTGACATCCCCATTGTCAACTATCACAGTTTTACATTTTCTTTATATATTTTACCCCTTTTATGAATTTCCTGTCTCTGAAGTGATTTTACTTCTGCTTCGTGTTGTAACTGCTGTGAAACAGTGCAACAATACAGAAGTTATAGCCATAGAGCAACACCCTGCACTGAAATCCCTTTAAAGTTTGTTACAGTTACACTTTTCCAGGGAGTTTGACCAGGGAGTGACTTAACTTAATTAGGTATATAATCGTTGTGACAGAATGGATTGTTTTATTGCTGATCGTTTTATCAGTTTTATTGCTGAAAATTAAAACTTTTTGTTTTTGCAACTGGCACTCTTCCTTTGTCTTTGTACTACCACTTTTGGACACATTCTATGGCTGAACGAGGCATCCTAATCGCAGGTTATTTAACATCAGTTTTACTTAGAGATTACCAAACAGTTCGGATTGACTTTATTTAGCTTTTTACAGTAACCACCATGAGATAATCTATGAGCAATGCTTTATTGCTTGTATTTCATAGATTTTAAGTGCCAGTCTGGACTTAGTCATCTGAAACTGAGCTGGCTGTGTTGAACAAGTTTTAATGTACATTTTGCAAAAAAGAAAAAGTTGTTCTGCTGTAAATCTTAAAAGTTAACAGATAAACAGATTTATAAGGGTTGTGGTATACACTCTAGGTTTATATTTTTAAATCAGTAAAAAAACAGTGTCAGAAGATTTAATCTAATAAAAAAAGCACAGCTTTGTTTCCCACAGTCTAAAGGCACATTATTTACAGCCGGGGTAAAATCGATGGTTTCAGGAAATTAAATTTCAGGGGAAGAAATATTCTGTGCTACATTGTCAAAACGCACCTAAATAAGAAGAACACAACATAGCATGCTATTTGTTTCTGTCAAAAAGAAAGGATCTTGGAAAAACACTCCAAAATCTAAAAAGCTTAGAATTTGTTCAATTCCATGAATAAATTATGATGGAATCTTCATTCATCCAAGGAGAACAAACTGAGAACATGACAGAGAGATGTTGTACAATATTTGATTGTGACTGTGAGTCTTTTTCCTGCACTAACAGTTTTAACCAATTTATTTTGGAAACGTTACTTTTCTCATCAATAGAGAACCAATTTCATTCATTGAGAGATGTTTACCTTACAACTCTTAAATTGCAATTTCACGATAAGCATTTTAAAAACTCATCAGTCTGACATACAGATCAGTTTCGTATACACCAGCAGTAAAATGTCAGGAGACTCAGGTCGGTAGCCTTTTTGCATATGCATGCTCTCACATTCTCTTCACAGCTTGCTATGCTCTGCGTGAGATGCAGCGTTACTACTTGAGTTATTTTGGAGTGGCAACCAAAAGACAGGCAATGATGCACAAAAATAATTGGTGGAAATATAAATATGTTTGGCCTGTAGTTTCTCATGAATGACAACTTTTAGGTTACTGTTCAAACTTTAAATATATTTGGGCAATTCAGCAGTAGCAACAAGTCAGGCGCTGAGAATTTTCCAGAGGTGTTCCTGCGCAATAACAATAACCATTCAGCAGATAATTTCTGGGTTTACTTCCAGGGAGATGACGATCCATGATTTGTATGTCACATGCCCCCTTTTGGAGTATATATACAAAATTTCAAGGCAACAGATTTTAGATTTTGTTTAAGACTTTTATTAATGAGCTAGATAATATGTATAGCTCAGCTGCGTTTATAGGATCTTGGCATTGCAGTTTTAGCCCTAAAAACGACGTTTTTAAGTCTATATTTAAGTACTATATTGAGTTGAAGAATATAGCAAAACATAGGTATTCAAAACTATGATTTAAAAGAGATTAAATCAGAATTGTAGGCTTTTTTTCTTCTTCTTTTTTTTACCAATAAGGTATTTTGTGACCCAATCCCCTCCCTAACCAAGATGTTGCAGTTTTGTTAAACTGTCTGTATCATATTGTATAAACCTTTCTCTTGGAAAATGTTTAAAAAAAAATTTCCACTCTAAGTGACCCAACTACATACATAATAAACATGACAAACTAATGTCATGGTAGTATTGACTTTGCTGAGAATGTTATAGATCTTTATGCCATCTATGTTCCATTCTACTGCCTATATTGTCACACAAGCACACCAACCGGATATTAGTTAGTTGCAACTATGAAAAGATCAAACAATTACATTTGGCATTTTTGTAAAACCTTATATTTAACTTATTTTATATTTTAATAAACTATGTTTTTTAATTTTTATTTAATCATTAAGGTAAAATGCTAACGTTATTTATTTTGTTTTTTTATCCATTGAACTGTGGTGATTTTGGACTTAAAGTACAACAGTATTAGACACATATATTATGTTCTTAAATGTATTATTAGTTCTAAAGAGCCGAATTGTAAAAGGGTATAATTCTGCACACCTTTTTTCTTATTTATTTACATTTAACTTTTACTTAACTTACATATTTAGTTACATTTAAAATTTTAATTGATATTTTATTATTGTTACGTATGAAAATATGTTGCTGTTGTTTTGTATAAAAGCAGTTAGAACATAGTATATATTTTAGTTTTATATTGTTGTGTAAAGACATATTATTTTTACAAATATTTTTACTAAGGCTTATTAGCTGTTAGTCAAGCTAGCAGCTTGGGTAGTCAGCTTGGATTTGTCTGCTTATCAGATATGTCATAGCTTCCCAATTGTGTTAAAAAAGGTTATGTGAAGTTATATTTACAAACAGCCCCATTTGTCACTCTGGGGCTTTTTATGCAATCTCATTGAAAGAATGTTAAGCAATAGGAAAGGTAGGATACTGAATTTTAAAAGTTTTGAAATAGTAACTTTTTAAAACCATGGTATACATTCATCTTGTTATTGGGAAATACCTGTATGCTATACAAGTCTTTCATCTATGGATGGGATCTTTAAAACCCTTTGTTGTAAATATAACTGGGGTATTTAAGACTCTCTTTTATATTGATTTCAATAGAAACAATATATATTAAATTTTTCCTCAGTTAATGAATGAAACTAAGGTGAGAAAGCAATAGAGGAGAGGGAAGTAGGCCTATTAAAAAGCAAACACAGTAGTGCTGAAGTTTTTGTTGAGTTAAATTCAAAGAATTCAATCAACACTCTTATTCCCCGGAAATTTCCCGTCCTTCTCTCGAGAGGCTTCTGCTTATAGCTGTATTTGTTGATTTTGATTATGATTTTCTATTTGTGTGATGACTCACTCAAGGAGTTCAAAACACTCTTGACATATAATATAGTTCGTGGGTGCAGGACCGTTGTACAAGAGTTTTGAGGTCCTTTATTAAAATGTTCCTTCCGTCATGACCTGCCGCAGCTTTTTTTTTTATTGCTCTGTCCTCAAATAGTTTTCAGCAAACACTCTCTAACTTTTTTCCGGAAATGCAATAAGCTATTGGGCCTTTTAGTGGTTTAGTGTTTCTTTTGGTATTACTATTATTACTCTCTTGCCTTGTTGTATAGTCCTGGTCTAACAATTTCTTTCTTATTTTTCAAACTTCAGACAATTCTACAATGAAAGATGAAGCAGTATTCCATGGAGTTTCTGAAAACCCCTTACAGAAGCTTTCTTCTAGTAAGTTTATTTAAAAACTGTTGCAAAAATCAATCACATTCATAAACCTGAAAGCATCTGGAGGTGCTCTGATCAAAAGTGTATGGGTGATTTCCATTCTTTGTTTTTTATTAACCTGCTAATTTAAGATTTCTCTTTAAGAAATATAATTTAAGAATTAAGAAGAAGATCATTCAAAATATTTTTTCTAGGCTTCTTATCATTAGCAGTCATTAAAGGCAGGGTATACGATTGTGGGAGCGCTCCTTGAGAGGGCGTTATTGAAAAATATAAAGTCCCACCCCTTGCTTCATGCTCTCCCACTAAGCCACGCCTCTATAACACAGACACGCACAGCCAGCATGGTCTCGTTGGGTCTCCGCGACTTCACTTCACACTTCACTCCGCCATTTCAACCAAAGTCACAAAATATAATGTGATCTTACCTGTCCAGGAGAAAATCAGCAACCAACACCTCCGTTAGCAAGCCCTTAGCTTCCTTGAGTTGACGCCACGGTGTAAATGCATCAGCTCCAATGCATCAGCTCCAATGCAGATTCGGCTTTAAGCACGCTCTTTGTCGGCTTTCTTCTTACTCGTTGCTATTTCCACAACAGCTTTGCGTTTTCGGTTCATTTTAGCGCGAGCTCACTTCCTGTTTACAGGCTAGAACGAGCGTTGCGTGCACACGAAGGGGACGCGCAGAGGGGGAGGTGCTGGAACACGGAAGCTTCGCTTACAAGATTATTATCTTAGACGTGGAAGTTGATTGGATGAGGTTTTCCCAGGGTTTCTCGCTTTAGAAAGAATGAAAATTACTCGGGTCAAGTTTAAGAACTCCTAACTTATAGGTTGCCACTGGTAAATGAAGAGCATTTTTTGCAGTTTTAAAAAAAGTGTTTTAAAATGAAATTGTATACCCTGCCTTTAATTATTTACATTAGTAGAAGAGGTGATGTCACACCATGTGTTTGAGAGAAGTGTGTATGTAAAGCAAGGTTTTAAAAGCAGAAAGCGTATATTATTAAAATATCCATACCGTGTGTTATACCTAATATTTCCCATTTTAATGGGACCTTTACTTATCATCAATCTTAAGTAAAAGTCTCAACATCATGTGCTGGCAAGTTGAACGCTACAAACCCCTCGATTAGGACTACAGATAACTTTCTTTGGTCAATTTATGAAACCCACAACAATTGAGAGTATATTGAGAGAATACTTGCAGTCATGCTTTCATGAATGCACAGTTCATTTGCACTCTGGATTTAGGAAGGTGAAGGGCAGGAGGACAGGGGAGGGGCTTATGGTAGCAGCCAATGGTTGTTGAGAAAATTACTGACAGAAAAGTCAGTATCATAATATATAAAAATCAGCCACCAAAAGTCTCAGATATCTCTAGAGAATGCAAACTTAACACAACTTTGTTTAATGAGAAAAGTTGTGTTAAAATGGGTCAAGATATGCTATAAATGGAAACAAAGTTGCTAAATTAGATATATAGACTCACACCCAAGAAAGACTCAAGCTGTCATTAGCGTCTAACATTTGCAACTAGTATAGTTAGCATGACTAAAACAATAGTGTCTGAGTGTATTCTCTGGAGCACATAGACCCTCACCTTGATTCCTTTTCGTATCCAACATGTTTCATGACAGACAGACAAGTTCAAAGCACAAAAGGAAAAACTGCTGTTATTTACTAGTCTCATTCTCTGTTTAGGTCAACCTGAATGAATGGAAATATACCTTATCCGAAAAAAGTTTCCTCCTCAGCAACTTTTTATGCTTTTTGATCTTTCTGACTTCTTTCAACATCACTGATTTTGAAAATAGCTAAATATGACTCTTTAACCCTCAGTAAAAATGTCCACACTGATGTGTGTTCTTGTTATAGTGAACCAATAGCTCCTTATAGTGGTACATTCACTGATTGTATTTTGGAGTTTTTGAACATCAGTTGGTTGCTGTTGCTAGGCAAATACTTGGTGTATCTCTTATGTTATTTTTTGCTTATGTAATGTTGTGTTATCTTCTGTTACTAGATGAGCCATGTCTGGGGGATAAATCAATTTTCTGTCAAATGGAAGTTCTGGCTCGTTATTGTTCCATCCCTGGATACTATAAGCTTTGCTGTGAGTCATGCAATAAAAAGGAAAGCCACACAACACATGTCCCTGACTCCAGCTCCAAGACTGAGCCTGAGACCTCCACACCCTCCCATTCTGCCTCAGCCAAGGCTTCGTGGCTGGCAACCACCACTCAGAGCCTGCCACAAACCACTAAACCCATGAGACGACGGTTGTTCTCCACCACCCCTGCGCCAACCACGGCTGCCGCTGCTAAGGTACCTCCACCAACAGATGCTGCTCTATCTCGAAATCCCACCACTGACTCCTTCCCGAAAGAAGAGAAGAGAGATTCCAATGCAGATACTCGTCTACCTCCAGGGCCGCCATGGCCCAAGCAAGACTCAAGTGGAGGAGTGTCGAAAGAGCACAATCCAAAAAGCACTTTAGGCCCTGTTGCTGCCAGGTTAAGAAGGGACAATTTAGGATCAGAGAGGGACTCAAGTCACAGAACCCTGTCGGCTCAGCAATGAACAGTGAGCAATGCTGTGCGCATTAGTGGGACTGATATGAAAAATCAGCTCACCTCTTTGTCTTCCTCTGTTTTTTTACATGTTTTTCTCTATGCCAGTGAACCCTGGCAAGCCCAGTGATGGTTACCTCATCAAAACCTCAGAGCAAAATTTGCGAAGCATCTGCATGTGCTCTGCCCTCTGTGCTAAAAATATGAAGCAGAAGAATAAAATGTCAAAACACAGGTGCTGTAAACTATTCAGACTAGAGGACATGTTCAAAATGTGATGACTGCATAGTTACATTCATGTTTTTATCCGTGTACAGTTGTGTTAGCCTGTTTTTTCAAGTGCATTAGAACTACTATTGAACTTGGATTGTGAACATGTTGGTGCATGTGCTCACCATAGCTTCATTAGTGTGACACCAGAAAAATTATTTCCATTTAAAAGGAGAATTGTAAGTATTTCATCATGAGGAAAATAATTGATCTCTTCATTACCTCTTTGTGCCAAATAATCTTTGTGTTGTGCTTTATGGTTTATCTGGTTCACTTTCTTAAATTAATCATAAATTCTCTCTAAAATGCACCCATCAGAGCTTTTTTTTTCCTGCAGCCCATACAAATTTTAACCAATTATAAATTTAATTGAACAAATCAATATAACAGAATAATTTAAATCAGTTTTTTTTTTTATATTCATTTTTATTTATCAAAAAGCAATTTCAACAGTCAATGAACAGCTGTTGTAATGAAGAAGAAAAATATATCCTTCTCCTAATTCGGCGCTAAACTGCTATCTTCTGCATGCTTCACATTGGTGTGGATTCTCAGTTAACCAGGACATGATAATCTTGAGTATAAATTGAGTTTAAATGAAAGACCAGATGCCTTCATTTAAACTCTCAAGAATATGCATGCTTCATTATTATTAACAGAGAAAATGAACAGTAACAGGATTTTATATTCCAGTTTACAAAAAAGTGAACATTTTCAATTCTTTGGGCGACCTAACTACATTTTCTTGCACAAGCTTACACATTAGTGTCTTATTGAAATGCTATACTGATGTAATAGCTATCAGTTATCATTTTAATGGGTCAGAACATTCACTGTCCAACTGAAGCGAAAAGTTAGCCAAAGTAAAGATCTGTTACAAATATTGCTATCCAAATTTGACCTTCAAGCAGATGATGCAAACCCTGTAAGTGAAAAAAGGTTTCAGTATTGATTCTTTTTTCATGTTAGCTTAGTAAAGGAAAAACAGTAATATAATGGTTAAGTAAATTTTTTTCTGGTGACGCGCTGAAGATTTTATGGTCTGCACTCCTGGCAGGGAGCCTCATTGCTTCTCTGTCTCTGGTGCTCTTTTTTATTACTATTTTTATTTTCCAAGTCTAATGTAATGATTTATTCTCACTGATGCAAAATTAGGACTTTTGCAAGCCCACCCCACTGTACTGTTCTGTCTATCTTTGTGGGACTTAATGCTTTTAAGGACTAAAAAAGAACATGTTATGAAATTGTTGTAACTCTCACAGTTTTCTGTTCGTGTACATAGTGTAAATTAGAAGTTAAAAACGTTTGGAATTGGAAACAATAGACAATGCTACAGATCTACGGACTGCTGCTGGAAATACTGCTACACGGTTCCTGCTCTCTGGTTAACACCTTCACTATGTTTATTGTATAGTTCTTGTATATACGTACATGAATGAAAGCTTTAAGTGTTAATATTTATTTAATTTCTAAGTGGTACAGTGAACAAAGTAAAATTCATTTCAAAGAAAACAATGATTTTTGTTATTTCACTTTTCTCTTTTTTATTTTTGTTTTGTATGTTTCCTTTTATACCAACATAGTGCCTTGCAAAAGTATTAACCATTTCATTTCCCCCCTACATTTTGTCACATTATATACAGCCTCAAGCATCAATATGTTTTATTAGACTTTTTTTTATAAACCAACAAAACTAGTGCATTATTGTTACATAGAAGGAAAATGGTTCCTGGTTTTCAAAGGATTTTTCAAATAAAAAACATAAAAATTGTGGTGTTTATGTTAATGCAGTTCCCTTCACTTTGCTAACCGAAATAAAATCCAGTACCACCAGTGTCCTTCAGAAATCACCTAATAGGTAAAAAGAATCAACCCTTGTTTAATTTGACCTCAGTGAAAAGAAAGTTGTTCTGTGAAAGCCTCAGAAGTTTGTTAGACAACAAACAGCATCATGATGACCAGACACGTCACGGTTAGAGAGATACCCAAAACAACTTTCAGCTGTAAATGCAGCAAAACATGGTTCTACAAAACCTGAACACACTTTAACTATTTTACTTATTCACTTTGTGATATCCTGCAAAATAGAATATTTGTAAAATACATTGAAGTCTAAGGCTGTACTGTGACAAAATGTGAAAAAAAAAGTTTAAGGTAGAAATACAATGCAAGACAGTGCAAGTGAATAGGGAACAGCTGCTCTACATACAGGATTTTATGAACCAAAACATTTAGTTCACATCTCATTTATTTCTAAATCCATTAATGTAGATCTACAGGACATTTCATATGATGAGACATATTCTGTATAGTTTGCCTTTAATGGGTTCAGTATTTTTTTGTAACTGCAAAGTAAAAACAAATCAGCCAATACATAGGCATTTAAGCACTTTATTAATTCTGTCCAGTCATTTGCAGGGTGTCATGTATCGAGAGACAAGATGTGACTCTTAAACAGGAAATCTCTGAGAGGTTAAAGTAACATGATTTGACATTTATTCCTATTATAATCCAGCTTCCATCCGCCAGGCTGGTTCTTCTTCAAGCTAGCTCTTCTTCAAGCTGGTCATCTCCTCCAGGTAGCACTTCTGTTCAACAGGGTAGCGTTTTGCCATGCAGCTGCAGTCCGCCATCATGCCCCCACCCTCTTTGAACAAGGACATGATGCTGCTGCAGTGTGACGGTCATGAAGACTCAGTCATCTTAGACTGAGATGTTTTCGGAGATGTCTTGTGAAATCCACCTGAGCTCGAGGCAAACCCTGATTTACAATGGATTTAGGCAGCCAGCCCTGAGGAAAAACGGATTAAAATAAGTATTTATCAGACCACCTGAATTTCTTTTTGGTCATAACCAGTCAAGCTAGGCAAATGTAGCTTTGCTTAAACTAAAAAAAGCCCTAAGTCAATACTTTGTAGAACCATATTCATCAGCTACAGCTGCAAGTCTTGTGGTGTATGTCCCTACCAACTTTGCCCATCTAGCGGCTGAACATTTTGCCAATTCTTCCTTGGAAAATAAATAGAGTTCAGGCAACTTAAATTGAGAGGGTCTCTGAACAATTTTTTTAAATAATTTCCATGTATTCTAACAAATCCACATGCTTTAATTCAAACCACTCTATTAAGTAGCTGTGGCTACAAGGTGGAATCTCTATTCACAGTCAACGCTTGGGATACTGACTGTTCATAAGTACCCCACACAGCCCTAGTTTTGTAAAAAAAAAAACATTAGCAATAGATTAAATAAATTGCTGAAAAAATAAATGCATCTTTATACCCTTATCCAAACAGATAGAAAACCAGCGCAGAAAAAAACGGCACAAATAAAAACTCCTTACATGAAAAAAAAAACTTAAAATTCTCATTAGTTCACCTTAACATCCATGTTGAGGAGCCATGTAAAGCTACTTTTTGTTCTGTCCTCATCCAGAGCTTTAATAATAATGCAGGTTGGCCCATCCTCGGCTCTGTTAGATCAAAAAAAGACATCCATGAACATCGTAGTTCAATAAAAGGCTGATTATGGCAAAATTATAATGTATGTAATTCATCTCTGCACAACATTCTTCAAACATTTCTAAGTAAACAGCCAAAAGGAGAATAAAGTCAGTTTGATTTCTCTTCCTAACACATTGTATCAGCAGGACATCATTTAAATTGGCTTCATGTCTATACAAATTTGCTTCTAGTGACATTCTCATTAACCTCAGCCATATTTTACTGTAGTTCAAACAAAATCAGGAGATTCCACGAACATAAAATGAAAACAAGATCATACCGTCTGAATATCACTATGATAGAACAACTAATATAGCTTCTATATTTATATGGTTATCTTACTAGTTAACTTAAAGCTGCACTCCTCCAGAAACAGTTCACTTTGCTGTCTCTTAGAAAATGACAAAATTTAAATTTTTGCTCTTGACTTGAATTATCATTATTACATCTGTTTGATGTGCCATTTCCATTTTATATACTTAACTGATCCATCAAATCTTACTAAAACATATTTTACAAACACTGGAATGTTAAAACCCCAAAACCCAAAAATTAAATGTATTTATTGGAGACTGTACCTGATCAATAAACACAAGGACACTTATGAATGCAGAGTGGAAGGTATCTGATTTTCAGTATTTTTACAAACAAGAACATAAACTATGCCAGGGATTTGCACTTAGGCCTATTAAATTTGATCCATGATAAAGCAATACTTTGTAGAACCACAATTTGCTGCAGTTAGAGCTAAAGTTCTACTGGGGAATGTCTCTAACAGCATTGCAACATCTAGGAACAGACATTTTTAAGTCTCACCACATATTCTGAAAAAAAGAAAAAAAAAATAAGTTCAGACTCTAAAATACCCACTGCACCTCTGGCTGGTCATGTGCTTAAGCTCATAATCCTGTTGGAAGGGGAAGCTCCACACCAGTCTTCAGTGTTTTCCAGCCTCCAAAAGGCGCTAGTGGCTGCCACTACCCTGTTTTACTGTGGCGATGGTGTGTTCATGGTGTTAATTTCTGCCACACATAGCATTTTCTGGGTAAACCAAAACTTTTTATTTTGCTCTCATCTGACCATGGACAAGTTTGCTTTTATGTATGGTCATCAGAGTAAAAGAGGCTGAATACAAAACCCATGCTTCTTTTCATGCCTCTTATTTGTAAAAATAATAATAATAATAATAATAAAACCTTGGAAAATCATGAGTAATTTTCCTTCCATCAGGTTAACTATGCACACCTTTTGCTAGGCACTACCATATTAGTAAGTCCTGTTCACATTTTTAGGATTGAAAACTCAAGTTTTTTTAAAATGAGCTAATCCAACCAGATGTTTCTTGTCGTAATCACATCACATGGACACCTGGGAGTAACAACACTGAGTTCACATGCAATTACATGTAAGGTTTAATGGAGCAATTCAGAAAATTTCAACACTAGATGATGAATGGGTTTTGGAGTTTGGCTTGATTAGGACATACCTCACAAAGCCAGCCTGAGGTGGGAATGACTCCAGCCGAATTGCTGCTCCTCCGAGATAAAGGCAGGATTTTTGTTTGCAGCTGTGTCTGACGCTCAGGAAATCCCTTTGCCCAATCAGATTCCCCGCTGTCTCTGCTGAAATCTCATGAGTCACAATTGTTTCAGATCCAGCTCGTTTTAGAACCTATAACCCACAAAACACAAATTAGAGCCACTTAACGCTTTTCAAAACTTAACATGTAACATACAAAATGCAACTCGAATGAGACATGAATATGAGTAGTAACCAGAAACAAGAAGACAACAGGTAATCTTAATAAATCAGACTATAATTTGCTACTATATTTATTTTAGTAATTCAATTTAAAAAGTGAAATATTATGATGCTGATTATTCACAAAGTGCTGTGCCTAAGCATGTTCTGGGAAAGTTGAGAGGAAAGAAAAATTGTGGTAGAAAAATGTGCAAGCACTAAGAATAACCACAACATTGAGAGCAACGTCAAACAAAGTCCGTTCAAGAGTTTTGGGGGGATTCACATGGCATGGACAGCAGCTAGAGTCAGTGCTTCAGGTTTCAGTTTGAACTGTCACCTTCACTCCCATCACAGAAACAGAAAACTCCAGTAAATATACCCAAATAAGTGCACCCAATGGGACTTTTTAAAGTCTCAACTCTGCAACTTATAAAGCATTTATTATCAACTGCAGACTCTTGCAAGTTATTTAATGATATTAAGCACACCTTGATTTGCTGTACACTCGGGTTCCACTGGTGCATGTCCTCAACTCTGACAAACAGGAGGTCATAGAGGTCATCCAAACTGGCATCCAAGACCGCCTCCAGCCTGAAGACTTTTCCAGCCCCCGCTATCATTTTGCTACAGATCACATCACCATTGTTCTGAAAAGTTTTACATCCATGTAGGAGTCACTAAGGCACAGCTAATTTGACAGTGAGGGTAAATTTCAAGACACAAAATAGACTTGGTATGTAGATGTTACCTCTTGGATCTCGAGCTTCCATCCATCTCTGTCCTCCAACATGCTGACAGCCTTCCTTAGTGCTTCTTTGCCATGTTGTACATAAAACAGCTGATCTTCACTCACCACCACTTCTGTTTTGGGCTCTGCAAGCAACGTGTGTGAGTATAATTTCACAGTAAAACATTTGGCTATAGAGAAACAGAACGGTGTTTTCATACCAGCATGTTTTCCAATGTGATGTTTGATCTGCGCCCAATGTTTCATTTGTGTGATCTCCTTGCTTATCACTGCTACAGCTGTGCGTTGAAGCCCTGCATTTTAGCATGGGAGGTAAAAAAGATTACACTCAAAATACAGCACCTGAATCGAGCAAAGAGAAGCTTTTTTTCTCTGATCTTTGTTTTACCTGACATAATCCTGAGGTGTGGGTAGGAGATTCCACAGCAGAGCTTCACAACCGCCGGCAGCATGTTGTCTGTCTTCACCAGAGACAGCAAAGTATCCAAGGAGTTGCTCACATCTTTATATGGCTCGTGAAGGACACACCAAAGAGATAAGGGCCAAAGAAAAAAAAGATAGGACTTGTTCTAGATCAGTCCTGAAGGCCGTGCTTGACAAGAGTTTTTTTTAATTAAACCAAAACAGATGATTGAACTCAAGGGGGAAAAGAAAGGCTGTGCAAAAGACACAATAGAAAAAGATTGCTTTGAGCGTGAAACATGGATAATTATTTTAAACTAAGTGTTCCCAAAGGTTGTAGTTGTGAAATGAAATGTAATTAGATTTAAAATTACTTCTAATAGCAGAGCTGTTGCTATAATTGCCATGCAATATAACAAAATGCCATCACAAATTGATATAAAAAACATTGTCTTGATTATAATTAATATGCCTTATTATATAATAATGTATAATTCTGCTATAGTAAGAAACTCAAATCTATGTAATTGGTATTTGCAGATATGTTTGAAAATATGTTAGAAAAATGGCTTTGTGCATCCTTTTAGCTGGATGTACCAACCAAACATATCCCTTTTTCTAATTTTCGCAAGTGATTCACTCCTCTTAATTTTTGATCATTTTAGTTGCTTTCTCTGGAATACAGGCTGGTTTTCCTTCAAACTGCACAGAAATTGTCCATTTTCATCTTCCTCTTCTTGTATAGCAATCCCATTCTTATAATTAACATTTAAACTTGAATTTCATTTCCAGAGTTTCTGCATCTTGTGTGTGCATGTGTGTATATTACTGCTGTGTCTGTAAAACATTTGATAAAGAGCCCAGTGCAGCCCTGTCGTCTCAATGCTGCCTTGCAGTCACTGCTCACAGAGCACCAGAAACCAGCTTCCTCTTATCACCAAAGCCAACAGGTGTCCTTGTTAGAAGGATTCCTGACGTAAATGATAAACTTCACCTGCTGACAAGGCAATGTTGGTATTTAATTTTTTCTCATGTGCAAGGTTTATAACAAATTAGGAATAAACCAATAAAATTAAGGAGGAAAAATATACAGTGGTCATGTAAAAGAACGACATCTCCCTTAGCAAAAAGTAGTACAATTTGCATTCATTTTATCAAGCATACTTCTTCGTAGTAAATTGGAAAATTTTCACATTTGTTTAAGTATACTTTAGGGATCCTCTATGTATACTTCAATAAACTAAAATGTGAACTACAAGTACATTTTAAGTAATATACTGCTAGTGTACTAGGTATGTACTTGTAATTCACATTTTAGTTCATTGAAGTATACTTAAAGTATATTTCAATTAACTTGATAAGTTCCGATTTAGTACAAAGATGTATACTTGATAAAATGAATGCAGTATACTACTTTTTGCTAAGTGACTCAGAACTATTGTTCTTCAGCAAAAGAATAATGGATACATTTAGTTAACACGAATAATAATCTGTCTTCATTTGCCCCAAGCAGTGCCTTGCAAAAGTTTTCATGCCTGAACCTTTCCAACTTTTGACATCATACACAGTTTGTCCACATAGTCTTTCATTCAGGTGCAACTGACCACAAAAATTACCAGACCTGTTTTACTTGTGCAGGATATAACCTCTGTGTTCTAGTAAAATTTGTTAATAAATCTTTGTCTTGTGAACGTTAAGCATGGCAGCATAGTCACAGCCACAACAGTAGAAGCAACTCAAGAACTTTGAGAAGTCACAATGGTTTAAAGAGGATACAAATGTTGTGGAGAGTCAGGGGTTCAGTAATCCTACTGATCATCTATGCACTCAGGGTTCTGATCCCCAAACTTGGGAAGTGGCTGCAGCAGATTCCAGGAGAAACCTCAGAAATCCATTCAGAACAGGGTTACCCTTGAGAATCTCTGCCCTAACAGTTAAGATTCTGTAGATTCCTAACCCCAAGACTGAAGCCTGAAATAAAACTATATATGAGGAACAGGACAAGTACATATAAAACCTCTTGAAAAAAACTTGTTTGCTTCGATGATGTAGCCACTCATGTACATCAAAGTGTACATTAGTGTTCTCGAGCTTGGAAGCTTTTCCCTTTTTCTTCCAAATGCAAATATGATTATTATGCCCCAAAATTTTTGTATCATCAACATGAGTCATTTTTCTTAGACCATTTGCAAACTATAATGTAGCTTTTCATGGTACTTTTGGAAAATTGGCTTCGTCCTCTCTAAGTGGCCTTTCAGCCTATGTCAGTAAAGAGTTTTTTCAATATCTATGTTGAAACTGTATCACGGGCTTCAGCCAGCAATTTGCCAAGGTCTTTTGCAGCCAGATGAACCAGACTTGTGTAGATCCAAAATTTTCTTTCTGACATTTTAGTTGCAAAAACAGAAAATACATTCCAAAATGTAAAACATTGTAATGTAAAACATTGTGAATCATTCTATCAGAAGCTATTTTTAAATGCCAGACAATGAAAAAAAAGATATTTTATAAATCTGGTTCATTTTTACATTTGAATAACTGAAGTATCCCCATCTCGGCGCCTGTACATTGGGGTTTACCCCCGTGAACGAGAGGGTAGCTTCCCTCCACCTATGGGTGGGGGGACGGGTCCTGACTGTTGTTTGTGCTTACACGCCAAACAGCAGATCAGATTACTCACCCTTTTTAGAGTCCTTGGAGGGGGTGCTGGAGAGTGCTCCTCCTGGGGACTCCTTTGTTCTCCTGGGGGCGTTCACGTGGGCAATGACAGTGAGACCTGGAGAGGAGTGGTTGGGCAAAATGGTCACCCCGATCTGAACCCAAGCTGTGTTTTGATATTGGACTTCTGTGCTCATCATGGATTGTCCATAACGAACACCGTGTTCAAGCTTAAGGGTGTCCATATGTGCACTTGGCACCGGGACACCCTAGGCCGCAGCTCGATGATCGACTTGGTTGTCATTTCATCTCATCTGCGGCCGCATGTTTTGGACACTCGGGTGAAGAAAGGGGCTGAGCTGTTCACTGACCACTACCTGGTGGTGAGTCGGCTCCGATGGTGGGGGAGGACGCCGGACAGAGCTGGCAATGCCAAACGTGTTGTGAGGGTCTGCTGGAAACATCTGGCAGAGTTTGCTGTCAGAAGGAGCTTCAACTCACACCTCCGGCAGAACTTCGAACACATCCTGGGGGAGCCGGGGGGCATTGAGTCCAAGTGGGCCATGTTCCGTGCCTCCATTGTCGAGGCGGCTGACCGAAGCTTTGGCTGCAAGCTGGTCAGTGCCTGTCGCGGTGGCAACTCTCAAACCCTCTGGTGGGTTCCCTAACGGGTCTTTTTGGTCTGTGGAAAGCAGCTGATCGTTACCGGCAGGCCAAGCGGAGTGCGGCTCGGATGGTCGCTGAGGCAAAAACTTGGACGTGGGAGGAGTCTGGAGAGGCCATGGAGAACGACTTCCATGCGGCTTCGAAAGTGATTCTGGTCCACCGTCTGGCGTTTTGGAGGGGAGCGGTCTGCCACCAACACTATTTACAGTGGGGATGGTGTGCTGCAGACCTCGACATGAGACACTTTGGGTCGGTGGAGGGAATACTTCGAAGACCTCCTCAATCCCACAGGCACACCTTCCAATCTGGAAGCAGAGTCTCTGGACTTTGGGTCGGGCTCTCCAGTCTCTGGTGCTGAGGTTACCCAGGTCGTTAAAAAGCTCCTCGATGGCAAGGCTCCAGGGGTGGATGATATTCACCCGGAGTTCCTCAAGGCTCTGGATGTTGTGGGGCTGTGTTGGTTAACACACAACATTGCGTGGACATCGGGGGCAGTTTCCTTGGATTGGCAGACCGGGGTGGGGGTCCCCTTGTTTAAAAAGGGGGACCACATAGTGTGTTCCAACTACAGGGGGATCACACTTCTGAGCCTCGCTGGTAAGGTCTATTCAGTGGTTCTGGAGAGGAGGGTCCAACGGATAGTCGAACCTCGGATCCGGGAGGAACATTGCGGTTTTCATCCTGGCCATGAAACACTGGACCAGCTCTACACCCTCAGCAGGGTTCTGGAGGGTTCGTGGGAGTTCGCCCAACTGGTCTACATGTGTTTCATGGAGTTGGAGAAGGCGTACAACCATGTCCCTCGGGGAGTCCTGTGGGGCGTACTCCGGGAGTATGGGGTACCGGGTCCCTTGATACGGGCTGTTAGGTCCTTGCACGACTGGTGTCAGAGCTTGATTCGCATTGCCGGCATTAAGTCGGGCTCGTTTCCGATGAGAGTTGGACTCCACCAAGGTTGCCCTTTGTCACCGATCCTGTTCATAACTTTTATGGACAGGATTTCTAGGAGGGGGCTCAGAGTAGAGCCGCTGCTCCTCCTAGACGCCTTCCTGGTGAGGTTTCTGGGCCTCCTCCCGGCGGGCACGTCCCACTGGGAGGAGGCCCAGAGGAAAACCCAGGACACGCTGGAGGGACTATGTTTCTCGGCTGGCCTGGGAACGCCTTGGGATTCCTCACGAGGAGCTGGCCCAAGTGGCTGGGGAGAGGGAAGTCTGGGTATTTTGTTTAATCTGCTGGCCCCGCGACCCGACCCCGAATAAGCAGAAGATGATGGATGGCTGGATGGATGGATGGATGGATGGATGACTGAAGTACTGTAAAAATAATGATAACTTTATTTATAAAGCGCTTTCAAACAAAGTACTGAACAGTTAGCGAATAAATAAATAATTAAAAACAATATAGAACAATGCAATTTAGAAACAGATAAAAAGGAACAACAGTAAAAACCGATAAAACTAAACCTTGAATTAGGACACATAAGAAAGAGTGAACAAGTGGGTCTTTAACTTAGCCTTAAAAACCTCAACAGTGCATGCCTTCCTAATTTTTTGAGGTAAATTGTTCCACATAAATGGGGCATGAAAGGAAAAGGTACGCTCCCCAATAGTTTTTCTATTTTCTATTCTAGCTATAGAAACTTTAAAAAGACCAGTGGCCTGAGATCTCAGAGCATGGGGTGGAATATACAGTTGCAGAAGGTCAGAAAGATATGAAGGTGCTAAACCATTTAAAGTCTAGTAGGTTAGCAACAGAAAACTTCAAATCTGCTCGAATCTGACAAGGTAACCAGGGAAGGGATGTCAATACTGGGGTAATGTGCTCATGTTTCCCAGTGTATGTTAAAATACAAGCAGCCCCATTTTGCACCATCTGCAAACCTCTAAAACTTTTCTTTGGTGACCCAGAAACCAGAGCGTATAGATTGAAAAAAGCAATGGGCCGAGCACAGACCGTTCGGGGACCACATGCATCACTGCACAGGTTTTAGATCATTTTTAAAACCAACATTCTGAGATCTTCCAGACAGATAGGATCTCAGCCATGAGAGCACATTACCCACAAGTCCAGAGAAGTGTTTGAGCCTATTCAATAAAATACAGTGATCCGCCGTATCAAAAGCAGTGCTTAGATCTAACAGCAATAAAACAGAGGTACAATCATTGTCTGCATTCACCAAAATCTAATTTACCACTTTGATTAAAGCTGTTTCTGTGGAATGGTTTGGTCTAAAGGTAGACTGGAATGGCTCAAATAAATTGTTTGTTGACAGATGATCAGTAAGCTGCTTAGAAACTACTTTTTCAAACATCTTAGATAGGAAAGATAAATGTGGGTCTGTAGTTTCCAACCAAATCAACATCTAGTCCAGGTTTCTTCAAGATTGGTACTACCACTGCTGCTTTAAAACAAGCAGGGAAAACTCCGGTGGTCAGAGAGGTATTTGATAGAAGCATAATATAGGGTCATAGTACTGATCAGTTCCTTTCTAACCCAGGCTGGCAGAGGATCCAAGGGACAGGTTGTACATCGAGCCGAACTAACAATTTTAGTTAATTCAGGCAGAGAAGCCTTGAGGATCAACAGTGGGCAAGGCACCTGAGTAGTCTGATGAACTGCCCAAAGAGAGAGTAATCAGATTTCCCAATGCTTCAGCCCGGTCTCTAAAAAAGATACAGTCATGAGCTGTCAAGTTTGAGCAGTGGATAGTTGACTTGTTTTTTGTGAGTTGAGACACTGTTTAATAACAGTTTAGAATTATAACCAGATCAGAAAACTCAGTAATTCAATCAGACACACAGTATCTTTAAGATTATTTATTTGGCCACTGGTTTAGTACAACAAAAGTCTCAGCAGGGAACAGGAGCCTTCTGTCATGAGAAATATATCAACTCCCCTCTTTAATCAGTTCTTTGAGGTTAGAACACTGGGTGATGCTCATTCAGGGAGAATCCAAATTAGCTCTGTCCAAGTTAGAAGAATAAGAGTCATGAAATAGTAGAGGTATCCAATCAGTTTTCACTTGAGGTCCGGAAACAGGCAAAGGTAATGAAGAAGAATTCAAGACAAAGTAAGGTAAGACAGGCGCAAGCACTAGGCATCCACTGGCTGTGGGGCTCAAGATAATCTAGCAGAGAACTTCAAACTGGAGGGAGCTTATATATAGGCGGAGACATGAGTGCGAGACCACAGGCAATAATTAGGCACAGGTGAATGGGATGAGAGTCCTTAGTGGCAGCACAGAGAGCAGACTAGGGAACAGGCAGGTCTCAGGCTGCAACATTACAAGTAAACTTCAAATAGAAGTTTCTAACCTATTTACTTAGTTTTAGTCAGGTAGTTAATAAAAATAGCATCAAACAATACCAACACCCAGATTGCAGATTGCCTTCATACTTCATGCTGATTCTGTGTTTATGTTGTTCTGAGCTATTTCTTAACTGTTGCTGCAATTTGCCCTAACCCACCCACACATAAAGATAATCTGCAAACCTTTGAGATTAAAGATCATTCATGCGTTACAGATGAGGGCAAAGAAAATAAAAATATAAATCATATGAGAGTAACAAGTCAAATAGGTTTTTAATTAAATGTTCATGTTCTAGTGATTTCATAATGGTTATGAACCTACTCTCGCCTCTTTAACTAGTTGCTTAGGCAACAACATATAACTTTCTTAATCAAATAGAAATTGGAGCCAATAGAGCCAATTAAAGACAAAGAATGTGATAAATTTAGAAAAATTCAAAAGTTGTGAAGGCAAACTGAACACAGATTAGCAAAAGACTGCTCAACGTCTCAGATCTGTGATATCAAGTGATAGCTGTTTTGTGTTTCTGTATGTTGTATCTGTTGGATTTGCTTGTCGTGTTCCATCCCACAGATGACTCTCTCTTGTATTTTGGTTATGTGCTGGAACATATTTCCCTCCTTCTGCTCCACTGTCCTGACTGTTAACATAGTGGAGATGTTTATTTAGTCTAAAACTTATTTAGGTGGGAGGTATGTGTGGAAAAAGCTAAGAAATTAATGTTCCCTCTTCCAGCTGAACAGTAATGAAATTATCAGTATTATACAGTGACTTACAAACATATTCCTACTCTTTTGTGAAATTACAACCACAAACTTCAATGCATTTCACTTAGATTCTATGTGATAGATCAGTGCAAAGTGGTGCATAATTGTGGAATAGACAATAGATTGCTTCCCAAGGTTTTTTACTAATAAAAATCTGAAAAATGTGGTATACATTTGAACGCCAACCCTGTTTAGTTTGACAGTCTTAAATAAAATGCAACACTTCTAATTGAAGTCACCTAATTAATAAAATCCATTCAGAGTGGCATTTAATTTCATTACAAGTATAGCTGTTCTGTGATACCTAGCTTTGGACATCTTACAGTGCTTTTCTCAATGAAAAATAGAAAGAGTATGGCACAATTAAAAACTGCTACACTAAACCAGTCTGACTGAGTTTGAGCTTTTTTGCAAGGAAGAGAAAATATTTCAGTTGCTAGATGCGCAAAGCTAGTAGAGGCATGCAGACATGTAGAGAAATGAAAGACGTGTAGGGGTAACTGAAGGGGGGAAGGGTAGGTGAAAAATATTGTTTCCTTCCATTTAACAATTAAGCACTAGTTTTGAGGTAGTACAATCTGGGACTGTGTTGGAAGACAGGCTTTCCATTTTCTTCTGAAAGTACATGTATTTCAAATCTGTCTAATCATCATCATATTTTTATGAGTGTAAGACACTAGTCTCAAGGCCTTTTTAGCCTGAGAGTTAAAACATGGAACTTATTAGTCAGGGTTATAAATTAAAATAACCATATTTTCTTTTTTTCGTCTCAACACCGAGAATCAGCAGATGAGCATGCTAGAAGGATTCTAGACGTGAGTGATGAACTTCACTTGCTGACTTGATAAATTCAAACTAGAATTGCATCATTATGGAAGATTATTAGGGAGGCCTTTAGGAATGACAAAGATTACTTTTTATACCTCTAATTTTGCTTTCAACTGAGTTTATGTGCTGTGTTTGGAGACACAAAAGGGCTTCCCCATTACAAAATATGATTCCATAAAGTGATTAAATATGTCAAAAATTATTGATCTCTCACAGAACAAAATATGTAAATAGCTATGCAAATCAGCTTGATGCCCAATTCAGTGCAGGTATTTTACCTATAACACCAAATGCGTAATTTTTTATAAAGCGAATGAAAAATGCATGAATCTTTTTTAACATATTTTAAAAATGCTAAAAATCATAAATACTGTTTCAATATACCATGTGTATCTTTTTGGTTATGACAATTATACAATTACCAAAGCCCAGTATATTAATAATACAATATTAAAGAAAAACTTAAAGATTGAGAAACGAAATTTTTTTTTTCTTGTACCGAGCCTTAAAGTGTTCATTTGTACTAGATGTACAAATGTTCTAGCGTTTTAAAACCAAAGAACTAAAATGAGCAGTGTTCTTCCAGGAAAGACATCCGTGGAGCATGGTGACTGATCAATTGTGGGGTAAAGTGGGTTTGTTTAGCATTGAATAATGGATGCATTTATGCAATACCCTGCTGTTTGAGTTCTATAAATACTAATGATTCAACAACCAATTTTCTGTTATGCACTTAAAGGCAATACTATTGACAGTAGCAGCACAAATTGTGCCTTTACAAATAAAGTCCGTTATGTTGATTTACCATTTGAGCCATTAAATAAAGATCCTAGTGTTAAGGAACATGCCAGTATAAACACATGGTTTGCGACGTTGTCCCCTTGCTTTGGTTATTTTTGATTTCAGCACATTTTCTGTTTTGTCATTTAATATTTATTTGTAAAAGTCTTCTTTTTGCCTGTTAAAATAGTTGTCTGTTTGTTTGTTTTTTGGTGCATAATGTTTCTTAGTTTTACCAATCAAAGCCACCCCAGTTTAGATCAGTGTCCCCACTGGCATGTGTAGTCACCAAAAGGCACAGCTTTGTCAGTTTTATTTTTGAAGTGTTCCTGAAATGAAGCAAATCTCTTTCACTGTCATGTCTTTAAGTTACATTTGTACGGTGGATATTGTATGGGTTGGACCCATCTGTGGTAAGCTAGATGGCAATTGTTCAGTTTTGTGGGGGGGCTGCTCTATTTTCCCCCAAAATCCTGTAAAACTTATTTTCAGAGACGGGGAGCCTTGAACCTAAGTGTAATTTTAAAAGGTGTATCCTGTAGCAGCTGAGTTGTGTTAATGTTTTTCACCAATAAAAGATAAATGATCCAACTGGAAGGATTAGGGATTTTATTTTAACAGACATATAGGCTGTAATTTTTGGCTGTCACTTCCTAAATCAAGCAGGGCAACTTACACCCGCTTTACGTGATTGACGTGTTCTCTTGTATTTGCCTCAAGAACTGCTTTGTAATACCACCTTAAATCCCAGTGTTATTCTGCAGAGGGAAGCTAACTTATTAGATTTAACCTCTTGGTACTGTACAAATAAACTGCTATTTAATCATTTCCATTTTCACAATTTTGAGGAAATTTGAGTTTACTTCAAATGACTGACCAAGCTGTTTCACTACAGTTAATTCGTGAAAGGGCCAATTAGGCATTCCAATTTTACACAAAGTCAAAAATACGGTCAGTTCCACAGACAATAATTCATACCTTGGTCCATATAAAGCATTTCAAATACTGTAGGTTTTCAGGAGTCTGCTCAAACAATTGAAGTTTTCATGTTTGTTTAACATATTGGATACTGAGGTGCATCTAAATAAATCAAAAATACTTAAAGTAACTGTATTTCAGTAATTTCATTCAAAAAGGTAAACTCAGAAATAAAATGAATGATTCTTGAGTCTGCTAGTTTTCAGAAAGCCCAGGTAGCTTTAATGGTAGCCTTCAGCTTGTCTGCATTAATTAGTCTGGTGTATCTCTCATCTTCTTCTCAACAATACTCCATAGATTCTCTGTTAGCCCATTTCCACTAGTGCCTACTCAGCGCAGCTTGACTCGGCTCAACCCGGTTCCCAGGGGGTTAAGGTACAAATCAGATTAGTTTGCTGGGCAATCAAGCATATGATACCATGGTCATTAAAGCAGGCATCTCTTGGCAATATGGGGAGGTGTCAATTCCTGTTCGAAAATGAAATTAGTAACTCCATTAAGCTTGTCAGCAGATGGATAATCGTCGCTGTTTGTAATTTTTCGTGAATTATATGACCCGTCTTTTTACTGTCTTTTTACAAAGACAGGAAGAGATCGGATTTATTTGGATCGGATTTATTTGGAGGAAGATATCGGAGGATATTGGAGTGCCAGGCAAGCAGTTAAATATTTCCTTTTAACTTTCTTGTTATGTTAGCTAACGCTAGCCGAACCCGATTAGGGCTACTACCGGACGTGACACGCTGATTCGCCGACGCAGACTACGAAGTGTGCAAGCAGCTGGGTTTTAATTTTATAGCGTCAACTTTTGTCCGTTTGAGCGATTTGACAGGTGGACGCGCTGACCGGTGTGAACGTGCCATAAGGTTTCCTGGTAGAAGGCAGCACTGACTTTGTCATCCTTTGATTTTGAGAAGGACCAGTGGTGCAAAAAGTGGGTTTGCACTATATGCGGCGCATAAGGGCGCTGTGCTAGAGGGGGAGCCAGACTTTTTTTAGTCTGTATTTTCTGTATTTAACACCTGTTTGTGCATGTGTAAACTATAGGATTACTATAGGATTACATCAATGATTAGGTGCCCCCTCTGTTCCTTCAAACCCCCCACCACCACAAACACACGCACACTCTCAGAAACATGCTGGAGCGTGGTTGTTTTCATTTATGTCTGATGACAGCTAGAGCTAAGCAAGCTAAAGATAGAGAGGCAGAAAAGAAAGCTCTTGTGGGCACAAAACAGAAAACGGAAGAGAAAAAGAAAAAGAAAGGAAAGTAAAATGGTTTTGAAGGATGAAAAAAAGCTTTGTCAGTGATCTAGAGGAGGCTATAGTTATTTAGATTAGCTATAGCTGCTACTAGTAAAATAACAGGTTACTGTTCTCTTGCAACTGAATATATAACAAGAAAATAAAGAAACTGGTTTGGGGTTGGGGCTGAACAGTAGTGCAGTTGGTGGCACTGTTGCTTTGTAGCAAGGAGGTCCTAGGTTTGAATCCCCTTTCTGCATGGAGTTTGCAAATGCGTTGGTTCCCTCCGGGTACTCTGGCTTCCTCCCACAGTCCAAAAACATGACTGTTTGGTAGGGATGTTTATTGGCAAGAATTTTGTGATACAATATGTATCACAATACGATATATTGCAATACTATGAGTTAGACTATATATTGTGATTTAAAAAAAACTTAATTTAACTGTAGAAAAACTGTCACAGCATTCTAAACAGTCCAACCTGTTTCATACTTTAAAACATACAGTTTTATTACTAGATCTAGTTGACAGCTTATTTTGGCGGGGCCCAGTTTTTATTTAAGCCCTTAACATTTTTACCTCCTGTTGGCAGTGCTATTTCCGGTTCAGAACGGCCCTTTATGACACTATGTAAATATTCACATTACACATAATTTAAAAAGATCATTGTCGCTCAGCAGAAGCATTCCACGCAATATTTAACTGCAATTCAAAGCTAACTAAGTAAATCTCCCTGACTATAGTGGCTTTTATATGAATCACGTTCGAATAATATGACAATATAAAAATGTGTATATTGTTCTAGTCAGAGGTTTGAATACCCTGATCATAGGCCTACATTTCTAATTAATATGGGGCTTTTGAGTATTTTTTACATTTTCCGATATTTTCATTTCAACTTTTAGTAAGTCCTTTTTCTTGGTATTGAATGATTGTGCCACAAACAACCTCAATGAATTTTAAAAGCAAGAATTGGATGCAAAGATTTGAACCTAGTAAGGATTTTCTCTAATCAACACAGGGTCAATTTTATACATACAGCTTCACTCACATATTTGGAAAATGTCTCGAAGCAATACATTCCAAACATCCGAACTCACTGAGCCAGCACCAAGTACCAAGTAAGCTCCAGCAAAAGGGTGATCTTGTGTACAAAGTCAAATCCAAGCAGAAAATTAAACAAGCTACGAATTTTTTTTTTTATAAAACTTTTAATAAACTTAAGTTTGGAATGATTCTAGGAGCTTAATATCACTCTATGTATCCATTTCCAAACCAGTATTAATGTGCTTAGAATTACAGTCAAGGTGCAACACCCACTGAGATCCAAGCTTCAACGTTAGCTGTTGATATGAGGTCAAGTTCAAGGATATGGAGGTAGTCCTCCTTGATCTTTCCACTCACTTTAGAACTGGGTGGAAACATCAAGAACTTTAATGTGTTGATTATTGCAATGTCTTTTTATTATGTAAGCACCTTCTCAGTTGATATTGATGTCTATGCTTCAATATATAAGTATTGTTTTTATCTGGGTTGTTTAAGATATCCTTGCTTAATTTCAATTCTTTTTTATCTTAACTTGAATGTTTAGATCAGATGTTTGAAACTGACAGTACAATTATCTAATACTAAATATTAAAACAGGTTTTTGGTTAAACTAAAATTATTTTATTCTTGTGCACACAGTTCTTGTTCTTAAGGCTCAAATGTATTATCATAAGCCCAAACTTAAATTAACAATCATGGCTGTAATATGTGAACTTCTGGCTGTAGCTATATTTCTCTATATGGCGCTGCAGAAACAGGGTAATTCATTTGTATACTAGAGAAACCATACCATGTTTTTGTAATAGTATGAAAATGATTTTCACATTCTCCTTGAGTTGGACCTAGGGTTGATTATGACCTCCTGCATGGAATCCAAGCACTTCGGCGCCTCAAATTCTTTCTGTAAAACACCCAATTTAAATTAAAAGAAAACCAATCAAACATCAGCCAAAGCAGTACTTGTTCATTTGAGAAAATGACTGCCTCACAACACAAATAGGTTCCATCTTTTTATAACATGAATATCAATAACACAGACTAAATGTAAGTTTGATTAAAAGGTTATTGTTCACAGCACATCAGTAAAATAAACAGTTAATATCAAAGGAAACCTGAGAATAAATATCAAATCCAATTTTCAAATGATTTTATTTCTCGAAGAAAAAAAATGGTAATTCAAACCTGCTCCACTAAAAGTGATAATAAAATGGCAATTAAGTGTAAGTTAAAAATGTTATTCACTTTCACTGGCTAACTTGAGGTCTGATCACTGCCAGACCTGTTGAATCAAGAAATCCCTTCAATGGACCCTGTCTGACAACAGAAAGTAGACTATAGGATGTCAAAAAGCTACACATCATATCTCGATCTAAAGAAATAAAGAATAGACAAGATACATAATCATTGACATTTCTCAGCCTGAAAAAGGTTGCAAAGCCATTTCAAAGGCATTGGGATTCCAGCCAACTGCAGTGTTATTTACAAATAGGAAAAAGATATGGAACAGTGGTAATTTCATGTTGCATAAAAACTAACAGCAAAAAAAGGAACATCATTCCAAGAATAAAAGTTGGTGGAGGTAGTGTGATGCTCTGGGGCTGCAATGCTGCTTTAGGACCTGGATCAGAATTCAACTCTTTTCCGGAAAATCCTGATGGAAAATGTCTGAATATCATTTTATGACCTTGAGCTCAAGTTCAACGTGTTTATACAGAAGGACAATCATCAAAAGCACACTAATATGAACACTTATGAAAGGCTCAAATAAACCAAAATGAAGATTTTAGTTAATTTGTCTGGACTTAAATCTGATTGAGGTGCTGTGGCATGGCCCTAAATAGACCACTCATCCTTAAATATTCTGATGTGGCTGGAATTTGAAGAAGAATTTCCCAAATTAGTCGGCTAAGATTTCTCCACATTGATTTTTAAGATTAATTGCCAGTTATTGGCAGTTGTTGCCAAGGGTGACGCCACTGATTAGATTCAGGTAGCGATAACTTTTCACAAAGGGCAGGGTTTGTTTTACTTTTTTAATAAATTAAATAAAAACATTTGAAAACTGCATCTTGTTTCTAGTAAGATTGTCTGATATATAACTCTGTTTGATAATATGAAACTTCTAAGTGTGACAAAAAAGCAAAGATTAAAGATATCTGTAGGGATGGCACATACCTTTCACAGCATACTATACTGCTAAATTAATTTATAGCACACAGATAGCAATGACTATTTTCCCTTATTTTCAATTTTATTACCTGCTAAAAATGGTCAATGAGCCTGAAATAGTGTGAAAGAGTCTTGGTTCAAATAAGATGTATTACATTGTGGATGGAGCTGTCACTTTATCTAAAGACACAAATGTCAATGCAAATGAAAGATGGCTGTAAAAAAAGAAGAAAAAGAAAAAAAAGAAAGACCTCCTGATAGCTAAAAGTGAAAGCTCAAAGGATTCTCCAGGACTGTTCTTAACTACAAAACTGACAAAATCTTGCTAAATATGTTCTTCTTTACCTGGTTGTTCATTGGTGCCTGATTGGTTTGCTTGGTGTGAGCTATAAACGCAATAGAAAATATTAAAACAAATCATGTTAAAGTGAGCCTTAAAAATGCTGATAACATACAAGACATCAGCCTGACCTGGATCTGCATGCTTTCCTCAACAGCTGATGGCCTGATAAAGTGTACGCTGGTGAAGGTGAGCTGGTATGGAAAACCGAGAGATGCTGAAAACTCCTCCTTCTGCGGAAAGAGAGGTCAAAGCCATCCAGAGCTTGTCGGATCATTCCCATGACCAATTCCTTCTCTGTGAATCACAACAAATTGGTTTAGCATATCAGTGTATTTAACTTTTTATCATAACTTGGAATTTTCATCCTAGCAGATGAATAGTTTGAGAGAAAGTATGACACAGGAGCACATCTAAAAACAAAACATGAATTCGCCAAATAAAAACATGAATTTGTTTGGAATGAATAATGTGAAGTAATAAATGCTGCACCAAAAGCAGAAGCATTCAATTTAACAAATGTAATTATTCTATTTCATTTAGATTATTTTAACTCACTTCCCAACATCTTTTTTGCTTTAGTGACCATACCAATATAGTACTTAATATAATATTCCTATACCTAGAATCTCAAATTTTAAACCAAATTATTTAGATTTTTGCTATAAAGCAACAACAATAAAGAAGTACAACATTGTAGAAGGAAAGTATATATTGATTTCATTTTTTTCACAAATAAGATTTTAAAAAGTGTTACATGCATATGCTCTCCCTTTATTAACTGTTCAGTTCCATAGTCTTCATGATGCTGTTTGCTCTCTAGTGTTCTCTAAACAAACCTCTAAGGTCTTTACAGAACAATCGTATTTATGCTAGGATTACATTTTCCATTGTGTTTTATTTAGGGGTATCATTGTAACAGGGGAAAACTTTGTTCAGATTTTTTATTTATAGTTTGAAAAAAATCTATGCATCATTTCCATTTCAACTTGCCATTTATACTACTTAGTGTTGGTCTGTCCCAAAAACCCATCTAAAATACAAAAAAAGCTCAAGCAATATTATACTTTTCCAAGGTGTTTTATCATTAGATTGTATTGTTGTTTAAGTATTAGTAAGAAAAAATATTGTTTGTGACATGCCTAGAAGAATATATATGTACTGTAGTAACACAGCAGAGTGGGGATTTTACCTCTTTGTCCTGCAAGGAGCAGCCACTGCTGTACTGCAGACATGGAGTTTGTCTGCAGGATTTGACAAAGCAGCTCCAAAACCTGATAACACAAAAGCATCCTATCACCACATTAGCCTGCAAACCACATGTATCGGTATGTATGTGGTTTACCCTCCAACGCAACTCTATACTAGAGGGTACTACAGAGTAAAATGAAGCATAGCCTTTGCTTATACCTGGGTATTCTGGAATTTCTCTGAGGTGTCTGAGATTTACTTTTGATCTGCCTTCTCCTCAGTAGAGAAAAAATTGTTGTGGTGGCACTATTAACCCCTAAACTCTTCTAAAAGTCTATTTTAGACATAAATGGATAAGTGATGGATAATTCACCATTAGTTCTTGATCATGGAGTGACTGAGGATAGTTCCTTTGAAGGACAAGCGATTTGCGTTGGTAGGAATTGGTGGATGGAGGAACGATTCTTCCAGTTTCAGCTGAATATTGAGTCTTTCGTCTGACGTATTCATCATCAGGCTGGTCCTGGAAGACATTTTAAAGGTGTTCTTATTTAGTTGGCAACTACAAATATGTAAAATAGGAAAAAGCCACACAGGGCTTTTGAATAATTTTCACACATTATAGATATGCTACCAATGCATTGTAATTATTTAGAAATTAAACAAAATCACTTTTACTCCTTACAGTATTGTGCAAGTTCACCATTACCAATAACTACTTCTAAGTTCAGCTCCCACAGGTCAAGACTAGATTCCTACTTGTTCCTCAAGGACTCAGGAGTTCCAACACAAACTGGTTGTTATTCACTCATCATTTTATTTTTTTATGTATAATCTCATTAAAATATATATACATCTTTAATTACAGTTTTTTAATTCTCTTGTTCTCTTACACTTCAACTGTGATTTGAATTGGGCACATTTTTAATTAAAGCAATTCTCATTCAGATATTTCTCTGCTTTAGTTGTCGGACAGCAAAATGAAAAATTTAATTTGATAAAAATGTTTCCCTATTAAGACAGCATTTTGATACACTGAATTACAGTGTTGGTGTTCTTCTCCAATAACATTGTGCAGTTAAACACATCCCCTGACAAAATTGTCACTCATCCAGATCAAAGACATCATTGCTTTTATTTTAGCTGATTATGTGTGTTGTACCTAAAAATCCACAGCTTTTCACTCATTGCCTGCAGCAGGCTGCTGTTAACAATAACCTAGTGTTCAATCATTTGCAAGTGAAAATGTATGTCACAGCTTCAAAGCATCCACCAAAACTGGCAGGGACAAATAAAGCATCATGTTTCGTGAAGAACTGTATTGTGGAAAAGGTGAAACAATAATCTCCTTTGACTGAACAGCAGTCTGCAAACAAATCATTAGCAACTTCCACCATGGCAACAGGTCCTCAAAGCAATTTAAATTCAATTTATTTATATAGTGCCAATTTACAACACTGTGCAAGAAAAGTAATTTCAACTGTACATACATTCCAAATAATCTTTCAATTCAATATTCCAATAATTAAAAAAATGTATTTAAGGAATCCCTGCAGATTGCATAGAGCCATCGACTTGAAGCATTCACTAATCGTGAACAAATTTTTAGCAACAGCTGATAGTCGCCTTTGTTGTGTCTTTGACTTGACAGCAGTCCTCATACTAAGCAAGCATGTAGTGACAGTGAAGAGAAAAACTCCCTTTTAAACAGGAAGAAATGTCCAGCAGAACCTGGCTCAATACAAGCGACCATCTGCCACGACCGACCACATCAAGCACACCAAACCCTTTTTTCCCCCACAGTCACTCATATACATTGGGGTAAAAGAGTAGTCAGCCACCAATTGTGCAAGTTCTCCCACTTAAAAAGATGAGAGGGCTGTAATTTTATAATAGGTATACCTCAACTATAAGAGACAAAATGAGGGGGGGAAAAATCCAGAAAATCACATGATCTGATTTTTAAAGAATTTATGTGCAGATTATGGTGGAAAATAAGTATTTGGTCACCGACAAACAAGAAGGAATTCTGACTCTCACAGATCTGTAACTTCTTCTGTAAGAGGCTCCTCTGTCCTCCACTCGTTACCAATATTAATGGCACCTGTTTAAGCTCATCAGTATAAAAGACACCTGTCCACAACCTCAAAGAGTCCCACTCCAAACTCCACTATGGCCAAGACCAAAGAGCTGTCAAAGGACACCAAAAACAAAGTTATAGACCTGCACCAGGCTAAGAAGATGGAATCTACAATAGGTAAGCAGCATGGTGTGAAGAAATCAACTGTGGGAGCAATTATTAGAAAATGGAAGGCATACAAGACCACTGATAATCTCCCTTGATCTGGGACTCCACACAAGATCTCACCCCATGGGGTCAAAATGATCACAAGAACGGTGAGCAAAAATTCCAGAACCATACAGGGGGACCTAGTAAATGACCTGCAGAGAGCTGGGACCAAAGTAACAAAGGCTACCATCAGAAACACACTATGCCGCCAGTAACTCAAATTCTGCAGTGCCAGACGTGTCCCCCTGCTTAAGCCAGTACAAGTCCAGGCCCGTCTGAAGTTTGCTAAAGAACATTTGGATGATCCAGAAGAGGATTGAGAGAATGTCATATGGTCAGATGAAACCAAAATAGGACTTTTTGGTAAAAACTCTGGTTTTGCTGGACGGTGAGATGGAGTCCAGCTGTGGTGTTGTTCCAGATGTTGTGACAGCGGCGGATGTGATGACAGACAGATGTGATGCCAATCTCCTTCACAGATGAGAAAAAAGGAGGTTGATACCCTAGGGGTACTTCAAATAGGGAGAGACAAGTAGCTGAGAAATCATGGGTATATTCTACCCAAGGTAGAGATTGGGCCAAATCGGATGGGTTTGTAAACGTGAGACAGTGAAGGGTGGAAGCTCCTGGTTACTTCTTTCAGTTTGATTATTGGAGTGTGGGTAGAAAAGCGCAGGTATGGAAGGCAAGGATGTATTCCTTGATGTCCTTGTGCAGGGAAGGCCACCAGAACTTATGGGTAAATAATGCAATAGTGTGACTGATACCAGGATGACATGAGCATTTAGCCGTGTGAAACCAGTGGATGAGACAGGACAAAGATGCAGTTAGAAGGGCCGGTACCAGGATCGGTTCCTGTTGTTGAGCTTCGTGGACGAGGTCTCCCAGGAGAGTGCAGCGACTGGGAGGCAGGATAGGCTCTTGGGCCTTTGCACAGTCTTGAGAAGAAAACTGATGGGACAGAGCCTCAGGTTTGATATTCTTAGAACATGGGCGACAGGAAATGGTTCCCTTAATCTGGGAGAAAAACAATGACCAGTGTGACTGACGGGAGTTGATACGTTTAGTGGACTGAATATAAGAAATTTTTGTGATCTGTCCATATAAGTACCGGATGTTAAGGACCCTCCAGCCAGTGATGCCACTCTTCCAGGGTGAGTTTATAGCCAAAAGCTCCCGGTCCCCAACTTCATAGTTTCTCTCAGTAGGAGATAGTCTGTGAGACAAGAAAGCACTGGGGTGAAGTTTGTTGTTAGGTTCTGATCACTGAGAGAGTACAGCTCTGAACTCCATGTCAGAAGCATCAACCTCTAGAATGAACTGCTTATGGAGGTTGGGCTTTACCAGGATGGGTGAGTGGGAGAACTTATCCTTGAGAGCTGCAAAGGCTGTGTCAGCTCCGGGAGTCCATATGAATGCTTTCTTGGTGGACGTCTGACTGTAATTTTGTATAAAATGCCGATAGAAGTTTTCGAAGCTTAGGAAGGTTTGAAGTTCTTTATGTTTAGTGCAAGGCCAGCGAGAACTGTCATTCTTGGAAATGTAGAAGTCCGCTCCCAGTGGTGACGGTGATGGTTGAATGAATCCAGCTGCCAGCTGCTATGGCACAGTGGTATGGTCTCAGAGGAGGAAGAGACAGTGCTTTATCTTTAACGAAAACTTGTTTTAAATCATGATACTCTTCAGGAACACTGGTGAGATCTTGAAGGTGTGCTTTATTTCCTTGGGACAAGAGTGGGCTTGGAGGAATGGCAGACTTGAGCCAAGTGAGGTGGCAAAATGAGAACCAGCATTCTATTCTGATAATCCTCCAGTTCACATGAGTTGGGAGTCTGTAACCATTGAAAGCCCAGAACTACGGAGAGGTTGTAGGTGGGAAATGCAAAGAAAGATATCTATTCATGATGGTTGCCAGAGAGAATCAACTGCAGAGGTTTAGTCTGGTGAGTGATCTGGGGGAGACTTCTATCTAGGCCCGAGACACAGAGAGCTGAGGAAATAAGTTTTGTCTTAATCTTACACTGGGAAACAAGGGAGAAATCAATTAAATTTTGTTCACAACCAGAATCAATGAATGGACAAAGGTTAAGAGAGTCACAATTGAAATTCAAGGTCACTGGGACCAGGAAAAGGGTATGTCTATTGTCTCTTAATTGGCTCGTCAGTCTTCTCAAGTGGAAAGAACCAGTAATATTGTCAAAGCAGATTGGAGAAAGGTAAGCTCAGAAGGAGGAATTCTAAGAACATGGTAACTTTTGAACAAGGAGAAAACATGAGGTAAGTCACTTAACAATTTTCAAGGAAACACAGAGGGCTTGGAGTTACCACTTGGGTTAACAGTCTGGCAGTGAGTGACTGTCAGCCAGCTGCTTATATCCTCTGGTGGGTGAGCTGATGAATTGCAGGTGTGCCAAAGCACACCTGCACAAGCTCCTCACTCAGGCAGAGAGGGAGAACTGCAGGAATCTGTGGCTCCACTGCACCCTCCAGTGTCGAACCATGAGAAAATTACAGTAAACAACAAATCCAGACAGAAACAAACCCCAGACTCCTGGCGCTGTAAGGTAGGTGCTTGAGGCCGTCTCTCTTTGGTCACATTAACAAACCCAAAAAGTTATGTTTTGGGTTTGGGTTCGGAAAAGGCATACACTTTAGGGAGAAATGCTGCATCTCCTTTCTGCACAAGAAAACTGAAGATTGTGCTCAAAGTTTCACAGTTTACAGAGTACTCACTCCCAAATTGACTGCCATTTAATGACACAAGGAAGGGATCTCATTGTTCATATTTGTCAAGGCTGTTGAATTCAAAATTCTTTGAAAAGGTAATGCCACTCATGCCTACATGCAAAGCTCCAGTTCCAACTTCTTATAGGTGCATTTGTCTCTCCTACTAGCAATAGTACTGACAAGACAGTAAAACATCACTCGTTTTACTTTTTCATCACTTGTCAGGCTGAACAAGGGAAGGCTCTGGACATGTAATATTTCTTTAGGCTATAGAGTGTATTCAAAGTCTTTTAGGTGAGTAGGTTAATATTTTCATAGGCCAAATGTATTATATTTGATAAGACTTTAAATGCATAAGCTATAACAGTGGTGAAATTTGAAGTATACTATGCCAGTAAACCTTACAAGTATCCCATATCATTACAAACAGTGCTCCCACTATAGATACCTCTTTGTTGTTCTTTTGGGTTTGAGAAGAAGGACAAACTTTTGCAGCAAGGTCTCTGAGTTCATCCCTCCAGGCCTGTAAGAACAGGGCTGTGAAATAAAGAACACATGAGAGCAAAGCATTAGAAAAGTAACAACAACGTACAATTGTGTGCACACCACAAACCTGATTTGTTTTTGTTTCCACTGCCTCCATAAAGATTTGAAGCAAATGGGAAAGCAGCTGACTCAGGTGCTTTTTTGACAACTTGGCTCTTGAGAAGTGGATGAGGAAATAATGATGAAGTGACAAACCAGTCATCTCTTACCATGCAAATGGGCTTACCATTGAGTCCTGTGGGGAAAACATAGAGAATTATAATTTGACTAACACTCTGGGAGGATATAGATAGCATAACATCAATTAGAGCATTTCCACAAATTTGAAAGTTTTCTGATTGCTTTTGATTTACATTCATTTAGACCCTATTGACCTGAAATTATGTTTCATATAAGATACAAATGCAGCCTTTTAGAGAAAACAGGATGAAAAAAAATGTTAAACTATGAATACAAGTAATAATAATAACTTTATTTATAAAGCGCTTTCAGAAAAAGCGCTGTACATCAATAAAAATTTAACAGCAAAACACACAATATAGAACATTATAGGAATAAAAATAATAGGATGCATGCATACAAGCATGATCTAAGATACATAAGATAAAGTGAATAAGTGGGTCTTCAGTTTAGCTTTAAAAATATCTACGGAACCAGCTTGTCTAATATCCTGAGGTATCTCATTCCAACGGAACGGGGCACAAAAAGAAAACGCACGTTCTCCATCCATTTGTCTCCTAGCTTTTGGGACTCTTAACAGACTCGACCCTTGGGAACTCAAAGCACGAGGCGGATCATAGGGATGCAAAAAATCTGAAAGACATACAGGGGCTAACCCATGTAGAGTCTTATAGGTAAGAAGTAGGACCTTATAATCTGCACAAAATTGACAGGGTAGCCAGTTTAGGGCTATCAGCACCTGTGTAATATGGTCATATTTCCCTGTATGCATTAAAATATGGGCAGCAGCATTTTGTAACATCTGCAGCCTTCTAAAACTCTTAGGCAGCCCAGGAAATAGAGCATTGCAGTAGTCAATGCGTGAAGATACTTCACGAAGAAGTGACTTCTTTTAAATGAAACTCAAACGATAGTACCGAGTCAAACCATACACCTTGATTCTTAACCTCGTCCCTGCAAGTGATGACAGTCATCAAATTTCAAGGAAAAATCACTAGACAAATGTAACAGTTTCTGGGGTCCAATAATCAGCAATTCCGTCTTATCAGAGTTTAAGAGCAAGAAATTTCTTGATAGTCCGCGCCTAACTGCAGATAAAACTGACTAAATTTTGGACAAGTCACCACTATGTACCAAACCCAAGGGGACACAGAGCTGCAACTCATTCGCATAGCAGTGGAAGGTTACTGAAAATAGGTTAATCATCCATTTTAGAAGGACTTATTTATTTGTCATTTTTTGCATATGATTTGCAAATGTTTTTTGTTTGTTTTATCTAAACAAAGGATCTGAATACTTTTGCATGAACCATTCATATACCTGCTGGCATTGTTGTTAACTCACAACATGTTGAGATAATATTAGCTGCCCAGAGAAAAGTGATTTACACCATTTATTGTAACCCAAGGGCAGCATCCCGTATGACTGTGTGATTGTTCTTTGGAAAAACCTTGAGGCAACAATGTTAAGTTATACACAACATTTATCTGTTCTGCTTCCTTGCTCACCTTGTATGTGTCTCACCCTGTGTGGATGAGGGTTGTGACGGGAGAAGAATGATTGCTGGCTCAGGGAACCAAAGTGAGGAGTGCTTTTAGTCAGCATCTTGCTAAATTCCGTACTGAATGGCACCTGATTACTTCGACTGCTCCTCCTTTCTCCTGGAGTTCCCCTGGAGTTCCCCTGGAGTTTTGAGACTGAGCTCTGAACATTTTTTAGTTAAAGCTGGAAGATTGGCCTCAAATTGAAAGAAATAAAAATGCTTAAGTAACAGAAATAGCAAACAATTATACAAGTCTTTAATTGCAAATAGTTGCCAGCTCGTCATACAATAAAAAAAAAAAAAAAAAACTCCCAGCACAAACCCACACTTGTACTTTGTAGCATCAATGACTTTCCATGAAACAAGTTCAGATTCAGAAAAATAGCTTTGAAGCAGCTCTTTACCTCAGAAAGCAGTCTCCAGTAGTATCCAGAGGTAGTCAACAGACTGTGTTGCTGTTGTTGCTTAGAAACCTGAAGTGAACTAAACAATGGCATCAGTGTGCTGGCACACTCCACCAGTTCAATTTTGTCATGATTTCAGTTTCCGAAGTAACTATGCTTCACTTTATTTCAAAAAAATTGTCACATTCCTATAACAAGTACAAACATTTGAAGAGCAATGTGTCTCACAGCAGAAGGCAGTCTAAAAAGCTTTACTTTTCTTTGGCTACACTTTCTCATTTGATGAATGTACCATTTTTATTAATAAATTCTGCATTCATATTTCTCTGTTAATGAAGATCATCTACAGAGAGATTGAACAGTTTCGTGAGATGACCAAAGTTAACTGAATGTATCAGAGTCAATGTTCAGTAGCCGGACAACGGTGTGCATAAATCATGAAATTATGCGAAAATTTAACAAGATAAGAGGCTTGAGGGCAAAAACTAAGGAAGAAGGGGATGGATGACCATAGAAACTTAAAACATTTTCATTCAAAGGAATTCAACAGTGATGCAGATGCAAATAAGATGACATCATAAAGATAATAAAAAACACTGAAAAAAGAAGTAGATTCATGAACAAGCTAGGCAATAAATCTACAGAGTGTTTTAGACAACGAACTTTAATAATGCTCTTGCTCAAAGGAATGTAAAGACGCAGAAGCAATGACACCATAAAAATATTTCTAAATGTATCCAATGAAAACTAAATAGACACAAACATATTCTCTCTCCTGAGGGTCTGAGGGCTTTTCTAGTGTTGAATAAAAATTATACACCTAAATTTGACATATTTACTCATGTGCCGCATGATGTCTGCCCACACACACTGAATGCTGGCTTCTGTATCTAATTTCAATTCAGGGATCATCATATTGGAACAGAAGTTGGGTAGCTTTTATTTATATTTATTTCATATATATATATATATATATATATATATATATATATACACATATGATTTTTGGTACTAGTGGCATTTATTGAAAGTTACCTGACAGAAAAGGGGCAGAGAAAAAGGGGGACAGACATGCAGCAAATTGAACCCAGGGCAACCGCATTGCGGACCATTGTCATGTTAGGTGTTTCTGTTGTGTTTCAGTTATTTCATTTCCTTATTCAGTTCACCTTATCATTTTAGTTCATTCCTCGCTGTTAGATTCTGTTAAATTATACTTTAGATTTATAGTGTTACTTATTTTGAGTTTTTTTTCTATGGGTTCACTTCCTATCTTTAGACATTCTCACCTTTTGCTTCCTTGTTTAGTCTTACTTGCTTTTTCCTCATTACTTGTCCCAACTGTTCTGTTATACTTCATTCCTCTTCCGTATAGTTCTCAATCTACTCATTTCTTATGTTTTGTTCTTGGACTTCTTCTTCTTCTTCGAGTGGAAGTGGAGTGGAAGGTGAGTGAGAGCGTTCTTTGAGTGATTGTTTTTTTTCAAACTTTTCTCTATTCTTGTTCGTCTTTTTTGGGGGGTTTATTTTATTGTTCGTCAGTGTGTTGTCCCTTGTTTTGTGTTTGTGCGTGGGGGGGTCGTTTTATGGCCTGTTGGCGTTTTTTTGACGCCATGGCCAGTGCTGGTGGCCTTGCCACGCTCACGCGGAAGCACGGTGTCAGAGTCAGCACCAGCTTTCCGTGTAGCGTGGAGGGGGTTGCCTTAGCGGTGGGAGAAGTGGTTGGACACAGCTCTGTGAAGTCTGCTGCCAGAATGAACGGAGCTGTGGTCCTATTTGTTGAAAAGGTGGAGCAGGCTAACAGGTTGGTGGAAGAGGGGATTACTGTTGGGGGAGCGTTTGTGTCGGTTGTCCCGCTGGCCCAACCGGCTTCTCGTATCACCTTGTCAAACGTTCCTCCGTTTATTAGTGATGAGTTTTTGAAATGAGAACTTTCCAGACATGGAAAGGTTGTTTCTCCAATTAAAAAGATTCTGTCTGGGTGTAAGTCTCCGCTTCTCAGCCATGTTGTTTCCCATAGACGTCAGGTTTTCATGATCCTTCCCAACAGATCAGAGGAACTCAACCTGCGTTTCCATGTCAGGTTAGATGATTTTGATTACATACTATTTGCGACATCGTCTAACATGAAGTGTTTTTCTTGTGGGGAAGAGGGACATGCCATTAAGGCATGTCCGAACAAGCCGGTCTCTGTGCCGGTTGCGGCGGCACAGCGGAGCTCCGCTTCTGCGGAGCACTGTGTGGCGGGGTGCAGGTTCGCGGGTCTCGCTGCCCCGGTTCTCTGTGCTGCGGTGCCCGGCGCCTTGGGTCTCGCTGCCGCGGCCGGTGCTGCTGTTTCAGAAGGAGGTGACATACAGGTGAACAGTGAAAATCAGTCTACGGTTGGGCAGAACAGTAAAAGTGACAAGGCGGGTAAGGACCGTGAGGGTGTAGACATCAGATACATAGTTATACAGGAGGAGACGGCGGGAGTGTTGCCTGCAGGGAGTAACGGTACAGTGAAAAAAAGCGTATCTGGTGAGGACGTTGTGGAGTCAACAGAGTCTGGAGGGGTCTCAGGAGGGATTTTAAAAGAATCTGATAGTACTTGTGCTGCTCAGGTTAGCGAGGTGGTTCCTGTGGGTCAGGTCGAAGGGATGGAGCCTGGTTTTCCTGCTCCACCTAAAAAGCGGTGCAGTAAAACAAGAAACGTGCCGGCTGAAAAGGAGGCTGGTATAGAAGCTGGAGCTAAAGCCAGCTAACACAATGTTGAGCAGCTTGGTCTTGGGGCAAACTCATCTGATGATAGTGACTGTGAGAGTGTTCTCTCCGATGTGAGTGATATGTCATTTAGTCAGATGTCTGAAACAAAAAAATGTATCCGATTGCTGATATTAAGAATTTTCTGCTGGAAACAAAAAACAGGAAGGGCTTGATAGTCGAGTCCTTTTTCCCGGATGTAAATGTTTTCCACAAGTCAGTAAAATACCACATTGCAAATAAGGCTAAGTCTGGTCTGACAACCCAGGAAATTTATAGGTTGAAAAAGCTGTTCTCCAAGATAAAGAAACTGCTTTAAGGATGAGAAAAGTGAATCTAACTGCTGTTATTTTTACTCTTCTTTTGGTTTCTTTAGTTTTTTTTTTACATTTTAGGGTTTATGGAAAATTTTAAGGTTGGCACTTTAAACATAAATGGTGCAAGAGAACAGAGGAAAAGGGCAGTCCTTTTTGACATGGCAAGGCGCAAGTATCTAGATGTTCTATTTGTACAAGAAACTCATAGTGACTTATGCAATCAAGTAGACTGCGAGAAAGAGTGGACAGGAAAGGTGTTTTTAAATCATGGGACAACGGCAAGTGCAGGTGTTTTATTTTCAAAAACTTTCTCACCTGATTCAGTGAGAGTTGAGACAGTCGTCCAGGGGAGAGCATTATTGATGACTGCCATGTTTGAGATGTTCACGATTGTTTTTTTTAACCTTTATGCTCCTAATGCTGGGGCAGAAAGAGTCAGTTTTTTTCACACTGTGAATGAAAAGTTGAAAAGTCTTAATGCCACTGAGTATTTATTCTTGGGAGGAGATTTTAACTGCACTGAGAATGAACTGTTAGATAGAAATCATGCAGAGCCTCATTTGCCTTCTAAACATGCCCTTAGGCAGCTGGTTCACAGTCATGGCTTGGTGGACGTATGGAGAAGGATGCATGCAGACTGCAGACAATACACATGGTCTCACCATAAAGAGGGTAGGATCTCTCTGGCTCGGTTAGATCAGTTATATTGTTTTTTGCATCATTTTAATATCTTTAAAATGTGTAGAATACTGCCTGTTGGCTTTACTGATCATGCGTTGGTTGAATGTGTTGTGTCTTGTGCATATATACAGCCTAAAAGTGCATACTGGCATTGTAACGTGAATTTAACTTCTGACAAATGTTTTAGAGAAGGTTTTACATTCTTTTGGTGTTGTTTTAAGCAGAGAAAGAACAAATTCTCTTCTCTGAGACAATGGTGGGACCATGGAAAGGTGCAGATAAAATTACTCTGTCAACAGTATGGTCTCGGTGTCACGTGTGGCATCACCAAAACTGTCAGGGATCTGGAGGCTGATATTGTGGAACTTGAGCGATTGAGTGAATCCACAGGAAATCAAGGATATATTGAAGTCCTTAAGACGAAAAAAGCTCTTTTAGCTAACCTGCTTGACACAAAGGTGCAGGGTGCTCTGGTTCGCTCTTGGGTTCAAAACATCACCCAGATGGATGCCTCCTCTAGTTATTTCTTCAATCTGGAGAGGAAACAGGGACAGAGGAGGACCATCCGCTCTCTGTTGTCCAGTGAAGGGCAGGAACTGACTGATCCAGCATTGATAATGAAGAGAGCAGTGGCCTTTTATTCCTCGTTATTCCAGAGCGAATACACAGAAAACAGTGACTGGCAGAATGTTTTCTTTGCATGTCTACCAAAGGTCTCTGATAAGACGTGCTCTATGCTGGATGGCCCACTATCAGTGACTGAACTTCTTGCTGCCCTCCGAGCGATGCAGGGCCAAAAGGCTCCTGGATTAGATGGTCTCACTGTCGAGTTTTACAAGGCTTTCTAGGACATTATTTCGGATGATCTACTGGAAGTGTTTAACGAAAGCCTGGCGTGTGGGCTACTCCCGCTTTCGTGTCGCAGAGTGGTAGTTACTCTTCTACCCAAGAAGGGTAATCTACAGAATATTAAGAACTGGCGCCCTGTGTCCCTCCTATGTGTGGATTACAAGATGCTGTCCAAGACCCTGGCCCTACGTCTGCGAGGAGCCATGGAGGAGGTTATTCATCATGACCAGACATACTGTGTGCCTGGCAGGTCCATGGTAGATAATGTCTACCTTATTCGGGACATTTTGGAAATCTCCATTTCATTGGAGAATGGTGTTGGTCTGATTTTCACTGGATCAAGAAAAGGCTTTTGACCGCGTTGAACACTGCTTTCTATGGAGAACCATGGAGAGGTTGGGTTTCAGGGCTGGGTTTATTGCCATGATCAGGATGTTGTACAGTGACATTGAGAGCGTGCTCAAAATTAATGGCAGTCTGTGTGCTCCTTTTAAGGTGTACAGGGGTGTCAGGCAGGGCTGTGCCCTGTCTGGGATGTTTTATGCTCTTTCCCTTGAACCCCTCCTCTGTAGAATCAGATCAACTTTGGGTGGATTGTCGTTACTAGGCTCTAAGGAAAACCTTGTCCTATCAGCTTACGCCGATGATGTGGTTGTTCTTATAAAAAACCAAGGCGACATCAACAGTCTAACTGATGTTCTAGGTGATTTTTTTATTGTCTCTTCTGCCAAGGTGAACTGGGGAAAAAGTATTGCCCTGATCACTGGGAGGTGGGATGAGGGTGTTCCGGTCCTCCCTCAGAATCTGGAGTGGAGAAAAGATGGTTTTAAGTACTTGGGTATCTACCTGGGGGATGAACAAATGGTAAAGAAAAATTGGGAAAACATCCTTGACAAGGTCAGAGATAAACTGGCAAAATGGCGGTGGATTCACCCGCAATTGTCTTACAGAGGCTGAGTCTTAATACTGAACAACCTGGTAGCTTCCCAACTTTTCCATCGACTGGCGTGTCTTGATCCACCGAGCGGTTTGCTAACCAGTATTCAATCTGAAATGGTCAATTTCTTCTGGGACAAATTTCATTGGGTACCCCAGGCTATGTTGTTTTTATCTCGAGAGGATGGGGGCCAGGGCCTAGTCCATTTAGCCAGCAGGACAGCCGCCTTTAGGTTGCAGTTTGGTAAAAGGTTGTTAACAGAGTCTTTTAACTCATTATGGAGATGTGTGGCATGTTTTATTCTGAGGCGTCTGGGTAATTTAAATTTGGATTTGGCATGGTTTTTAACTTGTTTTAAATCTCCACTCTTGAAATCCTGTGTTTTATCAGGGAGTTTTTAAAGTGTGTGGCCTTTTTAATTGGACAAAGTGCAAAAACAGGTCTCTGTATTGGCTACTGGAGGAGCCTTTACTGTTTAGAGCAAGATTTGATGTGAGCAGTCACTCTATACCCGGGCTAATGCGGATTCTGTGCCTCTCAAAAACTGTGAGCCTGAGGCAACTAGTTCATATAGCTGGGCCGGCGTTTTCTGATGCCGCTGGTCTAGCTTCTGCCCTCAGAGTATCATCTGTCAGGATGATACAGAAAACTCTCAGTCTTTGGAAGGAAGGACTTTCTGTCTCCGAGAGGATACTTCTTTTAAAGTACAGCAGGGGAGAAGTCACGCCGAATCCCTCCGATGAGTTTCCTGATTTCAGGTTGTCTCTGGGGTTCTTGGACGTGGATGTTCCCCTTCTACAAGTCAAACGTCCAGATGAACTAACTCTTCGCAGAGTGAATAAACGGATGTTGTATACAAACTGTATAAAGATTTTTAACAAGAGGAACCTGGAAGGGAGACAGCCTACCGTCTGGTGGGACAGACTTGGAGGACAGAGTCCACAGTGGATGTCTCTCTATAGCCCCCCTTTAAAGAAGAAAACTGGAGATCTGCAGTGGAGAATTCTTCATGGAGCGATTGCCACAAACTCCTTTTTATATGTTTTAAATAGCGACGTTTTAAATGCATGTCCGTTCTGTGGCTTGACTGAAAATGTCTTTCCCATTTATATGGAGTGCAAGAGACTCGAACCCCTTTTTATTTTGCTTAAAAAGGTTTTTATTGGTTTTGGTGTGGTTTTCTCGTTGACTGCTTTTATTGGTGGCTTAAGGAAAAATAAGGGAAATAGGCATCAAATTATGCTTTTAAATTATTTGATTGGTGAAGCCAAATTGGCAGTTTACCTGTCGCGGCGGGACAAGCTACAGGCGAAGCATGCTTGTGACTTGGTAACTGTCTGGAGGATAAATGTAAAAGCCAGGTTACGTTTGGAGTTTGTTTTTCACTTGAGAAATCAAAGTTTGGAGTTTTTTAAGAAACAGTGGGCAGAAGGTAATATCCATTGCGCTTTGAATGATGCTGGACAATTGGTGTTTGGTGAAGTTTTACTGTGAACTTTAATGTTTGTTTTGTCTTTTGTAAATTAGTGTAAATAAAGGTGTGTTTAAAAATAAAAAAATTCTTCTTCTTCTTCTTCTTCTTCGGCGGTAGGCAAACAACCCTTCGGTGCATTACCGCCATCAACTGGCTTGGAGTGTGGACTGGAATAGTACTCAAAAAAAAAGAACTTATAACCTATCATACACATCAGCTCTTTTTAGAAACTGAAATAAGGCAATAATACTTTTACATCCCGAATTCCTTTGCAAAATATATTTTATGTCTAGCTTCATCTTATTTCTTTCCAAGTTATAAATCAGTTGTGTTCTTTCTTCTGTATAATTTTGACAATAAAGTAAAACATGTTCTATAGTTTCTTTAACTCCACAATGATGACATTTTCCTGTTTGGTGCTTTCCTATAATAAATAAAGTGCCATTCAACCCAGTGTGCCCGAATCTAAGTCTAGATATTAATGTCTCATCCCTCCTCGTCCTGTCCTTTACTCCTCCCATCGTTTTTGCCATCTTTCCCTCATTTTCTGTTTTATAATTCCTTTCATTTCAGCTCTACTGATTTTAATGTTTAAGTCTACTTGATTTCTTCTTGCAGCCTCCTTTGCTATTTTATCTGCCTCTTCATTTCCAAAAATCCCATAATGTGCTGGTATCTAAATAAACCTGACTTCCAATCCCATCATATTTATTCTGAAGATAGTTTGTAACACCTCAATTAGTATATCGGGTCTATTTTCTGAATGGCTATTATCCAAACTTATTAATGATGAACTGGAATCTGAACAGATTATTGTGCGTAATGGTTTATTTTCCTCCACCCATTGAACAGCTAACAATATTGCCCACATTTCTCCTGTGAATACTGAGAGCCCATTATTAATCCTTTTTCCCACTTTTTTCTTAAATTCTGGAATTATAAAAGCCACAACCACTTGATTACTATTATTTTTTGATGCATCTGTAAAATTTTTAACATACCCATAATGTAAATTAATATAATCCTGTACTCTATGAGCATTTCAATTAGATTTCTTATCCTTATTTCTCTTGTGTAATAAATTATGGTTTACTTTTATAATTGGAAATATCCATGGTGGAATTATTGATAAAGGAACAACAGGGCTCATATTATTCCGATCAATTTGTGTTTCTATTGCCTTCCTGGTTACTACCCATCCAAAACTTTTGCACTCTTTAACCTCTTTCTGCCAACAAGGTTTGACTATTTCTTGAACGGGATGATCCTGTCCAAGCCCTTGCAGTTTCACCCAGTAATTTAATGTTAGTTAATCCCTTCTGATATCAAGAGGCATTTCTCCCATTTCTACTTGTATTGAAGCTGTTGGGGTTGTTTTTTCCCTCTCACCTGCATCTGCTTCAGCCCTAATTAGTCCTCTGCCTTCTCCCTCCCTCTTGCACACCTCCTAAGTATATTTAAACCCTTATTATCATTATTTGCTGGTTTGTGGTCAATCTTCGCTGTCTGGTTCCTGCTTTTCTTGTTGCTGCCTTTTCCTTGTCTCTGAGTTTCCCTGGTGCGCCCTTCGGTTTCTGTAAGTTTGTATGTTTTTTGTTCCTTGTTTAATTAAATTCCTTATTTTTTGGTGCAATTTGGTCCTTACTCACATCAAATATGACAACCATAGCCTCTGTATATGGGGGTCTGCTCAACTGCTAGACAAATCTCTAGTTTTAACCAAACATTGGAACAGAACTTGTAACTGGACATTAGGGCAGTTTCATTTATAAGTTCTGAGTAGGTCCCTAAGGTCCTGTAATCAGACTCTAACAGTTCCTCCAACAAGATTGCGACCCATTGCATATTGTGGACACAGGGGTCGTTTTAATCAAATATTTTCCATATTTGTCCGGATTTTTGACGGAACTCCGAAGGCCACTCGTCATTTTGACAGATTACAATTCATACCCCTGACCATTTGGTGCAGACGCGTGGATATTTTTAGCTTGTACAGTGGCTTGCAAAAGTATTCGGCCCCCTTGAACTTTTCCACATTTTTTACAAATAAATAAGTGAAAAGTAGGGTGTGCATAATTATTCAGCCCCCTGAGTCAATACTTTGTAGAACCACCTTTTGCTGCAATTCCAGCTGCCAGTCTTTTAGGGTATGTCTCCACCAGCTTTGCACATCTAGAGACTGAAATTCTTGCCCATTCTTCTTTGCAAAACAGCTCCAGCTCAGTCAGATTAGATGGACAGCGTTTGTGAACAGCAGTTTTCAGATCTTGCCACATATTCTCGATTGGATTTAGATCTGGACTTTGACTGGGCCATTCTAATACATGGATATGTTTTGTTTTAAACCATTCCATTGATGCCCTGGCTTTATGTTTAGGGTCGTTGTCCTGCTGGAAGGTGAACCTCCGCCCCAGTCTTAAGTCTTTTGCAGACTCCGAGAGGTTTTCTTCCAAGATTGCTCTGTATTTGGCTCCATCCATCTTCCCATCAACTCTGACCAGCTTCCCTGTCCCTGCTGAAGAGAAGCACCCCCAGAGCATGATGCTGCCACCACCATATTTGACAGTGGGGATGGTGTGTTCAGAGTGATGTGCAGTGTTAGTTTTCTGCCACACAAAGTGTTTTGCATTTTGGGCAAATAGTTCCATTTTGGTCTCATCTGACCAGAGCACCTTCTTCCACATGTTTCCTGTGTCCCCCACATGGCTTGTGGCAAACTGCAAACGGGACTTCTTATGGTTTTCTTTTAACAATGGCTTTCTTCTTGCCACTCTTCCATAAAGGCCAACTTTGTGCAGTGCACGACTAATAGTTGTCCTATGGACAGATTCCCCCACCTGAGCTGTAGATCTCTGCAGCTCGTCCAGAGTCACCATGGGCCTCTTGGCTGCATTTCTGATCAGCGCTCTCCTTGTTCGGCCTGTGAGTTTAGGTGGAAGGCCTTGTCTTGGTAGGTTCACAGTTGTGCCATTCTCCTTCCATTTCTGAATGATCGCTTGAATAGTGCTCCGTGGGATGTTCAAGGCTTGGGAAATCTTTTTGTAGCCTAAGGGGCTGTTTACACGACAACGTTTTTCAGCAAAACGGAGGTTTTTCTCTCCGATTCGGCCTCTCGTTTACACGACAACGGGAAAACGGGGGGGGGGCGAAAACGCAGCTTTTGGGAAACGGCTTCCAGAGTGGAGACTTTTGAAAACGCTGAGGGATTCGTTGTCGTGTAAATGCAAGCCGGAGACTTTTGAAAACGATGACGTCACTGCCAGCCACCTACGGACATGTTGCATTTGCGCACTCCGCCTTTCTACAGAAAAACAACAACAATGGCGGATCCAGGTATGCGGTCACTGCTGATGCAGCTTCTGAAGTTATTTGGTCGCATATAGTACGTGCGTCAAATAATCAATATGCCTTTATTTGAGCGGAGAACTACAAAAAGACCGCCATTGTTAGGTATCATGAAATGTTTCTTTTCCGGGTTGTGAGGGGGAAACCTTGGAACACTGCATACACGGGGCACACTGCCATCTAAAGGCCGGGCATATGTACTACATCGTTTTCCATCGCGCGCCCTGTCGTGTAAACGCAGCGCGTTTTCACCCGCGTATTCAAAGAAAAACGGCAACGTTGTCGTGTAAACAGCCCCTAAGCCTGCTTTAAATTTCTCAATAACTTTATCCCTGACCTGTCTGGTGTGTCCTTTGGACTTCGTGGTGTTGTTGCTCCCAACATTCTCTTAGACAACCTCTGAGGCCATCACAGGGCAGCTGTATTTGTACTGACATTAGATTACACACAGGTGCACTCTATTTAGTCATTAGCACTCATCAGGCAATGTCTATGGGCAACTGACTGCACTCAGACCAAAGGGGGCTGAATAATTACGCACACCCCACTTTCAGTTATTTATTTGTAAAAAATGTTTGGTATCATGTATGATTTTCGTTCCACTTCTCACGTGTACACCACTTTGTATTGGTCTTTCACGTGGAATTCCAATAAAATTGATTCATGTTTGTGGCTGTAATGTGACAAAATGTGGAAAAGCTCAAGGGGGCCGAATACTTTTGCAAGCCACTGTACAAGCTAAAAATGTCCACGCGTCTGCACCGAATGGTCAGGGGTATGAATTGTAATCTGTCAAAATGACGAGTGGCCTTCGGATTTTCCGTCAAAAATCCGGACAAATATGGAAAATATTTGATTAAAGCGACCCCTGTGTCCACAATATGCAATGGGTCGCATACAAGCAGGGTGTCAGAATGGTAGATGTTTAAAACTAATATCAAACCGCAGTAATAATTCTATCCAATTGTCGCATTTTTTGGGATAGGTTGTTTTTGTGTGTTTCTTTTTAATAAAAGACTAAATGAAACGGAAGTAACGAGGCTATTTTTAAAATGTAAGGAGTAGAAAGTACAAATAATTGCGTGAAAATGTAAGGAGTAGAAGTAAAAAGTAAGCCAATAGATAATTACTCCAGTGAAGTATTAATACCCAAATTTTCTACTTAAGTAAGGTAACGAAGTATTTGTACTTTGTTTCTTGACACCTTTGAACACTGTTTTTAATCAATCACCAGCTCGTTGCTCAGTAATCGGTTTGTATACCTCTCATTTTCAGATTTTTACCGGTTTACCTCCATTCTAACTGTTGCTTGGGAATTGTCTTGTATTGTATTTCCCCCCATTAAATACCTTGCATGCATTTAGTCTTAAACACCCCCATCATATGAAAAAAAGCATGTAAAAAAAGTCTTCTGAAAATACTATTCAAATCAAGATTCCAATTATGTATATCTGATCCCCTTTATGATTATTTCTCCATTATTCCTCAAGACATTAAATTACAAAGAGAATGAACTTGTATGCCATGGTTTAAGTACATGGGACCAAAATAGTACTTTTTATGTGTATAAAAATAGATGTAGGAATGGCAGAAAGGGCAACATCAAAGTATGAAATTGGGATTAAAATTGAACAAGGATCAAATGGACATTGTCATGAGGTCGTAGAGAGGACCCAGCGCTCGAAATGTGGAAATAAGTGTGGCAGTAAATAATTAAATAAATGTGGAAATAATTAAAAAAGGTTGAAGGAAATAAACAAGTAAATGTAGCCATAAATAAATAAATAAATGTGGAAAGAAAATAACATTGTAAATAAATAAATGTGGAAATACATAATTACATTTTTTATTTATTCCCACATATATTTATTTCCAATTGTGTTTACCTATTTATTCCCACATTTATTTATTGCAATATTATTTTACATATGTAGTTTCTAAGTTATTTATTTCCACATTTATTTATTTATTTCTATATTTATTTACGCATTTGTCAATTTTGAGTTGGTCCTCCACACATTTGCCAGCAAGGCCGTTACAGTGCTCTATTACCGTAATACACGATGTATGCGCGAAGCTCATCTTTAGAAGATCAAGTGTCCGCTCCCTTGACCGCGGTCCGGAGTTGGGAATTCAATGTTAAGCCATGGACAGGTGGTTGTGAATCGTTGTCAGAAATCTCAGACGAATCACGAAGATGGACTGAGCGCTCGGTTGTGAGGTGCTACCATAGACTGTATATAACAGTATAACTGTATATAACATATATGTACTACCAACCCTCTAGCTTAACGCTAGCTAAGCTAGAAGCCAGACCGGAAGGTTTAGCCTTCACTTGCTAACCCTGCGCCCCAGCACCTCATCACCTTAAGCACCTCCGTTTTCATCTGTTGTTCGCAGGAGACCTCTCTGTTAGGCAAGGCAAGGCAAGGCAATTTTATTTGTATAGCACACTTTCAACAGCAGGGCAATTCAAGGTGCTTTACATGATTTGGTGATTTAAAAGAAACACATAAAAGAAACACACATTATACATGATACACAACAAAGCAAGAGAAAAATTAAAAAAAAGCAAGAGAGCATGAACACATTTCATACATATAACATCAAGCATTTACTCAAAGGAAATTCTAAACAGATGGGTTTTTAGTCTCGATTTAAAGCAGTTCAGAGTTTCAGCAGCTCTGCACTCGTCAGGAAGTCTGTTCCAGATAAGGGGAGCATAGAAACTGAAAGCTGCTTCTCCATGTTTAGTTCTGAGTCTAGGGATGTTTAGTAGGCTAGAGTTGGAGGACCTGAGTGGTCTTGGTGGTTGGTACCATGACAACAGGTCTTCAACATATTTTGGTGTTAAGCCATGTAATGATTTATAAACTAGAAAAAGTATTTTAAAGTCTATTCTCTGAGCTACAGGGAGCCAGTGTAAGGACTTTAGAACTGGGGTGATGTGCTCTACTTTCCTGGTTCTAGTGAGGACGCGAGCGGCAGCGTTCTGGATCAGCTGCAGCTGTCTGATTGACTTTTTAGGCAGACCTGTCAAGATGCTGTTGCAGTAATCAATCCGACTAAAGATAAACGCATGGATGAGTTTTTCTAGGTCGTGTTGCAAAATCAGTCCTTTAATCCTAGAAATGTTCTTCAGGTGATAGAACGCTGACCTTGTTATTGCCTTTATGTGACCCTGGAGGTTCAGGTCTGAGTCCATTACTACACCTAGGTTACGAACCTGATCAGTAGTTTCTAGCTGTATTAATTGAAGCTGTGTGCTGACTCTTGATCGTTCCTCCTTGGGTCCAAAAATAATCACTTCAGTTTTGTTTCTATTCAGCTGGAGAAGGTTATGGCACATCCATCCATTTATTTGGTCAATGCATTGATTTAGGGTTTGAATGGGTTCAGAGTCACCTGGTGACATTGTAATGTAGAGCTGAGTGTCATCCGCGTAGTTATGGTAGCTAATGTTATTGGTCGCTATAATCTTGCCTAGTGGGAGCATGTAGATATTAAATAAGGGGGGCCCCAGGATGGAGCCCTGGGGCACCCCACATGTGATTTTTGTTCATTCTGATGAAACGTTTCCTATTAAAAAATAGAAGTCCCTGTTCTTTAGGTAAGACTCGAATCAGCCAAGTACTGTACCAGAGAGTCCGACCCAGCTCTCCAGTCGTTCCAATAAAATATCATGATCAACAGTGTCAAATGCTGCACTGAGGTCCAACAGAACCAGCACTGTGGTTCTTCCACAGTCTGTATTTATGCGGATGTCATTAAATACTATGACGAGGACAGTCTCGGTGCTGTGGTGAGCCCGGAAACCAGACTGAAAAGCATCAAAACGGTTTGTCGTTGTTATGAAGCCATTTAACTGCTGAAACACAGCTTTTTCAATAATCTTACTGATGAATGGGAGATTAGAGATTGGCCTGTAGTTCTGCATTAACGTGTTGTCCAGATTTTTCTTCTTTAGCAGTGATTTAATAACTGCTGTTTTTAAAGCCTGAGGGAAGACACCTGATAGCAGTGATGAGTTCACTATTTGAACAAGATCAGAACCAATAACAGGAAGAACTTTCTTTAGAAAAGCTGTGGGTAGGATATCAAGACAGCAGGAGGAGGAGCTTAATTGGATAATGATTTTTTCAAGGCTGTTCTGGTTTAATTTGTGGAATTCAGACATTTTCTCTACATTGTTGTTGATTGGGGATGGCACTGGTTGTGGGTTCGATATTGAGGTACAGATTGACCGTCTAATTGTTAGAATCTTTTCAGTGAAAAAGCTGGCAAATTCATTGCAGGCCCTGGTAGAGTTTAGTTCTGGGGCTACTGTCACTAAAGGATTAGTTAGTCTTTCCACTGTTGCAAATAGAGTCCGTGCGTTATTAATGTTTCTGTTGATGATTTCAGAAAAGAACGATTCCCTAGCATCTTTTATAGTTAGCTGATATCTATTCAGTCTCTCTTTGTAGATCTCATAGTGAACCTGGAGTCGAGTTTTCCGCCATTTTCTCTCGGCTCGTCGACACTCTCTTTTTTCACTACGTACCAGTGGATTACTTGTCCACGGAGACTTCTTTCTACCTGAGACTACTTTCACTTTAGTTGGAGCAATGGAATCCATGATGTCTGAGATTTTCGCGAGGAAATTATCTACCAACTTATTTACTGAGTTTGAGTTGGGAGATGAGGGGGATGTGGTGGAAGGATAAATACGTTTAAAGGTTTCTACTGAACTGTCCCCTAGAAAACGCTTTTTTATAGTGGTCTTACTGTGGCTGGGTAATTTAGCAGAGATGGTACTTTGAAAGAAAACACAGAAATGGTCAGATAATGCAATATTAATTACAGAGATGTCAGAAATATTTAAACCTTTGCTGATAATTAAGTCCAGAGTGTGTCCTTTATTGTGTGTTGGTTGTTTGACATGCTGGATCAGTCCGAAGTTGTGGAGAGTATCATCTAATGTTTTTGCTTGTCTATCTTGGGGGTTGTCGGTATGGATGTTAAAGTCCCCCACGATGATTAGTTGGTCAAAGTCGATACATATTACAGAAAGAAGGTCATTGAAGTCATTAAAGAAGTTAGAGTTAAGTTTTGGTGGTTTATATAAACTTAGAAATAACGCTTTGTTAGGCTCATTTATCTGGGTGGCTAGGTATTCAAAAGATTCAAACGTGCCCAGAGTTACCTTTTTAAGTTCATTGAGTTGTGAAAGATGGTGGCTACACCTCCACCTCGTTTGTGTTTTCTGTTCTCGCTTAAGAAATTATAATTTGGAGGACTGGATTCTATTAATGAAGTTGTTTCGTTATTTTCATCTAGCCAAGATTCTGATAAAAAAAGGGCGTGTAAATTATGCTCAGTGATGAAGTCATTGATAAGAAAAGACTTTCCGGATAGATATCTAATGTTTAATAAAGCTAACTTAAGTATTGTGATGACGGGCAGCTGACCCTTCCGACAGGTTATCAATTTGAGATTTTGTTTAATATGAGAGCGTGTGGTTAACGGTTTATGTTTCCTGCTGCTGATAATCACTGATATAGGGGTTAGGGACAGGCCTGGTGTTGAACAAGCTTTTATCTGACTATGAGATTCCAGCGGCCGCGTATCTCAACTCTGTGACAGACACACAGGGTAGCCAGCCGCTGCTAGCCTCTACAGAAGAGAGAAGTCTCGGAGGTGACCAATCAGGCTTTAGGCCAGTGTTAGAAACGCCCGCTTATTAGAATACACTTTAGTACAGTGTAACTCATCCCCTATCAGTGTTAAAACTCCACCCACATTTCCTGTTGGAAAAATGCCTCAAAATGAGGCGTCGCCTGGCAGACCAGCGAGGGGGACAGCTGGGCGTGGTCTGCGCTGTGATTGACATGTTGACAGCCGAGCTGCTGCACCTATGTGCGGCACACAGGCAGCCAGAAAGATGGAGCGCAATAGCGACGTGAGCTCCATTGGCTCAGAGGGAGGCAATTTTGAATTTGAGGATTTCTCTTCACTTCCTTCACCAGAGGAAAGAGAGGAAAGGGAGGAAGGTTCTGTGGAGGAGGCGAGCGGACCTGAGCCATATCGTTTCGAGTCAATGGCTCGTGAGCTGCTCGGAGCCACAGGTGCCGAGCCTGCAGCGGCATCGCGGCATACAATGGGGGCCCTGATTTCATTATCCATTTACTGATATCGGTTCATCCCTTTGTCAGAGGTAATACGCAGATGTCAGTAGGAAAGGCTATGCTAAAGAATCTAGCTAAATGCTAAGCTAACAAATCACTACCCTGATAAACGCTGCAAACGAGGTGTGGCCTATCTGGGCTTGTTTTTTACTCCACAGCGGCAGGAAGGCTGACGTCAGTTACCCCCCGCTGACGTCAGAAACCCAAGCTGAGCCAGTAGCGATGCCTGATTCAAATTCAAGTGAAGTGTAACGTTTAAACCTGAAGAGGGCACTCCACTAACGGTCTTTGGTGATAAAAATTAATATTTTTACTAAAATGTTAATTAAAAAAATAATGACCAGACGTAGATAGCACTAATAGACACTCATCTATACAGTTCATCAGCAAAAAAAGAGATTGATTTGGGGGTGAGTTGCACTTTCAGTAAATAGATAAGTGTGGAAATAAATAAATGTGGAAATAAATAATTAAATAAACGTGGAAGTAAATAATTATATAAATAAATGGTGAAATAAATAAATGGTGAAATAAATAAATAAATGTGGAAAAGTGCAAATAAATAAATATTTTTTTTACTTATTCCCAACATTTATTTGATTTATTTTCAATTGTATTTACCCATTTATTTATTTCCACATTTATTACATTTTGCCAAACTTTTCTGTTTAGAACTGCCTTTGAGTAATGCAGTAATGTATCATATGTTTTGTGTGTGCTTCTTGCTTTATTGCTGTTTTTACTTTATATGCTTTGGCTGTGTTTTACTGCTATTTTTATTTTACCCCTTAATCATCAAAAAGCCCCTTGAATTACCTTGTTGTTGAAAGTGTGATATACAAATAAAATGGTCTTGCCTGGTGAAAAAGTTGCCAATTTCTGCACATTTAAAAGCATCTGAGCTTTCCTCTTTTTTTCTCTCCGCGCCACCCTTGCTCTTTCAAACACCACAAACTGAGCTCTCTGACGTGTGACGTCAAGGTGCACTGCAAAAAAAAAAAAAAAAAAAAAAACGAGCTACCAGTGGAGGCAGAGGCGGCCCAGTAAGGCAAGCTGTTTCAGTAGAAAACTCCATATCCTTGATATCAACTGTTGTGTATGCCAACTAGTATGTGAAAACACTGAACTTGGTAAACGTTTACCCCTACTGGTTTGAACTTTTGCCAAACTAGTTCAGAAATACTCTTACTTACCAGTAACTCGTTTTTGCCTAGTTGCAATTTTGGCACACTAGTGTAACTCAGCTTGCCATAGTACACCGGCCCTTGCATCCCATACATCTGACCGGCCGACCGGTAATTGTCCTGGTCCTACGATTTACTGTCCCTCTTCTATCACCAGCAGCAACTGATTGATCTGGAGAACCACAGCCACCATATGCTTTTGAATAAAGCTCTCATTTGAAACTAGATTTGTCATGTTTGTATCCAGGTTGACTGCACATGCTCAGTGTTCTTTTCTATGTTTCTCTGATAGTTTCACAGCGTCACCAGTGGACCCAGCATGTGTACTACAGCATTTTAAGCCAGTTTGTGTGAATTCATGTGGACCAAGATTTTAATTATTGTGGTGCCATTTTTACAGACTGTCTTTGAAACTATAGCCTACTCGTTTTGTCTTTGTGCAGAGCAGGCCTTATACTTCTTTCTCCTTAATCCACAGAAACCTGGGACAACTTGCCCCTTAGAGATGTGGGTTTAAGATGTGAAATGGGATTGATTTTAAAAACTGAGATTTCTACTCCATAGGGATTTCACTAAAATTGTCTTATTTAGAAGAAGAATTAGAAATGAAATGCTAGTCTCCCAGATTTTGAAATAAATACAAATCTTCACTAAGGACTTCACATGGTAATGTAAAATGTAATATTTGATTAATTCATTTGAAGATATAATGAGGGTGTAATGTTTAATATAAGCCTTTATGGTAGGATGCTAAAACATGTTGGATGTTGCTTTTTCTTCCTTGAATGAAAATAACAAATTGGTATCTAAAGCAATCAGACTACTACCCCTTATCTCTGCCTGCGAGAGTCCAGACTAAATAATGAGTGTTCCTTTTTTCCTTTTTCTGATTTGAAGGCTACTGAAGGGTCTGAGAGGAATCATTGTGTCTGCAGAGTTTCAGATGAGTAATAGTGACCTTGGTGGAACTTTCTTTCATTTCTATATATATATATATATATATATATATATATATATATATATATATATATATGTTGCTGGCCTGTATGCCTTTCCTTGTGTATTTGTTTCATTTTATCCATTTGAATGACGCTTATTTGTTATTTGAGGAAACACATACAGGGAGATGGGCAGAAAAAATCTCATAAGAGAAACACAAACTTGAACTAGGAATGCTGTGTTTCAAGCTGTGCTCAAATCTTATTAGAATTTCTTATTTATATGCATAATTGTTTTTATTTCTGAAGTGTTGTTGCAGCTGTGACAAGCTTAGTCTTCATAAATATGCAAAAAAACATGTGTTTGTTGCGTAGGAGTAGGAGTCACCAATGGGTTTAGTGTGTCGGGTACATTTCAATAAACTAGAATATACAGAGAAGGTCATTTTATTTTAACAATTCAAATTTTAAAAGTGTAACTCACTTTTATTACATATACATTTTAGTGTTTTATTTTTGATTGACACACAACTAATAAAAGCCAATATGCAGATTTTCAGAAAAATAGAATATTACATGTCATCAGTTCCTGAAAAAAGCTTTATATTTATTATTGTATGTGTGGCAATCAGTTTCTCTTGCGTTTTACTTTTTTAAATTAAAATAATGAAAGAAATTAACTTTTGATATTCTAATGAGTAAAATGCACCAGCATGTCTTAATTATTAAGGTTTGTGAAGGTTTAAAATGTTATCACTATATTCGTTGTTGTTAACCTGCTGTCCAATTTCACCATAAAATGTGTCAATTTTCTTAATAAATACGAACCACAGCTGAGCTGTCAGTTGCCCCTGACCAGGGCGACTTTAGCTTTTATCTTTTAAAAGACGCAGCTGCCTCCAGGTCTTTACCGAATTCCAGGAAGAGAGATAACAGCCACTGGAGTGGTTCTGCATTGATTTAGCTGATAACATTTACAGAAACCCTCCTTCCCATGTTTGCTACATAAAAGGCTGGCATCCTTCTCCAATATCACCTGAAGGAATGATATTGTATTTTTTCTCTTTTGTCTGATTCCTCCACCTGCAGTTTTTATATGAATCAACTATAGGCTATTTTTTTTTTTATTCAACACAACCAATTTTAATGTTTGGTGATTGCTGATTTGCTTGTCTTTTTTAACTTAGCGTCTCTTTTTTCATGATTCTATTGTTGGCTATGGAAGAAGGGTTTTTCCTTAAGCAATAAATAACAGCTTATTCGTATATGCTGCACCTTTCAGAGGAGGATCAAAAACAATATCCAACTTCATTAAGCCACTAGATTCTCTTTGACATTTACAGACCTAAATATGCTGTATTTTTCCTCACTTTCATAATCTTTGGTCCTGCGTCCGTCTCAATCATCTTATTGCAGGGGTGTCAAACTCTGGTCCCTGAGGGCCAGTGTCCTGCAATGATGCGTTACTGGTCCAACACACCTGCATCAAATGGCTAAATCAGCTCCTCAGCATGTTGCCAAGTTCCACCACATCTTGCCTAATGACTGTACTATATAATTCAAATGTGCTGTAACAGCAGAGAGACATCTAAAAGCTGCAGGACACTAGCCCTAAAGGACTGGAGTTTGACATCATCTGACAACTGAGATCTAAAAAAGGCCACATTCTCTCTTTTGCTCATTCAGTAACTGCATGTGTTCATTTTTCAATAGAAAATTCTGAATCTCCTTAGTTGGTTTTTAAAACTACATTTTATTTTTTACGGAATTTTTGAATTTCCTTGTTCAACCATTATTTCCCCTCAATTCCGTGCTTTTTCTCAGCTGTATACAACCAGCAGTCACCCAGCACAGTCCTTAAAGGTATTTGGCTTCATTCACTCAGTCTTTCTGTATTTCATTTTGAATCCCACTACCCATTCTCTTCATTGCTTTGCTTTGGTTTGTGTTTGGTTGATACCGTTCAGACTCATTCACTTCACTTCACCTGCCTGCCACTTGTTCCATTAGGGTCCTCAACACAAACATTAAACTATGACAATGCCATACTCCTCACAGCAGTTTAACTCTTATAGCAACAATTACTGCCACTGCTTCTAAAACAATAAAGCATATTGAGAGGTTATATTAATGTTATTTTAATACATTGACTAAATCAAAAATACTACATAAAAGAAGTATTATCAAGTCCTCATTGTAATAATATATGGCTTTTGCTGTTTTGGGAGTCTAACAAGCTGATACAGCATTGGCTGGGTAATTTAGTTGTAGCGTTCTAATTCCATAAAAAATAATAATAATCTTAAAGAAGATTAATAGGGTCTGTTCCCTTTGGTTTCCACACCATGATTGATCATTTTTCATAACCGGAATTAATTTTTCTTTCTTGCAAATCAAACTTTATTTATAAAGTGCTTTTCATACAAAATTGCATCACAAAGTGCTTTACAGATTAAAATGACCCCACATTAAACTACATTCCCATCCCTCCCCCACAGATTTAAAAGCATGGTCAGTTATACCCCCCTCCCCCCAACCTAACTCCCATGCACACACACAGTTAAAAGCAACAGTAAAAAAAGGACGATGGGCTGAGTGCAGATGAACCATGCAAGGAGTCAGCAGAACTACAGAAAACTTTAACTTTCAACGTTTTTGGAGAATTTTTGCGGTTTAGGAAGGCATTCTTAGGCAGAATGTGAACCATGGGCCAACTTCAACTTAAGATAATGACCAAAAATCCACCAATGTATCAACAACAACTCATTGGTAAGTCCAATACAATTTATTACATATAGTTAACTTCTAAGTTCCATTTAAAGTTTTGTAAAAATCTGTTTATTTTCTTTAACACTGTTACAGAATACAAGCTTGGAATGTATACACTATAAACCATACCCAAAGACACCCGAGATTCGAAGCTTGTATCACAAAAACAACCTCCTGCCATGTAAAGCACTGTGTCGCAGCTTGATTCGTTTGCTGTTGGTCACGTGACCAATGACATTCGTAGCTCCGTTTCACCCACCCACCCACGTGACTGCTTCAAACGTTGTTTCAAATCTTTAAAGCATCCCAAACAGGGATGCGCTGTTTTGGATTGTTGTGGTGAGTTACGGTGAGATAGAGCTGAAGATCTTTGCCCGAAACAGACTTTTACGCAACAGAAGCGGTTACTATTTTCTTAGCCACTGCCAAGGTCCTCTTTTTTTGGGTTTTCAGACAATGGTCACCCTATAAAAAGTAAAACGTCATAATCCATGTTCAGGGATATTTCAGTTTGTTTTCAGAGTTCATAGTTTTTATTCCATCTTTCAAACAGACATTATTTAATTTCATGTCGGCAGCACGCTGCGTTATCAAAATGGTACAACCAGTCCAGATGTGTTTTTTGTTTACAAATTATTTAATCTGATAACAGGTAAGCCTTCAGTTTCTTTATGTTCATGTTTAAAGAGGGCAGGCTTGTGCAATAGCCTTTATTTTAGAAGTCATGCATGTGAGAGAGCCTAATTGACGGTACTCATTTTATTTCATAAAGCTGCAGACTTTAATAAAAAGATTATAAATCGACATGCCTTGATATTATTCTTATAGGCAGGGCCTAATTTATCATTTTAAGCTTCAGATAATAGGCCTATTTGATGGGAATTCCAAACATTTGTCCCGTAAATTGAAAACCTGGCTGTCACGTTGTGCGGTGCCATTTCTTTCTAGAGGAAACCCTGATGTGTGACTTTTGAATAATGCCGGGCTGTAATTGGTTCGGGCTTTAATAAGCTGTCAATATACTCTTCGGGCTCGGACCGGGTCGGGCCCAACTTTTAAGGCCCGATTACAGCTCTATGGTGAGAACAGAGATTGACAGTTTGGGATTCTTCCAGTATTCCCAGACAAAACACTGAGTTGTAAAAAATGGAACCTGTTGCAAAGAGAGGGTGTTCTGAGATGTGGGAATTTTTCAATTTAATTCAAATTCAATTCAATTCAAAATTACTTTATTAATCCCAAAGGGAAATTAAATGTTGTTGTAACTCATTATGCAAGTTCCTTCAAAGATTTGTTGTAGATGTTGATGGCTGTGGGTAGGGATGATCTCCTGTAGCGCTCTGCAGATCTGAAGAAGCCTCTGACTGAAGACGCTCTGTAGTTGTATGACAGTCTGATGTAGAGGATGCTCTGGATCTATGGCGTCTTCTTTTCAACTCACCAGGGTTTTGTGGCTGTAGTTGAGGTATTATTTGAGCTTTTGTGATGTTAATCAGCTGCTGCCAGTTGTAAACCACCTTGTTGCCATGGTTATGCATCATAACAAATGTCCAAAAATAAAAAGTATCAGCAGAAATCCTTCTAGCTGCACATCATTCAAAACCAGAGAGAACAGTTGTCCACAAAAACCAAGTTTCTACCAGAAATGGAAGAATTAAAGTTTAAAAAAAGAAAAAAATATGAACCAAAGTAACAGAGCTACTCCAACATGCTGCCACCTTGAGCGGCGCAATTCCAGAATTGAATAATTACTCCAAATAAGGTTTGCAAATTTATATGGTCTAGTCAGCTTATAGTAGTGTACTACTTACTAAGCAGTACTACTAGCTTCATACTGTAGGGCTGGAACTTTTAGACAATTTGTCATTCCTTGTAATTTAAAGAAATTCTAGTTTGGTATGGCATTTTTTCTTTTATTTAGTCATAATCGTAATTATTGATTAGCTTTTCAGTTTGGTTGTGCATATTTTTATTTGCAAAAAATAGTGGACTTTGGTATGTCCTATCCTTTTATGTACTTTTGTAATTTTCATTTTATTAACCTATTTTTATAAAAGGATACATAGAGCTATAAGTATTATGTATGTATGTATGTGTTTTAATATTACATCAGTGTATTCATTTGTTTTTGTTGTATTGTAGACAGCAAAAAACATTGATGAAGCCCTGGTGAATATAATTGCTAAAGATTTACAGCCATTTAGTATTGTGGATGACAAAGGATTCAGAGCCTTTGTAAGCCTTTTAGATCCCACATATGTCCTTCCATCACACCAAGCACTGAAGAGCATGGTTGATGCCAAATATAAGAGGGAGAAAGAAAAGGCCAGGGAGATCATTCAGAAAGCAAATGCAGTTAGTCTGAGATCTGATAAGTGGACATCAGTTCACATGGATGCCTACCTTGCCATCACCTGCCATTTCATTGATGAAAGCGACAAGTTACCTTCAATGTTACTGTCGGGAAGTTTCCAGAGAAACATACAGCAGGTAACATAGCTAAAGTTTTTACTACTCTGATGGAAGAATGGAACATTCAGTCCAAGCTTATGTGCCTTGTGAATGATGGTGCTGCAAACATGCTGACATGTGCAAATAACTTGGATTTGAGGCACAGTCACTGTATTGCACATGCCCTGAATCCATTTGTCAGGAAGGCACTAGATTTGACCCCTGGTCTTGAGGACATGAGGGGCAAGGCCAGGAAGATTGCTGCCTACTTCAGGAACAGTACTCTGGCCAGAGAGAGACTGCTTTTCCTACAGAGGCAGATGGAGGCACCTGTCCATAAATTGATACAGGAGGTGGACACAGGATTGAACAGCACCTTCGACATGTTGTCCAGGCTTTATGAGCAGTGTGAACAAGTAGGTGCAGCTCTGGTGTCCCTTCATACTGATGTGGCTCCCCTGACCTCTGCAGAATACGATGCCATCTCTGAATGCCTTGAGGTATTGCCACCCTTGAAAGAGGCAACTGTAGCGCAATCTGCTGAGAAATCTGTGTCAGGGTCAAAACTAATACCATTAATTTGTATGCTGAGGCACAGTATCACATCAAAGCAGAGGCAGGTCAGGGGTGTAGTGGCTAGTAAACTGTGCAGTAACATTTTGCAGCTGATGAATGACAAGCTCAGCCACTACGAGACAGCCAGCCAACATTCTCCAGCCGCTCTCTTGGACCCCAGATTCAAGGTGATTGGGTTTTATAATGCTACAAATTCAGAGAATGCGGTAAGGAGACTGACCGCCAAATGTGCCACTCTGGTGCGAAACCGCAGCACAACCCTCGACCCACCACCACCACAGCCTGCAGCTTCCTCATCAGCAGAATCCTCAGGTAACTGCTTATGGTTTTCATGCATATGTTATCGGTTTCTAACACCTTGTTTTTGATTATTTCAGGGACTGGCATGTGGGATTTGCTGGATAGCCATGTCTCTGAGAAGAGGAAGGTGACAAGTGCCACAGTAAATGCCACAGTCGAGGTTCAAAGATATCTTGTGGAGCCAAACATTCCGAGGGGGGAGGACCCACTTAAATATTGGGCAAAACACAAACATGTGTACCCTAATTTATATGTACTTGCCAGGGAAGTTTAGTGCATCCCAGCATCCTCTGTTCCCTGTGAGAGGGTTTTTTTCCAGAGCTGGTGAAGTTGTCAGTAAAAAAAGAAACAGGCTCAGCCCTACAACTGTTGAACAAATTATGTTTTTGAATAAAAATGACATTTGATCCCCATATTGAACCAAGCACAACCACCTGTTCACAAGCACCCTCACCAAGCCCAAAATATATGTCCTTCCCCCTATGAAAGCATTTTAAAATCGACATAAATAAATCACCAAAGCAAACACTGCTAAATTGTCCTACTAAATACCATTGGTTGCATTCATAAGTCAGTTGGGCACCACAATAGTGAGCTATATTATTGAGGACACAATCTTGCTAAACTGTACATTGTCATTATTGAAATATATTAAGATATTTGTTAAAGACACCTTTATTCATATCCTTCCATGAATAATGAACTAAAGTATTCACACCAAGAACAGTGATTTTATTATATTTAATGCAAAATATTTTTATTATATGGTCCTGGGGAGACTTTTAAATACTTTATTTGTACATAAAGTTAAATCCACCGTTCATCTTCAACAGAGTGGAATTGGCTGGAAACAATACAATGCAATACAAACATTTACCAGCAGATGTCCTCACAGAGTTCTGAAGCATCGAACCATAAACGTTTTTTCAATACTATTGGATTGAAAAGCTTTAGTGGTTTAAAAGGCTTCACATCCCCATCACTACTAACTAATTCTATCATAATATAGTATGGTCGGACCCAAGATGCAGGCAGAAACTGAGGCAACAGTTGGATTTGGACTTTTAAAGGCATACTCCGCAACTTTCATGATATTTGCTCTCTGTCGCCATCTTCAGGCTTGCCACGCAACATCACTGTCGTAAAGTCAAATCTCTCTGTCGCTCATAAGAGGCATGTTTCAGTGGCTGCTTTCCAAATCGCTTGCCCAAACAACAAACAAGCGCCGTTTCAGTTCGCAATTCAACTGTAACAATTGGGATAATTTAGAGTAAAGCTCTCACAGATAGGTATTCAGTTTGTGGGGGAGGTCGGGGTAATTGGATCAACAGTGAGATTAGATACAGAGAACGTCTAAGCATCATGTAGCAAACACCTCCCGACACTAGAATCAGCCTACATCTTTGTGTTTTTAGGAAAAAATCAAACGACAAAAATATAAATCACTGGCTTGACAAAAACAGTTTGACTAATATACTGAAATACATCGACTACACAGGAGTTTGCAGCTTTATCTACAGAACAGAGTCTTACACATTAGCATCACATTAGCCTCTAGATGGCTAACGGAGATCGACTCGGTTGTGTAATTCACATTAATACTGTAAGGCATACCGTGCAAACTATGTTCATCCACCTCCACACATTGAATAAATAGCTTTCTCAGGACTGTAAAACAACATCATGCCAGACCAAACACTATAACCCCAGTGAAATCATTGATTACTTACTTATCCATTAGCAGCACCGCTAACTCGGCATCCGTAGTACATGACGTTCGTTCTAAAAGAACTCTCCAACGAGGAAAAGCCGGCCCAATGCTTACTCTGTTCTTTGCTCTCTCTCTATCACGTTCTCTTTTTATTTTATTTTTCTAACTTCTTCTGATATGGGATTTCTCGGTCTCTTTGGTGGATCAGCCATCTCTACAGTCTAAACAGTGAGGCCGTATGACTCTGCCGTAAAGCAGAACTCAGTCGGTACTTCCGGCGGCGGGTCCCGCTCAAAAGTTCTATAGTGCAGAAAAAAGCCTAGGATCCCTGTAAGGTGGTAATAACTCTAAAAATGAGCATAATAGATGATAAAATTCCACCATAACGTTTGAAAAAAAGATTATATTAAGGTGTAAAAGTTGCGGAGTATGGCTTTAATGAAATAATAAGTTAGGACTTACAAATGACAAAATCAGTCCTGATATGAACAGGCAGGCAGAAAACTAGGAGACACAAAGGAAAGCTACAGGCAAGGGAAGAATCCAGCAGAGAATGTGAGAGAAGAGTCTATATACTGAGGGAGAGGTGAAAATGGCAGGGAAGCCAGAGGAGGTGATTAGAGAAGAGAAGAGTGGATGCAGCTGGGAGGAGAGCAGGCAGAGGAAACTGGGTAATGAGGATCAGCTGTAAAGGGAAGCATACTGGTAGGCTGAGGAAAGGTGAAAACAAAAAAACCAAGGACACAGGGAGGGAAAAAAAAGAAATATAACTAATCTCTTACGGGGTAAGCCGTATTGCGTCATTTCCTGTTGTCACTGCTGTGGTCCGTGGAGCTGTTTTGGTGTTCAAACGCTCTTGAATTGATCTTATTTTCTCTGTGCTGAGGCTTTTCTAAGTTATTTTAACACACAATCACACTAAAACACACATTTTGTGGTGGTGTACTTTACGTTTTGGGAACTCCTTGTGTTTCACACAGTTTTTCTTTGGGTGGAAGGTCTCGCTAGCTCAGTTAGCTTAGCTTCATTGCGGCTATGGCTACTCTTCTTTCTCCTGTCTCTAACTCTTCTCTTCTCTCTTGCTCTCTCTGTCAGATGTTTAGTTACTTCCCTGCCTCCTTTAGTGATAATGGTAACTGTAATAAATGTAATATTTTTGTAGCTTTGGAGGCGAGGGTATCAGAATTAGAAGCACGGCTCCGCGCTGTTGAAAAACCAGCAGATAGCCGAAGCCCATTAGCCAGCCCGGAGCCAACAAGGATAGAACCCCCTAGCTGTCCTCCGGTAGAGCCCGCGCAGCCGGGACCTCTAGGCGGCTGGGTGACTGTACGTAGGAAGCATAGTTCTAGGACCCAGCCCCCGGGCCACCACCAACCGGTCCGCGTTTCTAACAGATTTTCCCCGCTCAGCGACACACCCGCTGAGAAGCCGGCCCTGGTAATTGGCAGCTCCATAGTCAGAAACGTGGCATTAGAGACACCATTGACCATAGTCAAATGTTTGCCAGGGGCCAGAACGGGCGACATCAAATCCAACCTGAAACTGCTGGCTAAAGATAAGCGTAAATACAGTAAGATTGTTATTCACGCTGGCGGTAATGACACCCGGTTACGCCAATCGGAGGTCACTAAAATTAGTGTTGCTTCGGTGTGTAAGTTTGCCAAAACAATGTCAGACTCGGTAATCTTTTCTGGTCCCCTGCCTGATCGGACCAGTGACGACATGTTTAGCCGCATGCTGTCATTCCATCAATGGTTGTCTAGGTGGTGTCCTGCAAACGATGTGGGCTACATTGATAACTGGAGAACTTTTTGGGGAAAACCTGGTCTGATCCGGAGAGACGGCATCCATCCCACTTTGGATGGAGCAGCTCTTCTTTCTAGGAATATGGCCGAATTTATTAATCCTCCAAAACACTGACAACCCAGGGTCCAGACCAGGAAGCAGAGTCGTAGTTTAACCCACCTCTCTGCTGCTTCTGTACTGTTACCCACCCATTACCCTATAGAAACAGTGTCTTGCCCACGGCCAAAATTAAATGGATTAAAAGTTAAGCCAACAAAAGCAAATTATGGAAATCTCATAAAAATAAATACAACTTTGACTGAAAATAAATCTATTAAATGTGGTTTATTAAACATAAGATCTCTCTCCTCAAAGACTTTGTTAGTAAATGACTTGATTTGTGATAATCACATTGATTTCCTTTGTCTCACAGAAACCTGGTTGCAGCAGGAGGATTATGTCAGTATAAATGAGTCAACTCCTTCCAGTCATTTAAATTTTCACATTCCTAGAAATACTGGGCGAGGAGGAGGAGTTGCAGCCATTTTCCGTTCTGATTTACTAATTAGTCCCAGACCAATTGATAGCTACAGTTCTTTTGAGCATCTAACCCTTAATTTTCCTCATCCAAGTTGCAAAACATTAAGACCATTTTTGTTTGTGGTTTTGTATCGTCCACCAGGCCCTTACTCTCAATTCTTGGATCAGATCTCACATTTCTTATCTGATATAGTATTAAATACTGATAGGGTTATTATAGTGGGGGACTTCAATATTCATGTGGATACTGAAAGTGATAGCCTAAATGCAGCCTTTAATGCTATTTTAGACTCAATTGGCTTTACTCAAAAAGTACAGGGATCGACCCACTCAGGTAAACACACTTTGGACCTTGTACTGACATACGGTATTGAGTGTGAGGAAATAACAGTCCACCCACATAACCCGGTCCTGTCTGACCACTTCTTGATAACTTTTGAATTTACTTTAACTGACCATCTTAAATCTGAAAGAAAATTTCATTATAGTAGAACTTTATCAGACAATGCTGTAACAATTTTTAAAGAATCTGTACCATTCTTACTTTCCTCAGTGTCTCAGAGTAACACAGTGGATGGCAGCAATTCTATCTCTAACCCTTCAGAAATTGATGGTCTGGTTCACAGCGTTACGTCCTCATTGCGTTTGGCATTAGATAGTGTAGCCCCATTAAAAAAGAAAGTGGCTAGCCATAGGAGGCTGACTCCTTGGTTTAACGCAGAGTTGCGTACTTTAAAGCAGAATACTAGGAAGTTGGAGAGAAAATGGCGCTTTACACATCTAGAGGATTCCTATTTAACCTGGAATAACAGTCTACTGCTGTATAAAAAGACCCTTCGACAAGCTAGAACAGCATATTTTTCATCATTAATAGAGGCGAATAAAAACAATCCTAGGTTTCTTTTTAGTACAGTTGCCAAACTTACACAGAGTCATAGCTCTGTTGAGCAAACTATTCCCCCGGCTCTTAGCAGTGATGATTTTATGAGATTCTTCATAAATAAAATAAATTTTATTAAAAATAAAATCATTGGCATCCTCCCAAACATGATTACTTCTTCCTCAGTAAATGAGTCAGTATCGGAAAGAACTGTAGAACCTCAGTATTGCTTAGGCTGTTTTGATTCAGTCGAGCTTTCAGAATTATCAAAAATATTAGCCTCATCTAAATCTTCAACTTGTATTTTGGACCCAATCTCAACCAAATTATTTAAAGAAGTGTTCCATTTGGTTCCTGGCCCCATTTTGGATATGATGAATCTATCCTTAGTAAACGGATACGTACCACAGGAATTTAAAATAGCTGTAATTAAACCTTTACTCAAGAAACCTTCCCTTGATCAAGATGACTTAGTGAATTACAGACCTATATCTAACCTTCCTTTCTTATCCAAAGTCCTTGAGAAAATAGTTGCTAATCAAGTCTGTGAACATCTAAACAGTAACGAGCTGTTTGAAGAGTTTCAGTCAGGTTTTAGAGCTCATCATAGCACTGAAACAGCACTGGTGAAGGTTACTAATGATATTCTCATGGCCTCAGATAATGGACTGGTGTCTGTTCTGGTTTTGTTAGATCTTAGTGCTGCTTTTGACACAGTCGATCATAATATTCTCTTAGAAAGGCTTGAACATGTTGCAGGGATCAAAGGAACAGCACTAGGCTGGTTTAAATCATATTTGTCTGATAGATTCCAGTTTGTTCATCTAAATGATAAATCATCTTCACTCTCAAGGGTTACTTGTGGAGTTCCACAGGGTTCTGTCCTTGGACCAATTCTTTTCACCATATATATGCTTCCAATTGGTAGAATCATTAGACAGCATGGGATAAATTTCCACAGCTATGCCGATGATACACAACTATATTTATCCATAAATCCTGATGAACCCAGTCAGTTAGGTAGATTACAGGCATGTCTGGAAGACATAAAAGCATGGATGACCCTAAACTTTTTGCTTTTAAATTCTGACAAGACAGAAGTTGCTGTCTTTGGACCAGAAGTTCTTAAACAGAAACTGATTAGTCAATCACTTCATCTGGATGGCATTAAATTGTCCCCCAGTAATAACGTAAAGAACCTCGGCGTTATTTTTGACCAAGACTTGACATTTAAATCCCATATTAAACAGGTTTCTAGGATTTCTTTCTTTCACCTCCGGAATATTGCTAAAATTAGAAACATCCTGTCCAGGAGTGATGCTGAGAAACTAGTCCATGCATTTGTTACCTCAAGGCTGGACTACTGTAATTCTTTACTATCAGGTAGTCCACAAAATGCCATTAAAAGCCTTCAGTTGATCCAAAATGCGGCAGCAAGAGTTCTGATGAATATTAAAAAGAGAGATCACATTTCTCCTGTTTTAGCTTCCCTTCATTGGCTCCCTGTTAAATCCAGAATAGAATTTAAGATCCTTCTTCTTACATACAAAGCCCTTAATAATCAAGCTCCATCATACATCAGAGATCTAATTGTTCCATATGTTCCTAAAAGAGCACTTCGCTCTCAGACTGCAGGTTTACTTGTAGTTCCTAGGATCTCTAAAAGTAGAATGGGAGGCAGATCTTTTAGTTATCAGGCTCCTCTCCTGTGGAACCAGCTCCCAGCTTTAGTCCGTGAGGCAGACACTCTGTTTACTTTTAAGGCCAGGCTTAAAACTTTCCTTTTTGATAAAGCTTATAGTTAGAGTGGCTTAGGTCATCCTGAGCTATCTCTGTAGTTATGCTGCTATAGGCTTAGACTGCTGGAGGACAGACTTACCAATTTTCTTCACTCTGCTACTTCCTTTTCTCCTACGACTCTCCAGTTGTATTACAGTACATTCTGTTATTTCGACTGTTAACTTTGTTTTCTCTCAGTGTTTTTCTCCCCATCGAAGATACACCTGGTCTGGTATCCTGCTTGGCTGCAATGCCCTGTTGGACGGGGGTCATCGACTGGGATGATCCTCTCAGTAACTGAACATCCACTGTGTCCTGTTATCAACTTTTTACTTTCTGTAACATAGAAAGTTCTCTTATATCGGATCTTCTGTTCCTTCTGTGTTCTGCTCTGTCTTCTCAAACCCCCAGACGGTCGTGGCAGATGGCCGCTCCTACTGAGCCTGGTTCTGTTGGAGGTTTCTTCCTGTTAAAGGGGAGTTTTTCCTCTCCACTGTCGCTACATGCTTGCTCAGTATGAGGGATTGCTGAAGGATTGCTGTGGTTGGAAATCTGCCCAACCTCACGCCAATGACTGACGCAATCTGCTGGGATTCCTTAAATAGGAAACTTTTTAACTGATTGGAATGTTTGTATAATTGTATTGAAATGACTTCTTGTTAAGTGCCTTGAGATGACATCTGTTGTGAATTGGCGCTATATAAATAAACTGAATTGAATTGAATTGAATCTAAGAAAATGCAAGCATAAGCACAAAAAGGGAAGAATGAATAATACAGAATACAGTCACCAAGATAGTTAAAGCTGCAGTCCGGAGAATATATTTATGTATCAAAGTTTTATAAATCTTTAAAATGATAGTGGGGTTCAATAGGCCTACTATGATAAACGGCTAGTGCTCCACAACACTTGTTAATTTTCTTAATCCCACCTTTCTCCCGTAGACCCCTATGCATTTCACACTGAGAGGTGAATTTTTTTAGCTAATAGAATTCTAGTTTCCGCATTGTCGGCTTTCAATCAACTTGCATGCGGATTGCGCAAACATGTGAACATAGGGCCGCGCACACAGACCGCTCGTGTCGCCATATTGTGAGAGAGCATCAGTCATGCAGAAGTTGCTCACCTCCGAAATGTCCATAGCAAAAATACAATCAGGTGGTGCTCAATACCGCTTGATGCTTACTTCTTTGACCCGCTGTGTCGCCACAGGAGATGCGCGTGCACAACTGCTGCGGTAGGGCTGGAGGGAGGGAAGGGGAGTGGAGGGGGGAGTGTTTTTGGGAGGGGGCTTGGTACGTCGGATTCAAAAAATCTCTCCCTCTCAAATACTCCGGACTGCAGCTTTAAACCACACAGAACTAACCAAACACAAACCAAAACAAACACAAATTCATCATTCCATAAAAAGTTAACACATTTAAAAAATGAAAAAAGTTTACAGAGCAATAAACTCTTAGACCATGTACACACGTAACCAGGTCTTTTTTAAACGAATATTCTCACCGTCTCGTTTAAAAAAAAATCTCCGTCCACACCTAACCGCATAAGTATGTTGTTAAGCACATTCATAGACATGCCAAACCTGTAGGTGGCAGTAGTTCCCCTTAATCCTATCCACTCAGAGTAACTTTCTATGTTCTAACTTCTACATAGAGCACTAATTGAGCTTGTGAAAACAAGCAAACAATAAGCGCTTGGAAATCGTTGATACCAACACATCTCTAAGGACATAAATGCTGTTTCTGAGTGTAAACACAGGTCTCACAAATTATTTCGGAGCATTTTTGTCACGGAAAGTGACGTTGCGGATCCAAAAACTCTGTCTATTTCTGTCCACAGGCAAATGCCTAAAACGGAGAAAACACAGATCTTTTTTGGCCAGAGTTTTTTTTTAAATGTGTTTGCGGTGCCGTAAATCTGCGTTTTTGTGTGGATGACAGGCCAAGCTGTAGAAAAATATCTTCGTTTTGTGAGTTACCAGGCTACGTGTGGACAAGGCATTAGTGCCACTTCAAAATTTCTAAGAAATGACAAAACCAAAAATCAAAACAATTGATTAAATCAAGAAAATTATAATTTAGGACTTTTTTTAATTGATATCATTATTTTTACTTTTTATACCTGTAACATATCCTTTTTCATAAAACTAAACAAACACCCATTAAAAAGTTTAGTTTAGAGTCAAACAAAGATTGTTGCTGTGGAAACAGCCATTAGCAAGCGCATGGTTGACACTCAAACAAGAGATGATGAAAAAGAGTAAAGATCATCCTTTCTTCTTGAGCAGATTATATCATAATTAGATCATAATCACACTCTGGTGGACTACACTCTGACAGATTCTTTCAATTCAAATGTGCTAGCCAAATTCTTTTTACTCATTCTTGCTAAGAATATGAATAAAAACATAATTTCCCTGGCATACTTTCAAGGAGAATGCACCTGTAAAACATTTGCTCATTGTAGCAAGATCCAGCAAAAGATTTGTGCCCCATTAGTTTTATTTTTCCTTCCAATATTTTATCGTGTGAAAAACATGTATTTTGTTGAAATTGTATGTTCAAGACTAGTTGCCATAGTTGCCAAAGGTAGGTAAAAAGACACAGATTTTCAAAACATGAAAGGTGTGGTATGTATTTGTAATTTAACAACTTTTCACTCAAATTACACCTTGGAGTTCTGGAAAAATATTCAGTGGACTGACTGAGCTAAAGTTGAACATTTTGGAAGATGTGCATCTCGTTACATCTGGCGTAAAATAAAAAACACATTTTGAAACAAGAACAATACTGGCAGTAAAATATGACGGTGATAGTGGGATGATCTTGGGATGATTTGAGGCTTCAGGACCCACATGATTTGAATGTCTGGAACTGTAATGTGCAGTCGGGAGAGAGGTGAGGTATTACCTCAATGGTCATGACAAGTAAAATACTATCAAGGATAAGGAAAAAAACATTTTTTTATAAACTTGTTTTCTGTATGACCTCAACACATGTATGGTTAAAAACACAGAATTTACACATTGCCTTTTCAATACATGGAAGAAGTGCAAGTATAGGCAGATTATGTGCCTCACCTCTGCTGGTGCATTGTCATTTACACTGACTCTCGTAGTAGTTGGTGCATGCCCATTGTCATCTCTCTTTATATCACCAATATTTATGTTTGATTACACATGTACAACACATGTTGACGTTACAACACATGTTGACGTTCTACAGTCTGTCTAGAATATCTAATGAATGTGTGTGACATAAATCAGCAGCGAAAATGCACAGGGTGAGTCAGAAAGTACCATGCCATGTTGATAGAGGGCAGTGTTGAGTCCCGTAGCCACAATGGGAAACAGGTGCTCTTCGATTCAATGAAAAGACTAAAAACATACAGTTGGAATAGGCCTGACACAGGACGACTCTTATTATCTTCATTGAAGCAGCCAGACTTTCTAAAATAAAGGGAAACAATAATTATTTTTACAACAGTGTCAGTGCCTCACCAGTCATGAACTTTACCCCACATCACTGGTACAGCCATCACTTAGTGGTCTTAAGTTTAATTACACTTGGGAAATACATTATTGATACAATGATCAATGATCCAAAGCACCCCAGCAAGTCAAAGTTGGAATGACTCATGAAAAATATGTGCATTTTGGAGTCAAGGTCTGGAGTTAAATACAATTCAGGTGCAATTGCATGACCTTAAACTGGCTTTTTAAGTATGAAAATTCCAATGTGGCTGAATAAAACAATTCTGCAAAGAACAGTGTGCCAAAACTCCTACACACTAGTGTAAACTCTCCTCTCGTCATCACAAATGCTTGATGAAGGTTGTTACTGCCAATGCTGGGTCCACCAGTTATTAAGCATATAATGTAGTATATTTAAAGCTTATAATGAATAAAATCATCAGTTAAAAACCCAGCCTATATTTGCTTATATTATCTTTGTTTTATATCATGCAACAAAAATTATAAGAACAGAAAATATCTGTAAGAGAGCAAATATTTATTTTTTTACAGGACTGTATTAAAATATCACATGACGGTACACTTTCATTTTGGATAAATGAATAAATAAATAAATATTTGAATATGTTGCAGAAGCCATTGTGCTAAAGCACTGAACCAAGAAAAAAATAGAGGAAGACAAAAACAATTACATTAGCTCTGCACTCTAATTTAGCTCTACTTGTGTTGTCATAGTTACTGGCCAGAGAGAAGGACATTAGATCCAGTGGTAGCTGAGACAGGAGATGGGCAGGTAAGTTGGGTTTAGTATTTGATCTTTGTTTCGTTTGACAGGTTTACTGATCACTGGCAGTTGTTAGTTGAAGAGTTATGGGCTGTTGGAGGAAGAAATTAGAAAAGTGGTGAACTACAATGGAATGAGGCGAGTTTCTCAGGTGAGTATTGTAGTTATGGTCTGAATCAGGAAGTTATTTGAGGATCACAGGGAGGTTATAGGAGAGAATAAAGATAAGGTTCAGGTATTTTCTACTAAATTGCACAATCTGGCGCCAATGGGGAGTCTTGCTGGTCCTCGTTGGTAGTGAATTAGTTGAGATGACTGGAAAGATTTAGGTATGTAGCACAGCAGGGTTAGGTCCAGCCAAGGAAAGAATCAGCAGAAAAGCAAGGAGAGAAAAGGGGTAGACGTCAAAGGAAAACTCTAAAACACCCCAGGATCATGACACAAACAGTTTCTAGAGATCCTACTTTAGAACAAGAAATGTTTTACCTGTCCTTCAGAAATAGAGCACAGACTAAATGAGAAGTGGGTAGATAATTAGTCAAAATGACAAGATGGAGCTGGTGGGCAGATGATGAACACAACTCTGCCTTTACAGCGATCAAAAACACGCACAGATTCTGGATGAAAGGAGAGGAGAGGATGACTTGGCATGCAACCCGCCCAAGAAACTGAATGTAAATACAAATTTTTTTAATCAAAGTGACAAACATTGACAACTGCCCTTTTGGAAAGATAATTGCAGGGCCTGTGGATTTTACTTTGTTTTAAAGGTACAATCCATCAAGATGTGTGGGATGCGTTTTGTACCAAACATCATTTATGATGTTCCAGCGCATTTTGAAGCTACTGACTAATAAATCAAGTATATATCTGAGACAAGTGAACCATAATAAAACTGCTGCTTGTGTTTATAAGATAATTCAAGCATGCTGCAGTTCATAAATCATTTTATAGACTTTTTCATCAGCTAATCTGAGGGACTGGTGACAGCATTTATTCCTGTGCTGGACTGCTAAAGCATTGATATTCCTCATGTCAAAACATTCTGGGATTTGGTGTGAAATTATATAATTTCCATGGGTTTTATGTTATTGAATTTTAATCTTTTATTACAACTGAATTTGTGGAAATTACATTTTTGATGAAATTTAAAAATATTTGGAAATCCTCAAAAATATTGGAATGTTTCTAAAGGATTTTTCTGAATGTGATGATCTATTTCTTGTATGTAGTCCTGAAATACAATTTTTATTATAAGGCCTTGTCCCCACATAGCAGGGTATCTCATTAAACAAAAATATTTTTGTACGATTTGGCCCGTCATCCACACTAAAGCCCAGATTTAGGCCATCAAAGACAATTCTTTTGAAAACTTCCAACCAAAGTGAAGGTTAGCAAATTCTCTATTGTAAACGTTTGCTTGTGGACATAAGTTACCATGGTTTTAGATTTCGCAACGTCACTTACCGCGACAAAAATGCCCTGACATCACTGGTGTGACCTTTGTTCATACTCAGAAACGGCACGTATGCCCTCAGAGCTGTATTGGCATTATCAATTGTCCAAGCTCAATTACTCAAATTCTTTACATGTTTTAACCTCTTATCCACAGAATTCTAAATATGTCTGAAATGGAAGAAGGTTGGGATGCAAGACAGAAGCTTTTTCTGTGTAATGGACTAATGAAAACTAAACTTTAACTTTTTAGTCAACCAAACAGTGATTTATAACTCTGTGGATAAACGAGAAAACACTCTGTCTACAATTAAACATGGTGGAGGCTGTTTCATGCTGTGAGCCTCCTTTCTTCTAATTGAACTGAGATTTTTATGAGAGCGAATAAAATTATGTCTAGCTCAAAATAACTTTGGCTGATCTTCAGATGTCAAAAAGCTAAAAATTGAGTTTGTGTTACAGCATGACAATTAACCCTATAAGCACATATCCAGTTAATCTAAAATAAAAAATAAAAATGTAATTCACCGGGAGAAAACTTAAAGTCTTAAAGGAAATAGCAAGACTCCAAAAGAAAATTGGATAGAGGTTTTATGTGGACAAGAGATGTTATCACAACCTGATAAACGTAGCATGCTGAAAAAAGAAGACTGAATGCTTTAAGCCTAAAGGGTCATCAGTCAGATGTCATCGTTTTTCAGAACCCTGTTAAAAAATCTGTGTTGTAGCCTGGCTCCAAACAGTGACATGAGACTGTGATCTCATCCCACATAATTTAATGTCATATCAGAACACCTGAACTTCATAGTGTGAAGTATTGGATTTTAAATAAAGAACACCTTAATCACAACTAAAAACGTATCCGTTTAGAGCTACCTTTGAGTAATGCTTTGATGTATCATGTTTTGTGTGTGCTTCTTGCTTTATTGCTGTTTTTACTTTATATGCTTTGTCTGTGTTTTACTGCTATTATTATGTTACCCCTTAATCATGTAAATCACCTTTAATCACCTTGTTGTTGAAAGTGTGCTATACAAAATAAAATTGTCTTGCCTTGCCTTAATTCCTTCATAATTTACATACTTACTTTTTTAAACATAATTAATTTTTTGCTTCACTTGAAATACTTTGCTTAACTGAATATTAAAGATAGATCACATTTATCTTGTTTTAGCTTCCTTTCATTGGCTCCCTGTTGAATATAGAATAGAATTTAAGATCCTCCTTCTTACAAAGCTTTTGTCTCCTCCCTCCTGTGTCAGTGTGTTTTACCTTACCTGGCTGTTTCCTGTTCTTCCATGTCACCTGTGGATTGTTCCTTGTCTCCCCAGCTGTCCTGTGTTTCCCTGATAACCTCTTTTTTTTTAATTCCCCAATGCTCCTCTTGTCCTTCGCTGTCGTCTCATCTGATTGTCTTGTCTCCCTTGTTCTGGTCTCATCTTCCACTGCTTGGACTGCTGTAAATAAAAACTGCAAACTATAGAGCCGCCTGCATCTGGGTCCTCCAACTCTCACTAGTTTATGACATTAATAATCAAGCTCCATCATCCTGGGACGACTGCGCCGAGGACTGAGCCCTCTGTACCTGGGGCACCTGCACTAATCACTACACCATTTTTGATAAAGCTTATAGTCTGACTGACCACTTTCTTCACTCTGCTGCTTTTCTCTTCTACAACTCTCCAATTGTCTCACCTGTTGTTATTTCAACTGTTAACTTGTTTTTTCTCAGTGTTTTTCTCTCCATGTCCTGTTATCAACTTTTTACTTACTTTAACATAGAAAGTACACTTATATCATTTTGGTTCCTTTTGGTTCTCTGCTCTGTCTTCTCAAACCCCCAATCGGACATGGTAGATGGCTGCTCATACTGATACAGGTTCTGGTTCTGCAGGAAGTTTCTTCCTGTTAAAGGAGAGTTTTTCCTCTCCACTATCGCTACATGCTGGCTCGGCATGAGGGATTGCTGTGAAGTCGACACATTGCAGACGACTGTTTACTGTTGCTATATGTTCGTCCAGGAGGAGTGAATGCTGCAAGTCAATAATTTGATCTGCTGAATTTCCTTAGAAAACCTTTAAAAAGATTGGAGTAATGAATTGAAGGATTAATTGGAATGTATGTACAATTGAACTGAAATGACTTTTTTTGTAGAGGACTTTGAGATGGCACGTGTTGTGAATTGGCATATTATAAATTGAATTGAATTATGCCTGTTCAGTGCCTTAAAATTTGTAATGTCTGCTTATCTTCCCCTTTAGATTCCTTTGCTCTCAACAATTATGTTTGTTTAAAAAGAGCTTATTTCTTGGCTTGCTGACTGAAAAACTAAAAACATGTTCAAAGCATTTTCCCATTAACATGCTTGACTGTGTGGAACGTTTAAGGAATGAGAAGACTGTCAAACTCTTTTACTTAAGCCTCATGACTCAGTTTGTCTCTCATATCACCACACAGCTCTAAAAAATAAGCTTTTTCTTATCTTTTTCATCGTAAAGCAAAGCTTCATGGAGTAATGGATTAATGTAAAAGGAAACTGATCAGTGTTTGTTTTTACGCATTTATTATATTGTTATCCTTTTAAATGGCCTTGGTGGGCTTCCTCAAGCCTGGGAAATTCTTTGGAATAAGAAAATGCCCGGTAAGAGGTAAAAGCGAGAAATGAGGTGCTTTGCACTAACATGTTTAGAAGCATATACAATTGAAACAATATTTACAAAAAACAGATGAAACCATACAAGATGAACACAGTCACTGCAATGCCGTGGTTTTATATATATATATATATAGCATATATATATATATATATAGCATATATATATATATATATATATATATATATATATATATATATATATATATATATATATATATATATATATATATATATATATATATAGGTTTTGGTCAAACTGTTATATGCTGAAGAAATTTGAAATTTCACACTGAGGGCAAAATTTAAAAGAACTTTTACCATTGATAAAAAATGTACAAGAAAACTACAACAAAAACCAACTCTCACAGCCTCTGCGCAGAAACAAGGATAAATGCATGAAATTAAAATGTATAAATCTCATGCATGCTGTATGACTAATATCATGGGTAACTTATTGTATCAGTGATAGCTCGTTGGTGTAATTTCAAGCTATATTTTAGATTTTTTTCATGAGTAAAAAAAAATCACCTGACAAATATATCTGTTTTTGTTTCTGAAATAGTGTTTTAGAATTTTAATTAAAAATACAGTCTTCCTCCACTGTCAAGATTATGTTAATATTTGCTGACACAACCCCTTCCTTTCAATCTACCCACTCTGTAAGACTGTTACCTATTGGCCAACCAATGTAAGTTCACAAATAATTTATTTAAACATAGCTAATAAACAGACATCAAAAGCTCCTCCGAAATACTTTGCCAGTCATAATAGCATAACGCATAAGCCTCACAAATAAAAAATATATTGATAACAATAACAAATTATTCACTGACTAATACAGTTAAATGTTTCAGTATTACATTTATGTTGGCAGGAAATTACAATTAATTATTTGGCCATTAAAGCGGATATTAGATAGTAAGGTGTTTGTTTTTGTAACCAAAACCTAATTTTTGGCAGGTAAGTTCAACTGTGAGAGTTTGAGTAAGTTTATCTTTTTTTTATTTGTGTGAGGCTGGAGTGGAGTCCAAGACAGAAAGTTCTACAGGTAGGGTAGTAGAATGAATATCTTTGTTAAATGAGCATAATGCCAGCTACCTATGACTGTCAGAAAACAAAGGAATAGAATATAATAGATGTGTCATGATCCTGGATTGTTTGGGATTTGTGTTACGTTTGGATTGTATTCTTTTGTGTTTAGCTTGAGTGTTCATTTTGGGCTTTTGTTTGATGTTTCTTTATTTAGGTCGTTTCATTTGTAGGTTAATTTCTCTGTGTTAGTTTCTGCTAGTCATTAGGCATTTTGAATTATTACTTCTTATTCGAGTTTCTTTCTGCTTAGTTTTCTACCTGTCCATCCTATTGTTCCCTCTATTTGTTTTCCTCCTGCTACTCTATTTCATGTCCAAGCTGCAACTCATGTCCAGTCTCCCTCTGCCGGCTCTCTCTCCAACCTGCGACTGTTCAATTCTTGTTTATCTCCCATGGTTTCTGTGCCACTCCTCCCCAGTATACTTAACCTATTTGATCATCTCAGTTCTTTGCTGGATTCTCTGTCTTTTCACCCCTCCTTACCCTCATCCTTATGTTCTTTCGTGTACCAACGTGAGACGTATTTGTAAATTTGTCTTATTAATTAATTAATTAATTTTACTTAAATATCAGTCTGTGTCCTCATTCCACTACTCCATGACAAGATGTAGCAAAGGGGGAGCTGAGAAAGTTGAAGTAGCCAAAGAGGCTGAAGAAGCTGAGAATTTGCCATCTGACAGAACTAAAGGACAAAAGAAAGCATTGTGTATCTTGAAGATCAAAAATAAACATTTTTACTGATTTGGATGGATGTATGCTTGGTGTAAACATAGTGCTGAAAAATAAAGTCTCTTTTCATCTTCAGGTTTCAAGCAGATATTTTAAGATTTTGGATCAAATTTGACTGCCGTTTATATTTATCACTAGTAAAAATCTGACCTAATTCTAGCATGGTACAATTATGGAATGCCACTTGGTCAAAAAGTCAATCTTTGAGGGAACAGTTTAGGAATGGCCACTTCTTGTTCAGACATGATGAAGAAGGCCAATGAAGACATAGATCAGCATGTTTGGTATAGAAAAACTTAACTGGCCAGCACAAAGAGTCCGCCAGATCACCTTTGGTGCTGAATTAGAGCAGAAGCCGTGAGTCAGGCCCAACATCAGTGTCTGATCTGACAAATGTACTTGGCAGAGAATGGACAATTTGTGGATCTGACATTGGGTGACTGAAACTGAGAAGTATATATATATATATATATATATATATATATATATATATATATATATATATATATATATATACTGGGAACTGGATTACTTGATGCAACATATGTAAGTGAATAAGCAACTGGAAACAGGTGTTCAGCGGCAGGAAGCTGAGGCAGTGAGGGAAAACACTAGATCAGGAACACAGAAATAAATAAATAAATAAAAAACAAGATGGAACAAAATAAGCAAACTAAACCCAAAAGGTTTTGACACCTTTTAAACCTTGTGGGAAGTGTGGAAAAAATATTGATGTGATAGAAAACAGAGGGGAAATTGCCGAACTGAGGCTACCATAAGTGAAGTGTGAAAGCATGACAAAATAATGCAAAATGCATTCAAAATCAGATACCAGGTGATTTATGTGAATCTTCACTCCAATTGTAGGCTACGTTTAATATATATATATATATATATATGAGAGAGAGAGAGAGAGAGAGAGAGAGAGAGAGAGAGAGAGAGAGAGAGAGAGAGAGAGAGAGAGAGAAGCAGCTGCAGCAGCGAGAACCGGCTCTGCTGGGTGAAAGAGTCAGCCCCACATCCACACGCACCTGTAGAGTTTGGGTTTATTCTCTTTCCTAAGTTCGCCTTCAGAGTTACAGACACTTTTTAAAAAAAAATATGTCAGCAGCCTCGACAGACTCGGGACAGGGTTCCTCCAAAATTACCCCCGAAGTGCTGCAGGAGATGCTTCAGCTCTACAACCTGAGCCGCCAGGAGTTCATCAATACTTACAACATCCAGCCGCTCGTCTACATCCCAGAGCTGCCGTACAGCGCAAAGACAACCTTCGTCATCATGTATGTGGTGATCTTCGTCTTGGCTCTGGCTGGAAACAGTCTGGTCATCTACATAGTTCTGAAGAAGCGGGCGATCCAGACAGCCACGGATATCTTTATCTGCTCCCTGGCAGTCAGCGACCTCCTCATCACTTTCTTTTGCATTCCTTTCACTTTGTTACAGAACATCTCCTCTGAATGGTTTGGAGGTGAGTTTCAGTTTTTAATGGCTTGCATTTTGCAGAGCAAAGGAAATAAGTCAAAAAGTCAGTTTTTCGTGGAAAGAAAGAAAAATTTCAGATGGTCTTTAAATGAAATAGGCGAATTATAAAGATTAGGCTACTAGTTAACTGGAACGTGTGAATCAATGAACAAGAGGAGACCCTTGTTCTGCATCCTATGGAATACAGGCATAGTTCAGTAAATTAGAATAACATCGAAAAGGTAAATTTCTGGAATTAATACACATTACAATGCAAAAACAGCACTGCTTGAAATAAGCCAAGTATTATTAAAAAGGGTCAAATTTTCTTGTTTTGAGCAAAAAAATCAGCCAATGGGGTGAGTAAAAGTTGCTTGGCTAGAATTCTAAAAATTGGCAAAGAAATCTTAGAATAGGCTTAATTTTCTTGTGCAAAACTTGCTTAAGAAATGTTTTTCTCTTTAGACAAAAAATAAGAAAACATTTCCAGAGACAAGGCTTTTTTACTTTCTTGAAAATCCTTTTTTGCAGTGTATACATGTTCATTGATTCCACACATATGGGTTTATTTTAAGGATTTATTACTCTTAATTTTATGATTAAAGCCTTTCTGCCAATGAAACCCTCAATTCAGCTTCAAAAATGTCTGAATTTGACTGTGTACATGGGCCCTGAAAAAATGATTCAGATTATAACAAGCATTTACATCCGCCACACGTTTGATCAGAATAAATCATTTTGAAATGCGCAGAACGATCTAAAACACCGGAAACGGCAGTAGAAGAAGTAGCAGACTTCCGCTGGAAACAAACATGGCTGCGAGTATTTAAAATGGAGCAGTACGAAGTGCTTAAGAGCGTGCTTAAATTTTTTTCTGGTCACGGTTTTATATCTACAAGCCTTTATTGTTGTGTACACAGTCAAATTCTAATCTGAATCTCTTTATTGTTTTACGCCGAGGTAATGTACGTCTACGCATGACGTAACAGACATGCGCAGTAGTGACCGACATTCGGAATAAGTGTTTACATGAACAGCGATCGGATTGACAATCAGCATAACCCAGCCATCTCAATCGGAATGAAATCTTGATCCGAATGAGTGTGATCGGATCAGAGTATTCCAAACGGCGTGTTTACATGAAGCATTTTTACTCTGATCAAGCTTTTAATTCGATTACTTGTGTCCATGTAAACGCAGCTACTGAAGCCGTCTACAAGAAGGGACAGAACAGACTGTACTTCTTGAGGAAGCTTAGGTCATTTAAGGTTTGCAGCGAGATGCTGCAGATCTTCTACAAGTCTGTTGTGGAGAGTGTAATCTCTTCAACCATCATCTGCTGGGGTAGCAGCATGAGAACCAGGGACTTAAGGCTCAACAACCTCATAAAGAAGACTGGTTCTGTTCTGGGGACCATGGGCTTTATGCACAGCACATTTAGTAGAACTTCCGGTTTTCATTAAGCCAGTAAGAGCATTTCCGGGTACGGCTGTGGGAAGCGTTGTGGAGGTAGACTGTATCTTATAATCGAGTCGACAGATAGTTTAGTATACTAATATAAGAGTATAATTTGGCAGAATGAAATGAGCCCATCTTACAAATTTCAGCGGCGTGAAGGGTCGACAGCTGAAGACTGCTGTTTTCCTTTGTGTACCTCGTCAGCTAAATATAATGCAACTGTCAGTTTTAACACATTTCCATCGGACGTTCAACTACGAAAGAAATGGATTGTGAACATTAGAAGGGAAATCGTCATCTTCTCTCACCACACCCGTGTCTGTGGTTGGCACTTTGCAGCACAGGACTTCAAAGAGCCAAGTGAGGAAGGAGGGAGAAGGAGGCTAAAGCCCGGCGCCGTTCTGTTTTTATTTCATTGGAACACCTATTCTCTCGGCGTAAGTATGCGGCTTCTCGCTCTTCTTAATGGATCTGAAGCAGCTAGCCCTCACTGTCACTTCTGCTGTCTCTCTCTTGTTTGAAAGAGTGAGAAAGAGAAGTAGTCGTGGCTTATTAGCAAATACAGCTAATGCCTACCTAAGAAAACACAATATAAGTAGCAATGTATTTATCTCAAAGAACAGTACCAATACATTTCTGTTAAATGTGAGATTAATATTCATGGTTGAATATTAAGCTGTCCTAATCAGACTCAACATATTACGTCTCACTGACTTCTGATTATGGTACCTCCGAGCTACGGCTGTTAGCTGATTACTTACCTACATAATCGTGAATAAAGTTGGTTATATACAGCCTAAAGCCTTTTACCCGATTGGTCACAGACATCGCTGTGTGTTTTTAAAAAGATCCGGTGGACATTGAATACGGTGATGTGCGGCAGGTCTTGAAGACAGCGGGTAAAAAATGCCATTTTGTCCAGACTGTGTTTGGACAGTTTTGAGGCGGAAATGATGGGGCTGACTTATCGTAACCAGGAAGTGACTGTGCATAAACCCCACTGTGGAACCAGTGGAGATGATGATGCAAAGAAGAATTCTTCATAAAATCAAGAAAATTATGGACAACCCTGAGCATCCTTTTTATGAGATTATCCTACAACAACAAAGTGTCTTCACCCCTGATTCATACCGGGTGTGCAGACGGCTACTGGACGGACTGCAATTCACACCGACTGCGGTTTGTGTGTGGAACGTCTCCGGAGGTTTGCTCCAGCGAGAGCACCAAACCTCGGCTGTTCGCGGGATTACAACTACGTAAACAGAGAGTGTACTTTAGCAATTAATGTTTCACAATAGTTTGCAAAACATTTACCATTATGATTAGGAATTTGACAAAACAGATTTGTTTGAATATCACCTTGTAAAAATAACTCAAACTATCATCAACTGCATGGAAGCGTGCTTCCATAGAACTGATATCTCTGTCATATATGCCCCAGGGCAGCTGTGGTTACAATAGGAGCTTGCATTCACCACTGTGACAATCCATTATTATTATTATTCTAAAAAGCTGGGAAAAACAGGCAACACCGGTTTAATTTTGAAATATACCGGATTAGCTTGCCTGGGTCCTATCTCACCTGTCTGGCTGATGTAATTTCTTTAACTTCATTAAAAAATGCATCCGGCGTCCGGAAAACTTGATCCCGAAAGTCAACGGAGCTCCGCATCCGCATCCGCATCCGCATCCGCCCCCGGACCACACCGCGGCTGGTGTAAATGCTCTGATTTTACTCCATGTTTTTTGGTCTATGAGGCAGCCGTACAGACACCGGGCCGCATCCGTTGTGCGCCCGGTGTGAATCAGGGGTCAGTCAGAGGCTGCAACACAGACCTCCAAAAGAAATCTCTCCTGCCCACGGCAATCATGATCTAAAACAACTCATTGAAGAATCAATAAGTATGAGCTACAACAACACTTAATTTTCCTCTGGTATCAATAATAAAATATTTTTGAATTGTATTGAATAATTAGAGCCACTAACTTAGATTATGAATCAGAATACACTTCAAAGTAAAATGTTGCGCAGCATGTAAACGTAACAATGATGCATTCTAGGCATGAATTCCTAAGGAGAACCCTAAGCCACAGCTGTAGCCAATACCCTAAAATGACAAATAAGCCCTTGATTCTTAGAAAATGATGAAAGAAAGACAAGACATACCAGTTTGAGTCAGAAGCCTGAGAGAATATGAGAGATGACGTCCGTCTGGCTCCAACTGGTCAGCTGATCAAAAGCAATTATTCCTCATGCACTTTTAGATTCTATTGACATTTTTTATTATATCTGAAAGTTAAGAGAAGGTTAATACTCATATCTTTGATTAAACTCTCCATATGACTCATTATTCAGAATGGTTTTTTTTCATTATCAGCGTAATTGGTTTTGTATTTTCTTATTGTATTTGAAGATTGTAAATATAATTTCCATGTGTCTGCACATATACAGAAGTGCATACATCTTGAATCAGAACATTTTCCACATTGTGTCACACTATGTCCACAAATAGAAAATTTATTTTATTGGAATTTAAAAATACAGACCACCACAATGGAGTTTAAAGTTGTGAAGTAAATGGAGGTTTGTCAGACAGCATTAGTGAAAAAACATCATGTAGACCAAGAAAAATAAAAAAACAGGTCAGGGATAAAGATTTGGAGGAGTTTAAAGCAGGGTTAGGATAAAAAACAATATAAAAAGCTCTCACAGAAGTTCTGTTCTGTCCATTAGCTTGAAAAGGAAAGAAACCAACAAACCTACCCAGATAAGGTCATCCACCTAAACTGACAACATTGCCAAAGAAAGCAATAATCAGATAAGCAGACACAAGATAATTGGTAACTCTAATGGAGCTGCAGAGATCCACAGTGTGACTGGGAAAATGTGCTGACAGAAAAACTATTAGTTGTGCACTTCATAAATCTCACCTTTATAGACCAGTGGCAAGACGAAAGCTGTCTGTTTGCTTTTTGTCACACTCCATATATGGGACACAGCAAACATGTGGAAAAAAGGAGTTCTGGTCAGATGAGACCAAAACTGAACTTTTTGGCCTACATGCAAAGCGTTATGTGTGATGGAAAGCAACACCGAGGCTCACCCTGAAGTGTGGGGATGAAAGCATCATGCTATGGAAACGTTTAAGGAGGGACAAGGAAGCTGGTCAATAGTCAATGCAAAGTGCCTAGTGAATATTCTGCATATTAAGCAGACTTAAGAAGGCTGATGTGGGGATTTCACAGGTAACCATGGCAACCAAGAGGCAGAGGCACGTGGAGGCACGGAGAACCATTTTATTTCAATCAACCAACCAGTGGCAGCTGGCCAATAGAGGGCGATAGGGCGCCGCCCCCCCAGTGTTTTCCCAAGTGTTTTTTAAATTTTATTTAAACATTTTTTTAAACAATAATCACATATTCTAAGTTAATTGTTTGTTTAAATTTGTAACAAAGTATCATATATAAAATATATATAAAATTTTCGGAGAAAAAGCTCCCGCTGCTGCACTGCTTGGAGCGACAGAGAGATCGCCCCAAGCAGTGCAGCAGCCAGCCAATCACTGACAAGAAATTCGCACATGGCAACAGGAATTTATCCAATCAGCGTCGTTGATTCGGCCGCATGAAGGGCGATAGAGAAATCGCCCCAAGGCTGGTGTGAGGGCGGGCAAGATATCTAGTTGTGACTTTGGCAGTGCAATTTCTCTGCCACAAGGGGGCGCTGCATTGAGAGTTAACAGCTTTGTGTGTAAAATTTTTGTGTAAACTTTTGTTTCCAGTTTGGTTCTAAATTTGTTTGTGCAATATTATATTTATGTTTAGTATAAGAATGCCTCAAGTTGTTAATATAGGCATTAAAATAATCAGTATTTCACATAGTAGCCTACTGGTATCCAGACGTTTATGTTCAATTGTTTTGGGATGATTATTGAAAATGACTTGATAAGCCATATGCACAGCTCCACTAGGATACTTCCTGAACTAAGTACAGCCCTTTTATTTCCTGTCTGTATTGGACAAACTGATCAATCCAGTGTGTCTGACCTCAGGGGTCACAACAACAATGGATTAATCAGTTTGTCCAATTAGGTAAAACAGGAAATAAAAGAGCTGTACTTAGTTCAGGAAATAGGGGAGTTGTGCACAAAGCTCAGAAAGCACAAGTTTGATAAAAAAAATAATAATAAAAAAAGCACAGCCCCACCAAGAATATTTTTCACCAGCCACCACTGCAACCAACGTTTATCTATATAGAGCTTTACTCAGCCAAAAGGTGACCAAAGTGCTGAAGGGTAATTATTTCACCAGCCAGCCAAGCTGACCAAGATTTAGCTGCTTTGAAAAATTTAAAAATAGAGCATAAATATCTAAATTGGACCAAACAATGTGCTTTACTTTTGCCTTTACACTAATTTACATTTGAGAAATAAAACTTGTTAGAATGAAATTAAATGTTTCTGTAAGAATGTTGTTCTGGTTTAACATCTGTTGTTGGATTTTTCAGGGCAGAAAGGTTTGATTGTGATCAATCCTGTTGGGAAAACTGGAGTTGTGGTCACATCAGCAAATGCATCCATTCAGAATGTTAAAAAAGTAGCTATAAGAAGCAATGTACTACATGATATTAAGAACTTTTCCTTCTTATATAATAACTAATGTGGCCTTATTGTGCAATTATATGTTATTTGCACCTTAAATTCCAAAGGTCTGTTCACATCCTTTCTAAATATAAATGAAGTGTGTTAGAAATGCCACAAGCAGCCAACTTTGAATGAATTACAGCAGGACCAGACCTTTCTCTCTTAGGTAAACCTCGGACTAGGGTTGAACGATTTCTGGAAAAAATCTGATTATGATTTTTCTGGCAGATAATGCGATTTTGATACGATTCACAATTTTCTCCAAACCAAGCTTCAGTGCAATATTAACACAATAGAACAGTCATATTTACAATTATTAACATGACAGAAAATTACATTATACCATAAAAGCTTGCACTCTAATGTATGGATGAAAACGGAGGACACAAATTGTTCCAAAATTTATTTATTAACAAGAAACATGCATGAAAATTCTTCCGTCATTGGTCATTATTAAAACTGAAGGCCTAAAAGGCCAAATTTGACTGAAGATATTAAAAGTAGTTCACAAATCCTTAATTGTGTTTAAAAATATAACTTGAACTTAATTTGAACAGTTCACAAATACACGTGTTTAAAAACAAGTAAATAAACTAACACACATGCTTACCGATTGCGAGATGCAGCCTATGTCCAAAATGTTGAAGTCTGGTCCATTCGTTGAGTTCTCAAACCTCGTCCTCAGGACCCCTTGTTCTTCATGTTTGTGATGTGTCACTGCTTCAGGACACAAATTATTACATTACCTCCTCAACGTGCAATTGACTGCAACAGAAGCTTGGTACTCACCCATTATATTTAAGTCCCATATTACCCATATTTAAGTCAGGTGTGTAGCAGCAGGAAAACACCTAAAACATGCAGGACAGTGGGCCCTGAGGCCCAGAATTGGGAACCAGTTCCTTTGAATGATTTAAAGTTGATCTCTTGTTTTAGGTGATCCTTTCTTTGCTAGTAAAAGTTTTACATAGAAAATAATTGTGTGCTGAGCCGTGTGACCAACAAAGTTTCAGCCAGCAGCATTTTGAGGAGCGCAGAGAATGGAAAGCATCTGTGTCTGTTCCCACAAGGAGTTCAGGGTGCATCAGGCTAAAGTCTGTACTTCGTTATTTGTAAAATCTGTCCACTTACTGTTTTCTAGTGGGAGATGGTTGCCATGTCAAGCTGTATGGAAAGATGATGGGGTCACCTTTGATTTCTGTCACAGGCCCCACATTCTCACTGTTCTTCATTAAACTCTGCTGCTTTTCTGGACGTTATCTGTTTCACCCCTTTCCTTTTGCCTGCAGGGGTTCTTGTTTGCAAGACGGTTCCTTTTGTGCAGACCACAGCCATAGTGACAGGCATTCTCACAATGACCTGCATCGCCATTGAAAGATACCAAGGCATTGTCTTCCCTCTGAAAATGAGGCGGCAATACTCACCTAGACGAGGTTACAAGATGCTAGGTATTATGGTTTACTTAAAAGTTTGCACATCTATGTTTGCTTCCTTTTATACTCCTCTCTTGAAAGGATTTTCAACATGTCGAACACACAGGCTTATACAATGTTTGGAGTGAGGGCTTTTATCTTTTGGAAAAATTTATAAAATACGCCTGAGATTAAACATTTTGCTTTGAAAATAACATTTCTGAGAATTACTTCAGGTTGTACCTTTAACACAAACAGAAAAGTCAATCCGAGGAATCATGCAATGTTAGGTTATGAGAGGCTTAGTTTTGCGGCTTTACACTATTGAACAAAGATCAAAGAAATGTTGAGTAACCTGCCCGGAAGCTTGTGAATTAACTGAGAAAAGTATTTAAAGGCACAGCTGCACAAATGGCAAACATTTAATTTTTACAATTTCATGGAAACTGGCGTATTTTCTATTATTTGTCGTAGAAGAGCTGTTTCTTTAGATAACACCTTGTTTTTTTTTTGCTGCATGACTCCTACAGGGCTTGTATGGATTGCCTCTGTGATAGTGGGTTCACCAATGCTATTTGTGCAACAGCTAGAGGTAAGTGTCCTTCACAGCACCCTATTACTATATCCCCATCTATAGCTTCCATCAGCTGTGATTTCACTGGATAATCACAGTCTTTAGGTCTTTGTCAAGCAAGCAGTTTATCTTAGAATAGCACATCATTACTGAAATCAGTTAAAGTAATTACGTTAGATCATGTGCTGTCATGATTATTGCTGAATGGTTCTCTGGGCTGGCATCTCCGTCTGCTGCCTCACAAGCAATCCAAATCCACAGTAACTGCCCTAACAAGGCCTTTTGTGAAAAAATCCTTTTTACTACATGTCCAAAGATTTAGAGCTGATACTTACATAGAAATATAAACTAAATATTCACAGTTGATCCTAAAACTGTTCATACACAGATGTAGGATTAAGTAATTTTCAACCAAATGGTTTCTAATTTGAAGTGAGACAGGCATCTCTTATAAAATAATAAAAAAGATAAATGGGTATTCATTTTGGCTTTTAAAGGTAATGTATCTGTTTTTATTTATTTATTATTAAAGATAGCATGTCGAAAATTATTTAAAGCTTCTCAATAATCTATCAAAAATGAGTATTGACATTACAGCCATTAAACCAGCCAGGAAATACAAACACCCCTGCCCCCCCAGACATTCATCAGGATCCTCCGGTACATTTCTTGCTGTGTGAAAGCAGCCAAAACGCAATGCTCCGGAAAAAAGTGGTGTATTTGAAAACACAACTCCGGTTAAAGACCGGATGGAATTGTCCGCAAATATTCTAGAACTTCTGTCTGAAAAGGGCTTATATGCGTCTCGGCAGAGATATTACAGTTAGGATGACGTAGATAAACTCAGCAAAAAAAGAAACGTCCCTTTTTCAGGACAGTGTATTTCAACAATAATGTCGTGAAAATCCTAATAACTTTACAGATCTTTATTGTAAAGCGTTTAAACAATGTTTTCTATGCATGTTCAATTAACCATAATCAATGAATTAACATGCACCTGTGGAATGGTCGTTAAGACCTTAACAGCTTACAGAAAGTAGGCCTTTAAGGTCACAGTTCTAAAAACACAGGACACTAAAGAGACTTGTCTACCAACTGTAAAATAACACCCAAAGAAAGATGCCCAGGGTCCCTGCTCATCTGTGTGACCGTCCATTAGACATGCTGCAGGGAGGCATGAGGACTGCTGATGTGGCTAGGGCAATAAATTGCCATGTCTGCACTGTGAGACGCCTAAGACAGCGCTACAGGGAGACAGGAAGGACAGCTGATCATCCTTGCAGTGGAAGACCACGTGTAACAACACCTGCACAGGATCGGTACATCCGAATATCACACCTGCGTGACAGGTACAGGATGGCCACAACAACTGCCCGAGTCACACCAGGAACACACAATCCATCCATCACTGCACAGACTGTCCGCAATAGGCTGAGAGAGGCTGGACTGAGGGCTTGTAGGCCTGTTGTAAGGCAGGTCCTTACCAGACATCACCATCAACAATGCCGCCTATGGGCACAAACCCACCTTCGCTGGACCAGACATGAGTGGCAAAAAGTGCTCTTCACTGATGAGTCACAGTTTTGTCTCACATGGGGTGATGGACGGATTCGTGTTTACCGTCGAAGGAATGAGCATTACACCGAGGCCTGTACCCTGGAGCGGGATTTGGAGGTGGGGGGTCCGTCATGGTCTGGGGCGGTATATCACATCACCATCGGACTGAGCTTGTTGCGGTACAGGGAAGACATCCTCCTCCCTCATGTGGTACCCTTTATGCATGCTCATCCGGACATGATCCTCCAGCAGGACAATGCCACCAGCCATACTGCTCGTTCTGTGCGTGAGTTTCTGCATGACAACAATGTCAGTGTTCTGCCATGGCCAGCGAAGAGCCCGGATCTCAATCCCATTGAGCACGTCTGGGACCTGTTGGATCGCAGGGTGAGGGCTAGGGCCATTCCCCCCAGAAATGTCCAGGAACTTGCAAGTGTCTTGGTGGAAGAGTGGGGTAACATCTCACAGCAAGAACTGACTAATCTGGTCCAGTCCATGAGGAGGAGATGCACTGCAGTACTTCAAGCAGCTGGTGGCCACACCAGATACTGACTGGTACTTTTGATTTTGAGCCTCCCTTCATTCAAGGACACATTATTCTATTTCTGTTAGTCACATGTCTGTGAAACATTTTTAGTTTATGTCTTATGGTGTTGACTCTCTTAGTGTTCATACAAATATTTACACACATTAAGTTTACTGAAAGTAAAAACAGTTGACAGTCAGAGGGCGTTTCTTTTTTTGCTGAGTTTATCTTTTCATAAAGTTGGTTTGATGTGTATTAAACGGTGAACCCGCCGTTTTCACCAAAGCTGCTGTTCGCATACTGTGAATTTTGCCATGTGTTTTTAACTGGTCTAATCAAGAGCAGAGCTTTGACTATTAATTTGCACAGCCAAGCCGATTAATACTTGAGGCCTCTGCTCCATCTCTCTCCATTTCCTTCACTTCTTTCCTTCTCTTGTCTGCTCCTTGCAAACTTAATATGTGAACTCATTGTACACCCCTGGACACTGTTATGACCACATGCTCCTTTTCTCTAGCTCTATAGGCTCAACCTTAGCACATTTGTTGAACCTCGTGTTTTTCCTTTGTTTACCTCCTTATAGCTAAGCATTAGCATCCTCTTTGAGACCACATGGGTGGCGAGCCCCCCTTTCCCCTCATTGAAAGAAAAGCAGCCCAAAAAGAGTGTTTCCACCCCCATGCTTCACAGTAGGTATGGTGTTCTTGGGATGCAACTCACCATTCTTTCCCCTCTAAACACGGCGACTAGCGTTTATACCAAAGAGTTCTATTTTGGTCTCATCTGACCACATGACATTCTCCCAATCCTCCTCTGGATCATCCAGATGATCTCTGGCAAACCTTGGACAGGCCTGGACATGTGCTGGGTTAACCTTGAGCCCTGCAGGATTTTGATCCAGTGTTTTACTGAAAATAACTTTTGTTATTGTGGTCCGGGCTCTTTTCAGGTCATTGACCAGTTATCCTTTATATAGTCCTGGGCTGTTTCTTCACCGTTCTCAAGATCATGTGTACCCCACTAGGTGAGAATCTTGCATAAAGCCCCAGGTTGAGAGAGATGGTCAGTGATCTTGTATTTATTCCATTTTCTAATAATTGCTCCAACAGTTGATCTCTTCTCATCAAGCTGCTTGCCTATTGCAGATTGGCTAATCCCAGTCTGGTGCATGTGTACAATCTTGTCCCTGGTGTCCTTGGACAGCTCTCTGGTCTTGGCCATGGTGGAGGTTGGGGTCTGACTGTTTGAAGGTGTGGACAGGTGTCTTTTATACAGATAACGAGTTCAAACATATGTCGTTAATACAGGTAACAAGTGAAGGACAGAAGAGCTTCTTAAAGAATAAGTAATAGGTCTGGAGCTTCGGGAGCCATAATTTTTGCTTGTTTGTAGGTGGTAAATGCTTTTCTGTACCATTATACAAATAAATTCTTTAAAAAAGTGATTTCCTGTATTTTATTGTGGATATTAGTTTTTACATTCTTTCTCTCACAGTTGAAGTGTACCTATGATGAAAATTACAGACCTTTCTCATTTTTTGAAGTGGGACAACTTGCAAAATCGGTGGCTGCAAAATACTTTTTTGCTCCACTGTATTTGATTGATAAATTCACATACTTTGGAGAGAAGTTGTTTGTGTCATGATTCTGCTCTGTTTGGCATGTTTCCTGTTCTCCCTGCTGCAGTGGCTGATTGCTGTTTGATGGGACCTGCTCAGGGACTCATTTTCAGCCCTGGAGTTTCATGCCTCCGACCCCCCCCCCACTTTATATCAAAACCTTTTATTATTAGAATCATGTAATTATGACCTTACATCTTAACGCTACAACAGCACTGTTCTGTAAAACCTTGTAATTCAGGGTATTTTTCAAAAAAATGTCCAATTAAGTGCAAATAAGGGTTAATTGCTTTGCAAAGTAGATTTATTTCAGCATTGCGTTCACATCTACAATATTCTTTACAACACATCCATTAACAATATCAGAATCTATATTATGAGCTGCTGACTCTGTCCCTGGGTAGACCCCGCTCTTCCTTTCACACTTTCTTCAGTTTCCCTAAACTTACCGGCTGCACCTTAGTCAAAATAAAAAATAATATTATGTAAAGCTTTAGTGCATTTAATATGGAAAACACATTTGAGTTACCCAATGAAAATATTTTCAATGGCAAAACATGCAGGCTTATTTTATATTACGTTCATCCCCTTCTCTTTCAAATTTGGGCTTTGTATATTTATTGTCTCACTTTTAAAGAAAAAAATATAAAAGGTCACACAGACATTTAGGCATATAACGTGGTTATATTGGAACTAATGCTGTCTTGTTCACACACCTGTTCCTTCCATACTGACAAGAGAAATGACCTCATCACTACTGACTCCTGGCTCTGTTTCTAAAAATAAATCACATTTAAAAATGATCATAATTATCAACACAAATCTTCCAGTTGTACAAAGCCTATGATTAATTCAGGTCAGTTTTATTATTGTGCTGAATCAGTTACCATTACAGGACACTTTTCATATGGAGCAGGTCTACACCATGCTCTTCTTAATAATAATACTAATAATATTTACTCAATAAGTAATCCTTCCCACTCTGGACTTGTGGGCTTATATTGCTTGGTGCTGGATTTTCCTTCTGTCTTGGAGGAGCTACAAGATAAAGTTTCCCAGTTATGTAGTGTCGCATCATATTATTATTAAAATATGTAATGCTAGTTGCCACAACGGGACACAATTCATTGACCTGATAATTAATTAAGTTGAATTGTGGTTTTCCACAATTGGTTGCCCATATTTGCACATTTAGCAGCGTTTGTTTCCAGAGCTTTCCTCTTTCTAACACTAGCCTTCTCCATGCCACCCAACCACACCACTGAATGAGTGCTCTGAAGTGTTACGTGAAGGTGCGCTGCAAAAAGGCAAAAACATCGAGCTGCCAGTGGAGGCAGAGTAGGGCAAGCCATTTAGGTAAAAACTCCATATCCTTGATATCAACTGTTGTGTATGCCAACTAGTATGGGACTATACTGATGTAGTTAAACATTTTCCCCTTCTAGTTCGAACCTTTGCCCAACTAGTTCAGAAATACTCTTACTAGTAACTCATTCTTACCTAGTTGCACCTTTGGCTTGCATAGAACACCGACACTTGTGGCCCATACATCAGACCAGCCCACTGGGAATCATCCTGGTTCTCCTGATTACCCACTCCAGGCCTCCACCTGCTCCTTTCCCTACTTGAAGCTGCAGTCTGGAGAATTTATTTATTAATCAAAGTTTTCTAAATCTTTCAGTTAATGTGCTCAGTTCTATACTATGATATATGGGTGGTTACCACAACATTTGTTATTCTTCTTAAGTCCCTCTCATAGACCTCTATGCAATTCACATTGAATTACCTTGCTGTTGAAAGTGTGCTATACAAATAAAATTGCCTTGCCTTGCCTTGATCGGCGATTTTTTTTATCCAATAGAATTTGCGTTTTCCGCCTTGTCACATGCATGTGCAAACCTGTGAAGATGGGGCCACACACACAGGATGATCTGTGTCTTCCTGTTTACAGTCGCCATAATGGAAGAGAGCGGTCATGGAGAAGTCGGAGCAAACTTCTGCTAAAAAGTTTGCCATTCCTAGTTACTGAGAGCTACATCGACTTCAGAAAGAAAAACAAAGAAAAGGCCGGTGACTAAACTCGCTGAAAAATGCCTTAGAGACTGGCGTAGGATTTATATTGGAGATGCATTTCAACAATGGAGATACCTTAGAATCTTAAAAGGCATCAAAATTGACGCAGCTTTGGTGACATTTCTGTTGAACAGGTAAAACAGTCCTATATTCAAAAAAGCAAATCAATACGTTTTATTAATAAAGTACACAATGACATGCTGTGACCTCCCAGGTGATGCGCGTGCCCAATTGTAGAGGTGGGGCTAGAGGGAGCGGGAGGGGGGGAGAAGGGATGTTTTGGGAGGGGCCTCGGTACCCTGCATTCAAAAAAATGTATCTCCTTCAAATCACTCTGGACAGCAGCTTTAAGCACCTGGCTTCTGCTGCTCAGTGTGAGATCGTCTGTTGCCACTGTCATAGCTTTCAATCCGTGTTCCTGTTTGCCTGCTATCTCAAGACCATGAACCTTGCCTGATCCCCATGGTTTCTGTAAGTGCCTCTCTTGTTATGACATACAGCTGTCATTAACCTGGATTTAAGCCTTTAGGATTACGAATCTTATTGCTGGAAACTTGGACCCCCCGTGTATTACCACGAACTGATTGTGGATATCCTTACTGGATCCTGAGCACTCCCACTCGAAAAGGTCAAAGCGCTATGTCTTTGGTCCATTTGTCATTGGATATCTGACCCCTGTGACTTGGAGGTAATCATTGCACTTCCTATGTTTTCCTGGGATTTTGTCAAACCACTTACCTATCTGTCTTCCGGACCAGTCAACTGACCCAGTCCATCATCGAGCTTCATCTACCTGCACCATTACCTTTCTCAAATAAACCTAATAAATCTTTCCTCAGTGTTGCAGCTGAGTTTTGGGCTCTGGCTTTTGCCCGTACGATTATTCATAATTGTTACAGTGTGTGCTTATTCCGTTGTGTGCGTGCAATTATGCCGTCCCATGGTGTCAAATTCATTTCTTCATAAGAGCCCCCCGTTTTTATTTTTTATTTTATTATTGTTGAACCACAACCTCTGTCCTGAGGCAAATGAGGTCGGCCGTGCTTTATATGATTTTCTGGTCTTTTTGTGATCTCCTGGGTGACTCATTTGCTTGCTCTTGGAGTAATTTTCATAAGCTATCCATTCCTGGGGAGGTTCATGATTCTACATTTTCTAGTGAATGAAATTTATCACTGGAGTAAAACTGGAGTCATTGGAAATGGTTTTGTGACCTTTTCAAACATATGTCAATGACTTTGTTTCTCACATGTCCTTGAATTTCTTTAAAAACTATTTTCGTTGGACAGTTGCATCTGTAGTGCATGGTTGTTTGTCCTATGTATCTCTGTGTTGCCTTGTGAGGGATTGCGGTCATGTCTAGGGTGTGTCCTGCAAGAATAAGTTGGTATGGACAACAGATTGATCAATAAATGTTTGGACAGTTATTCTGAAGTGAGAAAACCGTGGGCTTGAACTTGAATTTGTCTTGAATTGGTTCACACTTTCTAATAACTCTCTTCAGTAGATGATTGCTGCTAAACATCTCCAGTAGATGTTGAAGATGTTGAGCTACAATCTTTAAACATCTACTGGAGATGCTGAAGATTACAGCTCAGTCAGCAATTTTTGTTAGCAAGAGCAGTTCACATATAGTGTTCTGCTCAAGCTGAAACTGACATTTCAACTGTGGCCAGAAAAGTTGGAAACAGAATATATATATAGCTTCACAACAGCACTTTGAGCAATTGTCACTGGGAAGGCTTCTGAAATGTAATAACCTTCAAAAATATCCTTCTGGGGGGTGTTGCTGATGGCTGAAAATTGAGTCGTGATCTCTTTTGTCATGAACACAAAAAGGCTGCTTTGAGTTCATTCCATTGACATGGATAAGAAAGCTTTTGCTTGAATGTGTGTTGCATCTTAGTCTCTGCAAAACATTTGCATCACAAATCCTTGCAAAAGTAATCATAGCCCAGTTTTTGTGCATTTAATCACTTTACAACCTCAATCTTCAGTTTATTGTTTGTGATAGACCAACACAAAATAATGTATAATTGTGTTTTTCTTCCAAATAAAAACCTAAAAAGCGTCATTCATTCATATTTAACCTCCCTCACTCAGATATATCTAAATAAAACCCAGTTCCCTTCATAAATCAACCAATTACTAAATACAGTAAATAGGCAATAAATGTAGTTTAGGTTTGGAGAACATGACTGAGCAAAAAGCATAATAAAGACCATGAACAGATTGTTCACACATGAAGTTGTGGGGAATTGTAAAGCAGGTTTAGGGTATATGCTGCGGCTCGGGTTCTCATTAGAACCAGGAAGTAGAGCACATCACCACAGTTCTAAATTCCTTACACTGGCTCCATGTAGCTCAGGAAATAGACTTAAAATACTTTTACTAGTTTATAAATCATTGAATAGCTTAGCACCAAAGTATGTGGGAGATATGTTGTCACTACATTAACCCCCCAGACCTGTCAGGTCTTCCAACTCTTGTCTATTAATCATCCCTAGAATTAGAACCAAATGGAGGAGCAGCTTTCAGTTTCTAAGCTCCCATTATCTTCCAGACCACTGCAAAGCTGCTGAAACACTGAGTTCCTTTAAATCAAAGCAAAAAACCCATCTGTTTAGAGCTGCCTTTGAGTAAGTGATCAATAATAGCTGGAATGTTATATGTTTTAATGTGTCATATGTTATGTGTTTCTAATGTTGTGTTTTATGCTTTCATCCCCTAATCACCCAAAGCACATTGAATTGCCTTATTGTTGAAAGTGTGCTATACAAATAAAGTTGCCATGCCTATAAAACAATATCCTAAAGTCTTAGAGAGCACCATTCTACCAATGATCCCAAAATGAAAACAGTATGGCACACATGCAATTCTACTTGGACATGGTCATACACATAAACTGAGCCAGGAGACTATTTTTTCAGGCAAGAAACCTATGGTTATTCTGGAAGAGTCGCAAAAATCCACAGCAAATCTGCTAACGGGGCACTTATTTCCCCTCTGTAGCACAGTAAAGGATTATTTTATTCTGTTGCTTGTGCATTCCCCAAATCTGATCTCTATGGAAGAGTGGCAAAAAAAATAATTGTTAAAGGAAAGCCTTAATGTGTTCTGTTTACAGTTTGCCACACAGGATGTAATGATCATATGAGATTTTCATCCAATAAGTAAAGCACCACTTTTGGTGTTAAACTGCACTTGCAGTTCACTCTGAACACACTATTACCATGGTGAAACATGGTGTTGGCAGCATCATCCTTTGGGAATGTTTTATTTCAGCCAGATCAAGAAACCATTTTAGAAATGATGGGGAGACGGATTGAGCTATTTTGAAGTCCTAAATAAAAGCCACTATGCGCTGCAAAGAAAATTCTGACTTGAGCAGAAGTCAACTTCAAGCTGGGCAATGACCCTAAACATACAGTGTTAGAAAGACTAATTCAAAGGCTAACCTACAGTAAATGTAGTTAAGGATCTGTGGCAAGACCTGAAAATAGATGTTCACAGACGTTCTTCGTTCTATCTGACAAAACCCGAGCTATTTTGCAAAGAAGAATGGGCAACAATGTCAGTGTATAGATGTGCAAAGCTTGTAGAAACATACCCAGAAAGACTGGCTTCTGTAATTACAGTAACTGTTAGTTTTACAAACTATTTAGTGAGGTGAGCTGAAAACAAATGCTAAATATTTTCAGATTCTTATTTGTCAGTTAGTTAGTTAATTAGTTAATTACCATTGTAAAAGACCATTACAACGAAATTATCAACAGCACCACTGTTGGTTTGTCCTAAAAGCAATTAGATTTACACACAAATAATACAAAAATGAAAATCAATGAATACCAAGATATGATGATCAGCCATCTTAAAATAAAGTGCAATAGTAATAAAATAAGGTTCGGGAAAGCCCAAACCTCCCTATAAGTCAGTGTGGTTCTTGCCAATATCTGTTTAACAGTCTTATGGCTATAGGATAAAAACTGTCAGTCTTTTTGTGCGGGCCTAGGCTGCCCTGTACCAACGACCTGAGGGCATCAGTTCAAAAAGGTTGTGGTCTGGGTGAAACTTGTCTGATAAAATCATCGTTCCTCTGCTGAGGTAGCGAGTTTTGGGGGAATTTTTAAATTACTGTATACATATTTTTCTTTCCACAACCCAGTGATGAACCTATTTGTGTTAAAGATCGTGGTTGTAATGTGTCAACATGTGGAGAAGGTCAAGGTATATGAAAAGCTTTACAAAATACTGAATGTGAGGCAGCAAAAAGGGTATTCTACATTAGGTGACACATAAAAATGGTCAATCTAATGGTCAAAATATCAGCTTGAGGTACCTTTTATATAATGAGCCTCAATGCTTTTCTTGTTTCATGTCCCCAGGTGAAGTATGACTTTCTGTACGATCACTACCACGTGTGCTGTCAGGAGAGTTGGAGTTCGCTGACCTATAGGCAGGCGTACACCACCTTCATCATGGTGGCTCTGTTCCTACTCCCTCTGACAGCCATGCTGTTCCTCTATACACGTATCGCCATTGAGCTGTGGATTCGCAAGAGGGTGGGCGACGCTTCGGTCCTGAACACCATGAACCACAGGGAGATTGGTAAGATCTCCAGGTAGGTACCACAGCAGGGGTTACTTCAATTACCAAGATATTTAAGGACATTTAAAACCTGTGAGTTTACTTCTTTGTTCATGTTGGCTTGTTTTTGTATTCTTATTGGTACAATTTCAATGTGAAAAGAAAAAGACTTGGCATTTAAGACATGCTGAGTTGATTAACTTTAATAGGATAAGTTAGTAAAGAGAAGAGATAGGTAGACTTCATGAGGGTTTTGATCCATTAAAAGTACAGATGGGAATATGGATGTTATTAGTAGGCTAGCAATGGAAGCATCTTTTGTGTGCTTATTTGTAACTCCATTTTTTTATTTTTAGTTTCGTTACAATGGTAAACTTTATATAGCAGTCAGTATGAGTCCTTGCTAAGATGATGTGTTCATGGCCAGTAAATAATGACAGCTTTTCACTGATGCTCACCTTCCGTCCATTGGTTTTTAAAAAGCTTTTAATGAGAATGTCAACAATGAAAAAGTAATAGGAGAATATAGGCGCTGAGACCGTTAATGATTTTCTTCAATAAAATACTCCTTAGACGTTGACCTCCTTTGCATCTCTCCAGTGAATGAGAGGTGACGTCCTCTTTCTATGTGGGCAAACCTCCACTGGCCTTCAAACACTACAGGATTATACACCACAATAGTATCTTATTGAATATTTGATTGATATGAGTTTATAATAATCAGAAGGTACACGTTTTCATTTTCACCAAAGCTACGGTTCTGTAAAGTAGAAGCTGGGGTATGTGTATGAATGTTGGGCTCTGGACTAATTCCTGCAAAACATTGGTGCACTTGAAACACAAGGTGAAATTGAAAAACAAGAACAGCGAAGTTTGAGATAGGCATTAGTCTATCTGCCATATAATTTTGTTTACTCATATGATAATGTGTCCTTTCACAGGAAAAAGAAAAGAGCTGTTAAAATGATGGTCACAATCGTTTTGCTATTCACCATTTGCTGGGCACCTTTCCACACAGTCCACATGCTGTTTGAGTACAGTAAGTATAGCTTAAGGCACTTCTTGCTGTGAAAAAGCATTTGCAATTCAACAGATTTGTTCAGTTTTTCTATTATTGTGACACTTTAAAGTTTTAAGATTTAATAACAAGCAAAGTTAAGCTTAGTAAATACAAAAAACATTTTTCAAATTAATTTTGTGTCATCCTTGGAAGTGACATCCTCCATCAAGTTTTTAATTTAAAAAAGCTGTCAATGAACTGTTTAGGTCATGCCACAGCATCTCAATCAGTACCATAGCCCCTGCTCCACTCATTACATGGCAACCGGGTTTCTAATGAGCCAATGAAACCTTTAAAACTGCCCCAGACTGGACCGTCTCGTTATAGAGAAACAGCCTCTGATTCAACGTTGTGGCGAGTTGTTTTTTTCATGCACTTTAAGTAAATCTAATTTTAAAGCCATTTTTGAGACGTTACCAGAGAGCGTTAGTGGGCAGAGAGAATGTTACTCACATTATGTTGTTGGTGCGATGATACGAGAACGCTAATAAAGCTAAAAGCACACAATGGATTTAAATATATTATATTATTAAATATAAAAATTATAAAAATAACCCTGATTTCTATGCCCATCGTTTCTTTTTATTTTGTTGCAGTTATCCGCCGGTTCGTGTGAATATTGTCTGATATTGAACTAGTCCCTGGCAAAAAAAAAGGTTGGGGACCACTCCTTTAGATGTTCTGGGTTCTTTTGTGACCTTCTGAGTGAGTTGCCATTGTGCTTTTGGAGTGATTAGGCCCGAGCAGCAAAAGTGCTGCGAAGGCCTATTGTATCTGTACTGTTTATTATTCCTACCGAAAATAAATAGGGTTTTTGGATGCCTAAACATATACGAATATGTCTTTTGCAGAAGCATTCGGCGAGTGTGAAATTTAAGTATTTTAAAGGTTTCGCAAAAGTCACAAAAGAAATGGATCAGCGGCGCCCCCGGCAACTTTCAAACTACTCTCCCAATTTAGCTTAGTTTATCGTATAGCTATGCAATTTGGTACACTTGTACAACTTCTCAAGACCTACCTAGAAGTTTCTAAACTTCATAGTCCAAAATGAACAGGAAGTCAGCCATCTTGGATTAAGCATGTGATTTTGACTTGGTTTTTGCCGTTTATGGCCTTTGCATTTGATTAAACTCCTCCTATGGATTTTGATATATCATATGAAGGAAATCACAAAGGTGTTAAACTTGCTCTGATGCATTGTCATCAGTCCCTGACAAAACCCAATGGTCAAAAGCTGACATCACTTAAGCCCCGCCCCCTCTGAATAGGAAGTGTGATATTCTGCTTTAAAAGGTCCGTATTTTACACCCTTGACCTAATCAACACCAAACTGTGTCCAGTGACAGTAGACAAGTTAGGGTAACCTGTTGTCCATTACTGAGAGTTTTCAAAAGAGGGTGGGGCTGTGCTGGCCCGGCAAAGTACGGAGTTACACTAAGGATTAAAAGTTGTTCAAAGGTTTTTGCTCTGTCAAAGCATGTGGGTGTGGCCCAGCCTCAAATTATGGCTTCTCGCCATAAAAGAAGCCGTACTAACTGCCACACATAGGTTCAGACCTGTACCAAACTTTGTGTCATCAGATTCTTAACATATGCATAGGCTCATTTGCTCTTGTCACCTAAGCTTCCTCCCCAATAACAGGAAGTGTAACGTTTTACTTAAGAAGGTCCATATTTAACTCCTTTTACCAAATCAACATCTAGCTGTGGCCAGTGACTGAAAAGTTGGTGTAAGTTGGTTTCCAGAACAGATATTTAGAAAGAGGGTGTGGCTTTGGCAGCATGGTGAAGCATATCTTTCCATGAAAATACGTTTGGCTCAAATTTCCACAAGCATCATCTGATCTACACCAAATTCAACAACATGGATATTAGACCAATCCCAAAATATGTATGCAAATATTCTATGGGTATGGCCTAATTCCTGCACAGTGCCTGCTAGAAGCATTAAAAAAATCAGCCACAAGTAATGCTTTCAACAAGGATTGTGAAATTCATGACATATTTGTAGTTTCTGAATACCCATTAATGTCTTTGAAGTTAGCCATTCTGGTTGAAAGCTGCTATTTTGGCCCTTTTCAACACTTTCATGCAGATTTCAGCTGGCTCAGTGGGAAGTGTTGTGTTGGCATTGAGTCGGCAGTGTGCGAGTCCAGCGGTCATGACACAGGCTGGAGTGGCGCTAAGCTGTGAGGGCCGTGGAGCTTTAATTTCAGTTGTCTTTGCACTTACAGGCCAACACAACTCTGAAGTCAGAATTTAGTTTATCAAAACTGAGGTTTCAGGTAACCTAAGATACTGATTGCAGATACCTATTGCACATAACCTCAAATTAAAAGAAATGTATCCCTTCAAAAACTAAATTAAACTTTACTTGCCTGTGTATATGTAATTGTCTAGATGATCTGGAGAAGAAGTACGACGGCGTCACCCTGAACATGATCATCGCCATAGTTCAGGCCATTGGGTTCTTCAACAGCTTCAACAATCCAATTGTTTATGCCTTCATGAATGAAAACTTCAAGAAGAGCTGCGTCTCTACCCTCTCCCACTGCCTCCGTAAAGCAAACCACCAGGGTGCTGCCACAGTAGCTCCGAGACTGAGCGTGCAGTTCATCAAACCCCAAAGCAGAGAAGCCTTCGTGAACGCAGATGAAGGCAACAGCTCGGAGCAGCACTCAGCAGAGAAGGGTGCGTCATGCTCATCGCACAGAGAGTGCTCCCTAGGAATTATTGGAGAGAAGATTTCCACCATCCAAACTGAGCTCCCTCCAATTAGCTCCTCTCAAGTCAAATAAGATGTTCGGATGCTTTCACTTTGCAAATCTGCTGTTTGACATCATCTGCTCCCACAGTGTAACAGCAGCTTTGAGTGTGACAAATACAAAGACTCAAAGCTCCACCGGCTTTTCTGCATCCTTTGCAGGCCAGGAGCAAGAGCACAAGTGTTTAAAGGAGTCTGGAGTACAGCAGGAAGAATATCAGGGTTTATTAACAAAACAAAGGAATTTTACTGTAAATAGACGCAGCAACAGAAAGTACTGAGACATTGAAACAACAGTTTTTGATAGAAACTGAGAGTTTATTTATCCTTTATATGGAAGCTAAAACTTCAGCCATGTTCACAAAGCATGATGTGCGATCGTGAATGAGTCCCAACAGCAGTACTTGTGGTTTTCTGCAGTAGCAGCAACCATTAAGAAATGTTAGACTCTGTGGCGTCATGCTTCTAACACCAAACAGGGACTGCTCTCTGCTTCAAGCGTTATTTTTATTTTGTTGTGTATAAACTGAACTCACTTCATGCTAAATCACCACTTTATTGCTAGCATGAAAACAGTTTGCAGATGTTTAATGATATAATGGCTGTAATTTATTAGCATTTAAATTTGAACTGAATGTACTTTTTAAAGTCAGATGCACATAAATGATTACACAAGACTGCAACTCAACTTTTTTTAAGGCCCAACATGGTGACAAGAGTTTGACTTCCAAAATGTTTTTCTTTTACTTTGACGTGCAGCAGAAGCAACCCGTAAAAGATAGTTGGAAAACAGCACATCTGTCCCAGAGGTATCATCCCCCTTGTTTTTTTCTTAGTGCACGAGACTGCAGGTGCAACATTAAAAGGTGAATTTAGTTTAGTAATAGCTCAACATCCAATAAGCCCTTTAAATATCTCACAATTGGAAATGAGGAGAAGGGCAAACTTTCCTCATACCGATGCCAGAGGGTTTCATCACGAAAGAGTAAGAGCAACAATGGCTCTTTGGATTGCAAAGGCTGCTGACCACATATAAAGCAGTGATTCCTCTTAGATTTAAGAAGCCCCAAAAAAGGTTTTCCTCTATGATGACTGGAGATTAAACTGTGACTATAACCTCAGTGAATTTTTATCAAAGGTCTATGGCAACTTTGGGGGGGGGGCTGGGGGGTAATCTCACAGCATCACAGGTCCTCCACCATACCGAACAGAACACGAAGTGCTTTCCCACATGTTCATACTTTGTTTTGAACACCTGCCTCAAGTTTTCATAGTTAAAAAAAGCAACAGTTAAATCCAATTTGACCATGACTCCAGTTAAAGTAGCGTTAAGCAAACTCATTTATTGATGCAGTTGGGAAGAAGAAGGCTTTTGAGAATCCCCTCAGTGTCTAGCAGGAAGATAACTTGAATCCTTGTCTAGCATTTTTTCCCACAGGTGATTGTTTATAACTTCTCATTTATTGTTTTGCATGTATATCTAGATAAGTTAAAGCTACAGGGTATTTTTTTCAAACTATTTCCTCACTTCTAATAAACATTTTTACTTTAATAGTAAATTGTATTAGTTTGTTTTTCCCATTTTGACAAGTGACTGAGACAAATGGACTTCTGTGACATATTTATAACCTAGGGAAACATGACATCCGATCAATTACAGGTTCCTATTTGCTTTAATCAGTTTAACAAAATGTACATTAAAAAACATATTCTGGACAATTTATTGTATAAGAATTGTTAGGGGACTGATAATTTAATCAATTTCTTCATTTCAGATTTTTCCCCAACTGAATAAAAGATTCATAAACTATGACTAACTCCTATTTTTTTCTCGACATTACATCAGTTCTTCACTGCTTAAGTTTTTGAAAGACTGTGACCTTTTAAGTATTTACTATAACCCAGTAAAAAAGCTAGATATGTGCCACCTACACATATCAAACAATGGATCATAGACTGAATCCAAAATGAGCCACCAAGCAAGTTCAAAGTAAATAAAAGCAAAAGCTTGCTGGAGGGAAAAAAAGCCTTCCAAAGTGTAAATTTCTCCCCTTAGGCTGTTGAACCAGTTAAACTAGAGAGCTCTACTGAAGTCGAGGGGACTTCTCTCAATAAAGCCTAGGGGCCATCTGCAATCCAACCCACCAATATGACTCAGATACATTTCCTATCATTTGCCCAACTGATGAATAAAAAAAAAATAGAAATTACTCCTGACTGCTTTTTCATCAAGTGGTTTCTTTCCTAAACAGAGCCATTGTCACTATTTACTTTGTGTATAATCTTTTTTCTTTCTTAAAAGATATGCTGAGCTCCTTCCCCAGTGCTTCCTGTGTTTTTCTTCTGCGTTTCCGTATTGTCCTCTCAATCCCCAGCGGGTCACATCAAAAGGCTGTTCATACTGAGCTTGGTTCTGCTTTAGATTTCTTAGGGCTTAGTTGGCACCAACAGCAAAATAAAAAAAATGTCATCTCTAATTTTTACATTTTATATTTATTATAACTATTAATGAATTTTTCTCCATATAAACACAAATACATTTCTGGAGCTTGAAATGAAATGATAACCTGTCAAATGAAAGCTGCAGTGCAAAGAATAGAGTTCACAAACTGAACTCAAACAAAACACTTTCAGTTTCTTCATGATTAGGAAGATAATTTACAATACTGCTACACCAAATTTCCACCACAGTTCTATCATCAATAATTCAGAGGCCTGTCTTCACACTCTGAGAACATTAGGTTATATATTAATCATAGGGGAAACGTTATAAAGCAGAAAAAGGAAATAATTGTTTTTCTAGTTTACTGCTGTTTTTTGCAGATCAAAAATAAAAAATATATCACCATCTATCACTTGCTAACAAGCTTGAAAAGGAGCAATCTTACATCAGGCAGCAACTTGAAGCTTAAAAAAACAGAGGGAAGAATCCTGTTTTTTGTCAGATCTATAAAAAAGAAATTGGACTCACAGCAGGCACTTGTAGTAAGTTATTCATATTGTCTCAGTAGATACACTGCAAATACCTAAGCTTCAAACTTTCATGCCATTTCTTTTGTTCTTGCTACGTGAACAGAGGTACATGAAAGTCTGCGCTGTCAAAGAGGAGCGGCCTGGTGACGGGAGTGGGATCTTTGTCAGCCTTGTGTAGGAGTTTAAACAGTCCTGTTCCAATGTTCATTGGAATTCCCATAATGATGCACTCAGATACACCTGCAATGAGAACACAGGAAACTTTAACACCTAAGTAAGTCACAGAAAAAAAGATAAAATTACTTGTTACAACGCAACGCAAAGTTTACCGCAGACGGAGTCTTTTTGTCCAAAGTAGGCAGCGTCAAAGAGGTGGTCGGCAGTTTTCTCAAACGAGGCAAGCATGAGGACACTCTCCTTCATTTTGGCTAATCCAAACCTGGTGATTCCGAGGATCTCTCCCTTCACAGAGAGGGCAAGATATTGTCAAGTGAAACACTTAATAGACACATCCGCAATAACCAGATGCACAGGACTTTATGTAACACAACAGAGGATAATTGTGAAGTGGAAGGAAAATAAAAGGATCTGAAAAAGTGTGGAGTGTGTTTGTATTCAAAAACTAGAAAGGGCATGAACACTATTGCCAGGCACGGTGTTTTGTAATTACCTTATAGGACATGAGATCTCCCAGGAGCATGACGTGACGGCGATCGATGCTCATGCCGTGGTTCACCATGGTGTACTGAATCTCATTAATAATGGTGGATCTTGCAGCCTCAATACCTAAAGTCTTTTCAACCTAGACAATAAGACAACAAAACATGTTTATTTTGTTTGTTTGGAAATTAATCTTGTCCTCTTTATCTTCAAATATAAACACTCAGCGGATGTCGCTTTTAAATTACACAAAACAAAATCTAGATTCTTTTGAAAACTACAACTAGATAATTGGCTGCCAAACTGCACAGACACGGTTTACTACTCAGCACAGCAGTGAGTATTTCTTGGTTGCCATCAGCTCCCTGCAGGCCATTATTGTCTTTAAATCACCAACAGAAAACTCAGGTCATGGACAAGCCTTTTGTTGTTAAGCAGCAGGCAGTGTAAATAGAAATGTTAAGTGCTCTGGCTTTAAACAGCGACAAATACTAGAAAGCTATATTTGCTTTCCAACATATGAACAACTATGCAATATTTACCCATATTTATCATAAATTGTGAATAATATTACTTTTAGAAACAGGAACTGAAGGAAATATGAAAATAAAAAATATGGCAGAATCCATTCAAAATCTAAAAGAATGTAAAAACAAGCTACAAACGAAGGATTTGGGACCAATATCTTTAATGCGATGCCACTTAGGGCAAAGACCCAAAAATATGTTGCACTTCTACTACTGCCAATTTAAATGTACTTATTACATTCTGCAACAACACAGCAAAACTATCGTCGTCTATGAATGCAGACATTTAAATTCTGCACGGTGGAGAAGTTTTTAACACTGTTGACATCCAGCAAAATGGTATTGGGTTCCAATCCTGACCTGGGGTCCGTCTGAATAGTTAGCTTGTTTTCCCTGTGCATGCATGTGTTCTCTCAGGGTACTCTGGCTTCCTCCTGGAGTCCAAAGGAATGACTGGGCTATCTGAATTGCCCCTAGGTGTCATTGTCTGTGTGCCTGATTGTTTGTTCTGTGTGTCTCAATGTTGTCATGTGATGGAGATTCTGACCAGCAGCTCATGCTAAGACTGCATGAGTATAAAAAATATTAATTAAAATTATTTTGGCCAGAAGTGAAATAACTGTCATGATTGCTGAGAATGGAAACCGTATTAATTGAATTTTTTTAAATTAGATTTGGACTTTTTCCTAATTCTATGCATAATAATGTAGTTCTTTGTTTATAATTTCAACATTATAATTACAAAGTATCCCATATTTAATAAATATTAATGAAAGGAAGACAAGAAAATGGGTTTTGGTATGACAGATATGTTTGATGTTTGACATTTGGTCCTGCTTGTTTGTTTCTTTTTTTCTTAAAAAAATGCAGCATTTTATATTTTGTCCTTGGATAAATTTCTGCAGGCCTGCTTCATCTGCTCAGGGTTAATTAGTTTTAGAAAGCTAGAATCCAACAACACTTCATCTCAAAACACGTGTAACTTAATCATTCATTTGTAGACAAATGGCTAAAATTCTTCAATACTCAAATCACATCTTGCTTTTACTGAGGATTTTGCTCAGTGAACAGTTTTTCTTTTCTTTTTTTTCTATTTGCAGTGTTTCTGTTCAGTAGTTACACTGAAAAAGTCAAAGGAAGCATTTCCAAAGAAATTTAAAAAGTTACAGTAGTTTGTAATAGTATAAGGTAGTATAACAGTGTAAGACTATGAAGAAACACCGTCTTATTCAAAGTAAGTTGATTTATTGGGTTAATATTGAAATATTATGTGTTTGACTAAATGTTACAAACAGGAGTAGTTGTTTCAAGGTTCTGACTGGTTTTTCATTAAAGCATCTTTGACCAGACAGTGAGTATAGGATTCCTGCAGTACAGCTTTCCCTCTATGTAAAGAGCAGCTTAAAAACAAAAACGGCAAATGAGACTGGTTGAAACCATCATTAATGAGCACAATTTTAAAGCTGCCTGATTGAAAGCGCATAAGTCTGCAATGATAAAAAAGAAAAATAAATTCCTCATTTAATCAACCGCAGTTTTAATCAGTAATCCCCTGCTATTTAAAATGTATAACAGATGCAGAATGATAGCTGAAACAACTTCAACATGACTCCATTCTACACAGCAGTGCATGTTAAGCATCCTGTGACTCGTACCTCATACGTGTTGTTGGAGGTGGTCCGGCTCCCATTGACACCGTGTGTAGCCATAACAGCTCTCATGTTGTCGCCCTCCACCAGGAGTTTGTACTTGTTCTTTCCGCTTTGTTCATCGATGTGAATGACAGCTCGGGAAACTTCAGGTATCCCCTGAACCACCACCTTTAAGGGAAACACATAAGACTTGGAGCTTTTCGTAACTGTTGATTTAAATTTTACCTTAGTTGAAGACAACTATATATTTTTTCTTCCCCATCACTGGTGAAGAATCGCAGCTCTGATATAAAGGTGAATCTCCAGAAATCACAATTTCATCAAATGTCTGTTTTAAGAATTCAATTTAAAAGTGAAACTCTTTCATAGATTCAATACACACAGATTTCTTTAGTTGTTAATTTTGATAGTTATAGCTTGCAGTTAATGAATAGAAATATTTTTATCACAGAATTGTCACGTTATGGCCACATAATGACCTACACATTCATGGAAAAAACTGTTGACTTGAATGATGTCAAGGAGTCACAGAGACCCTCTTAAGTGGAGCAAGCCATTAAAAATCCTCAATAAAAAAAGCTAGCATAGTATCCAGGAATATTAATGGAAAGTTAAGTAGAAGGAAAAATATGACAGAAAAACAGGTGCACAAGCAACAGATAAGTGCAGCCTTAAAACTATAGTGAAGCAAAGCTCGTTGAAAAGTGAGAGGGAGATTCACAAGACGAGAAATGTGGCTGGACTCAGAGCTTCAAGAAATACCACACAGATGGATCAAGGACATGAGGCACAACTGGCACATTACTTGTGAGGGAGTATCTTATCTTAGCTAAGGAGAAAAATAACTTTTCAGAATAAAGTAGTTTCCATTTCATTAAGAAATCAAGGTCCCAGAGTCTGGAGGAAAAGTGGAAAAACAGGATTCAAGTTGCTTGAGATCCAGTGTGAAGTTTTCACAGTCAGTGAAGATTAGGGCAGCCAAGTCATCTGCTGGTGTTGCTCCATTGTGTTTTATTAAGTCTAAAGTCAATGCAGTGATCTGCCAGGAAATTATAGAGCACCTAATGCTTCCATCTGTTGACAAGCTTTAATGAGATGCTGATATTATTCATAAGCAGGACTTGGCACCGAATGCCTGACGCCGATGGGGAATCTATGGAATATTGTCAAGAGAAAGATGAAGCATCAAAGCAAACAATACAGATGAGCTGAAGGCGGCTATCAAAGCCACCTGGGCTTCAATTATTCATCAACAGCGCCACAGGTTGATCGCCTGCAGGCCACATCGCATTGATGCAGTAAATTAGAGAAAAAGAGTCCAGACCAAAAACTAAGAGTATATATTGTTAAACACTAACATTTCTGTATGAACAATCCTTTTTTATTTACCTTATATAATATTCAATTTTTCTGAGAAACTTAATTCTGTGCTTTCATTAGCTGTAAGCCATAATTAAAACAAAGAAATAAAATGCTAAATACCTCTGTGTGCTGAGACTCTGAGTTTAACCTTCTAAGCTAATTTATTAAAATTTAACTGTTCAATGCTACTCTAAGTTAATTTCAATTCAATTCAGTTTATTTATATAGCGCCAATTCACAACAGATGTCATCTCAAGGCACTTAACAAGAAGTCATTTCAATACATTTATACAAACATTCCAATCAGTTAAAAAGTTTCCTATTTAAGGAATCTCAGCAGATTGCGTCAGTCATTGGCGTTAGGTTGGGCCCCGTTGATGCAGACTTTCCAACCACAGCAATCCTTCAGCAATCCCTCATACTGAGCAAGCATGTAGCGACGGGGGAGAGGAAAAACTCCCCTTTAACAGGAAGAAACCTCCAACAGAACCAGGCTCAGTAGGAGCGGCCATCTGCCACGACCGTCTGGGGGTTTGAGAAGACAGAGCAGAGACACAGAAGGAACAGAAGATCTGATATAAGAGAACTTTCTATGTTACAGAAAGTAAAAAGTTAATAACAGGACACAGTGGATGTTCAGTTACTGGGGGGATCATCCCAGTCGATGCCCCCCGTCCAACAGGGCATTGCAGCCAAGCAGGATACCAGACCAGGTATATCTTCTATGGAGAGAAAAACACTGAGAGAAAACAAAGTTAACAGTCGAAATAACAGAATGTACTGTAATACAACTGGAGAGTAGTAGGAGAAAAGGAAGTAGCAGAGTGAAGAAAATTGGTAAGTCTGTCCTCCAGCAGTCTAAGCCTATAGCAGCATAACTACAGAGATAGCTCAGGATGACCTTAGCCACTCCAACTATAAGCTTTATCAAAAAGGAAAGTTTTAAGCCTGGCCTTAAAAGTAAACAGTGTGTCTTAGTTAGTAACATGGACCAGGAGAGAGTTTACAACTACTACATTAGACATGCTGCATGTAAATAGTTTTTTAATCTAGAAGGAAAACATTTTTGTGCGTTTAGATAAATACTGCAATCAAATTCTCTGGGGCTACATATCCCTCTTGAAGCTGGACGGATCGATGCTGCCATTAATTGTCACTTCATACCATTCTCATTGAGACTTAACATTCTCATTTTAAATCTTAGTTTCATCCAGCGTTTCAGCTTTTTATTTTTGTTCTTGGGGCTGGCAGTCTTAAAGCGGCAGGATGCTATTCTTGTAACTTAAAGTTTTTTTTTTTTATTCTCTAAAGGTAAACAAAAATATACACAGGGAGGAGAATTAATATCTATTTCCCAGAAATCCCAGTTTCCTGAGGAGCTTGCCCAGGTAGAGCTGAACCTCATTGAAATGTAAATATTAAAAGGATCTAATTTCTGAATTTGTACTTTAAAAATCACAATTAGATTAGTAGCCATGCGTTTAAATGCCAACTAATTTATGGTAAATGGGCTGTACTTGTATAGCGCTTTATTTAGTCCTTGAGGACCCCAAAGCACTTCACACCACATTCACGCACTGGTGATGGCAAGCGGACAGAAGCGAGGCTGTCGAACACTGGCGCCCTCAGACCACAACCAGTAGGCAGAAGGGTGAAGTGTCTTGCCCAAGGAGACGGATGGAGCAGGGGCTCAAACCGGCAACCCTCCGGTTACAAGACGAACCCCTCATTCCTGAGCCAGGAGTCACCCCAATTTATGAACATTCACTAAACAGGACAGCACAGAAAAGTTGATTTAGAGTGTTTTTTTAACGCAGTTATTTTTACCTTTGGAAGCTCTTCTTTTAATGACTGCAGCACGTAGTACATTGAGCTTTTGTTGTTCTCTCGTGGAGACACGCACACCACCGCCTCACCGTGCACAGCGATGTCTCCAGGCTTCACCCGTAGCTTAGACATGCATATCGAGTACCGCACAGTCTCTGCATTAACCTGGGGGACAAACGGGCAGTCAGACATGACAGTACACTGACGTTTTCTCTAAACGATAAGTGTGTAACATGTTTTAGATAGAGCTGTGACACAAAGACTTCACAAACTGAACCGTGAAATCAGTGAAAGGTTTGCCTATCTTAAGCCACTAAAAAAAGATTATCCTTGGCAAAGAATTTTGTTTTATTCCTACAATAAAGTCGGTTAAAGTACACAATCTCTTAACATTTTCCTAGAATAAGGAGATCGATCTCACTCTGTGGTCAACTCTAAAATCTTTAAAGCTTTCATGTGAAGTTTGAAGTCTTTGTTTTCGGGACTTCAGTATGACATTAATACATTTTAAGTAGGTACAACATGTGGGAATCATCATTCATTTGTTCATTATCTTCACTTCTTCTTGTATATGATGCAGTAGGTTCATTGTATAATCATTTTATTCTTTCCACTATTCCCCAGAACATATTTCTTATGACAAGAAGAAAAATATTAACTTTGACTGAGCTTAACTAATAATCAAAGTAGACCAAGAAAGGTTTAACTGACATTAGTATAAGTGTGGGTTTCTCTTTTAATCACCTTTGTCCTTAAACAGTTTATAGCGGAATGCTAAGCCTTTTTTAATTTAAGCTAATATGATGGTGCTTTTGAACTTTAATAGCAGAAATAAATCTTATAAGAAGATCCAAGTCTATTTTCCCAGATTTTAAGAAAACTAGAGTGGACATATGATTGATATATGAAATGACAACAAAGAAGTGATACCTACAGTGTTGTGTAAAAATATTTAGCATATTTCTTCTGTTTTTGTATTTTATTTTTACATTCATCCGCTTTAGATTATAGAACATAACTTCAAAATAACCTGAGTAAATATGAGTAACGTTCAAATTGTGATTAAGAAGCAACAACAACAACAACAAAAAAACTGACACTGTGAAAAAGTTATTGTCCCCTCCCCCTTCCTTATAACTGGGAGTACCATCATTGGAAGCAACACCAATTCCAACAAGAAAAAGTTGCATTTCCTGCGAAAATGCAGTGTGAACGCTGTAAGCTGAATTTACTTGCAGAAAATGGCTGAAGTGTTTGAAGTCAACTGTAAAGGACTTGGTGAAGTGTAATAAACAGAATCAGCAGAAAAACGACAAGTAGTCTCCCAACCTTACCACATAGGAAAACTGTCACAATAAGCTAAAATAAAAAGTTGAATATTATGAGAAGTATAAAGGTTATGAATACCAAAAGATATACCCGGAAAAAGCAGAATGAGCAGAATAGTTGAATGGTTAAAATAGCACAAAGTATGCAGAAGTAGTTGAAGTTAAATAAAAGTACGGAAGCGTATGGTAGCATGTTGCCAAACACAAACATGTTGGTTAACAATAATTCAATCCATTCAGTATAATAAAACTAACCTTAATGATAAGTGTTAGCTAAAATTAGCTGAAATGCAAATGTTAGCTAAAATACTAGTGGTAGTAAGGTAGCAAACACTAACATCGTGCTAAACATTAACAAAATCTATTTAGCAAGGTAACATTAGCTGTTAAGTCAAAATTAGCTTAAATTTTGATACCAACTGTAATACTAGTGTTAGCTTAAATACTAGTGGTTGTATGTTGGCAAACACTAACATAATCGTTACTATGAACTTAATCCTTTTAGTATGTTAAAATCTTCCTCAAATGCAAATATTAGCTAACATTAGCTGAAATGCTAACGTTAGCTTAAATGTTATTTTTAGCTTAAATGCTAGAGATAGCATGTTGGTAAGTACCAATATGTTGGTTAACATTAACTCAATCCATTCATTATGTTAATTTTGGTTAAGTCAAAATTAACTAAAATTCCATTGTTAGCTTGAAAGACTTAAATTGCTATGGTTAGTAAAAAATCTATTGGTAGCATGTTGGCACACATGAACATATTGGTTAACAATAACAACCCATTCAGTTTGTTAAAATCAACCCCAAAACCAAATGATAGCTAAAATTAGCTAAAATGCAGATGTTAGCTAAAATGCTAACGTTAGCTAAAATGCCACAGATATGTTGGCAAACACTAACATGTTGGTTAACTTTATCTTAATCCATTCAGTATGTTAACTTTAGCTATTAAGTCAAAATTAGCTAAAATGCTAATGTTAGCTTAAATGCTAGTGTTAGTATAATGGATAACAATAGTAAGTTAGCTAACAATATCTTACTTCATTTATAATGCCTAAGATTGCCTAAACACACAAGTCTGTGTAACTGCCATTTAAAAGTAATCACTGTTTTCCAGGTGTTGGAACAGTAAAATGGCCACTGTTGCCTGCCTAGTACCTATGAGACTGTATTCATCATCATATTTTACAGAGTAATCAAAAGTACTGGTGAACTGATTTGTATTAAATCTACAATTTGTTTGAGATATCTTACAATAACCCTGAAACGTCAGTTTTACAGTGGAGGCCATAATGTAAAGTAATTATCTTTTCTACCAGAAGAGGGAGCTCCACTTAAAGCCATGAAAAGGCCTGCCATTATACGACCAATCACACGCAGGCTGTGACTGGGGGAGACAGCCTGAGTGCAGCACCTCACTTGTGTCTAATAATTTCTCAGCCGTTTTAACAGGCAACGCAGCTTCCGAACTACTCTTAATAACTTCAGAACCGTAAGGCGTATCGACGTCACCAATGGACCATTTTTATCGGAACGGATAGGGGAACGCTCTCAACCCCCTCAATTTGTTGAAAATATAATATTACAGCCGTAAAATGACGTCGAATATGTTGATAAATTTGATTGAAACATGAATCTGTCTGTCCTTGGTCCCGAACTACATCCTCTTACTCGGAAAATATAAGGGTTATCGAAATTATTCGTTCACTGTAAGTATCAGCAGGCTTTGATGAAGAATCATGGTTCATTTCATGTGTGTACCTCAATCTGTCTAGGAGCAGTGATTTTGTAAAAATAAGCATGATTTTGGCATTTTTGAATCTGAGCCGTTTTAGCGAAGAGCCGATTTGTTACACTCTAACAAACAAAACTTATGGCGAAACGGTAACAGGTATCAAAAAAGTTGTTGAATCATGAGCGTCAGGAAGGTCTGAAGTTATATTGACACAAGGCTCATGTTTCTACGTCGTATCGTTTATGAGATATGACGTTACGAATATAGTTCAGAATCCAGCTGTCCTCTGAATTTTTGCTCAATCCCAATGCATTCCAATGGTTCCTCCTGGGTGCCGCAACTTTGCTTCAGCTCGATTTGCCAAAAAACTGTAGCTGTTACATAAATTTTGGTAACATTTCCTGAATCAAAAATTGAAAACCTACGTTTTGATATATAATATGTGCAGAAAAAGTGAAACATGAGCGAGTGAGCGGAAGTTGTTTGAGGAAAATCAGGAAAGTGGAAAAGTGTAATTCTGCTAGAGTGGGCCACTCTAGCTTAATTGCTTTGCTCCCATTGAAATGCATGTATTTTCAGAAATCTGATCATTTCGGGACCAAAAACTTGAGGAAGGATTCTATGAAAACGGTACAAGTTATGAAGAAGCCGAGACATACAGTAATAGCTAAAGAGTATGACTACATTTTAAGATTTGAATGGTGTTTCTAAGTGGAACTATGTGGAAGTAGTTAGTTTTGCAAAACAGGCAAAATTTAGCTGATTTTTGAGGTTTTCCATTAATTTCAATGGGAGCAAAAAAAGCATAAAAAGTTGAATATTATAAAAAGTATAAAGGTTATGAATACCAAAAGATATAGCCGGAAAGAGCAGAATAATTGAAAAGTTGAATGGCTAAAATAGCACAAAGTATGCAGAAGTAGTTAAAGTTCAAAAAACGTACGGAAGCAACTATAAGACGGAAGAATAAAGAATAACAGAGAAACAGGATCTCAAAAGTGTGAATGCCTACAGCATTCACACATCACTGTGGAGAAATTTTTGTTCACTTTGACTAGGCCACTCCAAACCATTTGTTCATGTTACTCAAGCCATTCAGACGTGAAATGGTTGGTGTTGGTCAGCTACTCCTGGGAAGGTACGACAGTGTTCTATGTTTTTTTAATTTGTGGATAATGGTCTTCAGCCTTAGCGATGGCATTGCAACCCTGTCCAAATGTCAATTTAATCAATCAAACTTAAATTATAGAGCACTTTACACACCCACTGTTATACAGGTCCATCAGATGAAAAATAAACAATAAGACAAAAACATCTAAAATAAAACAAGACAAAAAGACAAAAAAACAAAGCAAAAAAAAAGGATGGATCTTTAAAAAGGGACCTAAAATCATTCAAAGTACTGTATTACCCATCCTTATATAAGGAGGGAGACTTTTCCAGAGTTTGAGAGCAACAACAGAAAAAGCTCTGTCTCCTCGGGTTACAAGACAAATCCAAAACATCAAGAAGCACCTCAAATTCTGACTTCTAGGAACATGCTTGTTTAAAAGCTCTTTTAGATAAAAAGATGCCTGACCGTTTAAACGTTTAAAAACAATCCTAAAACATACAGGGCAATATGGGGTTAATGTGGTCACGCCGCTTGTTGCCTGTAAGCAGACGGGCAGCAGCGTTTTGGACCAGCTCCAGGAAATGTAGAAGGAAGTTGTCAAACCCAGGACAAAGAGAAATGGTAAATGGCCTGTACTTGAAGTAATTACAATTGATTTAGTCCTTGAGTTTCACACTACATTCAGTCATTCACCTATTCACACACACATTCACACACTGGTAAGCTACATTGTAGCCACAGCTGCCCTGGGGTACACTGACAGAAGCGACGCTGTCGAACACTGGCGCCCTCTGACCACCACCAGTAGGCAGAAAGGTGAAGTGTCTTGCCCAAGAACACAACGACTGAGAGGGAAGGAACGGGGGCTCGAACCGGCAGCCCTACAGTTACAAGACGAACTCCTCACTCCTGAGCCACTCCTGAGCCCCAAAGAAAGACAGTAGTCCAGTCTAAAGGTGATAAAATCACCCTTCCAAGACAGCTGTGTGTTTATCTATTTGCTCAGGTTATGTTGAATATTAAAATTTACTTGATGATCTCAAACATTTAAGTGTGACAAATAAAGAAAACGAAAACTATGTTAGGGTGCAAATACTCATGCACAGCACTACACATTGTAACTGTGGAAATATGAATTATTGAGAACTCCTGCAAAAGACCGGATTCCTTTCACAACTGGAGTGGGATAAAAAGAAAAAAAAAAGAAAAATTTGCAGTACCTCCAACCGCAGCAGCCTTATTCTCTCCAGAGACAGCTTCACCAGAATGAAGCAGTCATCCGGGAGAAAAACCTCTTCAATGTACTCTGATATCTGTCATGGGGCAAAAAGAAAACATCGATTTATTGAATTTCCGCACTTGAAATTGTTCACATCTCACATAATGACTCTTTTGTGATCACCAGCGATCCATCGGTCAATTTCTACAGCACAATAGCTCCCGGTTAGGACATTAAGAAAGATTACCTCTCCAAGTAGAGTTTTCTCAATTCTGCCTTTCACCAGCCGGGCAAAGTCAGCGTCGTCTTCCACATCCAAGTGAGCCGTGATTATAGGGGTGCTGAGTGGTGAGCAGAGAACTCTCAGTTGCTTATTCAAAACAAATTAGGGGCCTAATTACTGCGATACAGAATGGCACAGGACAGCTCATTTGACCTAATACTCTGAATCAGGTGCTAAAGCTGTGGATTTGGGCAACTTTTCAACATGTTCTTTAATAAAGGTTGGGCTTTAAAGCATACACTTCTATTTATTTGAAATGTGGTTATAAATGAAAACCCACTCCATCTGGCAGGCATAAATTGCAGCACATTTCCACAAATCATTTTGAAGAAAGGCGCCACCTTTGAAAAACTCCTAAAACGACACACAGGGAGGATATTGCATTCTCACTGTAATTACTTACCTTATATTCTTGGAGGCATTAATGATTTCTTTGATGCGAGGCACCCCCAGAGTGATATTCATCGACGCGACGCCAGCGAAGTGAAAGGTTTTCAGTGTCATTTGAGTGCCTGGCTCTCCAATGCTCTGGGCACAGAGAGCTCCGACTGCTGAACCTGGCTCCATTTGAGCTCTGTACAAAGAAAAAAAGTGGCAATCAACCTCTTAGCAAAGAGAGCAAAATCAGAAACCGCATAAGATTCTGTTCAAACCCGTCTTCAGTGGTCCTAGGTTTTCATGATGCCGTTTGTACAGTAATCTTCTCTAACAACCCTCTGAGGCCAACAGAGAATAGCTATGTTTTTTATTTACTATAGCTATATTAGGGAAAACGTGGCTATGTACAAATATACGTCATTTTCCTGACTTTTATTTGAAGAAAAATTTTGACAACCATGCAGAATTTTCTTTACAGTTCAAATAGGCAACATTTTGTGTTTTTGGCTGTAACATGACAAACTGTTTAAATAGTTTAAGAGGTGTGAATACTTTTGGGAGAAATAATCATACACTGAGGGAAAATAAGCAAGAATATATTAAAGACCCTAAACCTGTATTTGTGAATGTAACTATTTTAGTAAAGAATTACACCTACCAATAACCACCAGAAATCAGAATCACCATGCATTTAGGACAGGGACACCTGAATTAAAATGAATTAATCGACAAGAGTTTTGTACCTCATGTACTTGTCTCTGCAGGTTCCCAGAAACTTCTCTAGTTGGGTTGGCGTAATCCGGTCCAACTGATAAAGAACCTTTGGCTGCAGGGAATACAAAAAGTTGAAGCCAGATTGCAAGGATCTAATGCAGCCATGAGCACACTAATCTTTCTTAAATAGTCCATACCTCAGTGGTCCCGTTATCATTGATGCCATACTTATCTCTGGTCTTCTTGATTCTCTCTGACATGGTCTTTATAAATTTATTTATCTCCTGAAGAAAAGAGAAGAGACCAAATATAAGAGGTCAGTTATAAATGTTAATTGAATCCTTTAGAATTAGATGACTGGGTGTTTTTGAAACATGGTTCATTGTCATGCAAAGGTTAGACTTTGCAGTACATCCTGTTAAACATGAACTGAACACATTACAGCCTCATTAAAAAAATCTAAGCATTAGACAGAGCATTCAGACATTTAGGGCATCAAGATCAGAGTAATTTTAACAGTCACATTGTTATTTAATATGTTTAAGACACAAATCTTGCGGCCACACCATTCTGGATTTAGTGAAACAATCCAACATGCTTGGTCACGGTACCTCCAGGTACTTCTTCGCACCAGTCTCTGTTAATTCCTTTACAATAGGGGTGAAAGTTTCATATTACAACAAGCAAAGGCCTTAACAAGCAAGTCAATACTTCTTTGTATGAAACAAATACACCCAGTACTTTGTTTTTAAAGAAAACCGAGCTCTTATTTTACGATAGCTGCAAAAATACATTCAAGCAAAGAATAATATTTAAAATCTGATTCATTTTCTTTTGCAATATTACAGAGCCGTGTCCAAGAATTCATGGTCCTTACACTGATTCACATTTCTGTCTCAACAACAAACTTCCAACATATAAGGATGGCGAGATTAAAGCCATTAAAAGAAAAACTTAGTTTTCTCCCTGTGCAGTTTGACAGAAGCCATTTATGGGACCCCTTAAAGACGTAGAGGAAGGTGCTCTGGTCCTCTGATCATGACATTGCACTTTTGTGGAAAATGTGTACGTGTGGCAGAAATCCAAAAAACGATGGTGCAAAATGATGGTGGCAGCATCATGCTGTGGGGATGCAAATACCTAAATTCAATTGAGAATCTGAGACTTAAACATGTAATTACTGTGATAAATAAATAAATAAACTCTTTTAACAATATACTGCCTTTGGGGGGGTCAGCTAAAATACAAATCCACACTTTTCATTTTTGTTTTTTTAAAAGTTAAGAGCTGCTGTTCGGATTATTTGAGGGAGAGAGATTTTTTGAATCCAATGTACCAATGCCCCTCTCAAAACATCCCCCCGCCCCCTCACTCCCTCTTGCCCCACCTCAACAATTGTGCATGCACATCACCTGTGGTGTCACAGCGGGTCAAAGAGGAAAGCAGCAGGTGTTTATTCCAATATACACCTTGCATTGTACTACCATTTGCTGTTGTTATTTTTATTTACTTTGATGTCCAAGTTTTGAGTGTCCTCTGATGAGCAATATGCCCCTCCTGTCACCTCTACAAGGGAGCGATTAACATGCACGTTGATAGAGCTCAAATTCTATTCAATTTCAATTGGCTAAAAAAAATTTGACGGTCAGGTTGAATTGAATTGGTGGTCTACAGGTGGATGGTGGGATTAAGGAAAAATAAATGTTGTGGATCACAACTATCATATTATAGAACTGCAAAAAAATAATTTTTTCATCATTTTAAAAGTGTATAAAACTTTTGATAAATAAATATTTTCTCCGGACAGCAGCTTTAATACAGACAATTCTCCCTCAACTTTACAGTTGTGTACATAAAACCCCAGAAAGCACATTTGGTTGTACCTTAAAAACAATTGTTGAGAAGTTCAAGCAGTACATTTTAGATGTGATAACTTCCTTCTGGTACTAATGAGTACATGTCAGATGTTAAATGCATCTGATGTATCCAACTCACTTCGTGCATTTCCAAATATTAGTTTAGCACAACCAAATTCACTATCCCCAATAACATAGCTAACAGTTAGGTCAAAGCAATTTCCAAACCCTCCTTTTGTTCCACCAAAGACCCCACCCAGAATAAACAAAAAAACAATAAAGTCATTGTAGTTAAATGAAATCAAAATGTAAATTTAAGTCATCTAATAAATGCATTGACATGGCAAAAAATCTGCATTTTTTTCTAGTTTCAGATCATGGATAACATAAACAAGGTTCTAAATAATTAGAAACAAAATAAAATGTATAAAAAGAACAGGAGATCAAAAACAATAAAATCAGAAACAGTTACGAAAAAACCGAGAGGCTGAAACAGTCGCATATCAAAGAAACTATAAAAGACATCCCCCCTTATAAAGGAATGCTTTAGAAAGAGACTGAAATGATACCATAGGCGACAACAGTCTGATCTCATTAGTGTTCCTCCGTTTGGTGGATCTAACAGATCCAGTCCCCTTCCCTTTGCTCCTCGGAATAAAAAAAGGCTTGAAGCTTTCTAAGACTATATATTGGTATTTTCATTGGGTTTTATGCCCTTTCTTGTACAGTTGAAAGCTAGGTAATTGATGTAATAGCTAGTGTCAAAGTAGGTTACTGATCTTTAGCTTCAGAGAGTAAAGTCTAGCTTTAGCCAAAACAAATGATCCGAACTCTTTTCAAGTTTTCTTTGCTTGTTAAGATATAACACTGAAGTTTGTAGAAGAAAAGTCCATTTGTTTCTGATGGAAAAAATATACTCCTCCTAACCAAGACAGAAATGTGGGAGTGCAACATTTATCCAATTTCTAGTTCACATTTTAGTTTCTGTGATCCTATTAAAAGCAGCTAGATGCGCTCTGGTCTCTGGCCTGCTCAGGTTCCGTCAAGCAAGATAACTCAACAAAGTCTTTCACACTGTAGAGCTAGAACAAACTTTGGAGTGAAGGCAGGAGTTTTTCAATCTGGTGATTGGAATAGTCAGTCAACTTGACTGAACACCTATTATACAGTCAGCTGTATAATAATATGCCCAAATGAATAACATCTCTCTAAATGTTTTCACTTTTAACCAAATATTTTTTAAAACAGAGTCATTGTGTAGCAGGCCAATGCCACCGTCATTTTACAAAACACCAATTGGCTGCCAGCTACAACAGTTAGCACATCCGTTAGTTAAAAAAACTACTATAGCTTTAAGATTGTCAAATTAGGCAAATATTCATTATATAACTGGCCTGGGCATCAAATAAAAACCGTCACTATAAGGATCATTTTCTGTAGATATATAACAGAGATATGCTTGAGATATACCTCCAAAAAGCTGTCTCTGCAGCACATGAAGTCGGTTCTTTTCATGATGTTATCAGAAGTGAGGACCAGCTCGTTCTGACTGAGGGCAGGCTCATTTGGGCATGTGTAGACTGCCTGGGGAGAACAAAGAACCAGAAGCAATCATTCGCACAATAAGTAGTCACTGGTAGAGAGACTGTAACAACTTCGGATGAATGATGCAAATGAATATTCCACTATTGACTGCATTAGAATAGGGTTTTAGAAACTCCATAAATTTAATTTTTAACATTTCTCGATAACTCTGCAGTGATTATTTTTATAGAATCAATTCAGCTATCTATCAATTGAATTAGGGATGTTACTATTAAGGCATTTTTAAATGAAAAGTCAATCGTTTTGTGTGCTGTTATTTATGTGGGCAACACCCATTATGTTGCTTGGTCAAGTGTTAAAAATGACAGCCTATTTTCAGACCAAATAACTCTTATCTGCATTATTTTGCTGCTCTAAAGTATCTAAGATATCCTAAGCTTACAGTAGCCTATAGCAGGGTATATACAGGGATCTCAAAATAAACTTTAATATCTTTTCAAGACTTCTTTCAGACCTTCTAAAATAAAATAAAGACTTTATTTCAATGCATGGATAAATTATTAATAGACTATTTAGTTATCCAATTATTTTCCAATGGCTGAATCAGGAAACATGGAAAGTTCCATCTATTCCCTCGTTAGAGTTCAGCAAGTGGCGGCTGTAGTTCAGTGGTAGAGTTGTTGGCCTGCGACCCAGAAATTGTGGGTTCGATTCCACCTGCTACATGTCGTTGTGTCCTTGGACAAGACACTTCACCTACCCGCCAACTGGTGTTGGCCAGAGGGGCTGATGGCACGATATGGCAGCCTCGCAGCTGTGGCTACAATCGTAGCTTTCTTCCACCAGTGTGTGAATGTGAGATTGAATGAATAATGGAGTTGTAAAACGCTTTGAGGGTCTCGAAAAGCACTATATAAATGCAAGCCATTATTATTATTAATCACCGTAAAATCACCGTAGCCTGCTGCATTGGTATGCCCGCAAGCACCAATCAGAGGTCATATGCGGCAGATGACGAGGGCCAAGTCATCACTGTGGAGGTGGTCTCATTGGGGAGAGTTGTACTCACAGTTGCTCCCGGTGTCACAGTAGCAGCTTTAGAGCTTTTGTGTCTGTTTCCATTGTAACAGCGGCCCATACCAGTCCAATAATGGCTCCCCTTCAGTTGTAGGTCCATAGGACGGTAGAGTTAGTGCAGAGCTATTGGCGTCACACAACACAGTCCTTTGTTTGGGAAAATGAAAAACATCACTGCTTGCAACAATCATGAGATATAAACACCAGTGATGTTGTTTCATCTCACCTCATTGCACGCAGAATATGTTTCTCTTCGTCACACAGATCTAACTCATAAACACTGCAGTAAGGTTTGTGTGAAGACAGAACCAAAAACCAAGGAAGAGCTGCTGCCTTGACCTATTTGTTATGTTTTATTGCGTCACGATTCTCGCCACACTAGTATGACAGCGCGGTACAACCCCACCTGCCCAGTGAGAGTCCAGCTGGCGGCGGAAAGGCTCTCCTGAATACGCGGACCATAAAATAGTGAACCGCACCGTTCCACTCAATCGAAACGAGGATGATGTTTCTACCTCAACAGTATGCTTAGAAAGATGTTGGAGAACACAATTCAAACACAGGTAATTAAATTTAACAATGTTCAAAGCAAAGCACTTTGTTTGTGAAGCAGGAAAACTGCTTTTTTTGTGTGAAAGAAATGTTGAGGAAATAACGATACACATCCACAAAAAACAGCCAGAAAAAACTTAACTCACCCTAATATTATCCAGAACTCTCTTAAACTCCAGTGGCTCATCCTTTCCTTCCATTGCAGCTGGATCAAGACCATCGCCACCATAAATAAATTGGATGATGTCACCCGTGGAGCTGCGCACTGTCAGGTCATACTGGGAGCACAAATCCTCAAGAGACTTCACCAGACGCCTCTGTTCAAACCAAACGTGACCAAAAAGCATTTAAGCACTCTGGGTTTGCGTAATGTTAGAGATATTACTAGTTTCTAAGCTAGAACAATGGTCCAAAAAACAAACAAAAATAATTACTCAATTGACTGACAGCCAAGTAATGCCCTGACAAAACAGTAACTATTTGTTACTTTACAATTTGTTTGCACTGGAGCTACAGTTTGAGGACAAGCCGATCCATTTCAGGGGGGGTTATCAGTCATTTATTTTACAATATTTCATTACATAGAGAATGGGTTTGCAAAGCTTCCCCCCCCCCACAATATTAATGAATATCTAGAGATTTCAAAGGAATGACTTTAATCCATCCCTTGCAAGGGTTGGAGGTGGGTAAATTAATAATATATATTTCTATCTATCCATGTTCTGCAGACATATGAGTTTACTTATTTATCAGATTACTTCAGTTATCAGTTACCAGGGGAATCTATCAGCATTACCTGCATGTATCCAGTCTCTGCTGTTTTGACTGCAGTATCCACCAGACCCTCTCGACCGGCCATGGTGTGAAAGAAGAACTCAGTGGGAGTCAGACCAGAATAGAAGCTGTCGGCCACAAAACCTTTAGCAGCAGGCAGCTGGAGGCGAAATTATCATCGAATCATTAACCAAGCTACTAAGTATTCTAAAAATGTTCATAAGGGTGATGCACTTATTTTAATTTTCACCTATTTCGTCCTGGGGTTTAATCTATAATGACTTTACTTTTGAAATATGAAGAGTGGCAAATCAATAGAAAGTGGTGTAAGCTATTGCAATGAGGGCTACTGAAAATCAGTTAGTTTAAGACCAGAATATGATGCATCACAGTAATAATCAGCCAATAATACTTCTCATGTTGTTACCCTCATGTTGAACACTACCATGGTGATGTTGTGGGTAATATTTCTGAAGCATTTAGTTTCCCAATTTTTTGTTTATCAATTTTACTAATCTACATGTCCATCGGTTTGTTTTATTTCTTTTTAGTATGTAGAAGGGATTTATACCATAAGTATGTCTGGAATAAAGGTAGAATATTACTCTTCTCATCGAGAGGGCTGGATGTCTTGTTAAAACCCCTAGCACAAACAGAGATGAATTGAGACAGGGGAAAGAAAGACCTTACTTTGGAGTGTTTTTCAAAGTGAGGCAAGGAGCGGTTTTCAAAACCATCCGGGACTCGAGAGCCACTTATAGCCTGCTGACCCACACAGGCAATCATCTGCGAGATATTAATGAAGGATCCTGAATGCAAGCAAAACAAAAGGATCAGATAGCAAACAGAGCATACAGGCAAAAAATACAAGTAAAATGTAAGAAATAGGAGTTATAGAAGTTTCAAATTTAGTATCCATTGTAGTTATCTTTTGTTACAATAATGTTAAATATCTTAACTGTAAGCAAATTTGACAGACAGCAAAATTCTAAACCAAGAAAAAAACAAAACTATTATATAAATAAAATAAAAAATTGCCATAAAGATCTAAATGGATTATTTAGTCTCCAGACAGGTACAGATCAAAGGAAAAATATTTATAGTAAAAAACTGAAGCAGCATATGAATTATTTACAACATTCACTTTTCAGATTTATAATCCGTGGTCCGTAATGTGACGTCATCAAAGAGAGGAGGAGGACATTTTATGATGTTAACAGCCATAGCTCCAGCCCCAGCTCCCCCTCACCTTCTGGAAGGTGCTGAAAGCCACGCCTCATACCACATGCAGAGGAAAAGCGAATCAACAGAGAGAGCATCATAGGATTGACCTTTTTCAAAGGTAAGGATGTTTTTTTTTTAAACTGACTGAGGTGCATTACCCCGAAGTGCACGCTGGGGTGGGGACAGGGGCACGTTCTCACTGATTGACAGCTCCCATTTGCGGATACACAAATCTATTGGTCAACACTCTAGATTTGTGTTCGTTTTGCTGTAGATGCCAGAGAAGGGGGTTATGGGAAATATAAATTCTGAAAGATTACCTACTTTATATCATAGATCAGGGTTACATAGTCAAATTTAAACATTTTGAAGTTACTTAACTTCAAAAAATTTAACTATGTGCCCCAGCGTTAATAAACTGCTATTGTAAGCAGGACTTTTTTTCTTTCCAAGAACCTCAAAGTTCCTTTTAGACCACTGTATTTTTGTTGTGTAAAAATGTAAGCACTTCTTTCATGGTGTTAAAGCAGCAAAGCTCCTCAGAAAAATTAGACAAGATCACTTTCTAATTGTACTGAGGTCTCACAGAGAGGTAGCACTGAGGTGAAGGTGTCACTTATCTGAATTTGGATGTAATCACTTAGGAACAATCTCCTAATGCTGTCTAAAAGCTTGCTGGACTACCGAAGGTCACGCTGCACATATTTTCCCAGCAAACTGAATCAGCAACAACTATACTTGAATATTGTATCAATTACCAGCACCAGCTATTCCTGCAGCTCAACCTAATATGATTGAATTAGACAGGATTGGATGAAGTGAGTCATCAGAAGAAAAGGCAGGAATAAGGCAAAGAGTGCTATTAATACTAAACTACAAGTGCCTCCGGTTCTACAAATTTAAGGACAAGGACTCCTGACTGTCCTCTAACTCTAGCAGAAGAAGTTTTCTATCTGGAATGAGCTCACAAAACCAGAACAATTTTTTTTCGAATAGGAGCACCATCTCAGAATCTCTCTAAATCTCACTCAGAAAATAAGTTTAATTTAAAAGATCATAACTGTACATTAGACAATAGGCGCATTTCCACTATTGGAAATTTTGAGTATTTAGCCAGATCTTTTTCTGACGGGGTAATCCATTGGCCCGCTCCTCTCAGCCGCCATGTCTCCATACACAATCGGCCCTTTAAGGCATGGGTGTCCAATTCCGGTCCTGAAGGGCCGGTCACCAGCCAGTTTTAGATGTGTCTCTGCTCCAACACAGCTGATTCAAATGGTCCAACTACCTTCTCAGCATGTCAGAGTTCTGCAGAGGCCTGCTAATGAGCCATCATTTGATTCAGGTGTGCTGAACCAGGAAAAAAACTAAAACATGCAGGAGACCGGCCCTTGAGGACCGGAATTGGGGACCCCTGCTTTAAGGAATCAGCTAAAGACATCTGCATATTACACTGTTTTAGCAGCGAGTAATGTCTGTGATCAGTGCAAAAAGGCACCCAGAACAGCAGAAATAACAAGAAATAAACATGGAAGAAGCAGGGCTTGTTGCTGCGTTTCTGTTTGCTGTTGTTATAAACTACTTCACCAGCAATTCTTCAAATTTTTACAAAGCCGGTTGTTTGGGGACGTCTGCTTATTTCCCTCTGAATTACAACCAAGCAGCGCGATTTAACCACAGCTCCAACTAGGGCTGGACAATATAGAAAAAGAGCATATCGATAAAGGGAATAGTCATATTGATCGATATTGATAATTATCGATGAATATCACAAAATTTAAAAATTATATTTTAAGTGCCTCCCCGGTCATTTTGTTATTCTTCAATGAACTAATTTTAACTAAGAATTAAATTAATTCATTTTTCAGACACCTCTTTTTATCATAAATAAGTTTGTAAAACACAGAAACAAATAAAGAGACCTGAATAACACCAGTAAATACAAAGAAAAGTCATATTACTAACCATTATATTATATATTTTTTAATTGTTAGTAATTGAAATTAAAGGCTTATCTTGATGCTTTTTAATCTTTTAAACATTTTATGACACTTTATAATATTAATGGCTGAAACCTTTGGTTTAGTTTGTCAATAAAGCTTAAAGGTGTTGTTAGCAAGGACCTGGGTAAGTTTCCTGTGACTCTCTGTAACGGATTTGCAGCATGCCGGGAGAGGGGAGTCCTGCTTAAGACAACTGATCGTAGTATTTTATTTGGTTTATTATTGCTACGTTTAGTGTTTTAGTGTGTCGAGGATCAGTTCAAAACGGGATGCAACCTTTACCTGAGACACTGAAACATTTATCCGGAACAACTTCCTCCGCTGCTCCCTTGCTGTGAGATCTGACCGACGTGAAGTTATGGCGATGGTTCGCTTAGGGACTATCAAAAAATTCTGTTTCAGCTCAAATCATTTAATCCTTTTTGTGGTTTGAAAGGAGAGAGGGGTGGCTGACAGAGCTGCCTATCAGCGGTAATGATTTGTTTGGAGTAAGTAATGATTGTTGTATTAAGCTACCTGATAGGCTATAATGAAAAAATGAGGGAAAACTTTTTTTTTTCTATCAAACTTTTTTAGCGACCCCTTTTTTTTCTATCGCACCTCACGTCTATCGATCGATATATATTGCTATCGAATTATCGTCCAGCCCTAGCTCCAACTGAGCGACTCGATCGGGCCATTCTGAGTACATGCCCCCATACAGGTACTCTGTTGGTTCCTGAAATGGCCTCGAAAAACGGCCCTGTCGGCCCGGCCCGATGAAGTGGAGACAAGCACAAATTGGGACGCCCTGGTCAAGTTACCCAGAAGTTCCTATAGTGTAAACGCGCCTGATAACAATATTAATGACAGGGAAAAGTTTGGGTTGCTTGTAAATGTTTCCAGAAAACTTTAAAAACAAACAGGCAAAAAAAATCACATGACTTGGGTTTGCAAATCAAAACCTGTGGAAGAGATACGACCAGAGTAAGATGTCACCGTTGTGCAAAGCACCATATTTTGTTTAAACCAAACAGAATATCAGCACATACATCTTCTAATAACTTAAGCATGACGTTAAATATGTGATGAGTTGGGCTTGCTTTTCAACCACAGGACCTTAGTCACTTGTATACTAAATATATGTATTAGGGCTGTCAAACGATAAAAATATAAAATCCAATTACAGGGTAGCTGTAAATTTCTGTAAAATTCTTTATATGGGTTAACAAGGAAAGAAACAAAATGGTGCAGCTTCCCAATCAAAGTACAGACCTCCATCTAAAACAAATGGTGTGGCGGGACCTCGAGAAAGCGGTGCAGAATGGAACAACCCTAAACCTCAACGCACTAAAACAACGTCACTACAAAAAGTAGGTTAAATCTCTGATAAGGTAATTCAGGAATAGACTAATTCAAATTATCAGTTCTAAAGGTGGTGCTATAAGCTATTTAATAATTCTTGATTTCTCTCATTACTGTAATGTTAGTCAAGAAAACACTTCTTTCATGACAGCATATATTTGACTAAAATCTTAACGAGTTGGTGCCAGGACCCCTTCGACACATGAACTTTTATGCACGGTGGCCTTCAGCAGGGTGGTTTTACCAGATGGTTCAGATGGTTTTATCTGTCACTTAAGATCACTGTATAATGATGACATGGGACACGATCGTTTTGCTTGCACACACGTCTTTAGTCTTAACCCGAACACCGTTCCAAAACACTGCAAAGCATGCTGGGACGCGTAGTCCACCACAGCTATTACTACAATCGCCTCTGTAGAAAATGCTTTTCAATTTTTTCCAGAAACTTTTTAAACTTTCTTTTGCTTCCTCAATCTACGCCTACCAACCCTCTGTTCTCAATTTTTCACCTAAAAACTTAGCAAGACATACTGTTCAACCTCACCCTTTTAGTGTTTCTTTCTGTGAGAAGTACCAATTAAGAACATCTTGAACATTGAATTTGTCAGAAGGGTGATCCTAGAACAGGCCCCAGCAGGCTTACCTTTGGAACCACAGAGAGCCATAATGAGGGGGCTGTTACTCTTATCCAGCTCCCTCAGACAGGCACTGCCAGCTCGGTCTCTGATCACAGAAAGCTCTCTCAAAATGAGAGCCTATTGAAAAAGCAAATCAAAACATATTGGTGAACAACAAAAATAATAGAAACTAAGAATAGTTGAAAATAGTTTTTCATTCTAAACATGCAAGTAAATCTATCTTCAGCTATTTGTATCACACTGTTTTCTGTCCACTATGTACATTAATTGACCCCTTATAACATACACTGTATACAAAAAAGACAAGAATGAAATAAAGACATATTTTTAAAGAGATGCACTGATCAGAGATCTTGGGGCCAGTTTTTGATCACCAATTATGTAAAGTTTTGACATGTTTACATTGACTTTTGGGAATGATAAATAAAATAGTTTTTCTACTTGAAACTTGACGTACAATTTCAAATAAGATAATAAGCAGTTCAAACTTACAAAGGACTGTCCGTCTATGAACATTAATTTATTTATTGTAAGCCTTTTTGTCAAAACGAACTGTTATTACTAACATACGTAATTCACTTCATATTGGACAGAGAGCAGTTTGTGTTACACAGCTCTGCAGTTAAAAAGGATTTCATGTATTTCAAAACAAAGAAACGTAATTAGAGTCTTTAGCATTTTACATTAGCAGTTAGTACTATCCACATGATTACCAAAGACATTAAACATTTGATAATGCAGACTGTTCCATTAAAAGAAAGAATTGGACTTTTCAAAACGATAAGGCAGAGCAACTCAACTGTAATATTTTCAGCCTTGCTGTTATTTGTTGAAACTGACCCGCTGATTAAAGCTTCCAACCTGAATAAACAGTCAACATGCCTCTGTATATTGAAAATACTGTTTATTTTCCAAAAGCTCCCAAAACTTTTTGTCTTTCCTCTTGTTTAATTTTGTAACACCTACCTAATATTAAAAAATGCAGAGTTTTGTTCACTCAGTAAAAAGCTCTACCCTATAAGAATATTTTGTCAGCAGAAGCCTGACATCCTTGAACTTTGGCATGTTCACTGATTTTAGCTTCAGACCGGCTGGTCAAGCATAAAATCAGACGATTCCTTTGTCACCAGCCAATTCCTCAAGGTATATTTGATATTTTTGTTTTAATCATTGTCATGTGCAGATGACATTGAAATGTAACTGAATCTTCATATCACTATATACTGCCCTAATAATTGTTGTTTTGCATGATTCCAAGAAAACAATACTTAATTTCCCTCGGGGATTAATAAAGTATTTTTGAATTTCAATCGAATTTGAATTTCAATCATTTATATTTTATGATAAAATGCATGTTAAAAGCCACATTTTGTTAGTGTAGTAACTTCCATTAGGAACATGAATAGCTGCCATTATGAGACTGAACTAATTGTTTTAATAAGTGACTGCTAATTCCAATTATTGCCAAAATTATCTTTGTAGAGTCAGATCTGCATGTGATCAGTTATTGTAATAAACACATAAAACATTCATAATAATCACTTATATTTCTGCTAGTTTGAAAGTCATGTATGACCACTTTTGCTGGAATCAAAAGACTCAGTCAGTTACACTCCTAATGAGTCACAATCAAAGTGGTAGTGAGGTGGAGTTCAGGTGTATTAAGCCTACCTCTAGAGTCTCCTCTGCTGAGCAGCCTGGCTGCTGCTGCAGCTTGCCTGTTTGCAGAGCTTCAATGTATTCATCACACTTCTTGTAGCCGTCATCCAGCAGGTCCTGTTTGGCCTTCAGCAAACCCGTCCCAGGAGTTACATCACCGATTCCAATAGAGAAACCTCTGTTTGCTGAAAATTGGATGAGAAAGAGTACATTCAAAACCACATTTAATAACCAGTTATGAAAGGCTAATATCTTAAAGGAGACATATTATGCCTCTTTGCAAACAAGTTATATTATCAAATCAAACGTTATTTATAAAGCGCTTTTCATACAAGAAATTGGATCACAAAGTGCTTTACAGATAAAAATGACCCCACATAAACCCCATTTCCATCCCTCCCCCACAGATTTAAAAGCATGGTCGCAGTTATACTCCCCTCCCCCCAACCCAACTCCCATGCACACACACAGTTAAAAGCAACAGCAAAAAAGGACATTGGGCCGAGTCCAGATGAACCATACAAAGAAATGTCATCAGAGGAGCCATCTGCACCGGCAGCGGTAGATCAACAGCAGCAGCAGAGGCACTGACACGGCACCCAGTGGAGGCAAGGCCAAGACCCCCACCTCCACCCAAGCTCCACCAGGAGAGCACCCAGGCCGCCACAGCCAACCACCACTCCCGGTGCAGAGGGCTCCCACAGAGGAAACACTGAACGGGGATTTAGATAACAAATTAAAATATAAAAATAAGCAGTAAATTAATGTGATAAGATTAAATAGTAAAACACTGATAAAAAATAAACATATAAAACATGCAGAACAATTAAACAGACAATAATAAATAATAATCCATTAAAAGCTAGGCTAAAAAGGTGAGTCTTGAGCCAGCATAAACGTTCTCTGCGGCCCCGAGGTCCTCCGGGAGTCTGTTCCAGAGGTGAGGGCCGTTGTACTGGAAAGACGCCTCACCATGAGTGCGTGTCCTAACTTTTGGGGTGACAAGGAGACGGCAGCCAGAGGACTGCAGAGACCGCGAAGGTTCATATGGTAAAAGCAGTTCAGAGAGATAAGAAGGCCCAAGACCATTAAGACACTTAAAAACCATTAAAAGAACCTTAAAATCGATCCTAAGACATACGGGGAGCCAATGCAGTGAATTAAAGACAGGTGTAATGTGCTCCTGCCTCCTGGTCTTCTTCAGGACACGTGCTGCTGAATTTTGTAGTAGTTGTAAACCTGATATATTCTTTTTGGGAAGACCAGAAAGCAGGGCATTACAGTAATCCATCCTACTGGAGATAAAAGCATGCATCAGTTTCTCCGTATTGGCCCGAGCGAGAATGGGGCAGACTCTGCCAATGTTCTTTAGTTGATAAAAACCTGTTTTAGTAATATGTGAGGGATAAAAGTCAGCTCAGAGTCAAAAATCACGCTCAGGTTCTTCACTTGTAAAGAAGGATTAAAAGACAGTGATCATAGTTTTGGTAAAGGTTTTTCTCTCTGAGCCTCAGGACCGATGACTAAAAAATTCAGTTTTGTCCTGGTTGAGCTGGAGAAAGTTTTCTGCCATCCAGGATTTGAGGTCTAAAATGCAGTTAAAAAGTGCATCCATTGGCCGTGTGTCATCAGGACACATGGAGATGTACAACTGTGCATCATCAGCATAACTGTGAAAGTTAACACCATGTCTTCCAGTGACACTGCAAAGAGGGAGCATATAAAGGTTAAAAAGCACTGGGCCTAAAATCGAACCCTGGGGCACACCAGGGCACACATACATATTAGGTCTATGGTCTGTACAAAACATGTTAATGAAGTTTTTTGCACAATAATCACTCTCACATAAAGCGATCTTACCAGCTCAATTCTTGACAATTTCAGTCCCTTTGACAATGAGCTGTTTAGAGGGCTGTCACTTTTAAGCAAATTAGCGGTTACAGACTACGCCCACTCATATTGCTACTAGGCTGCAGGTTTGCCACACATAAAAATGGCATGGAACTGAAATTGATGGGTTGTTATATGCAAATCCTGCTTTTTGTGACATTGCAATAAGGCACTTTTTCAAAAGGCTTGTAGAAGCACAAGATTTCTAAAAGCAAAGATTTGGAAACAAAATTGGATGGGTGTTTTTATTATTATGTTTGGAGTGTTTATAGAGGCAACAGAGACCCAAATGGCAACACAAAAGGATGGAAAAAGTGAAATTTGCATATGTCCCCTTTAATATATTTTCAACCACACTTGTCCTTTTGCCCATTCCTTTAAAATGTTTAGATAGAGCACTCTGAACAGCCATCTTTTTTCTTTTTTGCAATGACACTCAGTGACTTACTCTCCTTGTGGAGTCAATTGGACAACTGTTAAGTCAGAAGTTTTTCAACAAAAACTTTCCATATATTTCAATGCTTTTTTTTGAAACCTTTAATTAATTAATTTTACTTTTTAACTATATTCCAATCTCTAGAATTATGCCGGCATAAAATTGTTTATTGCTGTTAAGATTTCAAGGGAGACAGTAAAATTCTTGAGTTTGCTCTGCTTCTTTATATTTTGCTTCTAAGATGGAAAGTTCTCCACAGTTTCTTGTTGGAGCCTGTAAATGTCAATTTTTTGTTGCTTTTTTATTAGTTTTCCCCTTAAGCGAGTAAAATATTTTAAACAAATTTTAAAAATCATTTGAGAACAAAAAAAGACATCTTACTCCCCAGATGAATCCACGTAACATCAATATCTGACAAATTTTAAAGGAACAGCAAAAAGTAAATTTTTTTTTAATAAGCCAAGTCAATAGATTCAAACCAAAACAAGTTAATTAAAAATCAAAAGAAGGTTTGGATACTTTGGATACAAAATAAAGTGATTTATGCATTAGGTGTTATTTTTTTGCTATTTGGGGGTATAGGAAATAAAATGTCTCAGAGTCAGCATTGTAAGAAATATTTGTAAACAAATTTAGCAAACTAACCTACTTGTTTGAAAGATTGTACTAGATTACAAATATTAATATGATAATATCCATCCATCCATCCATCCCATCCAACCAACCAAATTATATTCAAATTATAGATTCAGCGCCCACAACTTCAGCGATTTTAAGTATTTAGTTGTTTATTTGTAAATAATTTGAGCTTCTCGCTCATAAAACTCACGAAAACAGGAATTCAAAATTGACCACCTACAGAGATACACTGGTGCGAGTCTTGCCAGCCGGGACATGGCGTTGGCAGCCTCCAGCTGTCCCCAGTCTCTCAGCAAGATGTAGAAAATGTTGTTCTTTGAGCCGGATCCCAAGGTGCCCTTATCCATGCTTCCACACATCAGCTCACTGTTGTGAATCACCACAACTGGGGGTGTGAGAAAAACACACAGATACAGCGATAAAGTAACAGTAACCAGAACAGAAACACATACAAGGTCAAAAGAACAATGTTAAGTTTGCCTCAGGACACTGATGCTGTTTTAGCAATAAAACGTGATTGACAGTGCCTCAATGAATAGTGTAAAATGTCCTTTTTTCCTTAAGAATAAGAATTTTGTGAAATTAAATATTTTGGTAAAAAAAACAAAACAAAGGAACTTAATTTGCAATAGTAATCATACCACTGAACGATTTGGCAACTTGTCACGTTATATTTCAAAATGTCAATGTATTCTAATGTGATTTTATATGACCAATACAAAGCAGAAGGAAATATTTACAGTGGAAGGAAAGTGATATTTCTTTGTTTCTTTTAGGAATAAAAAATCTGAAAAGTGTGGTGTCTATTTGTATTTAATTCCCTTTTCTCAGATACTCCAACATAAAAACCAGACTTTGGGGGTGTTCCCTGGCTAGAAGGGACATTTAGTCCCTTCAGCGAAGTTCTGGGTACGGTCAAGGGTTTACTCCCAGAGGGAAGGAAAACCTCCCATGGAAACACCCATTAGGCATCCTGATCGGATCCCCGTACCACCTTAACTGTCTTCTTTGGATTTTCAATCTATAATATCAAAATACAAAGAATTTAACACACCTGCAAGCCTACTAAACCATGGTCCTACTCCTAAAAAGGCAAGCTGAGTAAGGAGAGCTTCACACAGAGAGGAGGCTCAGATGAGATCAAAAACTAACTTTACGGTCTTCATGCAACAACTTATTTGTGGTGGAAAATTAACAGCATTAAGATAACACCCTCAACGTGCTCAATCATGGTGGTGATGATATTATGTTGTGGGGATGCTTCTCTTCATCAGAGACAAGTAAGGTCATAGCTGATTAAAAGATGGAACTAAATTTAGCGAAATCCTGCAAGAAATCCTGTTAGAAGTCGCAAGAGCCTGAGACCGTGGCTGAGGGTGACCTTAAGTGATCATAAACATTGTTTAAATCAAACTATATTCATAAGTTAGAATGGCCTAATCAAAGTCCAGAGCTCAATCCAATTGAACATTTGTGGTACGACTTGAAAGTTGATGTTCACATAAGCTCTCCATTCAATCAGACTAAGCTCGAGCTATTTTGCAAAGAAATATGGACAAACATTTCAGTGTCTAAATGTTTAAATTTGATGAAAAAATATAGCACAGACATGCAGTTATAATAGGAGCAAAAGACATTCCACAAAATATTCAATCATGGGGCCTGAACACAAATGTCTATTGCATTCATCGAAATTTTCTTTATAAAACAAATAAATACCACCAATACGACAAAGTAAAATCTGTTCAGACTATGTAAGTGAAACTCACATGAGTCATTGTGACAGAGATCCTCTCCTTTGCCGCTGTACTGTTTGCCTTTGGTCCGCAAGTTTGCATTGACAGGACATTCTTTACTTGGCTTCAAAATGACACTGAAGATCTGTTTACCTGTCCACAGAGCAATTGGCTGATGGAAACAAAATAGAATATTAGCGGGTTAAGAAGAACAGAGTAGCACACACTGTGGTTGCACTACCTTTATAATAGCAGGGCAGGGGAGAGAGATGCGGATTTTTTCATCTTTTCCCACAAGTATTGATGCAACGATCTGGCAGGCTTTTGATCTATCAAAAAAGGTGTCCTTCAGCGTCAACAGGTATGCACCTTAGAGGATAAAATAAGTTATAAAATTAGTGCAGGTGAAGCATAGCTACTTGTCAAAAACTAAATTAATGCTCCCATGTTACAACAACATTTAATTTCCCTTTGGGATTAAAAAAGTAATTTTGAATTTGAATTGAATGTCAAGCTGAAAACTAACATTTTAAACAGCATACCTATGTACTTTTAAACATGAGCAAAACAGTGAGAATTTGTTTACATTTATCAATGAAAAATAACATTTCTTCATTGTAAGTCAAAGAATTAGAGGCATCATGTTATAAAAAAACAAACCACTGTCATGTGCGATTGTCTAAGACACGTTTCTGCACCAACCTGTCAGAAAGTCCTGAATAGCAGCAATCAGAGGTTCGCCGTTTCTTGGTGTAACAAGGTTAGCTTTAGTCTAGAAGACAAGGTAAAACCCTTTTGTGAAAATGCAATTTCCTAACAAGATGATGTGCGGGAGGCAACTTCTCATTCTTGGATTTAAACTATAACAAAAAGGTGTGTATAGACAGCAGCCTCCAGACAATGTGGCACCTCATGGCAAAGATGTGTAGAAATCCTTTGCTAAGGCACAATCTCACACTAGAAATGTAATAATTTGTTTTTTGAAATATTTTACTTAATCTCTGTTTATTCTTACCTAATTTAACAGTAATCCAAAATTTTATACCTGATCGAGTTTTGAAAACGTAAAAAAGGTTTCAAGGCCTTTTACACATCTTTATTATGGGTGCCAATAATTGTGGAGGATGCTGGATTTCTTGAACAATGCCATGTCACAAACCCCCATCAGGACCAAGGCTTCAGCTTTGGCTTCTTCAGTCTGAGGCAGGTGGAGATTCATTTCATCTCCATCAAAGTCGGCATTGTACGGGGTGCACACGCACTCATTAAACCGAAATGTCCTGTGTGGTTTGACTTTAGCCTGTGAGGTTGAAAAACGAAAAAAAAAAATGTAATAAGCAAAAGAAATAAAATCACTGTTCTCCTCTTTGTGGAACATTAAATCACCAACACGAGACAAAAGAAACCACTTGAATTCACAGAATAACCATAATTACTTATTTTGCTCCAATCAGCCAGAGCCTTTTGTAGAGACTTCATGCCTCATTAGTGCGTCACAGAATAATAATTATTGTGCTGGGTGAAGTTTAGTGCCTACACATTCATTTGCTTACATTCTTTTCTACCTTTTGTTCATATATGTATGCAAAAAATGTTTTAGCCGACTTCTGAAAAGTTGAGAATTCAGGGTTCAAAAAGACAATGGTTAATTGCTGGGAAAAAAATTCAATTAGATGAGTGTGTCCATCGTAATTACTAAAGAGGCAAGATTGCAATAGCAGATCAACTTGGTAATGTAGGCAGCAAAAGGTTGCCCTTTGTGTTCATAAGATTTCTATAGGGCTAGAAATTGTTTATGTGCATGTTTGAAAATACCTGACAACCCAAACCATTTTCAATACTTAATATAAGAAGCATTTACAAATTATAAATAACCCTCCAGAGTACTCGTTTCCATTAGATTCATTGGTTCCTGTAATTACCATAATCCTAAATATATAAAGACTTTTGAGATTTCCAAGACTTTGTCGGTTACATCTTCTCAAATTTCTTTTGAAAAACTTATTTGGATTTGAACATCAAACTGCAGAAAACCTTTAGAGTGGGAAAAAAAGCATTACGCCTGATATTTCCGAAACTAAGTACAATTAAAATCAAAACAGCATTTTGGCAATTCGATTTAATTATCAGGCTACATAAATGCCAAAGCTGTATCTGAAGTGCATAACGATATTCCAATCATTATAACAATAGCAGATTGACATTTAATTTAGCTGGATGACCCATAGCATATTTGTCATTTCTGAGTGAGAATATACAATGCTCAAAAAAATAAATAAAGGGAACACAGAACAATGCAACTCCAAGTAAATCACACTTCTGTGAAATCAAACTGTCCACTTAGGAAGAAACACTGACAATCAACTTCACATGCTGTTGTTCAAATGGAATAGACAACAGCTGGAAATTGTAGTCAATTAGCATGACACCTCCAATAAATGTGTGGTTCTGCAGGTGGTGATGTTTTGGTCACTTTTGAATGCTGGTGGTGCTTTCACTCTATTGGTAGCATGAGACAGAGTCTACAACCCACACAAGTGGCTCGGTAGTGCACCTCATCCAGGATGGACAATACGAGCTGTGGCAAGGTTTGCTGTGTCTGTTAGCGTAGTGTCCACAGCATGGAGGCGCTACCAGGAGACAGGCCAGTACATCAGGAGACGTGGAGGAGGCCGTAGAAAGGCAACAACCCAGCAGCAGGACCGCTACCTCTGCCTTTGTGCAAAGAGGAGCACTGCCAGAGCCCAACAAAATGACCTCCAGCAGGCCACAAATGTGCATGTGTTTGCTCAAACGGTCAGAGACAGACTCCATGAGGGTGGTAGGGCTGTAAAGTCCTAGTCGACTGGTCGACTTATTGGTCGATGCGTTCTGAGTCGACCAAAATTCTGATTGGTCGATTTCAATCCGTGTTAATTTTTGAAATTTGATTGGACAAGAGACATTTCATGAGAGCTGATCTGTGCTGATGTTAGAGTAGGCTACAACAGCGCTGCCTCTCGTGTGATATTGCTTTAACAGTCTACAGGGAGATCGAAGAACGTCCACGTTATTCAACGTGCTGTGGCTTCAGTGCTTCATTTGTAAATCATTAGGTGCCGGAACACAAAGTACATGACAGCGCAGGCATGACCAGAGGTCCCGGAACGCAGTAAATGGTAGCAGGAAAAAAAACTTGTAAAAACATGATGTGGGCCTTACAGGCCTGAATGTTTTGAATATTGTAATGTTCTCCGATAAATGCAGACAACGGTTGTAATTGAAAGCTTTAATGCTGACTGCTGTTGGCCGCAATCACGCCACGCCGTACAAAACAGTAATCAAAAGAACTCTCACATAAACCGGTTGTCTGTCTAGCTCCATTTACAGACACACACCAGTTCCCCGGCAGTCAACTGCGCACTCCCCCGCGCGCAGCCTGCAGAACAGTGCCCCACCTTCCTGAACAGTGCAACAACACTAACGCATAATCTTGGCATAAACCATTACATATATAAATCTGAGCTTACAAAAAATAAAACACACATTCCACAGCATTACAATCTTGGGATTTGGTCTATGAAAGCCTACGCATATTATTATTTTATTTAATACATTTAAAATAGTTTATTTTTATTTTTTATATAATATTTTATCCATGAGAGGGGTGCCGGATCAGCCAAAATAGGTCCCGGAACGCGGGTAGGTCAGAATCAACAGGTGGGGGATCTGTTCCGGCAGGATCCTGCTCAAATTAAAGCCCTGTGTGGCTTGCTGAATATTTTTGTTTAGCGTTTACTACAGTGAGTCTTCTACCATGTCAAAGACATCGGTAGTGTGGCAGAATTTGGTTGATTACAGCCCTATTCATTTTGTTTCATTTTATTGCTAATGATAACGAACATATGGTTCCCTTTTATTATTGTGCAGATTTATTTCTGTTTACTGGATTTGGTCGGGTTTTTTATTTTATTTATTTTATTGTCTAATGCGCAATTGCGCCGTGCCCACAGTCTTTGTTTTAAGCCCAATGCACAGCTTTATTCCGTTTGTACTTGTCTTGATCAGGCATGTTTAATAAAGATCATTTTCCCTGAATTGCCTTGCAGTAGTCATGGCATATTATATTGCACAGATGCACGTAATGCAAAATGCCGTCAGAAGTAGTGGGTCAGTAATGGTGTGGTGTGGCATTTTGTTTTGGGGGCCGTACGGCCCTCTATGTGCTCACCAGAGGTAGCCTGAGTGCCATTAGGTACTGAGATGAGATCCTCAGACCCCTTGTGAGACCATATGCTGGTGCGGTTGGCCCTGGGTTCCTCCATGCAAGACAATGTTAGACCTCATGTGGCTGGAGTGTGTCAGCAGTTCCTGCAAAAGGAAGGCATTGATGCTTTGTATGGCCCGCCCATTCCCCAGACCTGAATCAAATTGAGCGAACCTGGGACATCATGTCTTGCTCCATCCACCAACGCCACGTTGCACGACAAACTGTCCAGGAGTTGGGGGATGCTTTAGTCCAGGTCTGGGAGGAGATCCCTCAAGAGACCATCCACCATCTCATCAGTAGCATGCCCAGGCATTGTAGGGAGGTCAAACAGGCACGTGGAGGCCAAACACAATACTGAGCCTCATTTTGACTTGTTTTAAGGACATTACATCAAAGTTGGATCAGCTTTTAGTGTGTTTTTCCATTTTAATTTGGAGTGTGACTCGAAATTCAGACCTCCATGGGTTGATAAATTTGATTTCCATTCATAACTCTTGTGTGATTGTGTTGTCAGCACATTCAACTATGTAAAGAACAAAGTATTTAAAGGAGTCATGACCTGTAATTTTCACTTTTCCATGAGAAAAATGTATGTTATGATTGCCTAACGATCATACACTGGCCGGGAAGGCGATAGCGTTTGTTTGAAGCGTTTGTTTACCCTTGGGTTCGTCAACCAGCCCATGTGCACGCGCACTCTAATACGTGATGTTAATTTCTGGCCGACTTGACGTCAAGTTGGCACAGGATATACCATATATGGATATCGCAGATCTATGCTGCAGGGAGCCTGCCCTGCTCCTCTCCCCCTCATATTCAGTCGAGCGCCGCCATTACTGAATTCCGATTCGAAGTACGAACTCGAGCTCCATTTGGAAAAAGGGGCCATTCCAAGAATCAGAGACTTGCCTGCAATTGAAACGGTAAGGCTGTGTTTTTATTGCTCTACTGTGTTTAACAAACAGCAGCTAACTGGTAATGCGGCTATTGTATGCTAGCGGGAGTAGTAGCTTCGAGGACAACACAGGTAATGGCTGCTACTTTGCAAACAACAAATGACCTAGAATGCCACCAATCAACGCACGCCTCATTTGCATTATTACAATGACCGTCCACGACAGCCAAAATATCGCATCAGATCTCGCGAGACAATAATGCCTTCAGAAATAAGTTGTCCGAGGGGCTCTGTGTTTTTCCACTTTTCTTTTTTAGAAGGGCCTGAAAGACTATAATAGAGCGTGGGTATCCAAGGTAATACTAGGTTATGAATATTAATATTTCATTCATTCAGATCTAGGATGTGTTATTTTAGTGTTCCCTTTATTTTTTTGAGCAGTGTATTTTAATGCATCAAGTTATTAGCTTTTTTTTCCCATAGCAAGTACTCTTGGGCAAGTTATTCTATGTTTAACAGTCCCTTTTCTGGAAAAAGCTACTAGTGCCTTTAACTTTGTTTACTTTCATTTTTCTTCCCCATACAAAGTTCTCCTATGGTTAGCTGTGTTCCTTTCCTGGATGGATGTACCGATGGAGCTATTGCTGCCATTAACTCTTCATTCTTTACTGTAGAAAGCATCTCTATTTAGCAATGTAACTTACTAGCAGTGTCTCATTCCTGAAGGAATCCACTGACAGACCTATTCCTTCTATTAATTGTGTGTACCGTTTTTCTTTTAAATTACAAGTACTCTAATTTTAGTGCTTTTATGTTGATATATGTGTAACTTTGAAGGATACAAATCATTGATCTAGCAACTGCTGCTATGGACTGAACTTAAGCTTAAGGAGCAACTGAACACAAAATAAACTTTTTTGCTGATAAATTGTGTAAATTAGTGTCTAATGGTGCTGCCTACATGTCTGGTCATTATTTTGGTATTTTAGTGGATCTTAGTCAAACAGTCAGTGTGGCGCCATCTTCAGATTAGAACTCAATGCACTTGAATTTGAATCGGGCAATGCTATTCGCTCTGTGGTGATGGCTGAGGTCAGCCACCCTGCAGCTGTGGGGTATAAAAGAAGCAGTCTACGGCCACGCTTCTCCACAGAACCTCCCTCCCTTTCCTCTGGTGCAGAAGGTGGAGAGAAATTCTCCACAAAAGGTCACTCTGAGGGAAAGGAGCTTGTGTCGCTATTGCTTTCCATCTTTCTTGCTGTCTGTGTCTGTGCCACTGCAGCAAAGCTGCTGTCAACAAGACAATTACCCAGACCACGCCCAGCACCTCTCTATTCGCTGGTCCGCCAGGCAACGCCTTCTTTTGCCACATTTTTCAAACAGGAAATGTGGCCGGAGTAAGACCGGAGTAAGGTACCGGGTGAGTTGCTTTTTAAGTGTTTTCTCCATTCTGTCCTCACAACTCTCGCCAGGTGGTCACTAAACTGAGCCTGATTCTGCTGGAGCTCTCTTCCTGGAGTTCTTCTTTTCCATTAAAGCCCTAACCTTGCACAGAGCGAGGGATTGCTGCAAAATCAACGAGACAACAAAATCTGGAATTCCTAAAGCAGAAAACTTTTTAAAAATGACATTGGCTGTTCAATTTGCATATATTGCCATATAATTTGGAACCAATTAGACTGTATGCAATTAGATCTGAATGTAATCATTTGAAGAGTAAACTGGGCTAATTCTGGGTTAAAGTTAGACCTAAAAGAATTATATACTGTATAATTAAATATGAAATAAACCAGTTTGTCAGGTAAAGTGCCTTATGATGACTGAATTAAAGATGTGAATAGCTTAAAAGTATTTTTGTCAAAAACTAAACTTACTATGTGGGCCATGATACTGAGTTTGTGCAGAGAAGGCTGTCGATTGAAGAGGACGATGTCTCCATCAATCAGATGTCTTTCCACCACGTCACCAAACCTCAGCTCCTGAGCCATCTTTTCACGATTCCCATATTTCAGAAATCTGACAAAAGAAAGAGGTAACTAATTGTTCTGACCAACATTCAGCAAAGTCTGCTTTCAACCTGAGCAAGAAGCAAATCATTTTACCTTTTTATCTGTGTGTGACGGGTCTGGATAAAGTTGGCTCCAGGGTGAACGTCTGGACCGTTACGAACAAGTTTTCTCATTAGCTCCAGATTGGCTTTGTTTACCTTCAGACAGTATCAAAGGCAGATATTTCAACTTTAGGTCTCATTTTACATAGGGCGTAATGGATTTCCTGAATTCATAAAGCATGACTTACCTTCTCTGGATATGTCAGGATTTTAGCCACATGAACAGGGACAGCAACCTCATCAATCCGTAGGTTTGGGTCAGGGGAAATTACAGTTCTTCCAGAAAAGTCCACTCTTTTTCCTGAGAGGTTTCCTCTGAATCGACCTGAATCATCAAAATAAAGTTAGTCAATTTAAAATAAATTACGGGAAATAACATGAAACTGCTAAACAGGCATATGTAGCCAAACTGCTGCTTGTCCTCACACTGTTTCATTAAGTATAATTCGGACTCAATATTGCAACTGATTACTTGTCTGCAACTCAAGGTATGAACAGCCAGAGTGGGGGGTGATGGATGGCAGACAGAGAGACAGACAGTCGGACGGATGGATGGATGGAAGGGACGCACGGATGCTTACTTGCTCATTTAACAAAACGAAAAAACCAAACGTTTGCTTTGACAGAATCTATCAACATCAGAAGTTACCAGAAGGAGGAATCAGACTCAAAGAGATGTGTTCTCCATAAACAGTACCTTGCTTTCCCTTCAATCTTTGTACGAAGCCTCTGGTCCATTTTTTAGGTGCCATGTTGAGGGGGATGCCAGAAAGTTCACTGTTTATGTAAAGAGCGCACTGAAGCTGCAGGAAGTCCCAGTCCTCCATAATCATCTGGGTTTTTGCTCCAGTCATTCGATGCTAAAGGAAAAAAGCTTCATGTAGTAAACGGTCCCAAGGGAAAATAAGACCTATTATAACTTGCATTAAGACGATTGTAAGATATTTTTTGAAATGAAGAAATTAGAGAATATCTCTACAGAAGATAATCGCAGTTCAAATTTTCCAAGCAGGCCATTAACAAAGTGTGCATACCTAAATATGCAGAAGAAAATGACAAGTTTCATCAAGGAAGCCCTGCAGACTTCTGTTCATTCAAATGTAATTTCAGTTCTAAGTGCAAAGATGTTACACTTTCAAAACACTATTCACATCACAGGTAATAGCTGATCCATTTCAGCTCAGTGTTCCTGATTTAAATAATTATTTACAGTCTTCACACAAGAGTGTGTTAAGTTCCTGCTAAAAAATAATAAAAAAATAGATATATTCTATAATGAAGATTCACATATCCACAGTGTCTTTTAGTTATCTGGCTTCACTGATTCTAAAATGCAACACCTTGCAACCCATAAATTATGAGACAGTATCATAATAACCCAGTGGTGCAAAAAGTAATCTGCAATCTTAAAATAGGGTTAGAACAGACATTCAATGGCCAATAAGAGTCATGGATCTGGAGCAAATTATCTGACAAAATAATTCTATAACAGAGGAGCAGCAAAACGGCTGCAAAAAGGATAAATAGCAACAGAAGGATGTCTGTCTTGTGAATGAATGACATACATTAAGCTGAATAATATATCTGTGTAATATGATATGAAAAACTTTTAGACCTTTTCTTTCAGAGAAATAATTATAAATTTATTTAAAGATTAGAAAACATGAAGAGAGACAAATGATCTGAAAATAATTTTGCCGTTTGCTGATAATATGCAGCAAACATGTTCCATAAGATGTAATAAAGAAATCTTTTACAGTCCTGTTCAGTTTTTTTTCTTTCATTTTTAGGAAATCACTGCCAAGCTGCAAAGCCAATGAACCATCGGAAGTAATGAAAAATAAAATAAAAATGCATATGCAAAGATTTGCTACTATACAAAACTTGTTGCACCTGGCCAGTCAAGAGAAAAATTTGTATTTATCCTGGTCGCCATTAGCTGTAACAAGTACAGCTACTCTTCCTGGAGTCAATCCAGCATGCTGCTCACAAAACAATACTTACACCAATTTTCACCACCAAGTGATACAATTAAACACTCACACACACACACGTACAAAGGACCTAGTATAGTTAGTATATCCTGAATACATGAGAGGTAATCTAGTACAGCATTAGTAGCATAAAGGCCGAATTACAACTGGCCTAATCAAACTAGTACATGAAAAGATGCCTTTTCAAAAGGACTTTAAATTGGTACTTACTGTTGCATAAATAATATCACTTGGCAAAGTGTTCCAGCTAGACATGGCTCTATACATTACAGTACATTTTCCATTGTTGGTTCTCACTTTGGGTAGTTTAAATCTGCCCTCCGTGGCATGTCTGGTTTCATAATGATGATCATCCGAACTACAATTTAACTCTTTGTACTAGGGTTGGGCGATATGGCCTAAAAATAAAATCGCCTATTTTTTTACACCAAATCCGATTTCCGATTTTAATCTATTTTTTTCTTTCTCCCTTTACTTTCTTAAACAGAAATAACAAATGGCAGAATATATCTTTTAACTTTTGTCTTTTAACGCTTGTCTTTTGGCGGTGTTTTGTGAGTTGCTGCATGCTTGAGCATCTCGTAAAGAGTAGCACTTCTCCCACTCGACAGAGTGCCTCTGTTTCAGGTGTTGAAACAAATTTGTCGTACTCTCACCTTTGGTAGCAACAGCCGTCAAACAGATTTTGCTCCGAGTTGCTCCAAGTCTGAAGTCGCAAAACTGAACCAGTTCCATATAATTGCAGAAACTGTCCCTTTTTTGGGAACAAGCTCCTCTTTGCTAGTTGCCATTTTGACGTCTACACATTGCGAGAGACAGACTGGCCACCCTGCTCCAAACTAAGGAAGCCCAAGAGAGCAGTAGGGGGAGACGGTATTAAATCTCGATTTTCCCAAAAATAAATCTTCTTAGACGGCAAATTCTAATTAATCAATAAAATCGATTTATCACCCAGCCCTACTTTGTACAGTACATTTGGAAGGTTAGTTGTAATTATATTTCTGGTTAAATTCATTAAAGAAGCTGTATGTCTCTCTTTCACCTTGAGCCAGGACAGTGTATTATGCAACCAGTTTACATTAGTTCTGAGTGAACACAGAAGTGCAAAATGAGCTGCTCTGCTTTGGAGCGTTTGTAGAGCTTTTATATTTGTTACGGCAGCACATGACCAAATTTCCGAGCAGTAGTCTAACTGCAACAATACAAGTGTTTTTATAACATTTGCAGTCATACTAGAAGACAACATATGACAACACCGTTTGACCATTGACAGGCCCTTCCCCATTCTACTGGCCACCATACTAATTTGATTACCCCAAGATAGTTCATTATCAATTTCAACACCAAGAAGTCTGGTCTGTCGCACCTCCTCAACAGTTCCATCTTTGACAACAAGACTCAATTTGGGTTCGTCCCGCAGCAAGTGTTTTGTTACAAAAACAATACTTTTTGTTTTGCCAATATTTAGAACTAGCTTGTTATTTGTGACCCACTCAAATACTGATTTCTGAGTCAAGAGAAAAATGCCTTACTGTATTTAAAGTATAGACGTTAAGTGCCTTGTTCAAGTCTTTCATACAGATTTATTCTTTTTTCATGTTACAACCAAAACTTTAATGTGTTTCATTCTGATTTTTATGTTTGAATTTGGAGGATGATGTGTTACAAATGAGACTACACAATGCAGTTCATATCAAAGCTTACAATAAGCTACCAGTACTGAAAATGAAGACCACTATTCAGGTTCTGTCCAAGGTCACAGGGGGGATTTTATGTGCTAGACCAGGGGCCTGCAACCTGCAGTTCCAGAGCATCATGTGGTTCTTTAGCCCTTCCACTGTGGCTCTTATAAAACCAAATAGGAAATATTATTATGTATAAAGGCAATACAAAAGGGCGATTTTAGCAAATCTTCTGTATATTTTTATGTAATATCTGCACAGACTCTCACAACAGAAGGGCATCAATAGTACAAGGCTGTTAAAAGTATTTCAATGTTTCATAAATTCCAACTATGAGCTTCATCTTCCATATTTTTGGAAACGGCTCAGTCAAGTTGGCCTCAGCGGGACTTTATAAAATAGTTGTTCCCCTTGTAAAAGTTAAGACGATTCATTTTATGAAAACATTTTTTTTTTAAATCATTGAGTCCGCATTTAAAAAAAAGATATCTTTTTTTTTTAGCTCTAGACAAATTTTATGTTGTAGCAGCAGGGGCAAAAGTGGCTCTCTTAATTGAAAAGGTTGCTGACCCCTGTGCTAGACCAACACAAAGTAGCATATTACTATTCAGTCCCTTCACGGTGATACCCATAGATAAAATAAAATGCAATGAATTCCCTTCAGAACTTACCTAACTAGCAAAAGACATTGCTTAAAAAAGTCATAGGAAGTTGTGTTTGCAATTTGCCACAGGTCATGTAAAACACGGCAAGCATGAGGTCAAATGTGCTCTAGTCAGACAAGACCAAAATTAAACTTTTAGGCCTACACACAAAACACTGTGTTCTAGAACAATAATACTGCACATCACCATATAATATACAGGTGCAGTGATAACATGCTATGAGGAACCTTTTCTTCAGATGGGACAGGGAAGCTAGTCAGAATTCATAAGAAGACTGTTGAATACGCAACAATCCTGGAAGAAAACCTCTTAAGAGTTTATAAATAACATGAGGCTGGTTCAGATGTTCATCTACCAGGTGGCCTCAAAAGGAAAGCATAAGGCACAATTTTCAGATATTTATTTGTGAACCTTTTTAAAACTATAATTTTTACCTCGAAATTAAGCAATTATATTTTTTGGTCTATTGCATAAATACCTGATCAAATACCTAAAGTTTGTTGGATCGGTTAGGATGCGACAGACTATGAAAAAAGACAAATCATCAGGTTTTTATACATTTCCAAGAAGTCATATTAGATTTGATGACATACTTAAAAACACATTTCCCTCATCAGTAAAATTATTGAAAAATCTGTGTTTCAGCAGTTAAATAACTTACCTAACAATGACCAACCGCTTTGATGTTTTTTAGTCTGGTTTCCGTGCTCAACACAACACTGAGCCTGCCCTCGTCAAAGTTTTCAATGACATTCGAAAAACGACAGACTGTGGAAGAACCACAGTGCTAGTTCTGTTGGACCTCAGTGCAGCATTTGACACTGTTGATCATGATATATTATTGGAAAGACTGGATAGCTGGGTCGGACTCTCTGGTACAGTACTTGGCTTGTTAGAGTCTTAAATAAAGAACAGGGACTTCTTTGTTTCAATAGGAAACTTTTCATCAGAACAAAGAGAAATCAAATGTGGGGTGCCCCAGGGCCCTATCCTGGGGCCCCTCTTATTTAATATCTACATGCTCCCACTAGCCCAGACTATAACAACCAATGTGATTAACTATCATAACTATGCAGATGATACTCAGCTCTACATTACAATGTCACCAGGTGAACTTTAAACCCATCCAAACCCTAAGTAAATGCATGTAACAAATCATTGGATGGATGTGCCATAACTTTCTCCAGCTGAACAGAAACAAAACGGAAGTAATAATCACTTTTGGACCTAAAGAGGAACCATCAACAGTCAGCAAACAGCTTCAGTTAATACAGCTAGAAACTAATGATCAGGCGCGAAGTTTAGGTGTAGTAACGGACTCCGAATTAAACCTTTAGGGTCACATAAAGGAAATAACAAGGTCAGCCTTCTATCACCTGAAGAATATTTCTAAGATTAAAGGACTGATGTTGCAACAAGACCTCGAAAAACTCATTCATGCATTTATCTTTTGTCGGATTGATTACTGCAACAGCGTCCTCACGGGTCTGCCTAAAAAGTCAATTAGACAGTTACAGCAACCCCCAGAACACTCAGGTCCTCTAATTCCAGTCTACTCAACATCCCTAGAATTAGAGCCAAACATGTAGTAGCTTTCAGTTTCTATGCTCCTCTAATCTGGAACAAACTTCTGCAAAACAACTGCAAAGCTGCTGAAACACTGAGTTCTTTTAAATCAGAACTAAAAGCTCATCTGTTTAGAGCTGCCTTTGAGTAATGTTTTCATGTATATGTTTTGTGTATGCTTCTTGCTTTATTGCTGTTACTTTACATGCTTTGTCTGTGTTTGACTGCTATTTTTATTTTACCCCTTAATCATGTAAACTACCCTGAATTACCTTGTTGTTGAAAATGTGCTATACAAATAAAATTGCAGTGCCTTGTTTCACTTATAGATACGAACCTTTTTGATGACATCATTAAGGAAGATTATCTCTGTCAGCTTCATGGTGAGATCGTCCTCATTGGTGCCGGATTTCAGATCACTGATCACAGACGGTCGGATGCAGAGAGGAGGCACGAGCAGACGGGTGATAATGAGATCTGCAGGCTTCCCTGCCTCTGGATTCATCAACAGCAGAGGGATATCTTCTGCGGGAATTCTCCGTAAAAGATTAAGAACAACAAGAGGGTTCAAGTTTTCCTGGAAAAATAATGAGAATCAAAGCAAACCAGTGTCAAATCTAGGAAAGAACAGCTAAAAACCCTGTAGTATCCATGTATTTCCATTTATTATAAAACTGTTGTTTTAACCTGTGCTCTGGGCAACAAAGGCTCCATTAGTTTGTTGTGGTCAATGGCAATATCAAATGACTGCAGGAAATCGGACACGAAGGGATCCACCACCTTCTTAGTTGTTTTATACTTCTCATGGATGATCTTCAGCAAGCCACATTTTTTCACAGGTCCGTTGAAAGCGCCACAGTTCAAGCAGATTGTCCTTTTGCGGCATTTATCAGAGATCTTCTTCTTTAGCCCTCGTTTCTGCAGGTAGGCCAGGTTGGGCCGTTTCAACAAATCCATGAACTGCTGTTTGTCCTCTTTGGTCAGCATGATGCTCGAACATGTCTTGCAAATCATCTGGAGACAGAACATAATATTATACCTGAATGAGATGACGGTATCAGTCACAAAAGTACCAAGATTACAGATTCAACTGTTTAAACATTAAAGCAACACATTTAAATTGTGTGAATAAACGTTCAAATTTGAAATCTAGGAGAAAGAAAAATGGATTCAAGTTCAGATAATTTATTTAGAACTTCGTGTATCATCAGTCTGTCTGACTGTGACACTCTAGTGACCTCTACAGGACATAGAGGTGAATTAAAACTGCATTCAGGCAGGATTATGAATTGCATTGCTGTGTATAAAAGTTGATTGCTTTTACTGACCACGCTGATGATCTGATTATTCCTTTTCAATAAAAAGAGATTCATGACCACTTACCTGCAAAATCCCAATAACAGCTTTAAAGTAACCAACATGAAAGCAAGGCAGTTCCAAGTCCAGGTAGCCGTAATGTCCCAAACAATCTGCCAGATTTTTCCCACACGTCAGACATGGTCTGTCTTTCTGACTGGTCCCCTACAGGAAATATAATATATCTCGTGGAGATTGAGCAAGCAATATTCATTTGCAAAATCCTGAAAAATATTTAATTTATTTGTAATTATTCATGTTATACTTCCATAATTAAATTTACAGCCCTTTTCTAAGCTTTAAGGACATATGGAAGCGTGTGACATTGCAAGGGCGATATATTTGTGATATATATAGTGCACTCTTAGTACGGACATAAGGAAGGTAGGAAGTAGGTAGGACAAAAGTAAGGAAGGACAGATGAAAGTCTTCAAGAATGAAAGGAAAGACACAGAGCACAACATTTAGACAATTGGATAGGAAATAAAATCTGGAAACACAAAAGTTTTCCCATGCTATTATTTTCTTTTTCCTATCAATCTATCCTATCCAGACATTGAAAATATGCAAAGAAAAATTCCACACATTTCCAGACCATTACAGACAGCATATGAACCCTGTTGTATAAACTACAAATAAACTAAACTTGGGCTGTGTAGGCACTTTTATAGATGTAGACATGTAACCTAAAAAATTATTTTTCTTTTACTCTTGTGAGCATAACTGGGTTTAATAAATGTAGTAACTTGTGAAGTATACTCCAATGAATGCCTCTCTACAAAACTTAGAATGATCAATAAAAAATAAAAACCGTTTTATGCTCCATACCATCCGGTGGTCCAACACTCCATAAGGCAAAGGAGTGCGTTTGGTGTCTTGGCTGTACAGATTTTTACTGACCACCTGAATGTGGGCCTGCTGTCGCATCTGTTCAGCAGATTTCATCCCAAAGCAGATGTGGCTTCTGTAAACAAGCACAAATAAGATAGGGTCAACAATTGTATACCGTGTATATTTCAACCTGAACTGAAATTCAAGCGATTCATTTCTGGTCAGACAATTTGTACAACGCACAGATACCTCCACATATTGGGCCAAGTTTCTTTTGGAAGTTTGCAGAGAAACTACTTACTTTTCTTAACCATTAACAAGCTTCTGGCATTAATCTGAGTGGATGCTCCACATATATGGCAGAATCCAAGTTTAAACTAGTTTGTTTCTTGGCATGGGCTCAGCTTTTAGACATTGTTCATAAACCGTCAATAGGATGGAGGTCTGTGCCGTTTAATGCCGGCCTGCCTTATCCATTCCAAGACGTGATAGAAGATCCAAATTTCACTCATCTGACCACAGATGAAAGAAAATGTGTGGGCATGTTCAGGAACAACTCAAGAACATCCCCAGACCCAGCATAAACTGGAAGATGCTGTAGCACCAGTTCTACATCAACATGGACAGACAGGGTCTCAACCTATTAAAAAGCCCCTGCTTTAAAAGGACCTTTAAACTTGGCTGAAATTTGACGCTGTTCACACGAATGAGCCAAACGGCAGGCTGGTAAAAGTTTCACAGTCAGACAAGAAAAAGCTAGGAGTCAAGGCAGGGCTTTCAAGCCAAAGAACACCATAATAACTCCAAATCATAGTGGTAGCATCATAATCTGGGTCAGTTTTGCTACATTGCACATATTTGGTAATATGATGAAGAATGACCTCCAGATCATTCAAATTCATCTGAACTCAACAGGTAATAAGCTCAAATTTGAACACTATTGTGGGTTCCAACAGGACACTGACCCCACACACACATGAAGGCTCAACCCGATTAAATATCTTTGACTGTTTAAAAGCCAGTTATATTCCTTGAACTAATCCTTTTAAATACCTGCTTCCTTTTCTGGTAGAAAGCGTGGGTAAATATTCTGACTGCCAGAATTATACCAGAAAACTTTACAAAGTGTGTCATTACTCTGCAACTTGCTTCGAGACATTTAACCAAATATTAGTTGGGGTATTTGTCTATAAACCCTCCGTGGAGTAGATAAAGTCAACAATAATCTGAAACTTGTGCACACGGTTTTTGTTATTAAAATTGATAGCAGTTGAATGTTGCATCTTCTTTAACCCTGAAAAAGAACGATCCAAACGCATAATTTACAGCTCCAAATTAGTAACATTCATGACTGAAACTCTGAACAGTATCAGGATGGAAAGGAGAAATTACACCGCAAAAATAACTAGTAAAACATGATTAGGCATGATGTTGAACAAAAACGTCACGATGTTGCAAAACTGATTTCACTCAAAGTTGGCATGTTTACACTAATCAAAATGAACAATTAAAAATAATATAAGTACTGTTATAATCAAATAGTTCGGTCCAGATACAGTTAGCCTTTTTTGTTGTTCGGAAATCGTTTAAACAACTAGGCAATAACTGCAGCACTTCTGACTGCGGCTAATAGGCTAGCAGTCACTCACATTTTCTTCGCCACATCTGTCTCTCTGAACTGTTCCTTCACCATTTTGGCAGCTTTTACTACTACACAAACTTTCGCACAATAAATTGAACGGTTACTCTATCTTTATTCCGACATGCTGCCAGTGTTTTTTCACATGCTGTGAACAAACTAGCAACCAGCCGAGCAATGTGTTGATAGCATGTGGGCCACTCTGGTGCTGCATTCAAGATCCACACGTTTTTCTAACACTTACTCTGAAGCTCTGACAGCCTCGAGGGACATTTATCGGGTGTTGTCAAAAAATATATTTCCTCACCTAAGCAGCTTTTGTTTTCAAGCATAACATTTGCCTAGCATTGCTTTTGTATCATGTTAAACAAAATAATATATGGCGACTTATAGGTGAACTAATGAGGAGTATTTATTTTTATTAATTTTTTTCTAATTTTGTATCACAAATTGGAATTTAACAAGGAATATTTTGTCTTAAATGATGTTGAATTCCCTTTCGTCTTGGGGTTTATTTAAGCGTTTAGCCGATTTAAAAATAAAATTTACGAGGAGCACCTAAAAGCACCGCGCACCAACGGCAAACCAAAAAGAACTCCCACTGTAGCATAGATTCAGTGAATATAGAGGTTGCGCTGCCCCCTAATGGTTAAGAATTTTATTGCTGTTTTTCTTCCCTTTTTTTTTTTTTTTTTTGGATGGTTTAAAAACAAACTTTTTCCTGCATGTTCTATACCTACTTAATCCATAGAGGGCTGTGGGGAAACTGTTTCTCCAGCAGTCATCCTGGGAAATGTGAGTAGCCTACACGGACAGGCCACCAGTCTATCACAGGGCAACAGAGACACACAACTGTACATGCTCACACTGAGACCTAAGGGCAACTTAGATTGACTAAATAACCTAACATTCATGTTTTTAGGTTGTGTATACAAGTCATAGCACCTCAAAGAACCCCCACATGCACAGGGTGAACATGCAAACTATCCAGAAAGTCCCTTGGTCAGGATCTGAACCAGGGGCGTTATTGCTGCAAGGCAACATTCCAAGGCCGCCCTTGACAGAGAGTCTCGACATAGACAAATAAAACAACAAACTGCCTATGTTCTAGTCATGCTAGGAGTGTAGGAGTTTTGTTCTTAACTTGAATCTCATGTGCATAATGTACAGTGTCTTTTGTACAGTTAAAAAGTACCAATACTCCTTGATTTCTTGTCACATTGGAGTCAGAAACTTAAAAATATTGCATTGGAATTTTATTTTTTATGTTAACAAAAAGCAGTGGAACAAGGTCAAAGTTTATAACAAACGCCTGAAACGTGTGGTGTGTATTTGTTATTTGTCCTGATGGAAGGTGAACCTCCCCCCAGTTACAAGTCTTTTGCAACAGGTTTTCTTCCAGGATTAGCTTCTATTTAGCTCCATAATCTTCACATCAGCTCTATCTCAACATTAACTCTTCCTTGTCCTAGATGAAGGAAAAACTCCCCACCTTATGATGTCGCCACCCCAATGTTTCAAGAGGGGGACGGGGTGCTCTCAGTGATAAACATAGCGTTGTTCAACGTAGGCCAAAGAGATCAATTGTACTCACGTCTGACCCAAGTGCCTTCTTCTCAATATTTGCTGTGACTCCTATATATGGCTTTCTTTCAGCAACTGATTATTCTTGTTATTGTTCTATAAAGGTCAGATTTGTGGTGTGCACAACTAATAGCTTTCCTGCTAAAATATCTTCCCATCTGAACTGTGGATCTCAGCACCTCCTCCAAAGTGACATCGAGCCTCTTGGCTTGTTCCTCGACCAATTCGCCTGCTTAGTCAGCCTGTCAATGAGGTGGAAAGCCATGTCATGACTAGTGCTCCATTTTCTTTCTCCTCCACTTCGTGCATTACTTGGTGCAAAAAACATGGAAAAGCTCACAGGAGTATGAATAGGGACTTTTTTATTTACCATGTTTACGGTGAATACTATTTTTCAGTGAGGGTCTGTAAATTTAATTTGGTTAATTTTTCAACATAATTGTAAATAATATTAGGAATGCTATGTATAAGCATTCACTTTATTATTTGTAAGAGTGAGAGAAAAAAGTTACATTGTAAAAAGGAGTTACATTATAGTCCTCTTGTTTGTATGCAATATGTTTAGCTGGCCTCCAGAGGACGACAAGTGTACAGTATTTCCAACACAAATACTGGAACCACACAGAGAGGAGGCTGCAGCGACAAAATAAACTTGCTGTTTGGTGCTACCTGTGATGCCTACCACAGTGGCATGGAATCACTGATGACAACTGATGGCTTCCTGATGACAATTTACTTCCACTGCATGCTTGTGTTGATTAATTGTTCCATCAGCTTATAACCACTGACAGTGAAAATTGCCTGACTGAATCAGATTTTCCATTTTCCAACTCTGCTGCCACTTAAGTACTACGAAGGCTACTAATTGAACCACTAATATAATGCTCTACATGAGCTGTCTCTGAAAAAACACCTCCCTTTGAAGACAACGATTCCCCAAAGACCTCTATCTCTGTAGGGAAACCAGATGACTTAATGATACACATATGTATCCGCCTGTATAAATATATCCAAGGAGTGTATAAAGAGGTCCTTTAAACCACTCAAGGGACCACTACAAATAATGCTTCTAACCATGAGGAGTTGCTCAGTTGGCTTCCTTTAAAGTGCCTCTTGAGCATCGCTGTGTACAAAACTGTACATCAACTATACTACAGAAGGGTAATCGACCAATCATGAGCTTAAACACACATGTATAAACACAGTATTCCCAGTGGAAGGATTCAGTATCTGAGACGTTTGAGATCTGCTGAAAAAAACTGTCCCTCGCAGGACTGAGCACCCACTGGATTGATCAGCACTGCTCCACAAATTAACTATGTGCAACATTCATTCATTCATTCCCATTAAAAGTATGCTTCTATTACAGTACATTCTCTCCATTATAAGGATTTCCATGGTTAACGCAGATCAAGAAAGTAAATTAGCAAAAAATCATGTTTTCGTCATTGTACACCACTAGCTGCATTCCGAACGTCTCTGTTTGTGCTGCAAGTAAGTATTACTCTCACTGGAGTAATTGAGTAACTCTGGAGTAAAGAAGTAAAGGTTACTGTGTTTTCAGATGTCAGTTTTTATTGAGTGTGTGCAAAACTATGATGAACTGACTGCTGCCCTCGAATTGGAAACATGATATCAAGCTCAACAGAGAGTGATACCATTGTTTGTTTGTACTTACTTAACTGTACTGCAAGTGCAAAATGATATCAAGTGACAGGTCACATCAAGTGCCTTGCCAAATATTCATACTCATTTAAGTTGTTCATATTTTGGGTCATTACAGCAGGAAAACAAAAAATCTATGTATTTTATTGTGATTTTAGCTGATAGACCTACACAAAGTAGAGCATAAATTGATTATTTCCTGTTCAATGGAGTTTATTTAAATAAGGCCAATTCCCTACAAATGTCATCATTAACTCTGAAGTGAAACTTATTTTCCATGAATAAAACAGTGAATCATTTAAACTAAAATACTTTATTGATCCAAGAGGGAAATTAGGTGTTGTTGTAGCTCATAATATTCAAGTTTCTTCTGTGTGTAGGATCTTAAATTCTATTCTGGATTTTACAGAGAGCCAATGAAGGAAGTTAAAACAGGAGAAATGTGATCTCTCGTTTTAATATTCATCAGAACTCTTGCTGCCGCAATATGGATCACCTGAAGGCTTTTAAATGCATTTTGTGGACTTCCTGATAGTAAATAATAACAGTAGTCCAGTCTTGAAGTGACAAATGCAGGGACTAGTTTCTCAGCATGACTCCTGGACAGGATGTTTCTAATTTTACCAATATTTCAGAAGGGAAAGAAGGAAATCCTAGAAATCTTTTTAATATGGGATTTTAATGTCATGTCTTGGTCAAAAATAACACAGAGGTTCTTCACGTTATTACCAGAGGCCAAATTAAATACCATCCATATGAAGTGATTGACTAAGCAGTTTCTTTTTCAGAGCTTCTGTTCCAAAGACAACAACTTCTGTCTTGTTAGAATTTAAAACCAGAAAGGTTAGAGTCATCCATGTTTATGTATTCCAGACTTGCCTGTAATCTTCCTAACTGATTGGATTCATCAAGATCTATGGATAAATATAGTTGCGAATCATCGGCATAACTGTGGAAATTTGTCATGCTGTCTAATGATTTTACCTGTTGGAAGCATATTCTTCATAAAATAATTGGTCCAAACACAGAACCCTGAGGTACTCCACAAGTAACCCTTGAGTGTGAAGAACATTTATCATTTACATGAACAAACTGGAATCTGTCGGACAAATTTAATTTAAATCCGCCTAGTGCTGTTCCTTTGATTCCTGTAACTTAAACAGCAACTCACCCACTTTACCAGAGTCTTACTCCGGCCACATTTCCTGCTTGAAAAATGCGCCAAAAGGAGGTGTTGCCTGGCAGACCAGCAAACACTCGCAGGAAAAGGGCTGGGCGTGGTCTGTGCTGTGACTGACATGTTGACAGCAGTGTTGCTGCAGTGGCACAGACACAGAAAGATGGAGAGCAACGTGAGCTTGATTGTCTCATATGGATGTTTTGAGGTGAAGGATTTCTCTCCACCTCCTTCACCAGAGGAAAGAGAGGATAGTGTAATGGAAGAAAATATTTCAGGGTTAAAAAAAAAAAAAAGAAGACTGAGTCCCAGAAGGCGTTTAAGTATTTAATTCAAACATGTCTGGCCAGAACATGGAGGGGACAGAGATTACTCATGCATCGCCCTCCCCAACCTTTCTGACTAACAGTTTAAATAGTATTCAGCAATCACTGTTTATCTCTGCAGCACATCTTCTCCAATCTTCATGTCCAGCTTCCGGAGAACTGGTTCTTGCCAGTCTGATAGTAAAGCCTGAACCAGCACATCCCAGATCAGACTGTTCCGTAGTTATCTTGCTTCCCCAAAGTCTGTCTCTCTGGTGATCTGACACATCTTTATCAGGAACATAACCTTGCTTCCCCTAACTTTGTCATCTTGCCCTAGATACATTCACTAGACAGAGAATATGTACTTAAATCCTAATTACATAGGAATATTCCCACCACAATAGGGAGGAAGGTTCTGTGGAGGAGGTGTGGGCGGAGAATCGACTTCTTTTATACCCCACAGAGGCAGGTGGCTGATATCAGCCCTCACTGGCTGACATCAGCCTCCACGCAGAGCGAATAGCAATGCTCGATTCAAATTCAAGTACAGTATAGAGTCTTAACCTAAAGAGGGCAACACACTGACGGTTTCAGGCAGAAAATTTATATTTTTACTAAGATGCACTAAATTACCAAAATAATGACCACACATGTAGACAGCACTATTAGAAACTCATTTATACTGTTTATCAGCAAAAAAAGTTGATTTGGGTTTGAGTTGCTCTTTAAAAGGCAAGGAAGAAATAAGAGACGGAATATTTTGAAATGGTCTTACAGCCAGAACTGGGTGCAAAGTCCAGGCCTGGGTTTTTGTTCTTTTTTGCATGGAGCTAGCATGTTCTCTCTATTTTCTCCTGGTTCTCTCTAGTTACTCAGGCTTCCTCTCACAGTACAAAAACATGCTAAACACTACATTCAGTCATTCACCCATTCATACTGACATTTACACACAGATTGTGGTAAGCTATATTATAGTAAAAGCTGCCCCAGCACAGACTGACAGAAGCAAGACTGCCACCATTGACCACCACCACAAGCAAGAAAGGCAAGTGAAATGTCTTGCCCAAGGACACAATGGCAAAGTGACTTAGAAGGACTTAGCTATAGGCTATAGGATGAACCCAGGCTCCTGAGTCTCTATAAATTGATGTCAATGAGTTTGTGCATTCATTGTTTGTGAGCTGCCTCCTACCCAATCACCATTGGACATAGGAAGGCACTACTCACCCAACCCTGCAACGATAAGTGGGTATAGAAGAAGGAATGCAAATGCAAATGCAAATTCATTCATTCATTCATTCATTCATTCATTCATTCATTCATTCATTCATTCATTCATTCAAATAATAATAATAATATTATTTATAATAATGATAATAATACAACAATAAAAACAATAATATTAATCATAATAATTATAAATACTTGATATGGTGAGAATTTATTATCGGCCTCATTATCCCAATTATTACATAACTCAGTGGTTAAATACTAAGCAGAACAAATTAAAAAAGGCTCCAGCGCACTCTGAGCATGATGGTTGTTCTTCTCTGTTCCTACCATCTGACCAGTGCAATAGCTGTTCTATATACACCTGTGCAAACCTGTGTTTACACATCATACCATCAGCATTCTGCAAAACCTATTTGTGGATCAATGTGACCATTATCTTTGCATAATTAACATGAGTAATTACTCCTCTTAATTTACAAAGCCACCCAAGGTTCATAATAGCGGTTGCAAAACATTGACCCAGGACAATTGATTGATCTCTCCTTCTTTAAAACCATCCCCCTGCTAATAACTAAGTAATGAGCAAATAGTGTGTGACTAAGGTGGCTAATACAGCTTTCGTTCTCTTTATCCAGATTGGACCCCCCCCCCCCCCCCTTCCTCTTTAGTACAGTTTCTGCAACATTGTCAGCTCCCTCCATCTAGTTCCTGAGTGTGTGTCAGCATGTGTGTTGTGTGTGCTGTTCAGTAATCAGCCACACAGACTCGCCTTTGGTGGCTGAAGACTGATTCAATATTCCACTGGGTAATTTATGCAGAACTAATTCTCTACAGTAATGGAAGGGCTCCGAGGAAAGCAGACAGAGAAAGAGAGAAAGGGAGAGAGGGAGAGACATGCAATGCAGAGAGGAAGAAATCTGTGGTGAAATAATTATCCCCGGTGTCACTGCAGCAACATTCTTTGAAGTTGATGTCAATAAAATATTGAGCTACACAATCCATTTCAATTTCACCTCAGAAAGGATGCTGCCGAAGGGTCAGGGTGGCTGCATTAGAAAAATATACGTACAAAAAAGGAGCAGGGTGCTGGTGGAAAGAACACATCCAAACAGACACAAACGCATATCTGTTTAACTCACAGCAAGGCGGTGGCTGGCGACGTGTGCTGCTTACAGACTGACTGAGACATACATCGTTGCCTGTAGTCATTTAACTTGTCAAAACAGCAGGGCTCTGTGTCTCATCATATTTGGGTTTAAGGGGTTTGAATTACTGAAACAAAAGAAAAGAGGAGGGGAAAAAAAATTAATTGAGGGGAACTTCCCAAGGGAGCCATTGGGATCACAGTATAGATTGTAGTCATTTATGATGGACGGGTTGGTAATAAGAGCCCTTTATTCTTGTGCATGAATATAACTGTATGCACTGAGGTCTGGGGTGGAAATGAGCTCTATTGTATTCTCTTTGCCAGTTGTATTGATCCACAAAATGCACACACAGGTTTGTGCAGCCAGATTTACAATAGATGTTTAAGCTACATGTTACATGGTGCCTCAATATTAATTAATACTTATATAGTATTAAAGCCTTTTAGCCTTTCGTTTTACCATAGCAAACTAGTCAAAACAAAGTAGAGCTTATTGTGAATTGGTGGTGGTAAATAATACATGGTGTTAAGTTATAAAAAACTGCACATTTGTTTAATTAAGGAAGACACGAGTCAGCTCATTCTTCTTCATAGGTAGTTTTTATTAAAAACATAGAGACTGATCAAACATGGTTGCTCAAGGGCTCAGTTCAGTACAGAAAGGGTTCTCAGAGTTTACAGTCAGAACTAGTTTCATACAATACAATGACGTGTCAACAAGATCACAGTGACCCACAAGATGACATAACCGGTTTCCTGTTCTAATTTGATAATGATTGATGCAATATATATTATCAATTAAGATTATTCAGACACTGGTCTGAACCATATGCTTCTCATACTCTTTGCTATGTGTGCCTTAAGTGTAAGAGTGTGTGTGGATAAGGTGGCCGGAGTGTGTTATCAATTGAATGCCAGTGTTTTGACCCAGCTTGCTGCATTTATCAAAAACACTGGGTCACAGCTGATTGCTCACACACTCCTGTCTTCTTAAAATGGGTACTCAGAAAAGTAGTCATATTAAAGAAGTATTCATAAAAGTATTCCCTTCTGACAGGCCCACTGTCTCCCCCTGCCCCCCCCCCCAACACAGTTTTTCTACCTCAACAGTCTTTCCTTTCACATTTTTTAAAGGTGGGACCTATAAGCATCAACAGGTATAAGCAAACATAAAAACCCATCGTGTGTACAAGGTTAGAAATGTTGATCAAGTAAAGAGCAAGGTCTTGAATGTAGTTGAATTTAAAAGGCTTACCATTACAATAGCATTGTGAAAGTGACACTGTATAATAGGGCCAACTTAGTCATTCATTTGGTAAACAACAATGAATCGTGTCTATCAAGGATTGGTGTGAGCTCAAAATGAGGTTCATACTTCAAATTCTTTTGCAAATTGAAAACATGAAAAGTTTGGTCGATATTTTTGTAGCGCCACCATTTTTATTCATTCTTTATTTTATTTTATTTTTTCAAAATTGCTCATTCTCATATTGGTCTATTAATTTCCCTATCAACTCAGGTCAGCATTCCTATGCATGATGACAAAAAACATCATCACAGCATGAAGCTGCCACCACTGTAATCAAAGCGGGTAGGGTGTGTTCTCATCTGACCAAATCCCCTTTTTACTACTCAAGTGACTTCTAAAGGCAGTTAGCTGAGCTGGCTTTATTCCTGGGTATTAAAGTAAAGGGAGATAAAGATAAATGCAAGCCACATTTTCAGATTTTTTTTTGGTTAATATTTTGGAAGCCATTTATAATTTTCTTTCGGCTTCAGACTTATGCTCTTCCTTGTGTTGGTCTATCACATAAGATCCAGATCAAATACACTGAAATTCATGTCTGAAACATGTTAAAATGTGAAAACTTTCAGTTGGACTTAATACCCTTGCAAAGCCCTCTGATGCATCTAAGTACAGACCAAGCTGGTAGAGCAGTAAAGAATGAGACAGAAACACATGTTGTGTATTTCCATAAAGGTTTGAAATTATACCAGAATTCAGTGTAACAGGGACCAGTCCACAGTCTGAAGGAGATTATTATTTCTCTCTTGGACATCCACGAGCTCTGCTTCCAGACATCTCATTATTTTGCATCTTCGTCATTATTATTAAAGCCATATATCTTAACTTGAGGCCAATGCCTGTCGATACATACATGCCAAAACATTATCTACATATGAGAAACAGTGTGTTCTCCCCCCACTTAATGAATAATTTATCCAATTTAATTATAATACCTGCATAATGCACTGAATCGGGACACACTACAGCCAGCAGGACAGGTCTGATATTTGTTCAGTCTTTTAATCTTCATCCACCTCCAGCACATGGGTAAGCAGTTGCTCGGGGCCCACTGGAACTTCTGTAAGCAACCTGCAGGAACAAACTTCTAAAGGAGTATAAGTTAACAACATCATCAAACTTGGCGTGATTAGAAGTTAATAAATGCAATAGGTCACATTGTGCAGTTGTTTGAAACAGGTGACGGAGTCCTTGCAGTGGAAGTCTGGCTCCAATGAGCATGTGGGAGGTGTGTGACACAAACAGGGCTTCCAGCTCTCAGAAAACAGGAACAGATGGCGCTGGAAAATGAGGCACCTCTCAGAAGCATTGAAACCTCCTCCAACGACCCTCCCCACACTTCTCCATCTCTCCTAAATTCTGTTTTTTCCCCCTCCTGCTTTCTCTTCCCTCCTTCAACAAGCCTGTTTTACAGAGATTACTGTAGAGCACTTGTTGTTGCGAGTGTTTTTTCTTAGTTTCTAATCAAGCTGTCACAAAAAGAGACGTGAAAAGCTCCCACAGCTTGTATTCATATTAAGGTGCTTTGAATTATCTGGCAGTATAGGTATTTGTTCACCTGGACTAAAATGGCAGATGGCAGGGTTGGGTTATGGTATCTCTAGGGAAAGAACAGAAACACACTGAAAATGAAACATGTTTCTTCACTTGTACCCAGCTGCACTGCTGTAATCCAAGCAGCTAGACAACAAAATACTGTGAGAGTTGAAATATACAAGTTGTTTCATAAATCATTATTTGCTCACATTGTGTTTTGTTCAGTTCAGGCAGGTTTCAGAGCCAGAGAGTGAAGGTACTGACAAAGCAGCTGCTTTGTGTGTCTAAGCCATTACTGCATTAACTTAAACAGTAAACAGAGATGTGAGGATTGATGGATGTTTCTTGTGCCAAGCATAAGAAATGCCAGTTAGAAAATAATTGTGATGCATAGGGAAAATCATACATTATGAAAACTTTTTGCAAATAAGAATCTGAAAAGTGTGGCATTCAGTTGGATTAATGTCCCTTTCTGCAAATAACCCTAAATGAAATCCGGTGCAACCAATCATCTTCAGAATTCACCTAATTAGTAACTAGAACCCAGCTGTGTGTAATTTAATCTCAGTATAATTTCAGATACACTATGAAGGCTTCAGAGGTTTATTGCAGAACATCTCAAAACAAACAGCATAATGAGGAAACTGTGAACCAGTAGTAGGAAGGTGTAAAGCAGCGTTATGTCATAAAACCAATATCTAGGGCTTTAAAAATCTCAGTAGAGGACAGTTCAATTCATCCATCAATGTCATTCAAATACAGGGGTCTACAGCAGGTAAGATGTTAACAAACAATAATGGCTCCACAAAATACCTTTTCAAAAGGATCTGTACTGTTCCCTGTCTGGAGGGGTTCTACTACAAATGTTTGTCAGTACTATAGTATATCTGGTTGAGCACCATTGTGTTGTGTGTTTTTTTATTGTTTGTTTGTTTGTTGTTGGTTTTTTTTTTTACAATATAATCAAGTCAAAGGGCTTTGCATTTAGACTTTCAATGGGAAATCACTGATTCACCCAAATTAAGCTACCCGGGATATTCTTACTGGCTTATTTCAGTCTATCCCTTCCTGAAGGGATTTTGGGACTTTGTTTTAAAAGAATTACCCATCAAAATTACCTAATTTGACAGTGTAAGATCGTGTAAGAAAAATGTCAGAACTGTTGATGTTGATCTGTTGGAATGACAATGTCTCCCTAGATTCTGTGAATCCTCTCTGGGTTCTCAGTTGTCTGCTGTCAAGTCACTCCTCCAATACTCTCCTCAAGCTCTTCGCTGAAACTTCACTATGCATTCACCTCCATGTCCACCCTCCAATGCTCACTCACAGCTACACTCTAAACAAAAAAAAGAGAGACACAATTGCCATCGAACTGGTCACCTGCTCCTTGCCAACCTCTTTATATGTGGATATACTCACCCCATCTTGGATCTTCATTAACAACTCCAGAACACTAAGAAAGCTCCATATCTTATTACTCATCTCCATCCTCTGCAGTATTACAAGAACCCAAACTTCCCACTTACCTCTCTTCCAGTGTGGATCCAGACCGATCCCTGCCTCCAGTTGAACCTTCCTTCCATCTTGCTTTCTTCAATAAACCTTTGTAAACTAATCACTGTCTGTAATTGTCGCCTCTACTAGAGTCTTAAAAGAAAACATTATGACATTAGCTACTTCAATTAATTAAACTAGAAAGAAAACACAGCTAAACACAGAAGAACTGAGTCAGAAGTAATTTATATGGGACATAGATAATAGAGTAGTTATTGGTGAGCAATATCTTTATCAGTGGCTTCATCTAGGAACAATGTTCAGATAAAACAGAAGCACTGAACTAGGAGTACTTCTATGGGAAAGAATTGCAGGATGACCATTTCATTTTAAAGTAAACACTTGTCAAGAAGTACCATGGCGCACACTTGGTTTACAGGGAACTTGTTATTCCCGCTGCCACATAACTGCAGATGCATTCTATTATGTAGACATGATATGAGTTGTATCTTTGGTGTTTAACATGTTGCAGTCACAAATTTCATACAGGCTTTACGTAATGAGGAGCAGCCTGGCATGATTAATATTGACTGGGGCTCCTATTAAATTCTGATTGGGTGACATGAAGCGAAACAGTTTCTTTGCCATCCAGTCACAGCAATTGCATACTTAACCATTCCTAGAAAAAAGAGGGGCGTTTCCATGCGCTGTGGCTGGTTTTATTTCTCCCTTAAGTACACATGAATATTTTAGATCCTGCGTGTAGTAGATGCGACTACCTCATGGTCTGTTTAACCATGGTAGACTGTTTTTTTTTTTTCAACACTCCCTCTTGTCTTTAACTACTCCAAGGGCCCAGTGTGATTCTCCTTGAACACAATTGATTCATAGTCATCTATCTCATAGCTGGGAGCTGGGTAATCACAGCCTGAGTATTGAATGTCTCACAGTTCTGCTCCACCAAGGAGACGAATTTTTGATGAAATAACCCTCCTCTCTGTCTTAATTGTCTTTTTGGCCAGTAGTACACAGATTTGGAAGTTGTGTTATTGGTATTTGCTCCACTTGTGGGAAGAAAGGTGTAATGATTTAATTAAAGGATGTATTTTTAAAACCTTGAATAATCAGTCTAATTATGTGCACACTTGATAGAATTAGTGGTAGGATTTGAACAAATTGTTAATACGGTCAGCTAACTCAAATTACAAAACATATATATATATTTCTCTTTAGTTGTGCTATCTGATGTGGGTAATGTCAAATCTGGGGGATTCGTTATACTAATAGTTAACACACTAATTTTGCAATCACTTGTTATCATAAACAATTTATTTGATAAATACCAGTTTCAATAAAAACCAACACAAGCAAATTCCTATTAGGCCAACAGAGAAAAAAGTGTCCTCTTTGTGCAACAAGGATAAGGGATTGATGCAGATTATTACACATGAATACACTCCATGCACAGATACACTTTCACTCAACTGTGGCCCCTCTCTCTTTCTCTCTCTCTCTGAAGGTGCACCATGCAAATGTTTTGCCGTCAACTCGACCTGGTGGAGAATGACAGAAACATTTGATGCTGCGCCGCTTTTTAGTGAAGTCCCCGCAGAAAGCTATTTTCACAGGATGTTATGTATGCATTTTTCAGACAGATTGCTGCAGGAGACAGGAGCTCAGGAGGTGGGGTGGTGGGGGGAGGAGGAGGAAACACGACTGGAATGAAACACAAACCTTACTCTGCTGAGTGAAGCCAACCAACCGCAGGGAAAGCCACGAAAAAAGCTGCATTCATCTCACATTTCTGCAGAGGGAAAAATAACATGCCATAAATGCTTTTTAAAAATCTGTATGCATGTTGTAGACTGTAATTTTAAATCAAAACTGTTTCTTTCCAACCATTTTATCTTATGTAGGTGTTTGGTGCCTTCATTGAAACAAATAATCAATGCACACCTCATTTATTACAAACATTATTCAATCAGTTATACAATGAACTGAAAGCAAATGGAAATTTGCCTGTCTAATCTTCTACTTTAGATAATTTATATAATAAATGTAAAGCTATTTACCTTAAGTGCCTGTGGCAGATTGAGACCTTCACAATACGTTAAGATCAGAAGCCAAGAGCAGAAGCTTTAAGATGTGCAATGTGTGATATGAATTATTATTATAAAAATGCATTAGAAATAGAAACAACAGATAAGTATTTGTACTTGTAAATATCAAAACTCTCATAATCTGCTCCTTGCTACAAATTTAACAATTTAGGTAAATTATTGAATTAAGAACTTAAGCTGTTGCAAGCCATTCAAATGATCACTTGTACAATCTGCAGCATGTGACTAATGGAGAAGTAAGGGAACCAAATAAACATGAAAGACTATTTTTACATTTTACCCAACCCACCTCACCACCACCCAAATAAATTTCACCCAAAAACAATATTTTTAATAAAAGATCATATCTACTAGATATCTAGAACGGTGTTTTAAATCCTAGTGCTCGAGGGATGGTGTTCTGCAGCTTTTGGAGGTGTCTCTGCATAAACACTGTACACCTGTACCAAATAATTAGGCCATCATCAAGACTCAATAGCAGACTGGGGAGGTCATTCAGGCATTGTATTTAGGTTTGTTGGACCATTTTAAAGTAATAGTACATCAACCTTCAAATACTAGAGTTTAATACCCCTGGTCTCTATTGTCTAAGTGAAACTGAAAGGCAGTTCGAGTGGATCTTTGACTTTTCACATATTTGTTTAGGCTAAATTTGGCCGGGAACTATGGGCTAAAACATCTAGTTTTGAACATGTAGCACTGTTAAAAATTATGTTTGCCACATTACAGATTTCTTCTGTTTTTGCCAACATCAGATGGTTCAGATGTAGTTTTCAAGTAGTGATTTCTTTCAGCAATTGCATAGTTATTTTAATTTAATTACTTTGAAGGTTTAAGAACGTGAATGTACTGTATTATCATTTGCATACTTTTTTTTTTCTTGAAGAAAGTACACCTCACTCAGTGCCTTTACCGTATATTCATCTGTTTCTCCTTCCTAGATGGAGCCATTGATGGAGCCATTGGTCATTGCTGCCAATAAATTTATATAATCTTAGTTTTTCTTTCCCATAGAAAGTACTTCTTTCCTCTTTCCCATACAAAGGCCATTTCTTTGTCTCCTTTTTGTCCTCTTATCACCTAGCCGCTTATGGCAGATGGCTCCTCTCCACTGTCTTCACATGCTTGCTCAGAGTCAGGATGAAAGGTTGCTGCAAATTCAACAAGGTGGAACTGGCAAAATACTTTCTCCACAGAAAACTGTCATTGACTGATATATTGACTTGTATCAAACTGAAAGATATGTATATGAACCTGAATCTAACTACATAATTGTACTGCAATGGGAGGAATTGGAGTGATCTTAAATTGATTTGGACTGAACTAGAGTGCTTGGTCTTGTAAAATGACTTGAGATGACATTTGCTGTGAATTGGGGCTATATAAGTGTACCATAGATTTGTTGGCACCCATTCACTCACCTATACATTGGATGTCTCACCACTCCCCAGGCTACTTTGTTTTCCTCTTGTCTTTGAATGAATGAATTAACTGGAGGATACCTACAGCCACCACCTCTCAAGCTCTGCCACGTTCAATATCCCCAACACTATTGACCTGACATATTGATGTGAAGAGGCCTGAGTGTTAAGGAGCATCTGTCCACTGCATATTGACAGAAGTAGCGCTGCAAAAAAGACCAGCAAGATACATTCACCCAAGAATAAAAGGACATGTAACTGGTCAGAGTGTGAGTAATAACATGTGCCGCTAGTTCACCAGTCATCATGTTTAAATCAACTGTTAAAACCGTCACACTGAGCAACATCAGTGTGTCATGATGACCTGAGCTGAATGAAAACATGGACTGTTCCCCTGTTTGTAGTCACGAATGACATATTTTCCATTTTGCTGATGTTCAAAGGCTGACGTTGAGATGAGCCACACCAACCCTTGCATCTGACAAACATGTTACCACAGAGACACAGGCACAGACTAACACCAATCCCATCATGCTCTTTCCCTGCCCCCATCCCCTTGAGGATTTAGAAGGGATTATGTCAAAGCAATTGAATTGTTTGAGTGGAAGTAATGCACTACTTCTTTTATCTATTACTTTTTCTATTTAGGTAATATTTACCTGTTAACTGTTAGGGCATTTTCGAAAAATGTGAAAAACAACACTTAAATCAAAATGCAATTTGTAAAAACAATCTGTTGAGAAAGATCATTGTATCATTGTTGTCATTTACAATGCATACATACCTACATACATGTAGAGAAATACACAGAACTATTTTCCAAGCCATCTGACATTTAATAGGACTAGATTCTTCCTGTCATAAGTCAGTTAGAATTTGCCAAAATTATTTATATTTGCTAAAGGCCAGAAAAAGAATTTATGAGAACATTTTTGCAAGAATTTTTAAAAGATTTAGTAAAATTCAAAAGTTTACATACATTCTTGGAAATTTGGCCCATTCCTCCTGACAGATCACCTTGTTCACACACACTTTTTCAGCTACATGCCCAAGAGCAGGGCTTTGTGATGGGCCCTCACAACATTGACTCTGTTGTCCTTCAGTCACTAATTTAGTGCCAGGCTTAGGGTCATTGCCCATATGGAAAGCTCATTTTGTTCCACCGTTAGTCTTCTGTCTGATGTCTTGAGATATGGCTTTAATATTTCTTCAAACTATTCTTTCCTCAAGATGACATCTATTTTATGAGGCGCAACAGTCCTGGGGCAAAACACCCCCACAAACTCATGCTGCCACCACCATACTAATCATTTGAGATCTTGTTCTTAGGCTTGCAAGCTGCTCCAATTTTAATTAATGTAACAATGGTCATTATTTCCAAATCCAAACTGTAATCTGATTCTGTATGTTGCTTTTTGGAGTAACTGCTTCTCCTTTGCTGAGGGGCCTTTCAGCCCTTGTTGGTATGACTTCTTTTCTCTGCGGCTAGTTACCAGTGTCAGTCATCAGCTTCATGTTGCCATTTTGCTCTGGGTTTGATACACCTATTTCACATCAAAATATTTCTATCTCTGGGACATAGAACCTGTCTCATCCCATCACTGGACATTGCTATGGCGTTTATACTTGCACATAATTGTTTTAACAGATAACCGTGGCACCTTCAGGCATCTGGAAATTCTACCCAAGGGTGAACCAGACTTGTGAAGGTTCACGGTTTTCTTCCTGACATTTTGGCTGAAATATCTTGACATTATGTCACACAAGGGATCAGTTTGTTTGAGATTTTGTCTTCAAATACATACATAGGTGGACCTCCATTTAACTCAAATGTTGTGAATTTAAGTATCTCACATCACCATTTTGGACTTTCACAAATTGTTTCAATACACAGTAATATTAGGCAAAGTTCAGTCTGACTTTAATGTTAGCGAGTAAGATAAAACTAGCTATCTGCCTTTTTATACAGTGCACTTATGTAGATATCTGATTTCAACAGTATACAACAATAATTGTACAGTGACACAAATGAGAACATGCCCTGTGCTACTTTAAACACAGCCCTTTTATATTTAGGTCAGTGGCCTCTAGTCCATTTTATGTCCTCTTTCTTCTACAGTGGTGAAGCTGCCCAGCAGGCAGGTGCCATTAGAGCAGTTTGTTTGCAAGGTAAGCAGCTATAAGAAGTGACAGCAGTAGAATTACTAATGCACTTGGGCTGTCATTTCTCCCTCGAAAACACCCTACAGGGAGGGCCTGATTAAATTGATATTCAACCTTCTGCATGTTGTGGGCCCATGCTTCATTAGCATAGGGGTTTAGATTACACAGAGTGAGGGCTGGCATTAGTGTGGTAGGAAGCAGTTAGATACTGCACTGTAACTAATTTTCCAATTATAATGGTTGCCTACACTGTAGCATATTAATGATTCAAAGCACATTATTAACAGAGCATGTGTGTTTTACAATCAGGAGGGAATGTGTGAGAAAAAGAGGTTGCATTTCACACAGCGGTGGTTCACAGGAAGTGTCATTACACATTAAAAGGGATCCAAACAAAAGGAAGCCTTGAGCTGCGACACACGGACGAAAATAGCCTCCTGTCAGAACCGACTCCATTATTATTCTGCCTAGGTGAGAAGAAGGTCAAAGTTAAGGTCTGTAGTCATATCAGAAAAGCAGAAACATTTTGTATGTCTCTGTGTCATAGGCTGTTCCAGAGGTTTGATTATTTACATGTATAGTTGGTAAATGAAATAGCTGGTGAATAACAGGTTAACATCCTCGACAAAAGGGCCTAAAGGATTAATAATCACATTAATCTGTCACAATTTAATTTAATTGCCCAGACAGAAGAATCTAGCTTCAGCTATATGTTTTTGTAATTGTTAGTGAAAAAAATATATTTGTCTATTCACTATTAGGAAATAAAATTTTGCAATTGCTGTTTGAAAAGCAACAGAAGCCAACTGTAATTGTTATGGGGACCTAAATATATTTACCAAAAGGATCAAGTAATCAAAGTTTTGGAGTCTAAAAAGCTGCCTTTAATTAAAAAAAAAGGTGTTGCATTGTTCAGTCCAGGGTCTCTGATCTTCGTAAAATGTATCTTTAGTTCAGGTGCTTTGGCAATAGGGGCAGCTGCCAAGTCCAGCTGGAAAATAAAATCAGAATCTCCATAAAGCTAATCAGCAGTGGGAGGCACAAAGTGCCTCAAAATTATCTAATAGACAACTGTACTGACTTTGGATTAGATAAAACACAAATACCAACAGCTGTAGATGTCATCACTGTCTGTGGAAACTTCCCACTGAATCTCAAGCAACACTAGATCCTGCGCTCCTCCACTCCTCCTCTAGACTGCGGAACCTAGATTTTCAAATGAAACTTAAAATATACTTTCACCCGAAAAGAGGACTTTGCACTAAGCAACAGTCCAGTTCTTTTTCTCATTAATCCAGGTACGATGTTTCTAATGCAGTCTTTAGGAGCAGCTTAGCACAAGATATGCAAGAGTTTATAGCTCACATCCAGGACTTCTCTGTGTGTAGTGACTTTTGAAGCACTGATTTTAGCAACAAACTCAACACCAAACTCTTGAATAGGCTGTGCTTCACAACAGTCTCATAACTGCTGTTATCACTGTTGCTCGTGGAATTCTTTTCAACCACATTTTTCCTTCCACTCACCTTTTATTAATGTACTACTCAGACTCTGTGAAACGACCCCAATATATTATTTAAATGCAGTGAGTGAATACAAAGCCAATTACATATAATGTACACCAAATATTGCATAGAAGTAGTCAATTCAGTTTATTTATATAGAGCCATTTCACAACACATGTCATCTCAAGGCACTTTACAAGAAAAGTAATTTCAATTCACTTGCAGTTACATTCCAATGAATCTTTCAGTTCATCAGTCTAATCAGTTTAAAAGTTTTCAATCTAAGGAAACCCAGTACATTGCATTGAGTCACTGACTTGCAGCCTTCACTTCTCCTAAACGAACATGCGATTTACAATTATGATTTTTCACACACTGGTACTGCAATTTGATGCATTGTGTATCTTTAGTAGGAAATTCCATGTTTACTGGTTCAGTTCTCCAGTTCACATGTAGGGTCAAGTTTCTAAAAAACCATTTCACTTCCCACTGTCCTCCTCATTTATAATTCACTTTGTATAAAAGCATTAAAACGAATACAATGTGACATGGCTTAGCTCAGATTATTTCACTTTGTTATTCTATGTTCTATTGTTATTTCCCTAATAGACTGATCCTTTACACATCTACTTAAACGCCAAACCATTCTCATCACTCCCTCTAGCATTAGCCGTATGTTAACATCTGAAAACGGTGCTGAAGACTGCAGTTAGCACTGGGCAAATATTTAGTCACTGCTAAAGACATCATCAGCCCTGCAAATAAATGAATTGAATTCTGGTCTCACTCCCCTTCCCTTACCTAAATGGATATTCGATCCCTAGGGAACACCTAGTGCTCTGCAATCTGTGCCGGCTTCCTGGTGGCTCTTCCCCATCTCTGTGAGAAGCAAGCACTGACTTTGAAGTCTGTGAAACTGATGATGAATATGCTAATGTGTCTGGGGGGTGACTTGACGTTGCAGATAGCGCTGTGAGGGGAAGGTGCCACCCATCGTTTAATATATGGAGAGAAGGATCGAGAGGCAGGGAGGAGGAAGGGGGATGAGGGAGGGAGCGTTACCTTGTTGTAAGCCTTAAAAAGAATTAACAATGGGAGAGAAAGAGCAATTTAATTGCTGTTTGTCTTAAATTAATTCCTGTATATGAAACTGTCACAAGTGAAAATGTCAAGGGTGTTGCAGCTTAGTCAACTATTTAAATATACTAAATAGCGCATCTAAAATTGCATGATATAAAGCAGCAAATACTGGTAACTTCATTGAGTTCAAACTGATTAAATTACAGAGCTTCGCTAAAAGTTAGGTCTATCTGAAAGGTCACATTATTGTTTCAGCTTGTAATATTTAAAGCCAAGCAAATTTTTGATTATGATAATAAACTTAGATCTGATGCTGAAGGGATAAGAGCTGTGCTTGCAAATACAGTCACAAATATAAGTATTCCGTATGTAATGCTCTGGTAATATATTTCAGATCCAGCAACAGTCACTGTAATGCTTAATTTAACATTTTATGATGTGTTATTGTTTGGTTCATAGTCATATTTTATACACATAAGAAATCTGGTGCCTTGCAAAAGTATTCATACTCCTTGGACATGTTCACATTGTATTAACTTAAAAACTTCAATGTATTTCATTGGGATTTTATATGATAGACCAGCATAAAGCAAAGCACATTTGTGAAGCAGAAGTTAAATTATACATGGTTTCCAAAAGTTTTTACAAATAAAAAATCTGTCTTATGCACTTGCTTTCAGTCCCCTTTATTCTGATCTCAAAAATAAACTCTGGTACAACCAATTGCCTTCAGAAATTCCCTAGCTAGCAAAAAGAGTGCACATGTAATTTCATACAGTGCTTCTTTTGAGGCCCAGAAGATTACTGAACATATGAAGTTCAAGGAACACAGCAGACAGGTCAGTGTTATAGTTGTGGAGGAGATAGGGTATAAAAAACATCCTATGCTTTGAACATCTCACAGAGCCCCAGTTCAAGCCTGATGAGTATGGCACAACTGCAAACCTACCAAGACATGGCTGAGCAAGCAGAGCATGAATAGTCAGAGAAGCAGCCATGGGGCATATTGTAACCAGCAGAAATCCAATGTTCAGGTGGGATAATATGAACATTATAGCTATTGGCTCTGCACTCAACACATTTGGTCTTAAAGAGGGCCAAGAAGAAAGCACTACTTGATAAAAAGCCTTAAGATGTCCCATTTACATTTTGTCACAAACCACGTAGGAGACTCAGCAAATATACTGTATGGAAGAAGGTTCTCTGTTCAGATAACACTCAATGTACCTTTATGGTTGAACATGCAATTCCCAAAATTTGTTGGAAAACTAACACTGCAAATCACCCTGAACACACAATTCTTCGTAAGAAACAGTGGTGCCAGCATAATGCTGTGGGGATAATTTTGTTCATCGAGGGCAGGGAATAAATCAAAGTTGATGGGTTAATGCAGATAAATACAAGATAATCTTGGAAGAAAATCTGTTAGAGGCTGCAACAGACTTGAGACTGGGGAAGAGGATCACCTTCAAGCAAGAAAATAGCCATGAATGTATGGCCAGAGCTACAATGGAATGGTTTAGATCAAAGCATATTCATGTGTTACAATGGCCCAATCAAAGTCCAAACCTAACTGCATCTGCTAATCTTTATTTGTAAAAAAAACAATTAAAACCACGAACCATTTTTCATCCACTTCACACTTATGAACTATCGTATCTAGGTCTATCACACAGAATCAAAACACATTGCGGTTTCTGGTTTTAGTGAGACAAAGTGTGAAAATGTTGAAGGCATGTGAATATTTCTGCTAGGACCTGTAAAATAAAACCAACAAAACCACCCAACTCCTTCTTTTGTACAAGCTTTGGAGTTTTCAAACTACCAAATGCAAGTGTAATGGGATATTTCTTATGTAATTAGGATTTGATTATTTATTCTCTGTTTTAGTGAGTGCATCTAGGACAGTGGGTCATGCAGAAAAAACAAAGGCCTTCTTGTGTGTAAGGTTCTGATAAGTAATTTATCAGACGACCAGGCAGACATGAGCAAGCAGATATCAACTGTATGTTCGGATTTTGTCAGGTGGAGGACCTGTTCGATATCAGGCTTTCAGCGGCAGCTGGCTCCAGGCAGGAAGAAGACACTCTGGACACCGAAGCTGAGCTCTTGCTGTTAGAAGATAAACAGTGATTGCTAAATGCTGTTTAATCTTTTGAATTAAAATGGGGGATTGGGGGTGGCGTAGAGAGTAACTGTAGTCAGTAAACTCTGTCTCTCCATGTTTGGCCAATCATGTGTCCATTAAATACTTGAACACCTAAAGGACTCAGTTTCATCTTTGTTTTTAGAAGAGCTATATTTTTAGCCATAATACAAGAAAGAGGCCTCATCACCTAAGTTATGTAAGTGTATGTCATCGGGTCTCAGACTGCCATAAATAATGCCAAAGTTTTGGAAACCAAGCTAAAAAAGACATATTTAAATAGAAACTTTCAGTGCAACCTGAAGCTCAGAAAAGTAAAAGTCCCACTTAATGAAATTCTGCAGTTTCTACATGTTATGCCTCTGGGCCTTTTTTGCTGTTCTACGTACTCCTACCATTGTTTACCTCCCTGAATGAGACCTTCCACTCAGCAAATAGATGCAAACTGTCTCCTCGCGTCTGTGGAGCAGAGTGTGCCAAGCTGCTGTCTCTCAGTCAGAACGCAGATTTGATACCCTCAAGGTGACAGCAGCAGATCTGATGCAGGTGTCAGCAGCAACATCAGGACTGTCAGACAGCATTTCCACACATGGCTCAGACATCTGAGCGGCTCAGCCAAAAAAATGAATTAACACTCATCAAACAAGGCACTTTTTATCATCTCATATCTCAACTTGGCTTTTATTATTAATGCCACAACGGCAGCTTCCACTTCAACCGTTCTTACAAGCTGTAGGTGTCACTGTCGATGTGACAGTGAGCTCCAGCAGCCATGGCTGTCGGTGTCCAGAGCACCACCCAGCCCCCTTTTAAGGGAGGCATTGTAAGTCAGATGTTCAGAATGCATAGAGCATTGTCTGCCTGGATGTTCGATGGGCTGGCAGCAAAAGGTGACATCTGGTGACTAATGTGCTCAGATGTGAATGCTGCTCCCTCACTTCTCTGGGCAGCAGCTGCTCTGCAAAGGCACAAATGAGACAGGGGGAGCATGAGACAGACAGCCAGGGAGAGATTTGGGGTGGGGTGTTGCTGGGCTGAGATGGGGTGTAGGGCTGCAGGTTTGAGGAGCGTGTCCATGAATGTGAGACGCTGCCGTGACTCTGAAGGGGGAGTGTTTTGGGGGGGTGGATGTGTCATGGGAAAATCAATGACTTTCCGTCTGATTTTCGAGGACACATGAAACACGACAGCCTCCCCCCCTCACTCACCCAGCGCCCTCTTTTCCACATTTGCTGCCCCACAAAGAGACCACACAGATCAGAAAAAGGTTGTTTTGATCTGCTTTGTGTCTCCAACAAACAGGTGCCTTTCAATGGCTACGTAAGCCTCTACAAAAATTGAGTGCATTATAAGCCTTATGGCAAACAGAATCAAACTGGTGACAGAGCCTACATGGCCAGTGCACTCAGAAAGCCAGACTTTTCTTTCAGATGTGGCTCTCTTGGTAACTGGCCATGTGGAAAATTCTGGTTTCATGTGTCCAGGGTTTTCAAGATCCATCTGTCTGCTTGCTGTTGCCAACCTAAATTAATTAAGGTGAATGGATTTTTATATATATATTCTCAGTATTTTGGTAACAAACAACCAAGAGTTCCTACTAGGGCTGGACGATATTGGCCAAAAGTGATATCTTGATATCTTTCAGCTGAAATCCCATTTTCGAGATATATATATATATATATACATATATATATATATATATATACATATCATATTTCGATATATATATCTTGAAAATATAAATATATATATATAAATATATACATTTATATAAATAAATATATATATATATATATATATGTAGATATTTTTCTTCCAAAAATTACTGACAAAAAAGCAATTGAGAATCTAAGCTGCATGTTTCAAATGTCACACAGGCACTTTCCTACAAAAGTATTGCTAAACTTTTTCATTTTGTCACATAACAACCACATACAACAGTCTTGCGCATCTCGAGGTAGAGATCTTTGGTAATTCTTTTCGCAAAACATGTCAAGCTCAGTCAGATTGGATGGTGAAGATCTTTGAAAATCACTTTTTAAGCTTTGCAACAACTTCTCAATTGAAATTAGGTATGGACTTTGACTATGCCATTCACTTGATTATACTTTGATCCAAAAGCTTTCATTGTAGCTCTGGCTGTATGCTGTATGTTTTTAGCTCCATTAATCAATTAATTAACTCTGGGAAGCTTCCCTGTCCCTGCTGAAGAAAAACACCACTAAGCATATCACTACTACGTCTATGTATAACCTTGGGGATGGTGAGTTTATGGTGATTTTCATCACACATAGTGTTTTGCGTGTAGGTCAAAAGGTTAAATGTTTTTTTTCCCTTTTCCACATGTTTGCTGTGTCCCTGTGTCAAACTGCAAGCAGGACTTTTTATTGCTTTCTTTCAACAACGACTTTATTCTTGCCACTCTGTCATCAAGGTCAGTTTAAAGCATGTATTGTTTACAGATTCATCTACCTGAGCTGTGGATCTCTGAAGCTCCTACAGAGTTACCATGGGCCTCTTGGTTGCTTCTCTGCTCTCCTCTCGTGTCCTCTTAATTTAGGTGGACGGCAAAGTCTGTGTGAGTTTGCTGCTGTAACATAGTAGTTCCACTTTCTAAAAGTGGCTAAAACAAGGTTTTACCATCCATTTCTAATTATTTATTTTACTCAACTCTCAAGTGCAGGGATAGGATTATCCTGTTTACTCTGTTTTCAGCTCATAACATTATATTTGCAGTTTACATAAATTTTATAGGGAGAAAACCTACAGGAAAAATAGTTCTGCTGGCTTCAAAACTTAATGTTGTGGTTTGAATGTCATAAAATGGAACAATGAATTGAATTGGTATCTGTCGATACAGTCTCTCATTCAGGCTGGACATGATTAGCAAGAGTGATAAGGATCTGTTTTTGATAGCCAGGAAAAACCTGGATTTGATAGCCCAACAAATTCAAAGTAGCCTCAACAACTCCCAGACACATATTGTGGCTCAGTGGGAAGAGTACTTGTCTTGCAGTAGCACAGATATTGTGGGTTTACTTCCAGTTCTTCCCAAGCTACGTATATGTTGTTGTACCCCAGACCAAACCACTTAACCCAGAGATGCCTACCAATTTGTACATCTGTGTATTAATTTGTGTATGTATAGGAGTCCGACTAGGTAAATGTGGCTCTAGATGAAATCACTTTGAATGGTCAGTATGACTAGAAAAGCTCTCTCTATTTATCTTTAATCAAAAATTGCAAGCCCCACTCACAAAAAATAGGCTCTGATTTTGATAAACTTGTCACATGAAATGTGTCCAAACGAATAAATGACTAACACAATGTGTGCAGCTCTCATAAAATCATAGAGATACACCAACAAGGTTTGGGAATCTGATATTAGCCTTTTAAAATGTCTAGAATGGGACCCAGATCCAACTCTTCGAACCATCTGTTTTTAATGAGCTCTTTTCAAGCTCGTGTCTTGATATTTTCAAAGCTAAAATTGCTTACTGTCATTCATTGCCAGTATCTTAGAATAAACTACAGAACAGTGTCTCAAACTTAGGTGAGCTTTCCTTTAAATGGTGTTTGTCACAGTTGGTTTTTAAGGTGCCACACTTCATGAACAATACGCTGGTCAATGTTGGTGATTTTTCTTCAGAGGAGCTTGAACTATCATCAAAGCTCATCAGTGTCATGTGTTGATTATCCCTCTGGTGCTTTTCGGCAGCATTTTACGATGCAAATCAGATTAAACCTAAAAATGTCAAACATGTCAGTTGTATGAACTTTTTCGGTCAAATAAGAGAAAAGAGATGCACCAGTGGGTTAATTATATATGTGCTCACTAAACAAAGTGATCCAATGTACTGTGTGCTATCTGTCAATTCATTTTCTATACCCTTTAAGTCTAGTCCTTGTAGGGTCACGGTGGGCTGGCTGGTGAATTTTATGGCTGTCGATGGGAGAGAAGTTGAGTATACTCTGAAAAGGTCACCACACAACAATGCACCCACACACACACACTCATATCAAGCAGTAATCTGAGGGTCAAGTTAACCTAAAATGCCTGTTTTCGGACAGTAAGAAGTTGGGGGAGCATTTTTGTCATTAACCTAAAAAATTAAAAAGGAAGCAATGCCTGGACTGGCAACCCGGTGTACTTGTGTACCCTGCCTCTCACTCCGTGACTGCTGGAGACAGGCACCAGTGTCCCCTAACCCTGCATAGGATGGACGGGTACGGATATGTAGAGATAATGGATGGATGGATGGATGGATGGATGGATGGATGGATGGATGGATGGATGGATGGATGGATGGATGGATGGATAGGAAGCAAATGATGCAGGTAGGATTAATGTTCCTGGAGATGTCGTCTGTTACTAAAGACGACAAAGAGAAGGGATTTCTCTTTATCTCACCTGGTGTAATTATTAAAACCAAATTATTAAACCAAAAAAATTTCAGAAAACTAAGAACAAAAAAAAGTTTTTTTTAAATATAAGGAATTGTTTAAATAACTTGATATATTTATCTGGGTCTTTAATTCCTATTATCCAATTTTCGAACAGCAAAACAGAGGAGTTAATTTTTGAGCAATTAAAAACTTCGCTGAATGGATTTGAAAAGTACACACTTTCAAAATGTCTCTTGACAAACAAATACAGAAGACAGTGAACCAGGAACAATATCCTCTGAAGTTGAAACCTGTGTATTCTCAGAGAACAAAGAGACTGCTGTTAGCTATATAGGCCAATGACAACATATCTCACAGCATTTGTTTTTACAACGAAACACAGAAGTAATGCATTTACTCACCAGATTACTGTGTATGAGAAAGATTTAATGAGGTGAAATTCTTCAAAAGTTCACCCAAACTGCTTTTTATTTGAGGCAGGCATTGTGGATTTTGATGCAGGATTGTTGCAAAACCTTTGACCCACTTTGAATTTCAACTTTAGAAGACTTTCTGGGATTTTTTAAAATTTTTTAAATGAAACCTGGAAATTTCAACCTTGGAGATAAAATAGATCGCTTCATTTGTTGTATACTTCAACCAATAAAGTAGGGCCAATGGATTTGTGTTTTTTGTCTGTTTTATTTTTAGTGTTGATTATGATATAACGCAAAAATTTACAAAGTATTAGTCCTATTGTGCTGATAAATTTATTATTCTTATCTTTTATGTGTAAATTGGATTTATAAATAGAAATCAATAATTATTGTCACTTTTTGTTCAGTCATTTAGAAATCAGGACAACTCTGTTGCCACACCAGGTATAAATGCCAAAAGCCTTAAAACAAATTATACCTCAAGTGCAATGGCATAATGAGACATTTAAAAAAGTTTTAAAACCTCACCTGTAATTTGGCTACATTGATTTTTTTTTTTACCAGAATCACCTAACAATTTGTTGAAAGTAAATGTTACTAAAGCATTTTTACTAATCCATAATTAATATTTCAGCACCAAAGATGCCAGGTTGGTTTGGCATCAAACAAAGGATAAACAGATGAAAAAGCATGTTATGGTAAATAGTGGTGGAGGATCTGTGATGCTGAGGATCTTTTTCTCTTCCAAAGACCCTGTGAACCTTTTTATTGTGCACCACAAACTCACAAAAACACTCTGGGATCTTTCATAAAAATCCGGTGGATTGTATTTGAACACTAAAAGTTGGTCTTTTGGCATAATCTTGAACCAAGTGCTGTCCTTTTAGCAAAAAAGTAATTTTGTTATAAATGATTATTTCTTAGCATGGAGAAAATTCCTAAATTGAAAAGAATTACTGAAAACATTAGTTTTTTCTATCCCAAAATTTTCAGTATAGTACTATGCTGCTACATTTAAAGATGCCATCTAAGTGTAAAGTTTTTACATGTCTTCTCCCTGGGTACTGATACATTTCTCCTTGTCTTTGCATAGGTTATCTGTGTTTCTTGAGGTGGATGTGTCTGAATGTCACACAGCTATTCAAGAACCCGTCTTTTATGCATCTGTGTGTGTGTACCCTTACCCCAGAGGTCATCTCAGTGTATAGGGTCTCACTCCCCACCAACCCTGAAGTCTACTCTGAGCAGTGAACAGGGTTGAGACACAGAAGAGGGAATGAGACATGACAGAGTGAAAAAAGTGAAAAAATATCAAACAAAAAACAAGGTGCTTTTGTATTCTAAGACACAATCAGGTAGTTACCACTTAAGGAAATTACCGTGGCACGTTTCACTAGTTTTTATCCAATCATCAAACCAAAGTTATTTGCATCCTTGCTTTCCAGCAAGGGGATCACACAAACCTGGTTTGGATCAACACCCATAAACATGTGGTCATTTGTGGCATTCATATGGATGCGTAGCTTCTCAACAGACACTTGAGCCTCACTTTAAAAGGCGCTGTGAGCTGCTTTCAATTAAGGAGGCGATGGGCTTGCTTTAAGTTCAATGAGCAAGAAGTGCATATGCATTCCACAAAGAATGTTAATGAAACACATTCCTCCTAGTTTCTCATGGAAACCAGTGAGGATTTAGGGATAAGAAGGTGGGGGGAAAGGGGAGAAATGGGGGTCCCCATAGACCCCTCGTTAAGGACGCAAAAAGGGAAGCAAGATGTGAAAAGAAATGACTCATTTTAGGTAAAGGAGTGGAAAACGTGTGTAGAGAGATTGTCTATGTGTGCTAGGTTTTTTTGTGTGTAATAAAGAAAGGTTCCGAATCATACAGGAAAGCAAAATCTTTAAAGAAGTTATCGCTTTTTTAATAATTTCATCTGTAAAGGTAAATTCCGAACGATGAGAATTTACAGCAATAGTTTGGAATTTTCGAAAGTGATGTTGAAAGACAATGAGCAGGTAATACCTAACCCTCTTGGTGTCTTCACTAAGGGTATTTCTGAACCTGAAGTGTTTAGTCCGTTTAAGACAAATATTTGTTTCTTTTCCTCCTTGGTGCAGCTTGTTTGTGTAAATGTGAGCATAGCCAAAGGCAAGGACCAAAACAATCATACCAAAACCATTTGGAAGATGTGGTCTCAGTGTAGTTCCAAATGATCCCTAGAAAAGTTACTTTAAGGTGTGAGCCTGAGTCGCCCTTGGTCAAAGAAAACAACCAGATGTAACCTGCAAGCTTGACCCAAACACCTTCCAGTAGCTAAGTATGTGTTTTTATTGTGGGATGCAGTAGAGTAAGCTGGTGCCTATCTCCAGCTGTCATGGGGCGAGAGGCGAGGTACACCCTGGACAGGTCGCCAGTCCATCGCAGGGCTAAACAGAGACACACAAGACTAACAACCATCCACGCACACACACACTCATACCTAAGGGCAATTTAGAGAAACCAATTCACCTAACAGTCATGTTTTTGGACTGTGGGAGTACCTGGAGAGAACCCACGCGTGCACAGGGAGAACATGCAAAAAGACCCCAGGCTGGGTTTTGGACCCAGGACCTTCTTGCTGCAAGGCAACAGTGCTCCCAACTGCACCAGCAAAATGACCAATGATGACAAAATCTCCATTATTTTCCTTATTTTTGTGGGACGGTTTTATAAAATTTTATGAACCCATCTTTGGTTTAACATGGCAAGCCTAAGCATGCCATTGAATATTCTCAATAGCTGCTTGTTTTTTCCTGATAAGGTTTTAAAGCCAATATGTCTTTTTCGTAAAGCATATAACAGAACGTAACTTTCAAGATGTCTTTGCAAATTATACTTGGCATACTGCTCAGAGAATTCTGCCTGATATGCTACCCAAAAAATACTAATTATATGATTAAATTAGGCATGTTTTCAACTAGTTTGTAATGAAGCACCTTCTTCCTGTAATTCCATTTAGTATAACCGTCCTAGACACATCTGACCAATAAACAGACTGAACATCCTCACTTTGTTTGTAATAGTAGAGTTTGGATCAATAGCAGTTTTCTGTGTGATCAGAAACAAAACCATAGGAAAACACAACACAGAAAACTAAATCATCTAATCATTCAGACCAATGTAAACAAACAATGGGTCCATCTAATATCCTTACAATTAGTTTTTCCTGGAGGCTGAAGGTAACAGCTAGTTTGGGGGGGGGGGGGCAATTCTGTCATTTCCAGTCTGAAAAACATTCTAGGGGTTTATGTGAACACTGTTTTCTGAACGTTTAAAACATTATCACATTTGGATTGGACTGACATACTGTAGTTGTCACAACTATCATCCTTTCTCATATAACATTCAAATGGTTGAAATGGGAGTATTAAATGTGGGTGAGATCTGAGCTTAGGGATAATTATTTATCACCTTAATTGCTTAAAATAACTAACTAAGAAGAAAAAACAGAAATACAATGGCTAAGTACATACAAATTGGTTCGTTTGTGATTTTAAATGAAAAAATTCAGGGCATGGGTAGTGTATAGGGGTAAAATAATTCCATGTCACAATTGGTTTCTGACTTGCCTACAACCATTAATCAATAAAGGATAACATAAATAGTAATGCATAACTATGTATCATCACTGTTAACATGATAAGCTATGTTGTGCTTTTTAACAATAGAAATATGAATTTAATAAAGGAGAACCTAGAACTGAGCCTTGTGGAACACCATGAACAAAACTATCCCTATCCAGTTTTGCTGACTGATCAAAACTACTGAAAGTTGCTGTGAGGTCAAATGGAATGAGAAAAGAAATGTCCTACTTATCTAAATCTATTTTCAGATCTTGTAGAGTAGTATAGTGTCAAACTGTGAAAATACATGCAGTTTGTGATATTCAATTTTCAATGTTATGCCCAGCAATGGTTAGCACTTAGTTTGTTACTATAGAAAATGGATTAAGAATCTTTTTCTTTAACAAAGGTGTATCAATCGCATATTTGACAAAAGTGGGAACATTTTGCTTTGTACAGAAGCATTATTAATTTAACTTTCTTTAGCTACCCTATTTGTTAAGGAAGTCCAAATGAGCTGCAGAAATATGACTAACTTGTGAACCCCAATATTTGTAAAATCACACTACCTTTAAATTGTTAACATGTCCACATCTGGCTTCAAAGTCCTTTTATGCAATCCAAATATTCATTTTCCTACACAGATTCAAAATGTATGCAGTTAGATTTAAGGAAGGTCTTTTTAACGTCACATATGATATGTGATGAGTAAATATTCCCCTTAATGTAGAGAAATTTGATCAGTTAGAAAATAATTCATAGTTAATTATTCAAAAATTGAATTAGGAGGGAGTAAAATTAAGCATTAAATAATCTCTGTCATGCAATTTAAGTTCTGCTCCAAGCTAAGATATTTTATAGTGTCATGCATATATTATTTCTCTTTCATTTAGGTCAGCTTGTGCATGGAGGACAAATGAAAATTTTTCCTTTACAAAATTACCTGGCTGAGCCTTTTTAGTTATTAAAAATATAAAGAAACGTTTTCTTCTGCAGTCTATTCTGGATTTTACTACTGTATGTATCTCGCATAATGCATGGATAATGATGAGACCACTTGTATTAGGGTTCTCTGCACTCATTTTACTAATGACAGACAAAGTGTGTTTTCATTACAGACAATCACAAAGCCTCCTAACCACTGCAAATGAGGCACTTTTCCAATTAATGAATAATGTCATTGGTTAAAACAGGCTTAATATCAACAGTGACAATTTCATTGTTGTACACCAGGATTAATGAACTGTTTTGATTATTTTCTTTCCATTCCACTGACCTTTTCTGCTAACTACAGCTAGGCCCTAATGTGCTGCACTTTAATGCATCGATCCCATGGTTGTTTGTTTAGGAACAAATCATATTTCTATTTACCAGGAGCACTGTAATGCTGTATTGATCGGTACACCATTAGAATTTATACAGGCATCAATACTGAAAAGTAGTCTGCTCTCTTCTTCAGATTGCTTTAAAGCTGCTGTAAACAATCATATTATTTAAATCCATCCATCCATCCATCCATCCATCCATCCCTTTTGTTCATGCAGCTACATGTCAGTCCATCCATCCGTCGGTCCGTCCGTGCAGCCATCGCACTTAGTCTCCTCTCTGCTTCAGTCTACCATGAAGCACCTTTAAAAAATCATGTTATTGAAAATTCCTTTTTTCCTCTTTGCACAGAAAAGGGAAAAGGCTGGCCAGATTTGTGTTAACCAACTGGGATTTTTTTTCCCCTATGTGTCATAGTGAGTGTAATTGCAATGTCACACTCCGAGGGCTTGATGAGGGTGGACGGGTGGTCTACCACAAGAGAAAGGGGTGTAGTCAAAATACCAATTAATGAAGGCCAGAGAAATATGACCTGAAGCACTTCAGGTTTGTACCTTCCTATGGTTGTGGCTGTCTGCCGAAATTGTGTCCCATCAGAACTTGGTTGTGGGTCAGTGCACAGTGTCAGCGTTGGAAGATTACACTTCCCTCTTACTGGATCCTGGATCATGCCCTTGAGCGCATAGCCATGATTTGATCCTCTTGCTGGTTCATGATGATGAATTGACAATCTTTTGAGAACATAAAAGAGCTCTTGAAATCTAAACAGATTGTACTATAGTTCACCTAAATTAGGAGGACGTTTCTAGCTGTTCTATTCCTCCCAGTTCTCTGTGGTTTTTCTGCCTCTTATAGTGGTCAGATTTATCTTAATGTTCCAATGGTTCCCTGGTGGGCAGTAGGTTGATTCTTACAGCTTCGTACTAAATTATCTGACCACAATTGTGGGCCCAGAGGAACAGCACATTCAAACCTTGGGGATCATGCAGTGCAGTAATGCTACCAATAATTAACACAGTTGGTAACCGTACCTCACACTGGCCCATTTGCATATTGGTTGCCATTTTATGAGTGACCTACTGTACCATACTTACATGCAGCATGTAGCATCCAAATAAACTGAAAGTAAGCTTTTCATGTTGTGTTCCCTATGGGCATAAATTTTTCTGAATGGAAAGTCTGGAGTTAAATCAATATTTAATGTGTTTTTAGTGTAGTGAAGCACAATCATATCAGATGTGAAATTTTATAACAGAACTGTCATTTTTGCAGATTACTTCAAATGAAGATTTAGTTATTGTTCATTAGTGATTGTTAATCTGAAGGCATGACAGCACGCATAAAAGGCTTTTTCAGATGACACTCGGTGAAGATTTCTATTTTCTGTTAAATAATCATAAGCATTAAATAATTTAGAAATCCTGAAAGTTTTTGAAGTGGTCCATGTTTGATCATAAATTTCAATAACTCTGTGATTGATGATTATGTCAAACTATGAATTGTTTTACTAAATGTTTGATATTACATGATGATGATGACTGAATGTCATGATGTAATTTATGTTGTTTTTCATAAATTTGTAGAGCTTGGAAGAGTCTCTCTAATGCCCAAAGGAAATATTTTAAAGATAGGTAGATAGTGAACCTTCCACCTGTTCCTGTCCATGTATCATTTGCCTTCCACTTCACAGTTAACTGCCTCTTTGTATGACAAAACAAAACCATATCAAATCTTTAAGAGTTTGGGGATACAAAGATAGAGAATATGAAAAAGTTTAAGGAATATAAATGAGTATCACCTTCTACACAGACATTATGTAAAGAGAGACTAAACTAACATTATGCCACCTTTTGGTTTGCGAACTCCAAGCTTCAAGTGAGTCATTTGGCATCATCTTGAGTGTTGGCGGGTCGAAGACTAATAAAGTGGAAGGACACTATGCACTTCCAATTTTAGTAGTGCAGAACTGAACATTAAGTACTATTGAATTATTATTGATCATCAACGCATGTAACCAGTTTACTCATGAGTTCTAAAACCTCAAATTAGAACCCTTCGGCAGCGCTGTTCATCCTTTTCAGTAGCAGAAATGTATTCTCTGATGGTCTGTTGTAGCTCAAGTACCGGTGGGGATAATAATTTTTATCATCTCCAGGCTTTAGTTTACAAGTTTAAACACACTATCTTCTTGTTTTACATTTGGTAACAAAAGCCTTAAAGTGCTTTATTAGCAGCACAATTTGATCTAATAGATCTCAGTTACGCGCCCTCTACAATCTCACTTACACGCCACCTACAGGAAATCCATCCATTGACATTTCTGTCATAAAATGTCAATCGTGATGACAAAAACAGCAGGTCTAAACTCACTGTTATACTGGCCTATTTTTTCCTGCCTCTAACACATTAGAGGACAAATCATTCACTCGCTGCCTAATATTTTCCACCTAATAACAGGTGTAATGATGGAGAGATTATCAGAATTTTTCCCTTTTCCTGTCAGGGCCCTTAATGTCACCTGATTGCTGTATGAAGGATGCATCGACAGCAACAACAGTAACTGTACACATCAATAAAAGGCACCTCTGAAATGTAGTTACTATGAGGAATGTTTGTAAGAATGGGCCTTCTCTTTGCAGGCCATGATTGAATGATTCAGAGAGGCTGTGTGTGTGTGGGATGAGCTCTGCTGCTATCTTTACACTTCTTTCCACCTCTTCCTCTTCATATCTCAGTCTTCTCTCTTTATGAACCACTGCAGTTCAGTGCTGGACTGCAGCCCAGAGGGAATGCCTCTCAGTCTGAGGAACCTGCACCTTCTCTTCATAAAGGAAGCAGATATGATAGGTTTATGCGGAAAGGAATATGGCATATTAACCCCCACTTCCCTCCGCCTGCTCCCCTTTTAGGGGCAAATGACTACAAACACTCAACACGCTTGCATGACACACTTTCAGACGTAAACAAAGAGCAAGGACATGTGGCACAGCTCTCCGCATCTTTGTTTTCCTCTGCTTGCAGTCAGGAGACAAATTGCTGCGGCGCATTAGCACTACAGTGAAGGATGAAAGTGCACCGAGCAAGGCAAACAAGCATCCCATTACAACCGCCACTTAGCAACAAACACATCTATTACAGCAGGCTGAGCAAAGCTGGAGGTGAGCCTGCACACACCTCCCACGAGCTGCTATCCGGGGCAATGAGATCCAGGAAGCCTTTAAATATGCTGGGAATTTCAACAAGAGGGAGGAACAAAAAAAACTTATGAAAGATGTCTTCTTGCTTTAGAACTAAGGGGCCGAGAAAGTGTTTATACACCAGTAGAAGAGGTTTGATTCAAGTGAGAGTAGAAACAGTCCTTGTTCCTGCCATGACATCACATCCACGGAGAAGAGCTACTAAACTCATTGGTTCCAATTTATCATTCTGATTAATGTAGATCTTACCACACAGATCTACCACTACTGGTCCTTCTTATTTTCTCTTTGTGTGCCTCTGGAACGTTGGTTATTTCTAATTTCCTTCTTTCCACCCACAGGTTCATCCCCAGGGTTGCACCTTCCAGGCTTGTGTGTCACATATCGATTCCCAGACAAAGAAATAGCACATAATTTCCTTCTTTTTCTTACCCGCACTAATTGCTGTGGTTCATAATTCTGGCTGCTGTTGTCATGGTAATTGCCTTTCGGGGGTTATGGTGGCACTTGAGCTAAAGTGAGAGAAAATGAGAGGAAGTTAGAGAGAGAGAGATGGGGGGGACTGCACCACGAGTCATTGTGTGCCAGGAACGTTTCATGTTTCATCTTGTTTTGCGCTGGCGGTTTACCTTGACTCGAAATGATCTGACCAATGTTGTCGCTTACCGTGTCCATGCCAGAGAATGAATTTGATGTGGGTAAGCGGGGATAAGTGTTCTTTCAGGGTTCGGGCCGAGTTGCCAAGCGGCTCTCACAGCTGAGAGCCAAGCCCCCGGCACCATTTATCCACAGCATTTAAACGGATGCTCCCGGTTCAATGAGGGGTCACAGGAAATGTAGGAGACTGCATATGTCAAACCATCACTGTTAGAGGAGAAAAAGTAAGATCATGGAGAGAGCCTCTTATTACTCAAACACAGGTCTGTGGAAAAATATATAAATAATAACAAAAAACAAAAGAAAAAACCAGGACAGACCCATAGATTGAAGCACTCGATTATCTTTATGGAATAGCAGGAAGCACCTATGACAGTTGGCACTGATATACCTCCGATATGAGGATTGCTTCTGCTTCTCCAGTGTCTTAAGCTATAGTTGTGCAGATCTGTGTGTTCACTTGTCACAGTCCCTTTCTGAAGTCCTCAGTCTGCTGGACCTCAAGCATGTCTGGGTTTCTGCTACTCATGTCAGGTGTGTCTAGAAGCGGCATGGACCCAAACGCAGAAGTGCAAGGATGCAAGGATTATTAGGATGATGATGAAGACGGCAGGAAAGACGATACAGGAGGCTGACCGGACATCTGGCTCTGCAGGCAGAGGTGGGTCGACCCTGACCCCCTCTGGAACCTTTGGCTTTGAGGCCACAGGAAGGCGGAGTGGAGCAGCCACAGGATGGTGGCATGGAGCGGGAACTGGACTAACCCGTAGAGAGGGGACTGGGACCCTGAAAGCTCAGGCAAGGTGCGAGCATAGGAGCCCCGAGGTGAGGCACGGGCACAAGCCGGCACTGGAGACGGAGGCAGGTTGATCTTGACCCCCTCCGGGTCAAGAGCTGCAAAGCTGAAGGACCGAATGAGGTTGGCAGGCAGGTTGACTGGGACAAAGACTGGTGAAACTGGCAGGCTGACTGGCAAGGCTGGCAGGCCAACTGAAGAGACTGGCAGAGTGACTTGGTTGACTGAGGCTGACAGGCTGACAGAGGTACAGACTAATGGATCAGATTACTGGCAGGCCGGAGTGCGAGGAACCAGTAGCAAGATGGCAGGTTGCTCTTCCACCTCTGAAGCAGGATGTCCTCAAGAGTGCAGTCATCTCCAAGGAGGCTCGTGTCTCCACTGTCTGATACCGGGAGGGCAGTAGGCCAGCCTAGTTCCTATGCAGGCGGCCCGCTGCTCCCAGTACTCCTCGGGATCAGACATGCCAGGGAATACGGAGATGAAGCCGACGGAGGAATATGGAATGATGTAAGTGGGCTGGTGAGAGTCCGCTCGCTCCTCTTCGTCCTCCGTCTCGGACCAGTCCGAGAAGGGAGCAAGAAGTGCAGCTAGAGGATGGAAGGTGCTGGCTGCTGTGCTGGGTCGAGGAGGTGCAGGTTCTGCGGCCTGGAAGCCGCAACGATGAGCAGGATCAGCGGCTTGGAAGCTGTGACGAAGAGTTGATCCTGTGGCCTGGAAGCCATGGCAAGGAACAGGTTCAGAATCCCCTGTGGAAGAGGACAGAGGGAGCCTTGAACATCCGCAGACGTAGAAAAGGTCCGATGATGATGATGATGATGATGATGATGATGATGATGATGATGATGATGATGATGATGATGATGATGATGATGATGATGATGATGATGATGATGATGATGATATTTTCTTTTAATGATTAACTTCATACTAAACAACGATCCCTCCTCTTGAGCTAAACATTTCATTCTAAAAATATGTATGTTTCTTTCCAATTAGTCACAGTAACAAAATATATAAGATTCTAATTCCTGGATTAAATGTCTAGTTATTTTCCTTAAGTGCAATAAGAATAGTATATTATTTGTCTAGAAATCTATTAAATATACTAGAGATATACTCCATGATAATGTGCACACTATTAACATCAAGCCTACTTATACAAGCCTATGGCATGTCCAATCTTTGCAGAATCCATGCAATCTTCTCATAGCAGATGATGCAATGATGCAATTGTTGTTTTTTATTTTATTTTATATACTACAACCTCATAAGAATTTCCTATTTCAACTTACTTTGACCTGGTGTGGTGGCTGGAAAAACAAACCATGCGGCATTCATTTGCAATACATATTTATAGTGCAACAAATACATGTATACATTGTGTCTTACATGGGGGTAAAATAATTCGAGTGCAACATTTAATGTGCTACAATACATATATTTCTGCAGACACGACATTCCTGGGAGAAGTTTTGGAGCCGTAGTCAAATAAGTTATTTTCTGGTATTGCGTTACCCATAATAAGAAAAAGTTTCAGACTTCTGTTCAAACTTCCCTGATTTGAGTGTCTAATCACTTAAACCGTTTCAGTTCATAAATTAAACTGAATTCGTTGACTGACAGGGGTGGTGCAAGGATTGCCACAACTCAACTCACCTCAGGTCAGAATTATACTTTTTTTTTATTACAATGCATATGAAAAGTACTCACTCTCTTGGATGTTTTACCCAATCCAATAGATAATTTGTGACAGGACTTGAAAGGACTGTTCACCCAAACAACCTGATAGAGCTTAAACAGTGGGCGGTGCCAGGAAGAACGGAGGGGTATGTCTGTGAGACCATGCCCGTGACACAGTCAATGCCTGTGACCTAAAGATGTACCGCTCGCTCTCCACCAATCCCAAAATTCAAATGCAGTAGCCAACCTTCAACCCTGAGGGGGCAGCACTAAGACGTTTTTAGACCAAAAAGTGTAGAATTAAACAAGTTTACACCAAAATGTAAAAAAAATCCCAGAAACTGAAAGATTGCATTGGTAAATACCCATTTATACAGTTTAGAAGCAAAAAAGAGTTGTTTTGGGGTTTAGTTACTCTTTAAAATTGCAGCATCCAGATGTGCAAAGCTGATTCAGACCTATTCCATGATTGCAGTCAAAGGCACATCTACTAAATACAGACTTGAAGAGGATGAATATTTATGCAATTACTTATTTAATGTTAATTATGTCTATTTGTCATTGTTTTTGAAGAACTTAGTTTTCGCTTTGTATTTTTTTGCAACAAAGCCAAAATTTGGTGATCATCACTGATTTACAAAAGCAACAAAAGGGGAAACATCTAAGGGGGTGGGTACTTTTTATAGACACTGTAAATATATAAAAATAAATGTGGTTTTCTGTCTTTTAAATATTTGCACATGTAGTTTTCTTACAGAAGAGGAAGTCAAGGTTGAATTTGTGCAAATACACATGGTATTGATCTAAGCACTCTGACTACTAAGTGTCAATCAGAGAGACAGCCTGAGGGAAGAAACGTTCTCTGTAGCAGCTAATTTTTGAAAATAGCACCAACCGTAAAAGTCTACAGTTAGTGTCCAGGATGTGTGGGGTAAGCAGTGTTGTGATACAGAGTGAGCGAATTATTTTGTCTGGTTTACATAAACATCAATAATTATGATCAATAATTTAATATTAATATAATTATTGATGAGGTTCAAGTTTTATCATTTAATATTTGGGGCACCACTTCTCTTTAGAAGACCAGACATCCAGTCTCTTCGTGAAGGTGTAAATTCACACGGTGTGGACAATAATGTTACGCATACGCCAAGTAATCCCAGACAACTTCTCTTTAAGCTAAGGGGAATTTATTAAGAAAATAGATCAACCTTACAGCCAAAACATTTCGTCAATAATTCCCATCTATTCTAAAGCATGCAACTAACTACTACAGATCTTAGAAAACAATAATATGTGAAAATTAAACACAATTAAAGTGGATAAAGGACAAACAGACAGCTGAGGTTTGGTTCAGAAAGGGAGGGGGCCCTCACTCCAGGGGGCTCAACTCAGATAGCCTGTGGGACGAAGGACCATAAAACTTAGCTCTGGGCTAAAATGAGGGGCAGCACATGGAGTGTAAGGAGACAAAGGCCCATAAAACTTAGTTTTGGCTAAACTGGACCACATGGGGTGAACTGCCCATGTGGACAGCTTCAGGTTTAACTAACAGACAAAGCTAACAGACCCGCTATAACAGGTCGGACCGAGCCCGACTCTGCCGACCAGGTGATCAGAGAGCAAGAAAGAGCGAGGGAAAGAAAGAAAGAAAGAAAGAAAGAAAGAAAGAAAGAAAGAAAGAAAGAAAGAAAGAAAGAAAGAAAGAAAGAAAGAAAGAAAGAAAGAAAGAAAGAAAGAAAGAGCGAGGGAAAGAAAGAAAGAAAGAAAGAAAGAAAGAAAGAAAGAAAGAAAGAAAGAAAGAAAGAAAGAAAGAAAGAAAGAAAGAAAGAAAGAAAGAAAGAAAGAAAGAAAGCGTGGGATTCGCTCAGGATAAAAACAGTTTCAAACCCAGCAAATACAGCTCAAACTTATGCGTGCGGCGACGCTAAATGAGCGTACAGGTTCAGCGCCTAAAAACACTTGAAACCAACAATGAACAATATCTAACTCGTTAAGAACTCTATTTTCTCTATTTATCTCCGCCCAGAAACAAGATTAGCATAAATGAACAGGTTCAGTCCTACTTTGCTTTGAGGGAAGTCCAGTCCACGAGGAGGGGAGCAAAATGTGTCCGTAGTTAAGCAAGAAAGGGAAGAGTTAGAAAAACTGTGCAGGATTTTTAGGACCGTGGCTCCCAACCGCAGGCCGAATGACTTGCAGGTCGAAGTCGTAACGAACTGTCTTGGAACAGTCCTGATATTTCCCAAACTGGATACACCGGAAATGAGAGTTCTCCCCAATCCAGCGGGTCAGAACAAAAGGGAATCTTCACTGTTGAGATGTCCTCTGTATGGCAGGAGTTCATAATTCCAATCAGTTTAAAAGTTTTCCATCTGAGGAAACTCAGCAGTCACTCGTACTCAGTACGAGCAGCCATCTGCCACGACCGACTGAAAGACAAGTCGAGAAAACAGAGCAGAGACACAAAAAGAACAAAAGAAAGGATGCAAGAGTACTTTCTGTAAAAGTAAAAACTTGATAACTGGAGACAGAGAACATTCAGGTACTGGAAGCATCATCCCAGCTGATGCCCCCCTCCAACAAGGCGGCACATCTAGACAGAGCGCCAGACCAGGTGTAGCTTCTACGGAGGGAAAAACCCTGAGAGAAAACAAAGTTAACAGTTGAAATTACAGCATATAATGCAGTTAGACAGTAGTAGAAGAGAAAAGCAGCAGAGTGAACAAAAGTGGTCAGCCTGTCCTCCAAAAGTCTAAGCCTAGTCTGGCCACTACTCATTTAGTTTAAAGACTTTAACTGGGCCACACCAAAACCTTCATGTTTTTTTAGCCATTCAGAAGTGGACTTACTGGTGTGCGTTGGATCAATGTCGTAGTGTACTCTGAACGAGCCACACACTCAACCAAACACAACCAACCCTAACAAAGCTTTTTCTAAATAAATAAAAAAACTCTGTACAAGACCAATCTACAGTGAAAAAGAGAATAAGTGATCCTACTTAAATAAAATGTTTTAATTGGTCACAAGTTATTAAATAAGTCTATACCAGTTATTTTAAGTTTATTAAGTCGTCAAGTTAAACTAACTAAATAAATTGAGTTGGATAAACTTAGTTCAATTGCTTGTGACCGACTGAAGCAATTTAGTTAGGTTGGAGCTATCATACTTGTTGGTGAAGACCCACATGCAGGGGATAAGAACAATGATTTAATTAAACAAAGGAACAAGAAACTTAGAAAAACTCAACGAATGCAGAAACCTGGGAACAGGAATCATTGACAACAAACCAGCGAGTTGTGACTGACAAAGAATAGCTTAAATATACTGAGGAGGTGTGAGAAGTGGCGTGGAGAAGACCAGGGGCTAATTATTGAGAGCAGATGCAGGTGAGAGAGCAGGTGGAAACAATCCGAAACTGGGTCAGGGAGCAGTGTGTCAACAAGAAAGGAATAGACAGGAGAAGAAACAGAAAACAATCCTAAATGAGAAAGACAAACTAAAAAGTAACTAAATATAAGATATCTAAGAGGAACTCAAGATCACTAGGGAGGAGAAAAAAGAACTGAAGGAAATAAACCTACAAGGAATTGATTCAATAAAAGACCAACCAATAAGAGAAATGAAGTATAATGGAACTAAACCGGACAAATAATGAAAAAGGGTAAAAGCAAATAAAAGATTAAACAAGGAAACAAAGATAGAGAATGTCTAAGTATAATCGAACCGAACAGGAGCTGCATTTTATTTTTCAGTGTATGTGTTGCTGAACAATCTCTGTTCACTCTAGAGTAATCCGAATGAGGTTTGATCGGTCTAAGTACAATTCTGAACTTAATATGATCAAGTATAGTCCAGACTACTTTAAAAAACACAGAAATAACTTTTTTTATTTAACACTGAGTGATAGGCTGTGAGGGCTGCACAGTTGGTAGCACTGTTGCAGCAAGGGCTCAAATCCCAGCCTGGGCTCTTTCTCCCTGTTTGTTCTCCCTGTGCATGCATCTCTCCGGCTTCCTACCACAGTCCAAAAACATGACTGTTAGGTGAATTGGTTTCCCTAAATTGCCCTTAGGTGTGTGTGTGCATGGTTGTTTGACTGTATGTTTCTGTGTTGCCTGCAATGGACTGGCAACCTGTGACTGGTGGAGATAGGCACCGCCCCCCCCACAACCCTGCATAGGATGGACAGGTACGAAAAAGCGATGGATGATAGGCTGTGAACCGGACACGAACTTCAGTATCATCAACTACTCATGGTGCACAGGGATCTTTTCTTACAGGACCAGAACCATGAGCCGCAGAGGTGGTGCAAATGTCAATTAACAGGACATGCGAACAAGCATTTAGTTTGTATGTAACTAACAGACAACAATTTTTTTGCTTCGTGGTGCCCCTCCTGTGGTTAGCTGCCCTGGATTCATCTAAAAAAAATCACCCATGTTTGCTGGAGTCGAAAAGCCTTAGAAATTCCTTTACTAACCTTTTCAGACTGATTTAATTCTGTGACATTGTTTCAAATGTTTTATTGAATTTCTTTAGATTGATATGTTGCATTTTGAGATCTTTTAGCATACTACATCTTGTCAGATAGATTCTATATAAGTAAGGCAGCAATTAGAACTGGGTCCAGTTGGCAAAATTAAACCTTAAAATTAAAGATTTTCACTGATCACAATTAATTGAGGATTGCATACCTTGTGGTATATTATCATAGGTCTAGGTTGGTTTGGAAAGTTTTATTCCCTGGTATATTTCATAAAATCTTTATAATCTTGATCTAGACAGAAGATGATGGATGGATGTTAATTTTAAGACATCATTAGAAAATTGTTCATTTGCAGGTATTATCAAAAGCACAGCAGCCACAGCTGTTGCTCTTTTGAGAATTGCAATCATTTAAAGGCATTTTTTGCCTCATGAATGTTTTGACAGCGTGTTAGAAATAGAGACCAATAGGAGTGTAAGCCCTCACAGCTGCCTGAGCTTTCTCTCTCTCTCTCGCTTTCAAAGCTTCCCACTGCCTGGGAAATGACAACACAGTAGAGGAGACAGCCTGAAGTCACACTTTGATGGATGCAGTGGTCTATTTCTGCCATTGACTACAGTGGTTAAATTGTGACCCCTCGGTCATTTTGGCGTGGCCTTATCAGCGTCGGCCAAATGCAGCGAGCCTGATGGAAGGACTAAGAAGATGATTGGTGGACAGTCTATTACAGTAGTAGTGTTAAGCCTGTGTGACTGCTGAGCAGATTGAGGGAATAGGATATAGTCGAGAAAGGGGAGACTCATTCAATTTGATTGAAGTTAAATTAAAAACAAAGGGGAATGAATCTTGCACAATAGGCGATTATATTCCCTCACTTGAGATGGAGCTCATTATTAGTGGAATGTTTTGTGATTGGATAAAAGAGGATTCGGGGCCAACACCGAAGATAAATGTCAGCTTAAAGTTTATACGGGGCAGTGCAACCTTTTATCCCACCTAACACAGAAAATCCACTGGTTGCAACCTTTAGAAGCAGAGGGATCCTCAGTACCTACCTAACTCGTTGAGTCAGTGGCAGAAAATCCATATCCTCTTAAAAAGGAGGAGCACATCTGATTATAGATATATAAAATCCATCTTGTTTTTGAACTCTGTCCTTTGTTGGAAGCTGATCAATGGAGAAGCCCATGATTGAACTTGCTATAGTGACAGGAAAATCTGTGAAAAAGAGAATGCAGGAGTAGTCAAGACAGAAAAGATAAGGATAAACAGAGCACAATATATATATATATATATATATATATATATATATATATATATATATATATATATATATATATATATATATATATACACACAATGATTCGTATGTTATGATCATAACAATATATCATATCATTATGATCATATGTTAGAATCATAATGAAGTTTTACACAAATAGGACTATAATGTTGACTGTGATTTTTTTTAATGACTCCAATTCTTATAAGTTCAAAAAAATATTAAAGTGGACCCCTGCAGATTCACAGTTCAGTATTCGCAGCTATCTAGATGTAACTTCAATTTATTCACAGAAAATGTGCCTATTTGCCAATGTTTTCAGAACCTTTAGGCAGCTATCAAACATGGTTTTTATTAAGCCCACGTTTTTGTTTCTGTGTTTAAATTTTCTTGTATTTGTTTCTGTATTTGTAGAATATTTTGGTGTTACATATGGTAGGGAGGAGGGGGTGCATGACAAGATGCTGATATGAGTGCACTCCCCAACAGCCGCTGACTTTCCTCGCCAGCACCCATTCCAATACAGTGCCAGCAGAGGCCAGGACCCCCCAGAGATTCCCAAAGACACCAGGGGAGTACCCACAGAGCAGCTGCACCTCTAAACAGGAGCAGTCCGGGAGAGTCAGGGCCAGCCAATTGCAACAACAAAACCCCCGCCAGCAGCCCCGGACCCAAAGACACACCGGCCCAGCCAGGACCCCATGCATGGTGCAGGTCCTGCAGGCACACCCAGCCTCCAAATCCCTACGGTCAAAATCCACATCCAATAATCCCCACACTCTATTCAAAACCAGTGGTGATGTGTTGAATGACTCTATTGCATGAAATTTCAGTGCAATGTAGTGAAACAGCCCCTGTCATGGTCTTGCCATCACCATGCTTGACTCACCTTGGCTCCTCCAAAAATTCTGCTGGTCATTGTACCCAAACAGCTCAATCTTTGTCTAACCTGATCATAAAACTTTTCTCCAGAAGACATTTTGGTTCTCCATCTGGGCACCTGCAAATTTGAGTTAGCCACTTCTGTCTTGATCAGCACTCTCTCAGTCCCTGCTGATTTTAAGCTCACTTTATAGCTGACAGGGACACTGGTGTTCCAGCAGTTCAGTTTATGATTTCCTGAGGATCCTAACCAGTTTCCTTTCTTCTGAGGGTCATCATTTGGGTCATGTGGTTGAAATGTGGACACAGCTGGGTGTTCCAACAGGAGAATAATCCCAAACACACATCAAAACTGGTTCTGAAATGAATAGAGCAGACATTACCAGGAAGGAAGCTAGACTTTTGTTCCCCTTTTAGTTCCAGCATTCTTGTTGAGAACATAAACCCATTAAAGGAAGGTTTACTGCAGCAATAAATCAGATGAAAAGTGGGATTGTTGTTTTGAGCAGGACTCCATGTCAAAAGCACTGTGGCTGGTGGTGGTCAGAAGGCCCGGTGGGGCCTGTGTCCGGCAGCCTCGCGTCTGTCAGTGTGCCCCAGGGCAGATGTGGCTTCAATGTAGAAGCTTGCCGCCATCAGCGTGTGAATGCGTGTGTGAATGGGTGAGTGAGTGACTGAATGTAGTGTAAAGCGCTTTGTGGTCTTCTGGCTGGAAAAGCGCTATACAAATGCAGGCCATAAAGTCACATTCAAATTCTGAATTGCTGTTTTTTTTAAACATGTTAAGGATGTGCATCACTATTCCCTCTTCCTATTCCATCTTGCCTGCTATTATATTGCAGTGTAAAAGTATTATTACAAGACTGGGCAGAGTGGACGTACTAATTGTCTCTCTTCAGAAGACAGGAGGACATCTCTGACCAAAGTTCCAAACTATTTCTTCAAATTCTACTATGTTTAGTATTGATCTTGAGGCTGTTTTTGTTGCTTAAAAAAAAGGTAACTGTAGCTTGTTGATGAACATTTTTTATTGATTGCATTGGTCTCAGCTGGAGGGCTGCTTGGTATAGGCCTGTGAGTGCTTGCACCCAAGGTTTAAAGACAGAAAGCAGCCTATGGCCTTTTTCACTGTGTGTAGGACTTCTAAATTCTATCTGAACATCTTTCACCTCTCTCCCCTTGTTAAAACTCAACCTTATGTTTGCTACCGTCAAACAACGGATTCTATTTTACAAGTGTTTGATTTTGTAAAGCTTTTTTGTCTACCAAGTTATTAATTTGCTGCTGAACATCAACGCATTTTTCAACATGACAGCATGAAAAAGGAAACAATCAATAAGTTTCTGTACTGTATTCCGTTATTTACCCAGCGCCTAATCGGAGTGAATGTGTGAGTGGGGAAAAGTGTCAGAGTGCCTGGTTGCTTTTTTTTTTTTTTTTTTTACAACATAAGGTGCCATGTTTATTAAGCCTGTTACCCAGCAACTCCTGTCAAACAGACCTGTGGATCAGGGTAGCTGTGAAGCAGCAGCAGTAGGAGCAGTAGATGCCGCCAAGTGAAGGTGTTTGTAGGTTGTCTGAATTTTTCTTAATTTGCAGTCAAGTGCTATCACTGCTCCGAAAAGGTTGTTGCATTTTTCCTTTGCTGAATTAATTTTTTTTAATCAAGGAGGATGTTTTAGGGAGCCACAATTCACCAGTATGTGTTCTGTATTTCTTTTTTTTTATGTTTATAATTTACCTTGTTTCATTTTTTTGAAGAATAAATTAATCTTGGTTTAAATTGAAAAGCACAAAGTCAAATTCGTGGTGTTTTTTATTCGCATCACTTGCTTATAAGGATTTTATGTCACAAACTTAGTAGTGCATAATACTATTTTCATTTGTATTGTTGTTGGAGTATGTTTTTACCAGCTTTGTACATCTAAACACTGATTTTTGCACACCCTAAATAGCTCAGTCAGACTCGATAGAGAACATCCATGAACATCAACTTTGCCACAGATTCTCAATTAAGTTTAGATCTGGACTTGGACTGGGCCATTCCAACACAATAATTTTATTTGATCTAAATCATTCCAGTGGAGCACTTGATGTATGTTTAAGGCTCTTGTCCGGGTGGAATGAGAAACTTAAGCTCTTTCCTGATTACAAAAAGCAAAAACCAACAAATTTTCTGCATTTAACTCCTGCATCTGCTTGTCAATACTGCTGAAGAAAGGCATCCCCACAGCATAATGCTGCTATTATTATGTTTCTATGAAATATTCAGAGAGATATGTGGCATATATGAAGGCCAAACGAATCAAAGTTCACATGGTCTAATGTGACCAGAATACCTTCTACTTCCTGTTTGCTGTTTTCCATTCACGTCTGATGTAAACTTCAAACAGGACCGCTTTCTTTCAACAATGGATTTCTCATGCCACTCTCCCATAAAGGCCAGGTTGGTGGAGAACATAATAATATATAGTTGTCCAGTCAACAGATTGCGCCACCTAAGCTGTCAGTCACTGAAGCTCCTCCAGAGTTATTATGAGCCAGATCATTGCCCTCCTTATCCTACCGTCCAGTTTACAGTCATGTCTTGGCGGGGTTAGGGGGATGGCTACCTGGGCTAAAGCCCCGGAACTTTACTTTTGAGGAGAGAAGAAAACCTCTCGGAAGTAATGTGCAGTACCGAAGTCCAAAAGAGAGGCAGCAGCTGCGTAAAGTAGCCTGGATGCATCCTGTCGTCACCCTTCACTGAAAAAGAAGCGCCTCAGCTGCATTCAAACTGTACCAGAGACGCGCGCATGGTTGGAATGATGTAAACATGGATATTTGGAAGGTTTTTTTTTGACAGAAAAGTACCACAACAGAATGTCAACAACAACACCAGCTATTATAAAACAGGTAAGTATTCAGGTTTTCTATCTATCTGTTACACGTGTTCTGAAATATGTTAGGTTTTTGTTATTATTTATTTTATGATTAAAGTTGTTTATTTTAATTTTAAATCAAATCGTCGGATGAGAGAATTGGAAATTGGTCATAAAACTTGTGCAGAAAACAAAGAGACACAAGATGAAACCAGGGTAAAGAATAAGATAGCCTACATTTGTTTAATTGTTTTGTTCTATAAATTATTTTATCAAACTTAGTAGCACTCTTGTATTGTATTTTCTGCTTTTAGTCGATGTGACCTGTATTCCTTGGACCTGTGATCTGAGATGACTTCAGTCAGATGCTGACTGTGAGTGATATTGTTTATAGTGTTATTTTGCTTCAGTAAAGCATATTAGTTTATAAGTGCAATCCAGTTCTTTTTTTCTATTTTAAGATGAGATGCTGTATCATACTGTTTTGTTTTATTTACTGATAAGTTGTCATCCAAAGGCAGTTGGTTGTAATAGATTTTATTTAGGGTATTCTAGTCAAGGGGTCTGCATTGAACTTTTGTTTGAGCAAGTACGTGGAGACAGTAAGATTTTTTTCTGTTTGTAAAGAGGGAGACATCTAAGAATATCATTTATTTTTATCTTTTTGTGTCTTAAATGGTTTTAAAAAGGCTCAGGATAAGGTGAAACACTGTGTCTAAATTGTTTTTATTTGTGTCTTTCTTTATCATTTTGGGGAGCAGAGCTTAGTTTTAAAACATACAATTTCTACCAGCAGGATCAGGAAAAACAATTTCAAGCATCATTGTTTCCATCTCACATGAAAGCAAAACAAATTTACCCAAAAAAAACAAAGTTTAAATGATATTTTAGTAAAAAAAGAGCTTGAGCAAAAATTGCATCCATGTTAGAGTTTCATAGACACGGCCAGTGCTACCCAATATAGAAGATGTATTCTGGAAAGATCTGTGTAGACAACGGCAGCTCTTCGTGTCAGCTCCTTGAAAGGGGAAAAAAGTGCAGGAGCACCTTTCTGCACTTAGCTATTTGCACCCTCAGTAACACTAGGAGTCTTTATTTTGGAAGACACACATTTTCTCCACACTATGTTGAATTAAAGCAAGAAGAAATGATTCAGTAAAAGGGCCATAGCCTTTGTTTTTTTCTCTTAATGGAAAAGCTCTCTCTCTGCTTTTAACTAAAGCTCTGTCAAACATGACTAAGACGTGCAACAGGTTTGTAAGTTCTCACCCACTCTGTGGAAGGTAGGTAAGAATCTGTAAAAATTAACTGAGGGTAGACAACCCAGATTATGATGATATACAGTAACTAAACTATAGACTGGCTGATTATGGCCTAGACCTATTGAAAATCCAGGAAACCCTTTCTGACAAGATTAGAATATCACATATGACAGTTCAACTAGGGATCTTTGATCAATCTAGGCCTTGAGAGGATTGTGAGGCAAAGCCCATTCAAGAGCTCAAGAGAGATTCACAACATGTGGTTTACAGTGACTGTCAGTGCTTCAAGATCCACTACTCACAGACACTGGGCTACAACTGTTGCAATCTTTGTGTTCAGACACTCCTGAACCAAAACTGCATTGAAAGATTTGTAGCTTTAAAAAAGAAAATCAACAGGAAGAGAGGTAAAGCACAGATTCCAAGTTCCTTGAGGTCCTGTGGGAAGTTTCTAAAGTCAGTGATGAATTGGGGAGCCGTGTCTTCTGCTGGTTCACTGTGTTTTATCAAGTCCAAAGTCAGCACAACCATCTACTAGGAACTTTAAGAGCACTTTATGCTTCACTTTGCTGACAAGCTTTATAGAAATGCTGATTTAATTTTCCAGCAGGAGTTGGCACCTGCTCACACTCCTAGAAGTACCAATACCCGATTTAATGACCATACTGGGCTTGATTGGCGAGCAAACTGGCATGAACTAAACCCCTGTAGATAATCTGTGCAGTATTGTCAAGAGGAAGATGAGAGACACCAGTGCCAATAATGAAGATGAGCTGAACGAGTCGGCATTAAAGCAAATTGGGCTCCTTAAACAGAGAACAGCAGAGCCACAAGCTGATCATCTCCATGCCACACTGGATTGATGCAGTAATTCATGCAAAAGGAGCCCCAACCAAGTACTGAGTGTATATACTGCACAGCACATGCACACACTGTTTAATAGTTCAGAATTTGTGTTTTAAAAAGTAATTTTTTCTTGCTTTTATTTCATTTTATGTACTACTTTCCTGGGAAATGAAATGAGGGTTTTCTTAGCTCCAAGCCATTAAATTACTATTTTAATTATTTCTCATTTACTGTGATGCATCTGTAAATATGGGTTATGTTTTTACTTTTAAAACGTCGGATCTCTTCAATCTCAGATCAATTTCCAGTAAACTGTTGAAGTAAGTTTTCATAGGAGAGAATAACTAAGCTCCCTTGATGAAAAATAACAGGAGAGATCCAACCTGACCTTAAGAAAAAGGGTGAAATTTCCCAGCTGAGTAGCTTAAACCCATTCTAAGTGATAAGGACAGCATCTTGCTTAAATGTCAAACCGCTGGATGGACTGGCTCTGATATTGTTGGGGAACTGCCAAACTGACGAGATGCTCTTTTTATTATTAACCTATAACCAAAGACTCTCTGTACTTTGAGGTCCTACAGTCTGACAGTCTTGTGACGGGATGATGTGCAGAGGAAGCATTTTCCAAGCTCCGAGATTTGAGATTCTAGTGTTTTCCAAAAGCTTTCTACCCTTGGATTTTATTTTTACATATTGTTGCATTTCAAGTGCTAACTTCAACTTTATGAGAAAGACCAGGATGGAGTATCACATAACTGTATCGTAAAACAAAAAAGGATACATGGTTTATAACTTTTTTAGAAAAAAAAATCTAAAGATCTTTATGGAGGAGTAGCAAGAATCAAGCTATTGTTGAAAGAAAGCCACAAAGCTTCCTGTTAAAGGAGACATATTTTGTCTCTTTTTAAACAAGTTATAACAGGTCTATGGTCTGCACAAAACATGTCAATGAAGTTCTTTGCAAAAAATCACTCTCACATAAAGTGATCTCATCAGCTATTTAAAGTCTCTGTCACTTTTATGCAAATTAGCGGTTGCAGACCACACACACCCATCTTATTACTAGGTGCGGGTTCGCCACACATGAGAATGGCATTGTATTTGAATTGGTGGGCAGGGTTCGACATTTGAGGGGCGGGGTTAAATCGGTGAGGGTTGGTTATCCAATAAGACACTTTTTCAAATGGCTTGTAGAAGCACATGATTTCTGACAGCAAAGATTTCCAAAAAACATTTTTGGAGTGTTTATAGAAGGAGCACAGACCCAAATGGCAACACAACAGAATGAAAAAAGTCCCATTTGCATAAATGTCCCCTTTAACAGTTTGCCACAAGCAATATTGCTCTGGTCAGATGAGATTGAAATTGAATTGTATGTGCTACACACAGTTTGTGTTGTGTTGTGGAAAACTAACATCGCATATCACCCTGATCTCGCCATCCTCTTGGTAGGACGATGGACTGAGTCAAATCAGTGGTGTGCCTGCATTTCCTTAAAGGTGTGTGGAGAAGAGCTTAGATGCCCTCAAATGTAGATATAGGAATGTATATCTACAGGAGTCTCTCTCCAAGTACCATATTGCTTTGTTGTGAAATAAACACCTCATATTTACCTTTTTTCAGACTCTTTAAATATAACCAAATTTGCAATAATTTGCAAATTTGTGATAAGCACAAAAGTGCCAGAACCTCATCTTTTTTTTAAAAAAAAGGGAACTAATTACTTGTTTACAGAGAATTCCTGTGGTAACATTATTAATTTATTTTTTTTTGCAACAAAACTGCCCACAGCTGTTTTGGAAAAGTCCTTTTCCTGCAGCTTTCCACAAGTCAGCTTTTTATTTAATTTAATAAAGAAGTTAATTAATTTTGTCAATTGGCTGTAAAATGTAGATAGAGAGTAAAATGTTGATTTTTTTTTGCAAAGTCATTGTGAACCAAAATCCTGTGAATAAGCATTTTCTCGCCTAAAGATTACTTCCGTTTTTGACTTTTTTATTACAATTAAATGTTTCTGATGATCAAACTTTTTTTAATTATACAAAGATAACCTGAGTAAATACAAAACCCTATTTTCAAAATTAGGCTTCCTCCCAAAATCCAAAAACCTGACTGTTAGGTAAATTAGTGTCTCTAAATCGTTTTAGGTGTGTGTGCGTGTGTGTGTCTGTGTGTGTGTGTGTGTGTGTGCGCGGATGTTTATCCTATGTGTCTCCGCATGATGTGATGCTGCATTCTGAGATCTTGAAGCCTACTTCAAGTTGTCAGATGGGTTCTATTTAAGTAAATTATTGATTCTTAAGGTAAGGCAGTAATCAACCCTGCGTGTAACTTGCAATATTGTTTTTCAAACATGGGGTTCTGATAGCTTTCCACCCCTTGCATTAATGAAATCATTCTTTGAAATTTGCATTTTGTATTTACTCAAAAAAAATTAGTTTTTGTTGGATATTTGTCTAAGTGTGACTGAAAAACAAGAAATCTGTAAGGGGGTAAATACTTTTCAAAGCATTGTAAGTTTATTGGTTTAATTCAGTTCTGAACTAAAAATTATCAGTCAGAGAGTCTGAACACTCAATATTATTGATTACAAATTTATCAGGATTCATCAAATTAAAAATATTTGCCGGATTTTTTTTGTGTTCGAACTTTCAAGTAGAACTATGCACTTTGAAGTCTGTGCTTTAAATAACTTCATGTCTTACAAACTAAGAATCTAACACTCCCTCTTTTTAAAGAAGCGCAAAGAGCTGCTGCCAGTGCTCCACTTGCTGCTTGTCAGTGTTGCAGAGCTCATGTTTTTCCTCTCAGCACAGCGCAGCAAAGGAAACATGTTGTCAACCCCCTCGCCTTTTTCTCTCCCTGCTTGTCTCTGCTACTCCTTCATTGCCCGTGGCCTAAGGGAACTGTTGGCTTTCTGAATGCCCCCACCCTCCTACCGCCTTTGTAAGCTCACATTGATTGGCTCCTCACTACTACCCCCCTACAACCCACCACCCCCCGCACACACCCCCACCCTTCCACCATGGCAGAACAGCATGGGGTGTCAGCAGCCAGCTTTCTGCTGGTGCTGCTAAAAAAAAAAGAGAAAGAAAAAGTCTGAGGCCAAATTCTAACACGAGGAAAGGAAATTGTCAGGTGCTTCACCGCAGCTTGTCTAAGTATATCTCCTCCTTCCTGTCTGCTTCTCCTGCAGTAATGAGAATCAATGGGATTCAACACATTTCCCTCATGTCTTTGTCAGATCTGTTTGCAGAGCCTTGTCCTCTTCCTCATAATTGCCCTGCAGTTTCCCTCCATCCTCTTTTTTTTCCATAGAGCCGTCTGCAGTACAGTCACACAATCCTCCAGAACCTCAATAAAACATGTGTTTAGGGATGTGCACAATCTGAAAGTACTCAGTGAAATTAAATTACAGAATCATCTCATCATCCAGTTATTTTGAAGTTGAGCAGAAAAAAGGAGTTCTTGAGAACTGGTATAATTATACCCTTGGGAGTATGTGACTGCAAAATAACACATATCACTGAGCAGTGTGAGTGTCCACAGCGGGGCAAAAAGTGTGCACTAAGAACACATTTGGACTGGAGGACAGCCAGAGGTTGGGCGGTTTGGTTGGTGGAGGATGTGGGCTTGTCCCAGGAGCCAGTGGTTGTTCATTCATAAACCAGGTGGGAACTGTAAATAAAAAAAACATAAAAAAAATTAGCTATCTCCCTGAGATTTCAAAGTCCACATTGTGCTGTTTTTATTTAAAGAGCAGCTGGGTGACCAATTAGTGTATTTATTTTGAATATGTGTAGATAAAACCAGGTCGGGGACTTGAAGAAGACTATAAGTGACAAATGTAGTAAGGTCATTTAGCGTTGAACTTTGTTCTTTATTATATGGTACTAGTTTGTCACTGGTCTTACTTTTTATTCAGTTTATTTTTCTTTTTAGTGCAGTAAATTTCCACAATTCTCAACATTTAATAATTATTAATTAATTATTAATTTGACAATCAATGATTTAGGGTAATGTAATAATAGGCAAATTTTTACAATCTACTTGTAAGGAAAATGGGGTTTTGTGACTGCAATAAATAATAGCTCTCAGCAGGTAGATTATATTTTAGTTCAATTTCATGAGCTACACTCAGTTCTGAATATTGACAAACCTGTAAAATAAGGAAATTATTTAAACAGTACCATTCTGACAACATAAAGTAGATAGATAGATAGATAGATAGATAGATAGATAGATAGATAGATAGATAGATAGATAGATAGATAGATAGATAGATAGATAGATGGATGGATGGATGGATGGATGGATGGATGGATGGATGGATGGATGGATGGATAGATAGATAGATAGATAGATAGATAGATAGATAGATAGATAGATAGATAGATAGATAGATAGATAGATAGATAGATAGATAGATAGATGGATGGATGGATGGATGGATGGATGGATGGATGGATGGATGGATGGATGGATGGATGGATGGATAGATAGATAGATAGATAGATAGATAGATAGATAGATAGATAGATAGATAGATAGATAGATAGATAGATAGATAGATAGATAGATAGATAGATAGATAGATAGATAGATAGATAGATAGATCTGTCTTTTCACCTTTTCCTTTCTGAGTCAACACGTCCAACATGTCAAAATCAGGCTGCTAAATCTGACTTAAGCAGTTCCAACTCTGATACTTCACTTCCGATCATCTGTGTAAATTCATTTTTTTTTGGGGGGGGGGGGTCTCCACAACCCAGTTGGTAAATGTGAAGCTCCTATCCTGATTGTGATCTGTGGGAGAGCTAATCTTTATTGCAGATAAGTGCAGGAAAGATGCAGTCACATCTGAAATAGCAAGGTAAGTGCACCACTGGTTTTCCACATAAAAGATTTTATGTTCATCGTTCCAGGTTTTGACAGACTGTGGCTTTGCTGAATCTGCTGTGTTTCCTAACAATATTCATACCCCTTGAACCTTTTCACATATTGTCACATTACAACCACATACTTCATTCTATTTTGTCAGAATTTCATATGACGAACACCGTTTAAAGTTTGATTGTTTTTCTTCGCTTAACATCCCTTCGTATTCAGCCCTCCCAAAACAACACTTTGTAAAACCATGTACGATTACAGGCACTAGTCTAGAAACTGATCATTGTTGCCCATTCTTTATTGCATAAGAGCTCAGTGAGACTGGATGGAGAGCATCTGTGAACATCTAAGCCCCAGTCTCAAGTCTTTTGCAGCATCTAACAGGTTTCCTTTCTGGCTTTTCCTGCATTTAAACTTTGTAAATGATACCCTTTCCTTCCATCGTCTTTGTGTTGGTATAGCTCATAAAATCCTAATAAAACACATTACATTTTATTGCTTAAAATGTGAAAAAACACTTGAAGGGTATGAACACATACTTTCCATTAGGGTTTACTGACTTTAAAGTTATGGAAATCTCTTTGCATTTACTTTTGCAATTTAAAAACTTTTGAGACTGATTTATTATTTTAGAACTGGGTTGGGGTTCTCTGTTTTTGTCTAGTACTTCGATTTAGCTTTTGTGCATCCGGGTGATCTAAATATAATTAGTCTGCTAAACATGCTATTATTAAATAGCCTCCATACTGATCAAGATGTCACTTGTTTTTGTCTTGTGTCCCGTCCCGATATTCAGTTTGCTTCCAATAGATTCTGGTAATGCCGCAGCTTTTTGCGCAGATCCGTTCTGTTTATGGCTCACCTTGCAACAATCATCTATTTAACCGGAGTTTTATTACAATTAACAGCTCAATAAAATTTTATGGGAGCTTTACGCTCCCAGATAGCAAACCATGTGCAACAAATCAATTACAATCCCCCCCCCCCCCCCCCCCCGATCTCAGTGAGCAGGAAACGTACACCTTAGCTAATTCATTGATGAATGTTGGAAATCAATGCTTTCTGTCACCTTTTAGCAGGAAAAATGACCCCTATTGTCCCGACTCATCCCTCGCTCTAACTTTAGACAGCTGGAGTGGATGCACAAGACAGAAAGACAGAGTGGTGGGGGGTGGTTAGTGGGCATTCAATAAGGATTTTTGGTACAGGAGCTTCTTATTGTATCCTAACTTTCCGGAAAGTCAGCCACAACAAGCAGGGTGGTGTGTTCCTGACTTCTGACATGGCTGCTTACAAGCAGGTCACTGTGGACAGCAGCAGGTCACTTGGTGTGAGTGAGTGTGTGTGTGGGTGTGAGGGAGTTTGGATGGATGCTGCTTGGCCCCAGTCATTGCTCCTTGACGTCAGTGCTCAGCCCAGCCTGCTCCTGTTCCTGCTGCTGCTGCTGCTGCTGCTGATGCCTCTGCTGCTGCTTCTCTCAAACATGTCTTTGTTATTCAGAGCTTTTCATCAGAGAGCGGTGACCTGCAAAACATGGAGGCTGGAATTCAGATGGATCACAGTCAGAAATGTTTACAGTGTTTATTACATGAATAAATATTGCAATTTAATTATATAAGGGTAATGCACACACATAGCACAATTAAAATAATATGGATAAATCATTACAATCATAAGGCTATTACTGTATAAATAAAATTTGATAAGAAATAGCAATATTAATGGATTTAATGAAATTTTAATCAACAAAAATGAACAGTTCAATGAGATTAGGCAAGAAATTAGGCAAATTGACATTAATATGAGGGCGTTTACGTGACAAAGGCAGGTCGGACCTGAGTGTGCAATAGCGAGGAGACTCTAAATGTATTTTTTTAAACTAATTTAATAGTAACTTAAAGATATAGCTAATGTAAAAGTATGTTTCACTTTCTCATAATTGAAAAAAAGTATTACACCTAAATATGATTTTTATGCGGTTATGTTATGTTAAGTTATGTTACAAATCGTGGGGAAGAGTTGTCAGATGGAAAGTTAAGTGGAAGTAAAAACAGGTAGAGAAAGGGGCCCAACCAATCCGGATCACTACAGCATTAAGAGTTTGAAGCAAAGAATTTGGAGGAGATACACCAGGTGTACACTTTGGCTGGAACCAGTGCTTCAACAGCCACCACACACAGACGTATCCAGGACATAAGCTACAACTGAACCAGAGCCAATATCAGAAGCACCTGACCTGGACTAAGGAGAAAAAGGACTGGACTGTTGCTCAGTGCTCCAAAGTTCTGTATATATATATATTTTAAATAGTTTCTCCTTTTAATGTAAATTACCAAAATAGGTTAACTTTGTGTTGGCACTGTTCGTTTTCACTATCCACTGTAGACTTCTTCATCAGCTCCCTGATGACTCTGCCATTGTTATGGTAAATTTGTATAGTGCTTTTTCAGTCCGAGGACCACAAAGTGCTTTACACTACATTCAGTCATTCACACACACGCTGGTGGTGGTGAGCTACATTGTAGCTGACAGAAGTGAGGCTGCCATACACACAAGCACCACTGGGCCCTCTGACCGCCACCATCAGGCAAGGCCGGTGAAGTGTCTTGCCCAAGGACAGGGGTTCGAACTGGCAATCCCCGGGTTAGGGGACGAATTCCTACAACCTGAGCCACGGACGTCCTGCAGTTGGCCTCATCACTGCTGAGGATGGCTCAGGGTACAGACTGTGGACTCAGGACTGTTGACTGGTGCCAGCGGAGCAACCTCCTCATAAACGTGATGAAAACCAAGGAGCTGCTGGTAGATTTCCTCAGGTGCAGACCCAACACACTGATACCAGTGAACACCCCGGGGGCTGACATTGAGATAGTGGACTCTAATAAGTGACTGGGTGTTCGCCTGAGTAATGAACTGGACTGGTGTCACAACACTGCCGTTCAGAGGACGGGTCAGAGCAGGTTCTACCTGCTAAGGAGATAAACATCCTTTGAATTTCAGGGGATGTTCCTGAAGACCTTTTTTGACTCTGTTGTGGCATCTGCCATGTTCTGTGGTGTCGTATGTTGGAGCAGCAGCTTATACAGTTGAGAGGAAATGATTAGATAAGCTCATCAGGAAGGCCAGCTCTGTCCTAGGATACCCCCTCTATCCACTGCAGGTAGTAGGAGAGAGAAGAAACTGGCTTAACCCGTTGAAATTCCGAGGGCCCGCTGTTGGACAATTTACAATTTACAACATCGCTGTTGGACAATTTACTCCCGCTAATTCAGCGACAGACTGCTGTATCCCAGGTGCACAAAGTATCGTTATCACAGATCCTTCCTCCCAGCAGCTCTTAAACGGTTTTATCAAATAACATCCCTGTTGCTGTTTGCCCATCCTCGTTGTTTGCACACCCTTTCTTAATTTCTTGTAAATAGTCTGTTGCTGCTTTTTGTGCATAAATCTACACATCTTGTATTTTAAAAAAGTCCTGTTCAGTTGCACATTTCTTTTGTTCTGAGTATGGTATTTTTATAAGTAATAACTATACAGTATTATTTTTCCTATGTTGTAAATTTGCCCTTGTTGTACAGTCTCTTATTCTTAATTTATTTCAGTTTTTATATTTCTCCCTTAGCTTAAACATGCATGCTTCCATTTACCTGGAACCTGCTGCTGGTACATCTGAATTTCCCCCCACTGTGGGACAAATAAGGATATTATTTTATTCCTATTTCATGTATGTTCTAATTTATGCACCTTTATGAAGCCAACTATTGTGCGTTTGTTTAGACAAACCTGTGCATGTGCACAAAACATTTGTATCGGATTAAACGTTTGCTAAATAAAACTAAATGCTTGGACCAAAGATCCAACAGATTCCAGAAACTAGGTGGCCGCTGCGCGACAGTCCGGCTCCGCTCCGTGTCCCTCCCTTCCCCCCCCTGACGGCCCTCCGCGGGGAAAAACAAGAAATCCGCCACACGTTTTGTCAGCAGCCAATGAGCTCCGGGTCCCTTCGGTAATAGAATAGCCGATGTAATTTGACACTTCAACTTACTGCGCTCTCTCCGAGTCTATTCAGTTACTCAGTCCCATTCTCAGCGGCCGTGTGTGTATGAGAGAGAGAGAGAGAGAGAGAGAGAGAGAGAGAGAGAGAGAGAGAGAGAGAGAGAGAGAGAGAGAGAGAGAGAGAGAGAGGAAGGGAAGATATCTGGAACAGATAATAAGAGACGAGAATTATTTCCGAGGACTTTCTGCGCCCGATCGCACCCCGGTGAGTGGCTGCAAACTTAATGCTTTGCGGTGCGAGGGTTATATTTAACCTTTAACGCGTGTGTGGGTTTCCACTTTGGCTCAGATTGTTTCTCCAACAATAGAGTGGCCGCTCGAACTGGCTCCGAGGAGAGCGTCGGAGTCTGTTAGAATGAACCGCTGCTTGCTTTCTTAATAGCTGTTATTACTATTTACTACCAGTCTTGCCTTCGGCTGGGAGGCAGGTTGTGCATTTCGGTAAAGGAACAGATGCCCGCGTTGATATCCGCAACCGCTCCTGAGGTTATATTGTTGCAGCGTGCACACATTTGACTCTGTATGCACGCTTGTGAATCAGATCTGGTGTGTTTCTGTGTTTTATTTTTATTATGTCACATTTAAGCTTCTGGCATGCACGAAGCACATGGCTGTGGCTGCGGGGATGGAAGTCGCAGAGATAACAGTGGACACGGTCACTGCAGTGCAGATCACTCAGTGGATGTCATGTTTAAATGAGCGCCTCTGAACTTTGATAACAGAAACACGTGTGATCTGGTAAGTACAGAGCGGCTGCTGTTGTCTGTGGTGCTGGATCATATTGGGATTTGGGCTTTTTACGAGTGAAATTTTTGTTATTTTAATTCTGAATTTGGAACCAGTTGGTATTGAGTGGGGGGAGCCCTTTCTGGTAAACAGAGGTAATAAATAGTCTACACATCTCTGTTTAAACCCTGGGGGGGGGTTAGTTTCAAAAAGCGAACCAAGATAAAGGATTTAAAAACTTTTAATGGGAAATTTTAATATTCTACTGAAAAACAGACAAATTGAGGGAAAGATGTAACAAATAATAATAAGAGTCACTATAACCTTCTGATTTACTTTCAGCATTCTTGAATACATAAAAAAATACATAAATTATATCAACTATATGGAATGTAATAGCCCTGAAATAAAGTCCAGCTTTCCCACAAGGATTTTGTTGACATTTATTTAAAGATTCTAAAAAGTCTGTTGTACAAAAGTATTGGGTTAAAAATGAAAATATGGAGCAAGCTATGCCAGAAATGTCCAATGGTGGTTGTGTTCTACAGATGAGAATATTCTCCATTGCTGTCTTTAAATTTGAATTATATGGATTAGGGTTGAAAGACAGATTTTTTTATTTGTTTTTCTGAACACAACATTCAAGCCTGGCTTAAATTCACCAGATCCTTGGGAAGAATATGTCACAATATAATGAAAACAAGGTTGAACTTTTGGCCACAATTCTAATAGATATGTTTGTCACATAAAAATAATAGAGCACACCACCAAAATGAACTCTATAGCCACTATGAAACATGGTGGTGGCAGCATCATAATCTGGGGTTATATATATCAGCTGTTATTACCAGCAGATTTGGACCCAAAACTGAAACTGTCAGGTGCCTGCTAGAAAGGTGAAGATACGTTGGGATTTTGTTTTTAGCATCACAGTAAGTCCAAGTGTTCCTCAAAATCAACGAAAATGTGGTTGCAAAGAAGAGCTCTCCTCACAATCTGATCAAATATTGGCGAATAAAAATCTGGGAGGCTGATAGACTCCCACCAAAGAAGAATAAATGCAGACATTTTAATAAAAGATTGTTCAGCAATGTATTGGTTTTTGAAGGGTACACACTAATGATACAAGGTTGGTGCAACATTTTATTTTATTTAGTTTACACGGGGTTGTGTAGATTTTTATTTCCACTGGATACAGGAAGCAAAAAAAAAGCTCCCTGCTCCTCTTCCTAACTATTGTCAATAACAGAGAGGGAGTGATTTTGTGTTTTTTGTCTTCCAGCCTACGCTTTCCTCCTGTTTCTAAAAAGTCCTTCTTTTGGGAGCTGCTTGTAAGCAGGCAGACAGTCCATGTAGGCTATTTTTCTCTTTTTCTCTTCTTCTTTTATTAAGATTTACTGGAGAGTCTTCCTGTTGTTTGATATGTTTGTTAATTGAAGTGCTGGTTAAAATGGTTGGTAACCTAAAATTCAGTTTATCAGAAAGTGTAAATGTTACATGAGACCACAAAAAACAAGAATTTTAAATACAGTAATGTTCTGTTATAGTCGTGTTATGGCCAACACAATCATTGAGAAAACTGCTGACCTGACAGTTCAACAGTGACCCCCTCCAAGCCACAAAAGGGTAAGCCACAAAAAGTCACTGGTAAGGATATTGGCAGCTCACAAAGATATATATCTAAGCATATTTATAGAAAGTTAAGTGGAAGGAAAAAAAGGGAAAATAAATATTACAATGAATTAGTAAAAAAAAAAAACTTTTACATAGAAATGCCAGCCTACTGAAAAGTATTCATGTTCTTTACACTATGGGCTCTGAATACTTATCTTTGGACATCTTTTGCATGAATTAGTGCAATGGTAACATGGAGGTGATTTGTCTGTGGTTCTGCTAGTGTCTGCAGTGTTGGCTCTGGAGTCTACCATTTTTCTCTTGACAGTACCACATTGTCTATGGGCTTTAGTTCAGGTGAACTTGATGGTCAATCAAGCCCAGTGCCACTATGGTCATTTAACCAGGTATTAGTACTTTTGGTGTGGGCAGGTGCCAAGTTCTGCTGGAAAACATTATCAGCATATCCATAAAGCTTGTCAGCCAAGAGAAGCATGAAGAGCTCTAATATTTCCTGGTAGATGATGGGACTCACTTTTGAGTTTATAATAATAGCAGCAGCAGCAACATCGGCTTGCATGGCTCAGCAAAGCATAACTGACTGTGGAAACTTCACAACTTCGTAACTTCTACTCAGTGAACAACTCCTGGTGGAGTCCCTGCTTTTCTCCGATTCAGTAGTGAGTTCAGGCTGCGGTTATCCCAGTTATTTTGGGGCCTCTTTCTACTACTCTTTTTTTTTTCTTCCACTCAATTTTCCATTAACATTCTTGGATGCAGCACTCTGTGAACAACCAGCTTGTTTTGCAATTACCTTTTGGTGGCTTACCCTCTTCATCCAGCCTGTTAATAGCTGTATGCTTGAATGCATGATTGCATAGGCCCTAACATAGCATTTCTATTTCAAAACCCTAAAATGTGGTTTCATTGGCTAAAAACCATAGTTATCTAAATGAATCAAAATAAATGGTTGAAATATATCACCTTCTGTGTGATGAATTGATTGATTTCTTTTTTGGGTTGAATTAGTGAAATAGATTATTTTCAAATGTATCTCTTTTGGGAATTATTATTTTTTATTTATTTAAAATAAAATAAAATAGATTTAAAAAGGTTAAACAACCTGTTAAAGAAGGCTGATTCTGTTCTGGGGAAAACTATGGAAAATCTGGAGATGATGATGCAAAGAAGGATTCTTCATAAAATCAAAATAATTATGGACAACCCTGAGCATCCTCATCTTGAGATTGCCCTGCAACAACAGAGTGTCTTCAGTTGGAGGCTTCTTCAGTTTCACTGCAACACAGACCGCTACAGGAAACCTTTCCTGCCCACAGCCATCATGATCTACAACAATTCCTTAAAGAATTAATTATATGAGCTACAACAACAATTATTTTCCCTCTGGGATCAATAAAGTATTATTGAATTGAATTTGAATCGAATTTGAATTCTATGTACTGTATGAGCAATGAAGGGAATTTACACCTCTTACATAATGTAGCCATTATTAGGGCTATAAAAACAACTGTGAACAGATTTGATGATTGTTTTATTTTAAACTAATATGTGACAACAACCCCAAGTGAGCTCTTGACAAACCTTTTGGGATGGCTTTAGCTTGCTAGTGAAAAAGCAATTTAAATTTAAGCTATTACCTGACATTTTATAAAGTGTCTGGTTTTTATTATGTTAATTTTCTGTGGACCTTTGATACAAAACCAAAAACAACATGGAAAATCCAATATCTGCAGAATTTTATATTAAAAGTTTGTGGCAGTTGCAAGCGTTGTTACAACCGACACCGGTCTCATATGCTTAATGATCCTTCAGAATTACCAGTTTGTTCTGCACAGCTTCGACGAAGTCATGTAAAACATCTGCAGGAATACCAGTTATGTTGGTTTTTTAGGTTTCGGTCAGGCAATGATTGCTCTGTTTATTTGGGATGTGAAGTTGCTCATGCACCTGGAGACACTTGACAGCAATGAAGAGATAAAACTCTGATTGAGGAAACTTAAAACTTCCAATTGCTTTTATAAAACTTGACTGAAGGGAAGTTTTTATTTTTTTCCTTCCCTTTTCCCAACCCCTTCTACCCAGTCACCCCCACCTCCATGGGGCCCCCAGGTTGCTCCTGAATAACCACAGGGCAGACCCCACCAGGCTGACCTTCTTCTATTCAAGTTGAGGATGTTGAAACACCAGCCGCCAAACAAAAGACACATTGAAACGGAGATCTGCAACCCAGCACGTGTGTCTGGGGCTGCTGAAGTAGACCATTTATTAACTCCCAGTTTCCCACTGACCAGTGAAAAGCATCAGCACATAAGTAGTGTTGAACAAAACTGCAAAAAGAAACACACAATAGGTACATTTTAGAGAAGAAATTTCAAATTACATAAAAGGATTCAAGTTAATTGTAAATTTGTGTTCAAATGTTATATTTTGTAGACACTAGGAGAGATATTATAGAGTATTATTTTTTTCATCTGGATGGGATAGAGACTGTTGATTGACAATAGCAACACGTTGGCAGAGCAGGATGGAGGTTTCTCTACTCTCCACCACACCTGCCAGGGTGAGAGTAAAGGCGCAAGCTGGAAATGGCGGCACCACATGGGAAATTATTCAGCTCTCAGATCAGAGAGGACACACAAGAGGCCTCATTACCTCCACAAGCCCTGCTGGCCAGCCTGCAAGGAACCCAGAGCTCTAGTGTGTGCGAACTAGAAACTTAACATATTACCCATGTGATGCTCCTTTTGTGTGAAAATCTTCAAGAAACAGTTTACGGATAATTTCTGTTTGGTTGAATCTGAACAGAGCTATTTAATCTGCAATCTTTGAGCAAAGACTTAGAACCTGTCCCAAAGGTTTGCAGCAGAGGTCTATTTGAAAACAGTGTTTGAATAAATAGATGGTAAACACGGCTGGGCGTTTGCCACAGGATATTGTGATGTTATTGATCAGGCAATATCAGGAATATCAGCTCCTGTGCGCTGAGAGTTCTCCAAAAGCCCTCTGTACCAGGTACAGAGGTGACCTGACTGCTCATCCTTGTCGGTCAGAGGCTGTGGGAGGTTTGTGTAGGTTTCGCTCAAGGTCCTGCTCTGTGTTGTCTTTGCTTAACGGAATAAATTCTTGGAATGAATCACCTTCTCAAAGAGCGAAGGGCAAGGGCACAGAAAAGGGTTTCGCTGTGTTGTTCTGCTGCTTCAATTTTGAGGTTTTACTCTTGTGTCAGACAGCATTTAGTTATTAATAATAATGTGTCCATGCTGCTTAGTATGGTTTCAGATTTCATGCTCTTGTTCAAACCGTAGATGGAAAATTATTCTATATTAATTATTCTACATTAAACCACCTTTCTAATCTTACTGCTTTAAAAGTCCTAATTTCCACTCACTAACGGTAACCATCATGTTTGTGTAAAAATAATTTTTGTGGCCGCAACTGAACTAAAGTGCAGGTGATTGATATTCTCTGTGACTCTTTTTGGCTGCTTCGCTCTTTCTCAGTAAGACTTGTGTGACTCTCCGCTGTGTAAGAGCCTTGTGGTGAGTACCAGCTTGTGACCCTTTATAAATGGGTAACACTTTGCCACAAGTTGACCATGAGTTTCAGGTTTAACTGAGAAGTGTCTTGACCATAGTGTATGAAGATAAGTGTGAATAATTGCAGCTGCAAACAGCAGCCATTTCTGTGTTTTGTATCTTTTTATCTTCTTGATCTGTTTTTTTTTTTATCTAAAAAGTGTGACATACATTTGTACTCTACCACATTTACTCCAGTGCACCCAATTGCTTTAGGAAGTCTGTGTAGGTCTTGGTCTGTTGGAAAACATCAATGTTCTAACAGCATCATAAAGACCAAAGAACACTCAGGACCTGTCAGAGAGAAAGTTGTGGAAAGGACTGAAGCAGTTTTAGTTTATTAATAATATTTCAAGCTTTGAACATTCCACAAACCTTGGTTCAATTAATTATCTGATAATTAAAAGAGTGTGGCACTACTGCAAATGTGCTAAGACATGGCCATGTACCTGAACTAACAGGCCTGGCATAAACAGAGAAGCAGTACATGGAGTGTGCAGGAGATCCAAACATCAGCGGGAATAGTTTGTTCAAAATAAAAATATTACTTGTCCTCTCCCCAAATCTGGTCAAATAAAACCAAAATGACACTTTTCCTTTTAATGTGTAACACATGCACGTGGAGGAAAACTAACACTACATGTAAGGTTATGTAAGCCACCTTCATGCTGAAATATAGTGGTGGCAGCATCATGTTGTGGGGGTGTTTTATTAAAGTATATAAATACAGGATAATCCTTGAAGAAAACCTTGATAAGACTTGAGACTGGTGCAGACGTAGCAGGATAACCCTAAACATACAGCCAATGGAATGGTTTAGATCAAAGCATATTCATGCGATATAACAGCCTAGTCAAAGTCCACAATTAAATCTAAACAGAAATCTGTGGTAAGGCTTGAAAATTGCTGTTCACAGATGTTGCCCATCCAATCTGAGACTTGCAAGACTTGCAGCTGTTTCTACATTATTATTGACCATCTAGGAGGCTTAATACAAATACATGCCACTCTTTTCAGATTTCTGTTCTTCAAAAGGAAAACTGTATCCATTATCATCCACTGCACAATCGTTCACTACCTCGTGTTGGCCTATCACATAAAATCACAATAAAAACATTGACATTTTTGGTAAAATGTAAATCATATCAAGGCCTATGGAAGGCATAGCATCTTAAGAACCTGGTTGGAAGATTCTGATTATAATAGTGAACACATAGGATTTAAAGCATTACTGTCTTTACTAGATATAGCTTTAAATTGTATCAAGAAAGTCTTCTCTTGGAATTTGGTATAGCACTATTTCAGTACTGGATCTAAATTTTCCTTCCAGTTTTCGGAATTGGCTCTTCATCATTACACCCTGTATTCCTCCTCTACACGCCAACTCTGAATTCCTCGTGTTTGTGTTAGTGATTTGCGACGCTCCACCTCCATGACACGCGGCTGCAGGAATGTAGGATGAGCAGATATCTGTCGAGAAGAATTTTTTTTTTTTGCGTGGTGGAAGGGAATGGTCAGACTGTACCTGTCAGCTCAGTGTTGACTAGTAATATGAAGCATCTATTTTCAAAACACAGCTCAGGGAAAGGAAATCTGTGTGCGGCTCGCTTGCTTATGTGCAGGATGGAGATACAGAGCTGAACGAGGGGATGGGAGAGGTGCCTGGAGTGACGCCAGACCACACATCATTTAATCATGTTAGAGTGTGCAACCACTTGGTGCATATTTTTGGTTGCATTGGTGATTGGAGTTGTTATTGCACAAAACAGAAAAAAGGGGGGGAGGGGGGATTGACAGGGAAAGCTTATTATTTTTTATCATCATGGCCAAAATATGGCAATGCAAGTTCAGGTTGATACTTGTTGCTAAAAGCTGCTCCTGCTAAATGTTTAGGACCAATCAAATGTGTAGATTAACGAGTATTATATCAGCGCTAGCTTTCTCTTCATACTTTTAGCCTAATCCCCCTGTTGACTTGTGTGCTAAGTATCGAAAGTGTTCTTTCTTTGCTCTTTTCAGGAAGCCCCTCTCAGCATAATCTCACTTAATCTAATCTACCCCCTTTATAATAGACTGGGAATTTCTAGAAAAAGCTTTAGCGTAGATCCATACCAAACAGAACGATGTAACCGCTCATCTCCCCATCCCCTCTGGTAAAGCCCTAGTGAAAATGCAAGTGACCTCTGCGGCCCTTGTTAGTCCGAACAATGGACCTGCGTCCTCCTACAGCTGGAGCCATGCTGGAGGGCAGGTTTTCTCTAACACACGTTTTATCACTAATAGCTTTAAATACACTATTTCTGGTGTCATTTGTTTGCAAGTAACATTAATTATATTCAAGATTTTTTGGATTGGAGGTTATTTGCGATGGATATAGTGGAGATAAAAGTCTACGCAGACATATATAAATGAAAGGATTTTTTTATGTTAAAGAAATGAGACACACATCGATCATTTTAGATAATTTCGCCACCTAAATGTGAAGCATAACATGTACAGCCTGAAGAACAAAACTGAAATCTTTTAGGGGAAAAGAAAATATAAAAAAATCAAAGTAATTTTGTTGTATAAATGTGCACACCTTATATATTGTTAACATAATTATTCTTTGGAGCTGTTTTTCTTGGAACCTGGGCCTTAGGTGAAAGGAATTAGGAATAATTATAAATACCAGTTAACGTTTGTACAACAATTTCAGGCTTCTGTTAGAAAAATGAAGATGAAATTATCTTCGGTTTTCACTGCTGTCTGATACAGTTGAAGTGTTTTTTTTATGGAACAATTGGGAAACATTCCCTAGTGGCAATATGTCATTATGAATTCTACCCCCCAAAAAAACTGAGTTTTGTCATCGACGTATTAGCTTAATTGTGTACAAACATATGCAAAGACATTATTTTTTTGTATTTTTAAATGAAATTGTAGAGATTATAGGTCATATTAAAAGTAAAAACAATGTTTTAAATGATTTATATTTTCCTTACATCACAGAAAATATAATCGGAATTTTGGCCTGAGAATTTCTGAAGATGATCATTATAGACGTATAAATGTCCTGCATTTGTATTAGCTCTTTTTCAGTCAGAGGACCCCAAAGTGTTTTACATTACATTCAGTCAATCACCCATTCACAAACACATTCACACACTGATAGTGGTAAGCTACATTGCAGCCGCAGCTGCCCTGGGGCACACCAACCGAAGCGAGGATCCCGTACTGCCAAACACATGAACCAAATATGGCTTTTAATTTTTGCACCAATTTTTTTGTGATGTAAAAAGAAATTAAACCAAGATAAATCTTTTTTTTTTTTACCAGTATGCAAGGCGCGTGAAGTGTCTTGCCCAAGGACACAATGACCAAGGCAAACGGAGCAGGGTTTGGAACCAGCGATGAACTTCTACCACCTGAGCCACTGTCACCCGTTAAGTTATCACCAAGTTAGATGCCAAAATATTTATACAGCATAACCTTCTCCAGATGATTTCCATCTAAGGTCATAACTGAAAGATTAGCAATTAATCTGGCAGTTAACCATATATTCAGTACCAGTTTTAGCTTGGCCGAGAACTTTGACAAAGGTCAAACGTGGACTTAAGAGACTCTATTGGTTCTTCTAAACTTAATGTCACTCTATAAATAATTGCATAAAATTGAAATATAGCTGAATCTATCCCAATCAATTATTTATATACATGGGAGAAAAGATTTGGTCCCAAGACTGAACCTTGAAGAACACCCATTTTAACCTCTAAAACGACATAGTTTTAATTATTTATAAACACACACTGGGCTCTCCCAGTTAGACTGAAAATAAATTCAATTCAGTCAGTAAAGCCTATATGTTGCAGACTTATGGGAGGCTGTTGCTTTTCTTGGCTTTTGTCACTTAGCAGTTTGGCTTGTTCAGGACTTAGACACTTTATTGCACAAAGCAAGCCAAAGATCTGATGCAGTGTTTTCTTTTAAAAGTGGATGACAGAAAATTTTGTTTAAACAATTTCATATCTACGTTAAAATACAATTAAAATCTAATTAAAATGGCTACTTTCTTGTTTACATGTTTGCTTCATGTTAGCAACATCTTAGAAATCAAATGGGAATTAGATGTAGAGTGCAACGTTGTGGGGGAAAAAGAGAAGTGGATCCAATTTTTAAGTCATAATCCACGATGGATTTAATTGGAACTTTCAAGGCCTCTAAGCAGTCGTGGGCTCATGCATGTTGAATGTGACATGCTGTGAAAAACATACACAGATGATGACACAGAGCATCGCTGCACTGTTAAGTGCAAATGAAAGGCTCTGAATCATAAATAACATCCGGCATCTCAGTAGTCCCATTTTTCATAAATTAAACAAGGTCCAACCGTGAAGGGTTGTCAGATTTGGCAGCATGTGATAGTGTTGCATATTCATCCCTTAAATTGCAGCACAGGCTGTGAAACCAGCTGCTAATCTCAGAATTTGAAATCTTTAGAGATTTAATCCTGCTATTAGATAGTGGGTCCAACAAAAAGGCTCCTGAAGGCTTTAACCGATAATTCTTGTTGTCTTTTGGGTCTTCTGGAGGTTTTCGTCAACTTTTTAGGCGAGAGGGATCCACACCACTGAGTAATGATGGTGATTCTGAACAAGTGTTAGAGTTACATTCAACAGAGCCTACAGGGGTCCATATCTCATTATTTTGTGACAGGGAAAATTAACTGGGATTTACTAACACACAGGGAGCCCCTTTCACCCATTCTTCGGTGCTCTCAAAGAAAAGGTCTGAGGGTAATCTCTTTCCCAAGGACCCTCCCCCCAACCACCCTCTCCTCTCTATTCCCAAATATAAACTGTCAAATGCTTGGAAGTTTGCAATCGAGATGTAAAGCGCAGATTAATACAATTCCTAGCAGGTTGCTCTGTATGCCAAACATCTTGTGACACGAGATTTGATGTCACACGTTGTCTGTTAAGTAGGAGTTGATGTAAAGTGCTATTATTATAGTAATATTTTTTCAAAACACAGACAAAATGTTTACGGATTTGCGCTTTTAAGCTGTCTGTCTCATTTTATATTAGTGATTAGCACTACTACCACTGGTAACATCATTAAATGAATTTTTTACCACCATGTTCATAATGTTAAGAAATTAGATTGTTAATTTCACTCTGTGGTTTCAAAAAGACTGGTAACATTTCCAAATTTAGCATGTTCCATAACAGAGGTCAAAATCTCAGAAATGGTAAAACACAGCAAATTGGCTGTAAGGAGTTCGGCCTTTCTATTATCTAGTCAAAGTCTGGCTCTCTTTAAGTACTAGTTATTACCCAACATGTATGTGTGATTTCTGAATCTGAACATCTGAATCTTACTAAACGTGAAAATAGCAAGCTGAGAGTCTTCTACCTGTTGTTACATCTTCCATTCCGAAGAGTGTTACTGACAGCGCGACCTGTTAGCGCTTAAATATACTTTCACTAATTTGAAAAAAAATCATATTTTTGAATGATCAACTTTCAGATTTCTTGCTGTACCTCACTGAACAATGAAGTAGGTTTTAAGTTTTAAGGTTTTAAATGATGAAGGAGCTGTGGAATAACAGAACAGCAGGGAAGTCCGTGGTTCATTCGCCTCACTACAGTCCAGTCCTGCATGTTTTAGATGTCTGTCTGAGTCCACACACCTGATGTAAACAAATCGGTCATCAACAAGCCTCTGCAGAACTCAAAGATATGTTCACAATATATAACTCCGACCATCACATCATCTGTGTTCTAAGAGTAACACAGCTATCATAGATCTCCCAATATGTTTCTGTAAAAAATAGACAAGTTTCCACCAGTTTTCCTTTTCTTTGTCTATCCTGTGGTAGATTAGAGCTAAAAAAGTATAACTGGGTACTTTGGAGGGGTGGGAATCGAGAACCGGTTCCCCTTAGAACTAGTTCCAACAGACCAATTGTATGCCTGCAATGCCATCAATTCTTCTGAACCATTCTCTTGATTCTGGTTGCGTCATGTTGCAATTACATCAAACCCTCCACAACATAAGCGGTCTAACACCTGGCTCCATTTCGCCAAACTAGATGAGAATTCTGCCATATGTAGTCATTGCAATGCTGTAATATTGTGCAAAACCAGCAATATGCTAAAACATTTGTCTACCCAGCATGAAACTAAGAACCAAGAATGTCATGTTCGAACACCTGCATACAAGTGCTAATGTAGCTAATCAAACAAGCTCCAGTGTGACGTCCATTGACAATGGTAAGTTCCTATTACAGACAGGGCGACAGATAGCTCCCACGCAGCTAGCCCCTCGACATCAACTCAAGTCAGCCCTTTCATGCTTGCTGCTTAGGGAGCTTGGTGGAATGAGAAGATGTAGGAATATCACCGGGGAGGGGCTCTTTTCCGATTCCAGCTACAGCTAGAATGTTTACAGCCCATTTTAACCCATAAGCCATCTACGGGGAACTTTTAAAAGTAAAGTCACAGCATGTTTTTTTTCTGGTAGCTAATAATAATAATATGTTAAATTATGTCTTGTTGACTATATCATAACCACTGTAAATATTATTGACACATTTTTTTAGGGAGATCCTGTGGAGATATAATTTTTGGAAAAAATTAAATTATTGCTATTGGTACAGGAGAATTAACTTTTTGTCCCTCATTTAACTACTCAGGAATTGATAAGGGAACTGATGAGGAAATTAATATATTGTCAGAATCGACAATGACATTGATATTGATAAAAACGTATAAATTCCCACCCCTAGCACTTTGTCCAAAAAGTTATAAAAGCAGTAATCATCATGCTCACATTGCTTATCAATTGCAAAAGTTATTGACTCCAAGTTGTCTAAATTATACTGGCTGTTTAAAAAAAAAGACAAACATTTTTTCAGTTTACGTTAAAAGAAATAGACTCAGACTGACCATAACTAAGACAAGCAGTTGGAAGCTGAGAACGTTGGCATAATCATTGTGGTCATAATGTGTCAAACATCAAGCATGAATGGAAATCATGCTCATTCTTCAACCAGACACTGGATATCTGTCAGATGTGCAACATTAATGCAAACACTCGCATGCTAGATGACTGGAGTGTAAACAGACTGAGCCTTCATCCTGACAAGCATGTCTGAGTGAGATTGTATCAGTGTTATTGATCGGCCACACGGGATCAAGTGAGATTTTGAAGCATAACAAGCAGAAGTGTTTTCAGCTACGGGCATCTGTCTTCTTCCTCTGTCATTAATCTTTTTTTTTGTTGTTAAAGCTACCATAAAGTTACAGACTAGATCATTTAGCTTAATAGGTACACTCTGAGATTACGGTCACATAAATTCATAGCATTATAATAGGATTTGCCCAGTTTTGACACAAGATTCAACACCCTTTATATTCTTATTTAGTAAAAAGGTGTTAAGCCCTTCAAATTATTTTTTGTTATGGAGACTTGGTGACCCCAAAATGCCACATTTTGCTGGTGTTTGCTGACCTTTAAGGAAGAGTGGAAAGAAAAAAAAGTTATTTTTGAAAGAAAACCATAAGTCCTGTTTAAAGTTTACCCATAGCCATGTCAGAAGAAGCTGCTCTGGTCACATGATACCAAAATGCAACTTTCTGACCTATATCTTAAATTGCAATGTGTGGAAAACCAACCGTGCACATCACCCTGAACACATCATTACCCACAGTTAAACATGGTGGTAGCCTCATCATGCTGTGGGGACGTTTCTTAAGAGACAGAGAAGTTGGTCAGTATTTTGAACTTTTTAATTACTGTTCTGTAGGACTGTGATCAACTGAAAATTATAAGTTAAATTGAAAATGTTCTGATGAGAGATATAATATAACTAATTATATGTTGATATGCTTTTCTTCACAGTGCCAGCTTCGTCTTAACCTACAGCCTCAAAGCTAAATGTTTTATTTCTTTTCATTTATATAAAACAGGAAACCTGTGAAATCCTTTCCTCTTACGAGCCTTGTACAGCTATTGATCACTTCTTTAACTGTTTAGTGGAAATATTTTTTTCTCGGTTATCAGTGGAGGACTATCTACATTAACTGTTTGACCAGATTTAGTCTCTGCACAAAGAAAAAGAAAATCTACTGATGATAATGTGTAGACAGTGGTGAGAATCCCCCCGCACCCCCCCACCCCCCGGTCACACACACACTCTCAAACTGCGTGTCAGCTTACACCGTATCGTCATGCTAACACAGTGTCTGTGTGCGGTCAGTTAGCCAGGTACAGGGCATGCACCACAGGCTGAGGTCGGTACATGAACATGACAGCTGTGGGCACTGAAAGAAGGACAAGCTGTCACCACTGAAAAGCATGGAATACATCACCCCTAAATGTCTGTGCAATTATAAATCCTCTGTTTTGCTTTTTTCCTCCTTAACCATACAAATGAACCTGCGGACACTGGTCTGGCCTTATATGTCCATTCTTCATCTACTGATTTTTTTTCAAATTAGGATTAATTTACACAATGGTCTGTTTTAACCATTTCTGATTTCCTTGGGCCCTAATGTAATGTAGAGGAGTAATGGGAAACTGAGCTTTGTCAAGGTTGCCCTATTTCTATAGTTGGGATGTAATGAGATCTTCTGATAATATAAACCCCCTCATATGTTTTGTAAAAGTGGAGCCTGTCTCGTAAAGAGCTATCCACTCCCTGTATCCGTTTTGGATGTGAATATTAAGGTCACACTTAATTTGAAGTACAAACACTGGCGCCACTGCTTCAACCACTCTGAGGATTTATATACTTTTTCTTAAAACTCATTGCAATATAACATCTGTTTATTAGAGTAAAGAAGCCAATCACTTCACAGAACCTCACTTCTGAAAAAAAAACGATCCTTTTAAGCTCAGTTCTACTACAGTATATGGTTTTTATGAATCTTTGGGATTTCACCCTGTACACATTTACATATCCATACGACTCGAACTGTTGCTTCTAAAAAACGTGGTCTGTAGCCATGTATGACATTGTCACAAGGTTAAATAACTCTTCTATAAACATGTTCTGTCTGTTTCCACGTGTCCATGTGTCCATTTTTTTTTGCGGGCTGTCCCATCCTCTTCAGCGGCTTTAGGAAGTAAACAGAATCCCCGCTGAGGAGACAAAGGACTCTATTTTCCACAATAATGGTAATCACAGATATAATAACTGCAACTTCTTCTGATGATGAATGCTAATTAATTGGCCGGCGCTGCCTGGTGTAAACAGACAGTGAAGCGCATATGCAGACTGGCTTCACACAACTATTAATAGTTGCAGATTGCATAAGATTGTTTCTAACAACAGGGTGTTCTCGCTTTGTCGGCATCAAACAGAGAAAGACTGACCAGATTAGCGTTGCATGACACACATATATTGCAGGCAAGTGGTGTGTGTGTGTGTGTGCGTGTGTGTGTGTGTGTGTGTGTGTGGCCCAACGGGTCCCACGGCTTAGAAATTGTTGACGGTAGACGCTATTTTTGACCATCTGCTCTAAAAGGAGGGCATGTTTGAGTCACAGACGCTGTGGTGCTGGCATGGGAAGGGAGGCGAGGGAGAGAGATGGCTCACCCGAGGGCACAGCATCCTTCACGTCACCATGCACGTGTTCAGTGTGTTCTTGGTTTAATACTAAGGTGTTTTACATGACCGTAAAGGATGGCAGAGGTGGTTACTGTTGGAGACTGAGTCTTCACATCTTGCTGTGCGTAACTTATGGGACAAACAGAGTTCTAGACAAATTGGAGATGTAATATCTTTAAAAAAAATTGAGTTGCTTAATGCATTTCTTTCTTGGACATTGTAGGTGAGCGTTATAGGAGGTAGGAATTCAAAACATAATCTGGGTTGACCACAGGTTTGTTCGGAAAACCTCAGTGGGTTTCTGTTGAGGAACTGCTAGTATGTTTTAGTACTTCTCACATAACTTACAACCCTTTTGTTGAGAAGTGCTACATCCCCAGCACATTATTAAACTCTTATCTGATCTGGTTCAATTTAGTTTTTCAGCATTTTACCCGGAATATATTTCTTTAGGTTTTTAATAACTTTTGTGCTTATAGTTAACCCGAATATTTGTTTTCTCTGTCCTATGTAGGTAAGGGAGGTGTTTTCTGATGAGTAGTGATGGCTTTTAATATGGGCAACATGGCTCACCACCAAGGGTGGCTTGGCTTTTGGAGCAGCACAAGGACCCTATAAAAGTTGTAGCGTCATGATCAGTGGGTGTTTGTGTTTTTGATACTCATTTGTTTTTGTGTGGTGTCGAGACATTTGAAATGGGTTTGTTTAAGCGGAAGGGATCTATGAAACGTTCCAGAAGCGCTGGCTTGAGTTGTTATGGAATGTTCTTGTCAGTTAAGAACATTGTTCTCTGTTCTTGCCACCTTAAGTAGAAGAACAAGTTACTCTGTTCTTGTGGAGTATGTACAAACCTTAAGGTCTTACCCCATGAATTCCTCACTTTGTGTTGAGTTTCTTAGTTCTTTCTTCTGTTCTTGTCTTGTTTTAGTGTTGATCATGTTGCATTGGTTAATATTTCATATTCTATCATGGTTTAGCTGCATCTGTGTTCGTTTTATGTTTATTAGTTTATCACGTTCCCCCAGTTTGCAAGATATGTTTCAAACTTTATTTATTTATGTAGCGCTTTTCATACAACAATTGCAACTCAAAGTGAATGAAAGAGAATGAAAATGACCCCACAAAGACCACATTTCCATCCCTCCCCCACATTCTGCTTCACACACCTGGTTCTCATGCCACTAATCAACTCCCAGTGGCTAAACGCCTCTCTAGCCGTTTTCAGACAGAAGTTCTGGAATATTTGCGAACAATTCCATCCGGTCTTTAACCGGAGTTGTGTTTTCAAATACACTGCTTTTTTTCCAGAACATTGCCTTTCGGCTGCTTTCACACAGCAAGACATATACAGGAGAATCATGTCTGGGGGGAAGGGGGGAGTGGTGGGTTGTATGTGGACAAACAAAGGGATTATTTCAAAGATTGCCGACGAAACAGCAGATCTACTCACAGTGCTTGTCTTTTTGATGTGTGCAATTTTGCGCACATCGAAACGCTTAAGAGACATCGATGAAGTAACTGAAAAAGCGTGTTCTTATGCACTGCCGTTCACGTGACATTTATACGTCATCAATATGGGCGCTCACAGTGTTCCCTGCCCCCCTCCCATTTTCCCCATCACCCCAGCTTTTCTGGAACATTACCTGATATATCTTAATGCGAACACCATACCGCGAAAAGTCCGCTCTTGTTACTAGGTCTTCATCCGTAAAATTACCGGTAAAGGTTATCTGGACAAAGTCCGGAAGATTGCTTTCAGACCCAAGAGCAAGACCGACGAAGTCCAGAAAATTACCGTTTTTCATGGCCTCTTTGAAAGGGGCTTCTGTGTCCTCACCTCAAATTGTCTGTTCATCAATGTCTGTTATACTCTTCTTTTAAAACAAAGACCAAAAGGGCATTAAATTTATATTCTTAGTTTTCTTTAGCATTTTATATTTACTCTTACCATGTTTAGTGCAGTTAGCATTAATAACTGGAAACAGGTGTGTGGGTTTGTATATTGTAGAGTGTCGATCTTTACTTTAACTCTGAGATTTCCAAATCTGAAAGCATTTCCAAATCCAGCATGTTTCATGACAAAAATAGGTAGACCTCAATAGGTAGACCCCCATTTCAGGAAATAACCAGGAGTACCAGTTTCGGGGTAGCCTATGTACTTGGAAATGGCCCGGTAGAGTCGCTGGGTGGGAGCTGTGGTTAAGTCATGCTGATTTGCTGTAACTCAGAGGGAAAGGAGCGAACGTCATCAAACAACCAGCTTTGTAAAATAAGAGGAGTTGTTGGTGAAGCAGTTTATAAAACATAGCAAACAGGAACACGGCAACCATCCCTGGTTCTTCCATGTCGATCTCTTGACATTCTGTGGTGCTGTGGGCAGGATAGTCCAGTAAAAAAATGCTGAATTCATCCATTCATTTTTTATCTAAACCCAAACAAGTATGTCAGTAACTTTTATTTTTTACAACAAAAATCGCAATTTTTTCACAATAATAAAATTCACAGTCCAGTCCAGTAAGGCAAACAATTGGTGCCCTTAAACAGACTTTACCTCCAATATCTAGAGCAATGGTTAGCAAAAAAACTGTTTTGGCAAATGTTTTCCCACAGACATCTGCACCACCCCTGTCGTCTACAAAACCATAGTAAAAGATAACCATCTCCTTCTCATTTAGATGGATTTAGAAGCTAAATTGTTGGGTTTCTATAGTCAGTACATATGCACATATAGTATGAAGATGTTGGTTGTACTGTTTTTGCCCCAAAAGTTGCACATGCACTTAAAGGAGGTAATTAACTCATTTCCCTTCGCGGTAATGTGTTTACTTTGTTTTCTCTGAGGGCTACTTTGTGCTGACAGAGCAAAAAAAAAAACATCAAGTAACTACCACAATCTGGCAGACAACAAGCCTGAAAGCTATGAAAGGGGATATCATTACACCCTGCAGGTTGAGTTGGACTGCCATTTCACTAAAGGACAACCTTCTGTAATCTGGAGGATAATTTTGTTATTTTTGGCTGCACTGCAAAAAACAACAGAATACCAGAAAGGCCATGCTGCTCTTATTTATCTCATTATCTTGTGACTAGTAAATATATGTTGTAGTAGTAATAGGTTAATTATGTCATTATCTGGCTAGCACAGCACGTTTTGTTTAGCTAAAAAAATTCTATTCAGGTATTTCTACTTTTAAAACGTTTTAAATTTTTATACCTGGAAAGAATTTTGCAATCTGAATATCAAAGAGAGATACAGACCAACATGCTGGTGACTGATTCAAGCTTAAAATGTCACATCAAAGAGCATCCAGAGTCTTTCATGTATTACTCGGCTTACTGTCATGGTTTGTTGTCGTTATGGTGATACTAAACGATATAACAAAAGCTGCTCATTTTTTTTCATCCAAAGAATCTTGAAAACAACATTATTTTACTAAAACAGATTTATCTATATATAGAGAGATAACAGTAGCTTTTATATCTCAAGATGACAGAATAGTAAACTCATGATATTGAGGAAATTACAAAACAATGAATATTGTCAGATATCCCTGTTTTCAGCTTCTGTACTAATCCATATAGCAGCAATCTGCCTTTTATCCATCCATCCATCCATCCATCCATCCATCCATCCATCCATCCATCCATCCATCTCATTTCTTAAAACATCTTTTGATGAAACCACTTTAGAAACATCTACCATAAATTCACCCTGAATTCATATTTCTTTACCTTATTAATTTGTCAGAAAATTATTAATAATCTTGCAAATTTAAGTGTTGAATGCTGTTAAATTTTGACCTGGAAAATATGTAGGAACCCTGCATTAAGGGTCATTACCTTTTTTATATTTAGGAAAAATTAAAATGAAAAGTTTCCAACTCTTGCAACCTTTCTAAATGACTGTATGGACACAGGGGTGTTGTTAAACCATCAACAAGGATCAGAGTTCAGCCTAATTAATGCTAGTAAATGAATTGAATAAATCATCATGTGGCAAAATTTAAAATACTTTATTTTAGACAGTATGAAAAATAACAAGTTGGACGACATGAGAGAAGATTTTGTGCATTTAAAATAATACACAAGAGCCCATTTTTAGACAACTGTTTGGTTTCCTGTGATTGTTGAACTTTTCTACCTGAAGTACAGTTACTGTAACAACACTCTGTGGTTGTTCTCGGTTATTCTTCTTTTTTTTGGCAACAGTTAATGTCAAGGAGCAATTTGAAAAGGCAAATTACTGCAGACTACATACAGTATCCTGCTTCATCTTTGTGTGCCCTTCCTCTAGGAAGAGGGAGGTGGATAGGATCATGTGAGCTGTAATTATATTTATGTTGGGACCCATTCAATCTGTCACAGTAAATTTTGCCTGACTTGTCATATTGTAAATCATTACAGGGAATTAAATTCTGTTTAAAAGGGCCAGGGGGGTGATTTCTTTTTAAACCCTCTCTTTTGATCTCAGCTCTTATTGTAGTCTTTTTTGACTGTTTTCATTAAATTTGAAGTGGGAGGAGAAGGGATAGTGTTGCCGATGTTTTCTTTGGTGAAAGAAGAGCAACGGCCTTCCTGAAGTGAAAGAAGGCCTTTGTGTTTTACAAGTTGTCGTCCTCTTTTCTTATTTTTTATGGGGTATTAAAGACTGGGATTAGAAGTGCTGGTAAGTTTGACTTTTTTTTATCAAGTGGGTTCTTTCAAAGTGAGAAAAGGGGAAAAAACAGCTCAATTCAACTCAATCATCTCGTCAGTGCAGAAGCAGAAGACTGATGAAAGACTAATCACTCCTGTCTGCTTGTCGTGCCGGGGACATCCAAACTCAGATGGCGATAGCCTGCAGACTTGCTTGTGGCAGCATTTTGCTGACACAATATTATTCATAAATATCCTTAATGATTAGTTCAGTCCTGTGTTCGTTTGTGAGTGACATGAATCGTTACTCTGAAATCACTAAAAAGATTATTTCAGAAAAAATGAACCTTGCCGCTGCTCAGCAACTCGACAACAAGAGCATTGTCAAGGTTTCATTTTACTCTTCCCTCACGATGTTCAGCAGTTAAATGAACTTATGGCGACTTGTTGTCATAAGAGCTTCCCTGAGTACAGGGACTAGGCTTTATTTGTCTTGGAAATCGACTGTTTGGAGAAGCTCTGAATGTTGCATCCCATGATTTGTTTGTGAATTACATCTACCCAAATACAGCCGAAGAGATTTGCCTAATGTTCTCTGCAGCAAAATCTTTGTCATTGATGATGCTGCCTGTACCTGCAGTGCACCTATATATATATATCTAAATACTACTACTTTTATTGTTCTTGCTGTGCAGCACATTGTTGCAAGATGTTTTATAAATTGGTCTATAGGTAAAGTTGACATTAACATGGCTGGCCTGCACAACTATGGGCAAGACTTCTAAACAAAGGAGGTTAAACCATAAAAGCTCATTGCTATATAATCTGTCTGTTTGACGAGTTCCCTATGCCAGTGTGTTAATGGAAGTGGAAAAAAGAAAATGCAGGACAGGGTCTACAACTGTTGCGTTACTTGTGTTAAGCCACTCCTAATCCAGTAACAATATCAGAAGTGTCTTACCTTGTGAAAAAAGAAAAGGGTCTTAATGCAAATGATTGAATATAAATGGAATGTTGAGTGGAAGGAAATGTGTGGAGGGGAAAAAGTGCACTAACCACAGGCTTGAGAGTTTTGAAATTACAAGGGCAATAACACAACCATTTATTTGTAACTTGTTTAAATTGATTTTATGTAATATTTGTATTACATAAACTGAATTTCATTTTTTAAAATTGCAGTAATGTCTTAAATATCAAAATGAACAGAAGCAACACTTAAAATATATTAATGCGTGTGTTGGATCCATATGAGTTTCATTTTTTCTAAAACAACTTTTTGATAACATTTTAATTTACTAAGATGCACCTGTAATATTCACCCTCTTTTAAAAAAATAGTCTAATTTGTTTTTTATTATGTATATGGAGACAGAATGCATGAACTATTTGTGTCATCACTTTTGCTGCTGAAGTGTTTTGCATAATAAATAGCCAAGACAACAAGTGAAAAATTAATGAGCAATATATTTTAGAAATATATAAATTTATATATAAATGTAGTTCCTGATGAATGCAGCGTGATGCTTACAGAGTCTCTATGGATGATCGGCAACTTTCCATTCTTAAAACGTCACTGTTCAGCCCCTGAGAGTGGATTTTTATTCTTCTCCACTGTTTGAATTGTCATGTTAATTTATCCTATAAGTCTTGCCACATTGTGAAATTATAAGGACAATGAGCCCTGAAAAGCCAAGAAGGCTCGGCCCGTATCAGCCCAGAAGTATATTGAAGAGGAGAAGCCTACACTTTGCTGAACTCCCAAAGCTTCTGTTTTAATATTTAGCTCCTGTCAGTTAAAATCAAAAAGTTCCACACTTTCCCCTGAAGCTCGCAGAAAGAAAGCGGGAAAGCTGCTTCACGAGTGAAAGCCCTTGTTCATGAATATTTAATGGTTGCATTTTAACCAGAGTCATAAAATCCAAGTGGATGTGGCTGAACAGAGAGAGCATTCAAAAGAGGTTGCGTAGGTTTCTTCATAGTCTGAGCAGGGTGCCTGAAAGTCATGTAACTCTTTTTCTGGCAACACGGCAAATGAAATATGTGGATGATGTCGGGCTAATTTAAAGACCCGGCCACGCTTAACAACGTGTTGCAGCCTGTTTTGCAGGGCCAGCAGCTTATTCTTACATCGAGTTGAAGAAATCTGGGAACTAAATTGAAAGTGTTTCATTTTGACACTTCCTCAATGCACTCATGAAAGTGGATTTGATACACTTAATCCATTTGGCCAAATTGACCAGATTCAGGGGTAACATTTATTCAATACTCATCTCTTTTAGGCTAATAGACTTGGAGTCCCACAAAAGAAAAAAAGAAAAGCAGATATCTGTGCATATTAAAAATGCAGCCTCTTCTTCCATTCTTGTCATACATTTTTAAAATTCTGTTTAGCCCTCCGCTGAGCCAGATCTGCAGCAGACAGACACCGAGCTGATTTTTAACTTTGATAAAGCTCTGGGTTTGTGTGCAGTAGCAGGGCTGTTTTGTATGTAAGCTTCACATTCGCAGAGGTAATCATTGGTCATCTTATATTGAATCAACTTAAATGCACTCATAAATCGCAGTCACTTAACTCAGCTCCACTATAATGTTTAATCTTGCTTTGTGCAAAAAGGTCAGCCGGCGTGTGGATCGGGTTCGGGCTGCACAGATAATTCAGCGACTCTTTTTTATGGCTCTGTTTCTTTTAAAGCTCCGGAAAAATCAGCAACAAGGCAAACTAGTTGTATGGGGCTTAATGGCAGCAGCACAGGATAAGCAGCAGCTACTGTTTGTTTTCTCTCCTTGGATATCCTTAATGCAGTGTTTTGAGATGTGCACGTGTGTGTGTGTGTGTGTGTGTATAGTTGACAGCCTGCAGATAAGCTACAGTGGATGCCCTAATGGGAAACACAATGAAAGGCTTTCCCTCCTGAAAGTCCAAAGTGCAGTCGTCCACTCTGTACAGCAGCAGTGGAGCGATTGTGCAAATGGAGCTGTGAGTGGCGCTGGTAACACTGGCAAACCAGCTAATCGGGGCGGGCGGGGGGTGGGGGGGTACAGTGAAGGGGTGGGGCTGTGGTGTTGGTGGGGTAATAAATGGTTATAGTGTGTGTTTGTCTCTTTTTATTGAGTGCAACCAGCCAATGGGTTCATGTATTTTCGTCACATGTTTATTTTTCCATGCTCAGGTGTATTTATGTAAGTGACCAGAGTGTAACAAAATCACAATGCACAAAAAAAAGCAACAGGTAAAACACATCCTATCCAAAACATATATGCAGTATTGGACATCATAATTCTTTTACCTTTTAATTTTAATTCCACTGTGGCTCAGTCCTGCTCAGTCCTGCCCCCTGAACTGAAACAAACCAATAGCATTCAACTACCAGTTTCCTAGAAATAGACAGTTTTGTGGTTTTCTCCGCATTATTTGTGTTTAAGTTACAAAAAAATGTTAAACAATTTACCTGGGGCACATGCAAAAGTGATACACAGTATTCTGAGAGGATAAGCTACAGATTTATTTGATCCTGTTTCCCAAACTGAACCAAAACATGAACAAATGTCTCCGTTGGATAACGCTGTCTGCCAGACCCCATAGTCAACTCAACGTGACAACTATAAACGGGAATGTCTACGTTTGTAGACATTCTTGGTAAGACAATGGTCTTGTATAATCTTAGCAACAAGGTCATATAAGTTAATATCAATCACATAAAGCCTAGCGGTAATGAGCTTTCTTAAAGGAGTCATGACCTGTAATTTTCACTTTTCCATGAGAAAAAATGTATGTAATGATTGCCTAACGATTATACACTGCCCGGGAAGCCGATATTTAAAAGTGAAGCGTTTGTTTACCCCTGGGTTCATTAACCAGCCCACGTGCACGCGCACTCAAATACGTGGTTTTAATTTCTGGCCGACTTGATGTCAAGTCGGCGCAGGATATACCATATGTAGACATCCCAGACCTACCTATGCTGCAGGAAGCCCGCCCTCCCTCTCTCCCTTCTCCCCCTTGCTCCTCTCCCCCTTATATTCAGTCGAGCGCCGCCATTACTGAATTCTAGTGATGGGAACTCCAGCTCTTTTTGGAGAGCCATTTCTTTTGGCTTGACTCACCATAAAGAGCCGGCTCTTTTGGCTCCTCAGATTTTCTGTTGCTTAAAGTGTATTTATTACCAAAATTAATGCAAAACGATGTGTACCAAATGTACCAAAACAAGCAGGGGGGAATGAAAAAAATTAAACAAACGTTTCCCAGTGATGAGCCAGCTCCCATCGTTCACTTAAAATGGTTAGCTCTTAGAGCCGGTTCGTTTGCGACTGACACATCACTGATTCGAAGTACAAACTCCACCGTGAAAGATGCAGAAAGTTTCTTCACGCAATGATGCATGAAGAAGACATATTCGTGTCAGCCTTTTATTTTAATCAGCTAAAACCATTTCTGCCAGAAACGTAGTGCACACGTGAGTTGCTCTGTTGTTGACTGCCAGAATCATCATGGGAATATTTTTTCTATTTTTTTTAACGCCGGAATCCTTTACGAATTTGGGACAATATCAGGCGAAGTTGGCATCGAGGCTCCGTTTGGAAAAAGGGGCCATTCCAACAATCAGAGACTTGCCTGCAATTGAAACAGTTAGGCTGTGTTTTTATTGCTCTGCTGTGTGTAACAAACAGCAGCTAACTGCTAATGTGGCTAATGCTAGCGGGAGTAGTAGATATGGGTTAGATATGCTGAAGCATTACCTGCGGTGTCAACCCACCTCCTTCCTGCCACCAATCAACGCGCCCCTCATTTGCATTATTACAATGCCCGTCCACGACAGCCAAAATATCGCATCAGATCTCGCGAGACAATAATGCCTTCAGAAATAAGGGTCAGAGGAGGTCTGTGTTTATTTTTTTCACTTTTTTTCAACTTTTCTTTTTTAGAAGGGCCTGAAAGACTATAATAGAGCGTGGGTATCCAAGATAATACTAGGTTATGACTCCTTTAAACTAGCCACCTAGCAGGCTATTGTGATGTTAACTGATAGTAAATTAATCCAACACATTACCCTGCTGTACATGAACAATGGTGGTCTTCAGTAATGTTTCTCTTGATCCTTGATGAGGCTTTTCCCTCTTGCTTTGAGATCTGAAGATCCATGGTGCAGATTTCAGTTTCTTTTCATTTTATTCATGTTTGAAATTTTGTACATAGCCCTCTATGGCATAATGGGAGGTATTAATTGTTGTTGAGGAATTGTTTTGGCACTGATCGCTGCCATTGTAAACATGCAGTTACCTGCAATGTCTTGTCTGAGTTAGCAACAGCAACTAAGGCTTACTCACGGCTGAGCCCCCAATCAATTCCTTAAAGCCGCGTTCACACCGGTCAGCGCGTCCAGGCGTCAAATCGCTCAAACGGACGAAAGTCGGCGCTTTAAAATTAAAACCCAGCTGCTTGCACACTTGTGGTCTGCGTCGGCGCGTCGGGGCATCAGCGCGTCACGTCATTACGTCAGCGTGCGGGCGTGGGTTTGTCTGTTGCTAGTTGTTTACAACATGGCGGATCTTGTCGAGAGAGTGGCTTGGGCTTTAATTAATGAAGCCACACAACGTTGAAAGTTAAAAGAAATATATTTAACTGCTTACCTGGCACTCCAATATCCTCCAATATCCTCCGATATCTTCCTCCAAATCAGATCCGATCTCTTCCTGTCTTTGTAAAAAGACGAAGACGGGTCATACAGTTCACGGACATTACATACAGCGACGATCAGTTTGTCCTCCATCTTGAATAAAAAATTTGCCGATTCCCCCATGGAAGGAGTTACTACGTCAGTACAACGAGTCGCTCTGATTGGTTGACGCCGCGCGTCTGCTGCCCGAAAGTTCAATTTTCCCAACTTGAGCAGCAGACGCCCCGACGATCCGTCGGGGCGTCCGGGCATCAGCCGCGCCGACGCGCGCGACTTGCTGCTTGGCAGTTTGGCGCCCACTAGATGCGTAGATACCATAGACTTGCATGTAATCTAGCTGCCCTGCTGCCTGGACGCGCTGACCGGTGTGAACGCGGCTTAAGGCTGCAAGGGAACAGAATTCTTCCAAGGGTTCAGAGGTAAACAAGAATTTCCAGGCCTAAATTCCTCTGCCTGGACTTCCACAAACGTACCAAATGACTGCTGGCTTTGGATTCCTACAATAAAATAAAATACATTTTCAAAAAACTATATAAATAAAGTCTATGGAAGAAGCAGTAAATGAGTGCAGTATTTAAAATTAAGATGTAACTAAATGTAATTTTAGATCAGTTAAGGAGTATCTGGGCACATTTAGGATTTCAAAAGGCCAAAAACTGAGATTTTTAAATGTAGGACATAACGAGTTTTTAAGATCCTGCACAAACCAAGCATTCTTAAAATATTGCCACAGAGTGGTCTGAAAAGCTATGCGTTGTAAGGTGCAAAATCCTTTTTTGTGTCGCTTTTTTAAGCCTTGAGTAACTGGCAGATGCTGAAAGGTCAGTGGAACAGTGGAATATTCCTTTAACTCCTTTACCTGGAATAGTACTGAGCAGTTGTTAAATTGCTCTAACCAGGGAGGTTCGCTGGATAAGCCTGGGGATGACTATCAGTGTCAATATTTACTTGACTTTGCCTATCTTGGTAATACATTTACTAATGTCTCCATTATTCGGTGCTAACGCCGCCTGGGAAGCACCAAAACGATCATCGCTCCTGTCTCATGCAGATACGGCTGGGATTGTTGCTGTCGTTATTATCAAGCAGTTTGTTTGTTGGTAGCAGATTTCTTCCCCCCTCGTCTCAGGGCTGTTTGAGGTGTTGGAGGGATGTGTTGTGTGCTTAGATAGTTTACTCACTTGCAAGATAATCTGTAGTTCTTTCACTGCATTTCCTTTGGGACACAACACTTGGGAAAAAAGGAAGTCTCAAGGTGCCTGTGTTAGAGCTTTAGATGTGACTCTGGGTTGGTAAATATTTAGAGAGCAAACATTTTGATACCAGCAGGGATTATAGTTGGGGGAAACATGTTTTTTCTTAGAATGGAAATGTCAGCATATTGCACAGCATAAGGCTATAGTTCTTATTTTAACAGAAAAAAAATGTGCATACAGCAAATACAAAAGCCTGTGAATCCTACCTAGGACACGAGATTGTGTTTCCAAGTCCAACTCATATAGGTCCTGCCCAATGAAAATCTTTTTTTTCTTTCTTAGAAAGCATCCCATTCATCAGTGGGGATTGTTGCCGCCCACAAACAACCAACGTACTTGTTCAGCCTCTTCAACTTGTTGGCTTTGCACAGGAGAAAGTGCCAAAGGTGGATGTTAAACATGTCAGGTGCTATCTGCCTCATTTACTTGGCCGCTGAATATTCATGGACTTTCTGCCGGTGTCAGCTTTAGAGACAACTGGTGGCGGCCTCCAAAGTCATCAAACAGGCTCGAAACTTTGACATGCAACTGCCTCCATCCTTCCCAGAGCTCTCCACATGACATATTTATCTGTTTTCAGAACAAGGTGGTGATTTTTCCTGAAGCTGACAATTGCTTCCTGTTCTCATTTGCACAGAGTGCACGAGGTCCTACACTGCTTCTGCCAGAAATAAGAGAATGAAGAATTTGGAAAGGAGATCGGCCATAACCCATATGTGGTGTATTCATGCCCATTTACTCCCCATAGCACCTCCAGGGCCTGCTGTGACCTCTGTGCGGATCTTGTGCATCTCTTTACTCGTACTCATTGCTCCAAGGAGACTGCACCGAATTCCTTGTGCATTACAGGAGCTTTGGGGAGACACCCCCTCCCCGTACTCCCCTCCCCACACACACGCCACCACCCTAGTTGCAGCTTGGGCTCGTCTAGACGGCCATGACTGTTGTTTGGCAGCTCCGTCGAGCTGCGGTGAGGGGGTCAGGCTGTTTAAGCAAGGCAGCAGAGGCTGCAGTGGTTGTCTCATTAAATATATGTTTCCTGTTAACATGAAAAGCTCTTGCTCTTTGTTGTTTCTTCCCCCAGATGAAAGGCACCCTCTACAGGCTGCCCACTGCCAGAAGTCAGCTTGCTGACATGTTTAGTGCTGTAAATTAGTAATTTGCATGGCGTTGCAAAGAACTTGAAGCACTGTTGGAGGCAGCTTTAGTATTCTTTACATAAATAAATAAAAAAACAACCCAAATGTGATAATGTCAAGTTTAATGTTCAGAAAAATTTTAACTGACTAACTCTTGAGCAAAACACCTCCTAATTTAGCCAAAGTCCAATAAAGAGTTCCAAAAATACTGTAAAGTATTGTGTTCTATTTACAGGGCACCTTGGAGTCTTGTGGTGGATCAAGTTCCAGCATTTAGATCTAGGCAGTCTTGAGGTTGTGTTGGTGCTTTTGGGTTTTTGGTGCATTTTTCCAGTGTTTCTGTGAACAAAGCAGGCTCTGGTTTCTGGTAGCTCAAGGTGGGCCATGACTTTAAAGGCTAACGGTTTCAAAAGATGATTAAAATATGCCATTTTGTTCTTTTGAAACTTCAGGAATATGCCAAAAACAGTTGTGTCTTATTAAGTGTGGAAAGGATGGTATAGAGCTCCGGACGTCACGTGACTCTCAGAGCGTAGCCGCCATGTTGGCAGGCATGAACCTCACCAAAATGAACGTCACTGGCTGTGATTTTACTCCGTCAGAGTTTACTCCCCATTTTAAAACAGAAGATATAATTGTATATACCGGGAAATTAAAAAGATTAAACATATCCGACCCTTACCATGCCCCTGGGATACTTTTTAAAACTTCAGAAGCTGTCAGAGCGGACCTTTTACCGGATCGGAGATACTCTCACAACAGCGTCAGTTTGTTTTTAAAGTTGCTGGGGACAATAACCATAAACTTAAGTGTGGTTTGAAGATGGCTGGGACAATTATTATTCATATAGTCTATAAAGATTCATCTGTTTCACTTTTATGCATTGCAGTGAATAAACAGGTGTTGAAAATTGTATCTTTATTCCATCAATAAAAGTTGAAAACCATAAGCTTATGTGTTTTGTTTTACCAACGGCACTGAAAACCATCATTAGGCTGTTTGCTTGCATAGCTTCATTAAGATCCACATTATAGCAGAAAGAACAATGTTGGTATATACTCGCCCCAGAAGAATATGTGCAACAATAAAACGCATTCCCTTTGCAACCCTTGCAGTTCTGTGTGGAGAAACTTCAACACTAACTTACAGTTCAGAGTCCTGCAACAGGGCGGGTACCCGCGGGTGACTCGCATAAGGTTTTTACATCATAAAGTTGTGAAATTAAATTTCAGGGGCCCGGGAGGAAGTTTCTTTAATGCTGGTGGGTTGCGAGTGAGAAAATCAAATTGTTTATAATGTTTTGTTTAAGACTCCCAAAGAGAATTGTGTTGATATATAGTGATATGTGGAAAGAGCATGCCAAAATATTCCTCCAATTTGCGCTGACAGCGGAATATTCTCGCTATCTAGACTTCCAGCACTGCTAGAGAGACTTTACTGCAGCGGGATTTGCGATTCATGAACAAATGAAACCAGGGACTGTGGACAATTTTTCGTTTCTGCATATTGATCTCTGCATCAAATAAATTTTAGTTTTCATAGATTTCAGAAAAATCTCTCTCTGGCAGCGCAAGATGCCTAGATAACGGGAATATTCCACTGTCAGCGCAAAGTTGGGGGAATATTCTGGCATGCTCTCTCCACAAACACATTATATCAACACGATTCTCTTTGGGAGTCTTTAACAAAAATATCCCATAAATATTTTTCACCCGTAGTGAAGAACCTCCTGCCAGACCCTTGAAATTTTATTTATGTATTTTTCCATCTTTAAACGAGTACTCGCCACATGCAGGACTCTGAGCCCTGAACATGTTTGCAGCGGACCACGAGTCTTTTAAAACCTCGACTTATCCACTGCTATATAATACGAATGTATAAGAAAGTGGAATTAAGTGATAATAAATAATAGTCCGTTCAGACACTGATTATGTGGAAATGTGAATGTTAGAGCTGGTAAGAAATTACGCATCAAGTTTTTAAAAGTGGTGGGGGAAAATAATCATAAATATCCCCGCCGTCACCGGCTAAAATGACTCCCATCCCCTGACATATACAATTTCTTGATCCATTTTCCCTCGTCCTACTCCGGAGCATCGCTTAAAGCATGTAAAGGCCTGGAGGGATATAAATGGACACAATTGGGGTTTGTTATCGGGATCCAGATCTGGAATATTCCTGCAAATTATTGTGTTGTTGTCACCGGGAGGGAGACATGTACTGATTTTGGTTACCATGAGCAAGGTTAGCTAGGTTATGTCTGTGTGCAACATTTTGTATGTTCATCTCAGGAAATAAAGTATTTTAATTTCTAAATAATTTGCATCACTTAATGATACAAGAGCAGTTATCAAACAAATGTTATTAAATCTGAATTACAGATGAATCACTCAAAAAACCTATATGAAACGGCTTCATTTCTGCCTGATCGCTAGAGCTTTTCATGGCAATGATCCATCGTTTTCTGCGTTCTGGATCTTTGGTAATCCTATAGAACACTCTTCCCTTATCTCATCCGCGTCTGTAATGGCATCCTGGGGCGCAACAGGTATCCACCAAATTTACCGTTTATAACTTTGGGTTAGCAGCAAATAAAAACAACTGTGGGAGACTGCCTGCCACAATGGCGCCCATTCGATTTTAACTGTTGCATGCTGGGAGAAGTGACGTCAACTCCCGGAGCTCTATGGATATAGATAACCTGTAAAAAGCACACAATATTTTCATATTTTCAAATATATTGATATTTATTGACGCTTTTATGGAACCAACTGTGGAAAGAAATCGGTCCCAGCCATTTGGGGGGTTTATATAGATAAATAAGATAGATTATCAAGATAGATCCTAATTCATATCACAATATATATATATATATATATATATATATATATATATATATATATATATATATATATATATATATATATATATATATATATATATATATATATCAAAATATATATATATATATATATATATATATATATCACAATATATATATATATATTTTTTTACAATATATTTTATTATTTTATTATTATATTTTATTATTTCATCATTTATTTCATTAAACGATACAATATTTGCCCATGCTTGACTTAAGAATCAAAAATATTTGTGTATTTTCTTGATTATGTGGATTTTTGTTTTTGTCCGGTGAAAACCAATTTCATATCAACGCATTTAAGCTATTGTATATCAGCATGTTTTGCTTGTAATTTGGTATTGTCATGGCATATGAAGTTATTATTCTTAAAATTGTTCAAATGTCATCTAAAGTTATCTTTTACTACTTTTCAAAAAATTAATTTTACTTCCTATTTCCATTGATAGGGCAATTTAAGTTTTTTAATCATGACAAATGATTAGGCCTGATTAAATCAAATTCACTCTAAACAACCTCTGCAAGTAGATCATATTCTTTTGGAGTCATTGATCCACATTTCCAAAATGGAAAGACGCGCTGAGTTGTGTCAAAGGGTAAAGAAAACGTATTCCTGACAGGTAGTATAAATTGCCCCATAGTTGGTATAAAACATCCTGTGGCAGATGGATCCTTTTGGTATCCAAGTGTAACATCAGTGTATTGTACAACCACTTCAGTAAAGTGTCAGAATATCGCCGAAGTATAAGAACTTGAGTGAGTGTACTTTGATTAGACCGAGGAAACAGCCTGGAGGCTCTAAATCTTGATACATAAGTATTTAGCTTCAGCACAGCGGATTTCATCTCTTGTCATCTACCCGTTGATTAGTATTGATTTGACAGTCTGAATTGGTCTCTTGAGTGGAAGTTGCATCAAATAATCCTTCTTTCTTCTGCCCAAATCCATTACGAGAGCTGGAGAAGGATTGCATCAGTGGCTTTCTGGCCACACAACAGCGAGCTGAATGTTTCCTGCAGGCATGAGAATAATAATGTTTTTCTTGCCTCATCGTTTTACCTCTTAATGAGAGAGGGGTAAGTTGACCTGAAGAATTTTATTTGAGAAACATAGCCAAGGGGGGTCTTGATTGTCTCCGTCTCCTGTCTTCTATTCACCGTGTCAGCTCATATAAAAAGAGCCGCACCTGTGACATGACGCTGTTCACAGGAAAGAAAAAAAAAACACGGACAAATCCCCCCACTGTCCACGGATAACATGGTCTGCTGTGCTTCTGCTGCCACCGTCACCGCCAAGCCGCTGCTTGGCTTGAGTGCAAATGATGAAATGGAAAAGTTCCGGTGCAGTGAAGACCGTAATTGGAGACTGCTACTGAAGAACTCCAAACAGTTTTCTTTCATTAGGACTCCACACAGAGACAAAGCCACCAAGTTTGATTATTAGCTGCAATTTCCCAAATGTCTGCTGCTAGACAGGGAAGTGGGATCTTATTCAGACACAAGCCGGTGTAAGAAGACGGTAGGCAATGATCTGAACAAGCATATCTGTTTTTAATATATCAGAAAATACAATATATATTGTTCTTCCTAAATCACCTTTTTTTCCTGCCAGGTCGCATTAAAAACAAAAGCACACATAGACATGTGAGTAAAAATACACCCTGACAGGTTTTTGATTTATTTATAAGACCTGGTCTTCTTGTATTGGATGATTGAGAGATTACAGAGTACCTGGGATCACAACCTGTGTGTTGCACTGTTGTCCAATTTGCAAGCAGGCATTTGAGGCTCATGGCAGCCTCATTTAATTAAAGTACGACCTCAGCTTGGTGGGTTTTTAAGCAATTTCAAGTCTGAGTTGACACCAGAGAGCCAGAGTGTCTTTGGAAAGCTGATAAATGATTGATAAGAGAAGCGAAGCTGCTTCAAATCCTGCTCTGAGGACATTAATAATGAAGGGCACTTTGAGCGCCTTCACTGGCATATGGAGGCAAGATATTTCATTTAGCCTTACAGTTTTTTTCCCCTTTGTTATTATTTTCTGTCTGAATGTTGCTTGTTTGGCTGCACGGTGGTGCAGTTGGTAGCATTGTTGCCTTGCAGCAAGAAGGTTCTGGATTCAAATCCTGGCCTGAGTTTGCATGTTTTCACTGTGCATGCGTCGGTTTCCTCCAGGTACTCCAGCTTCCTCCCACTGTCCACATGTTAGGTTAATTGGTGTCTCTAAATTGTCCTTAGGTGTGAGTGTGTGCATGCATGGTTGTTTTGTCGTATTTGTCTGTATGTTGCCCTGCGATGGACTGGCGACCTGTCCAGGGTGGTGTACACTGCCTTTCGTCTGATCGCTGGAGATAGGCACCATTACACTACTTCCACCATGTTTGACCGTGCATGGTGATCTTTTTCTGAAATGTTATTAGTTTTGCACCAGATGTAAGGTGACACACATCTTCTAAAATGTTCCACTTTTGTCCTGTCATTCCACAGAAAATCTTCCTTCAAGTCTTAGGCATCATCAGCCACAAGCCTTTGTTTTCTTTTACGTTTTGGCCTTGGAGCTCTAACGTGGATGCCATTTTTGCTTGGTTGCTTATTGTTTTTTCAGCAATGCTAATACTAACTCCGGTACATGAGCCCTGCTGGGCTTCAGATGTAATTTAGCTCTTGATAATAAATTTGTTTGATTATCTGAAACATGTAAGTGTGACACAAAAGCAAAATCAACTGTTTAAAGTGGACTTTTTTTACAACACAGTAGTGTCAAGACATTTCACCAGTAGAGCCTTTAAACTAGCTTAAATAATATGCTGCCATTTATAGCGAGGGGCCTTGGAGGTTCTATGTTGCAAAGAATTAGCTGGAGCTTTGCTACACAACCGTCTCCCCTCCCACTACAAACCTAAACCAGCATTCAACAGTCAAAGAAGACATGCCTCAAAGTGGATCAAAGTAATTCCTTCCTACTTTTTTAAACAAAGCAGCATGTTGACATGGTCCCAGTCACAAGCTCTCTTGCTTTTGAAGGAGTAAAGTGGTGGAGGATGGTTCTGGCTCGTGAGAAAGCAATGTACCTGAAAAGATGGTCTGACATTTGTTTTCTAAACACCGATTGTCTGGCTTCGTGTTAAAGGGCGGCGAGGATCCATTTAGTGGTATTTGTGTTATGCACAGGTTTCGGCACGTGCTGACTTCCAATATACTTTTTACATCTGCTTCTTTCACATCATTTTTACTTTGTAAGCTGCCCTTTCTACCTTGAGACTTTTGCCTTGCTCCTCAGTTTAGGTATCCAATTCAATGGCAGTTCAGCAAGGCTCCCCGGCTTGATGCAGAAAGTAACCTTTAGCTCAGAAAGAACAGCAATAATTTTTTCTCAACAAGACATAACACCGCAGACACATTTCTCGGCCCCAGAAATATTTTGTCTTACATTGACTGAAATAGATGTCTTAATGCTTAAACTCTACCGAGCTGAGGTTGATTCTCTTTTGAAGACAAAGTGGAGAGGACAGTGTTTTTGTACAGCAGGAAAGATGGAAGATTTATTTAACATACGCAGAGATTAAGAAGTGAAAATAAAGGTTTTTTGAGTATATATGAAAAGACTAACCATGTGGGCAATAAGAAGGCTCCCAAACCATAATTGATTATTGCAGACATTTCTTTAAGAATGCTGTGCATTCCCTGTAATAATGTGATTGTTTTGACCCTATACAAATCCTGAACCACCAATAGAAGGACTGGATGATCCCTTGACTGAATTCCTAATTTGTTCTAGAATGATGCTGGGTGTAAAAGCATATGCCCCTGGTATGTGAAATGGCCCACATTCCAACAACCTGGGAGCCATTTTTTAGGCAGCGTTGGCTTTGCTATGACACGTGAAGAGATCGCAGATGAGAATCACCTGTCCATGTTGGGTCCCCGAGAAAGGGAGCCCCATCTCCTCTCGAGGGCGAGTTGTCTGCCGGGGCTATTAAGACTAATAGCTGCGGCGGGCGATAAGCACAGTTAGCTGAATTCATGACCCGAGCGGTCGGAGCAGGCCGATCATTTCCACTTGTGTGTTTTTCTGCTGAGACGTTTCATTTTCATCTTGTCCAGCGCTGTGACAGGAGAGAAACCAGAGAGTGTCAGAGGGAGACAGGAAAATAGAAATGGAGTGATGGAGCCTTGGGTGAAGTATTGATCGGAGCAGCCCGGGGGGAAAAGTATTGCAACTGCTGGGTATAATTTGAGGCATGAGACTTTTTATTGTACTGATTTCTCAGATTCAGATCCCCTATTTGAAGGGAATAAAATCAAAGTTACGTTCACAGTATGTGATGGAACCAAACTAACGTTTAACTGTATTAAAAGTTCAAATTTAGAGATGCAGCAATTAGGATGCTTCTGGCTGTTATCATCTGGGTTCTTTAAGGTCACTAAAGAGCTATTAGTTTTTTAAGGTATCTGGACTGCATTTAATCATTGGTAAGAACTAGGTATGATGAGCAACAATACTAAGGTACTGTGGCACTCAACTGGTACTATTGGACCCAGCATGTGTAAATCATCTCAAATTGATATGACAACAACAGGGCATTATTGTCTGCTACTCTCAGGATATTGTATCTTTTTGGGACCATTGAGTTGCTGCTTTGGGATTGGCTGAGCCACTATCTGCATTAATTGAATAGATGTACTGAATAAAGCGGCCGATGAGTGTATGTTTCAGATCTGTCAGGCATCTACTGCTCGGCCACCACACCACATGGTTCATGTTAGCCAATTTCCTGGAGATCACTGAAGGCTGCCTTCCAAAACACTTGCGCTCCTCCTTCTCTTTCTCATTCTCTACTTTTAGAGTGGCCCATTTAATGCATGTTAATGGTTGAGCATTATTTACGCGGGGGGGATAAACAAAGAGAAGCGAGGAGTTGATGGTGTAATCCACTCTTGCAGTCATTACACACTGAGATGGAGGAGCCAGTGGATGCAGCCTCCTCCTCGTTGTTTCTCGAGCCGAGCGCCTAATGGAAATGGGACTCATTAAGACACCTTCTACTCCGACGCACCCAAGATCATGAGGAATTGCTAATTGATTGTCGTTAGCATTCTCGCAATAAGACGCTCCGCCTGTTTTCCCATTTGTTATGAGCAGCTTTTTTTTCTTCCTCTCTGTCTCCTTCTCCTCATTATTGATGTTTTGCTGGGGTTTTTTTCCCTTTCTTTCTTTTTGCTCGTTTGCACCTCAAGAGTCTCCACCAAATGAGTCAACTGAACACTGATTAGCTGCAACAATCAGAAACCATGAGAAATCCCACACGCACAAATCTGTTTCTAATTCTGTGTTTAGTCTTTCATTTTTATTATTCTCCGAAGGTAGCTTTGCCTTTATTTGAATCAACAATCTGGTCCAGCTAATGATTGTTTGGGCATGATATGTTCGTGCCAAAAGAATCTACCAATGGGGCAAATGAAAATGGGCTCCAGCCAGCATAGTCATGGTTGAGCTGAATTGCATGGCAGGTCTTGATGTGATGCTTATATGCTCTGGAAGGTCTTTCCGCTTTCCTCTGGAACCAGCAGATTGTGTTCATCTCAGCCTTTAATCATTTTCCTCTCCCAGTAGTAATGTGCTCTCTTTTTACTCCCTGGATTCCTCTGTGTATATGTCAGCTTCCCCCCTTTTTTCTCTCACATTGCTTTTTTTTCTCCCTATTATGAGACAGAGGAGGCAATAATAGCGGAGAGAGATGAAGAACGGGGTTGAAAATGCAAATGCAGGTTATTTCTTCTGACTTATCAGAGCTCATTACATCCTCCTTTTTTGCAGCTGGCTGAAGGATCTGCCTTGCTTGTCTCCATTACTTTATGGTAAACTCTCCTGGGCACTCAGGCTGGTGATATTGTAAAGAAAAAAAAGAATCCAGGTGACCAAATAGGAATGTTTTGCTGCTGGACAAAGAATTTGGTTTGCAGATGAAGAAGGGCCGTGGAAGGGGAGGGACAAGTCGGTTAGGCGGTGAGGTTTTTCTTTGCTTCAGCGCTCTGCCGGCAGCCTACACCTCCATCTCTATCTCCCCCGTGGGAGATACTACCACCTTCCCGCTCTGATAGGAAAGCACTGGAAACAAAGGAAGAAAAACACAAGCACCCTCTCGAGCTGCTCTCGCGTTTGAAACAAGATATACTACAGAGGGAAGAGTAGGAGGAGAGACAATATTGAAGCCATCAATTCACGCAGGACTCATGAGCATTAGCTCACTCTTTGGAAGATAGGAGAACATGGAAATTTAAAGTGAAACTCTGTTTTATGCAACTAACTGTTCATGATGTTGACTGCTGCTTCTATCAAAGCTGGGTTCCTACACAGTATGAAAAAGTCTGAAATTTGATTTCAGTATTCTCTAGGTCTGGAATTCATACAGGAAAGAAATACAAGAGTATTATAAAACATTTGCATTCCCATACTTGATTTGCTATTCAAGTGTCCAAACGTTCTGTCCTTCCTTCTGTGCTGTCATTCTTTCTTCCAACAGTCCTTACTTATGTACTCCCTTATGTATTCCTTCCTTCCTTCCTTCCTTCCTCCCTTCCTTCCTTCCTTCCTTCCTTCCTTCCTTCCTTCCTTCCTTCCTTCCTTCCTTCCTTCCTTCCTTCCTTCCTTCCTTCCTTCCTTCCTTCCTTCCTTCCTTCCTTCCTTCCCTCCTTCAAGTTATTAGACTTCACTGGAAGGTAAACCTTTATTGGATCCTACTCCCAACAGCTAATGTTGGATCATGGAAAGTCATGCACAGCAGGAAGTAAATTACGGCATTTGCATAAATAAAACGTGTAATTGGTGGTTGCTGTGATGCTAACCTGGTGGCACACAACATGTATATAAATGCACCTTTTGCACTTGAGTGTATATAGAGCTTTTGTGCGTGCGCTGCACTTCAGGCAGTAATTACAGCAGCAGTGGTTAACTAGGCACTTGTCTTTGTGTTAATCAGCTGAGAGTGAAGATTGTGGGGGGGACTGAGCCGAATCTCAGGCCATTTAGACGCCTTGTGGTTGAAACTAATATCTGTAAGCTTGTAATCTTTACTACAATGCTGCAGTGACACACATTATGTGGAAGTAACAGCTAAATTGGATTAATATTGGCTCGCAGTGAAGCCAACAGTATACGTGTTGTTAAATCCTGGATATGAAGGTGAGCACTTGAAGTTTCACACCCTGTTGTATTAATGTTTGAGACTCCCAAGAGTCTCAAACAATATGCGGTTACAAAAGGACTGACGACACCTCTGTCACTTTCTTGTCTTGTATAAGCATATTGGTTACCAGGATGAAAAAAGTAAGAATCGGAGGCAAGAGACAAATGAAAAGTGACCACTGTAAAATTACCCCCAACTGGCTGATTGTTAGCCACTAACAACTCTAAAGTTAGCGTCTGCTTTGGACCTCCCCCTAAGTCTTACATTTAACACTCAATTATAATTTAATGGCTAGCTTTGAGATGTATTTTCCCATGGACAACCTCCATTCCAAAGAGAATTGTTGTTAGTCAGTCTGTTTACATGCAGTAAGAGAAAATTGCGTTCCGACTGAATTTGGACTTTTCAAATGCATGTATACACCTCAGTTCTGCTGAAGTCAAACCAAACTGGTCTTCTCTTAATCAGTACAGCTTGGGGACTCCTCTTTCGGCAAGTGACAAAACTTCAGAAGCGGGAATTACAACACCAGTACGAGCAGCAACAATGAGTGTTACACAAACAAACGTACAAAATGTACTGTGCTGCAGCGTTGTTGTCGTCCATTTCTTTGCTTATTGTGTATATCCTGCTTTTACTCAGTCTGCTTTAGTGCTGCCAGCAGTCTCTATGTGTGTTCCCCAGATCATGGACAAAAACATATTTAAAATATGTTTAATGACAGGCAGGGGGAAAAAGCTCAAACACAAAACAGAACTATTTTGTTTTTATACGTTCAACTGCTGGAAGTCTTGCTTTCTCTCCCTCTCCTTCAGCCTGAATGAACAGCAGGCATGTTTCCACATGATGTAAACAATACATTATTTTAAATAGCTTTTTACATATCTGTAGATCCTTTGGCTTTATCTGAAACATCTCACACATACTGACAATTTGACATGTAACAATATTAGAATTTGGGCCGATATTAATATTCGATATTAATGTACCTGTCATGGCTGATAACTGATATTTACCGATATTATTATATAAATACCACATGGCCATCCTCCTGCCTCCTGAAACATGAACACAAACAGCAACAAACAGCAACAAGATAAAAAATTGTTTATTTTATTTAGTTAATTTATTTGTCAGATAAATGTAGTTTTCTTAATATGTATTTACTTGCTGTGAAGGAAATAAACAACTTGACTATCATGTCTTCATTTGTCATGCCACCCCATCTCTTTAGAAGACAAGTTCTTTTTCTAATACTTGTGTAAAGCAGGGATGTTTACCCTGTTTGATTTTTGCATGTCCTGAGCAGCTGAACAGGAAACTGTTCAAAAAAGGAACACAGCTTATAAAGGTGAAAAGGAGGTCATAAGTTTTAGAACTGGAATTTCACAAAATGATTAATATGTTTTTAATTCAGCTTTTTTATTACTGACTTCTCTGTCAGAAGCAATGTTCATGTTTTTCTTCACATGTTCTTCTAGTTCTTCTACTTTTTTTTTATTTATACTGTTACCATTGAGTGGACAAAATATGTCTCTCATCCTCCTGCTGCACCTTTTGTGGACATGCTACAGGCCCAAAAGCTTCCAAATCCAACGGTATTTGCTTGTTAAAATGTATATGCAGTATAATGGCTCCTGCGAGCCAGCTGGGTTGACGGACGCCCTGTGGCTCTCAAAAGCGTTCCCCACAGCACCAAGAGGAGAGCCAGGTGAGAGTTTCTCCCCAGGTGTCCCTCTCATGCTATTATCCAGGCTTGGCAGGGTGACGTCCATTTCTTACCGCCCCCCTCTGGGCTCAGAGGCTGGATTCGGGGCCACTTTGCACTGAGCGACATGCAGCCAGTAAAAACTGCTGTTGGCTAAAGAGGTATGAGCTTGTCCAGCTCGGGTGGCTGCTTCAACAGAAGGGATTTTGACTCCATGAGGACCCAATTAAACCTGGGAGGGCCTCTCTGAAGGCATAATAACAATGATGAATGCACCTATGTGGCCAGCATAAAAAAGGCAGGGAAGAATGTTTTATTGTGCTGACTGACACAATTTACTCCAGGCTTCTAGCTTTTTCTCTTGTGAGAACATTTTGTCTTATAAACACTTAATTCCTACACAGACTTTGAGGTAATGACTCCAATGGTAAATGAACAGATAATATTTTTTTGATACATACGTTTAACAAGGAAAATATCATTTAGTTTCCTAAAGCCGTATGGAGCTTAGAATATTAAACCCATTCCTCTCACCCACTGTTGCTGCATGCTGCCAGTCAGCTGGCTGAAAGAATCTCCTACATCTCCAACGGTAAAAAAGTATGTATTACAGCGTTTGTTAGGCAACCATATGGCTGTGACTGCATGTCACTGTAATGAAAGCCCCACAAACACAAATACTGCACCTACAAAAATATTTTAATCAGCTTCTTCAAGATACCATTTACATAAAGATGCGTTTTTATAACTAAACTCTCATCTTTTGAAATGTTTTAGTATTTATTGATGCTCTCATGGAACCAACTGTGGAGAAACAAGTAAGAACAACAATTCTGACAATACTGTCAGTTGTTGCGCTTTTTAAGCATCATTAATGGCAATTTATTGTTGCAACAATTAATTACAATTCTTACAATGACAAAAAATCTTTCACAATAGCAATACAATGAATGCCCATCCCTGCCCACCAACTTTTTAGTGGTTCACAGTCATGGCATTGACCAAAACTAAGCAAAGATCTGAACCAATTTTTCTACTATGATGCACATTTTAAGTTGAAGTTCCAGTTTTCACTTTAAAATCCTTCACAGACAAAGGTGTTTTGGCATAAATAGAAGCAGTATCACTTTAAATAGCTTTTTGTGCTGAAGAACACAACTGCCTTCAACATCACTGTAAGTATTAGCGAAATGACTTGGTGCATTAAAGACCCCTGTTGACGGTGTTAACAGCCTGTTAAAAAGTGTTTTACAGATTTTAATGTTTGTGCAACATTTATAAAATTATTTTTAACCATTATTTGTTACATAAATATAACCAAAGAACAGCTGATTATATAAAATGATTAAAAAAACAACGTCGGCCATTTTCTGATGTTGGGTTTTTATAACACTTTAAACCTGCTTGATCCAATTTTAGCAAATGCAAATTTCTCTGTAATAACTATAAGAATACACAAGAACAACATTCAAAATGTTCAAAGATCTGAAAAGCATCAAATTCCAGTCACTCCAGATTTCTTGGTGCATCTCTAGAAATCATCCCTAGTTGTGAATATATGTGTTTATTTGTCTCGGTGTTGGCCAAAGTTCCAAACAGCTGGTCATCTATCAGTGCCAATCATGGTAATTGTTAGCCAGTTTCTCAGTGCAGCTTCATTAATTACCCTTAAGTGGTCCGAGCCGATCAACTTGAAAACCGGGTCGGTATACAAATTGGTTTAAGAAGTTTTCTATCAAGCAGATTGCATCGGGTCATTGACTTGCAGCATTCACTCCTCCTGAAAGAGGATGTAGCAACAGTGGACAATCACTTTCACAGTGTCACTAACTTTGTAGCCATACCTCGTACTGAACATGCATGTAGTGAAAGTGGAGAGGAAAACTTCCCTTTAATATTAAGACACCCACAGCAGAGCCTGGTTCGGTGTAAGGCTATCTGCCATAACTGACTATGGGTTTGAGTAGACGTGAAGTGATGGGAAAACATTTATTTTATTGATTTTTTGCAGCCTTTTGAAAGAAAGTCCCTGGTTTGAGTCCTTCGTCAGTTTCTCTTGCTGTATTTGCAACCACTGAGCTTACATGTTCATGCATAGATGACACAAAATAGGTGAAACACAATACCCCGAGTGCACCTGCAGGTCAATTACACACTTGCGACTCAGTGGGTTTTTCTCTGTCAGGTGGCAATTTATAGAGAAACTCATTTAATTAGATAACAGGACTCTGTATTTCAGATTTACTCTATGCGAGCAGTTTGTCAATTATTGCTTGGGGTTTCATACTGCCAGGCAGTCTTTGTCTGGGTGCTCTAGCCTCCCTCTCACCGCGCTGCAGAGCCATGTTATTGTACTTAAACAAATCAATTCTGTTGCAGTTGGGCTTTTTTTTTCCTCCATCCCCCGTCATTATGAACTGTTTGCAGTGCAGAGCACATTGATTTTTCACAGCCCTGGAAAAGCTGTTGATGAATAGCACAGAGGTATCTGGGGAGAATCTGGCTTTAAAAAGGAGGCACCCAGCGTCAGCCCCCTCCTCCTCTTCCTCGCTGTCGACCCATTGAGCCCACCAGCGCTTCTCTACTTTCTCTTTTGAGAGAACGCCACTTCCAGCAGGGGAGTAATGCAGCTTGAAAAATCTTGCAGTCATAAAGACAGAGGATTAAAAAGAAAGCACAAGGGTACCGCCCTCTCTTGCTCAATGTGAAACTACACCTTGTTGTTTAGACAGTTGTTATATTTGGAACATTAGCCTTGTAATTTCAACCCAACCAGAGGAAACTTGGCCCTGGATACAAATGGCTAACATGTTGTTTGTCACAGAGCAGACGACTGATGAAAAGGAGACTCACAACAAAATAAGTGTTACTTCCATATGCTCCTACAGAAAGCCAGAGCAAGCACAGTAAAGATATTTTATTTCATTTAGCTGAAAAAGAAATCTGAAAATCTTCTAAAAATTGAACTTTCTGCTTACAGTTCTACTACCTGAAAAAGCACAACCTGAAGTTTTTCCCAAGAGAAGAGCTTGATTTATTATTAACTGGCCCACGGCGGTGTATAAATATTAATTACATTATCATGCTGTTTCCTGAAGTTGTAACAGTTTTATTGTATATTGTGGTTTACTGTATTATTTATTCAGTTATGTATTTTTCTGAATGTAGTTCTATCTGTTTAACAAGAAGTGATCAATATCTAAGTAGGTTTGGATATAAGATGGGCTAATTAATCAGGCAAAGATTGCAGTTGACCAATTCCTCCTTGATTGGCTCTAATCTGTGATCAGGAATTCAAATACTATGAATCTGTTTTTCTTTCTAGCCACTGAATGCATTCAAATAATAACTCCCACCATTTCCAATCTATGAATGCATCAACTAATAATATGTACTGTAGCCAGTACATTCTTACATACTTATTTGAAAGTACCATCTCTGCTAAATTATCCAGCCACAGTAAGACCACTATAAAAAAGGATTTTTTTAGGGGACAGCTCAGTTTAAACTTTTAAACGTATTTACCCTTCCACTGCATCCCCCTCATCTCCCAACTCAAACTCAGTAAATAAGTTGGTAGATAATATCCTTGCGAAAATCTCAGACATCATGGATTCCATTGCTCCAACTAAAGTGAAAGTAATGTCAGGTAGAAAGAAGTCTCCGTGGGCAAGTAATCCACTGGTACGTAGTGAAAAAAGAGGTTGTCGATGCGCTGAGAGAAAATGGCGGAAAACTCGACTCCAGGTTCACTGTGAGATCTACAAAGAGAGACTGAATAGATATCAACTAACTATAAAAGATACTAGGGAATCATTCTTTCCTGAAATCATCAACAGAAACATTAATGATGCATGGACCCTATTTGCAACAGTGGAAAGACTAACTAATCATTTAGTGACAGTAGCCCCTGAACTAAACTCTACCAGGGCCTGCAATGAATTTGCCAGCTTTTTCACTGAAAAGATTCTAACAATTAGACGGTGAATCTGTACCTCAATATCGAACCCACAACCAGTGCCATCCCCAATCAACAACAATGCAGAGAAAATGTCTGAATTCCACGAATTAAACCAGAACAGCCTTGAAAAAATCATTATCCAATTAAGCTCCTCCTCCTGCTGTCTTGATATCCTACCCACAGCTTTTCTAAAGAAAGTTCTTCCTGCTATTGGGTCTGATCTTGTTCAAATAGTGAACTAATCCCTGCTATCAGGTGTCTTCCCTCAGGCTTTAAAAACAGCAGTTATTAAACCACTGCTAAAGAAGAAAAATCTGGACAACACGTTAATGCAGAACTACAGGCCAATCTCTAATCTTCCATTCATCAGTAAGATTATTGAAAAAGCTGTGTTTCAGCAGTTAAATAGCTTCATAACAATGACAAACCGTTTTGATGTTTTTCAGTCTGGTTTCCGGGCTCACCACAGCACCGAGACTGCCCTCGTCAAAGTATTCAATGACATTCGCATAAATACAGACTGTGGAAGAACCACAGTGCTGGTTCTGTTGGACCTCGGTGCAGCATTTGACACTGTTGATCATGATATTTTATTGGAACGACTGGAGAGCTGGGTCGGTCTCTCTGGTACACTAATTGGCTGGTTTGAGTCTTACCTAAAGAACAGGGACTTCTATGTTTCAATAGGAAACTTTTCATCAGAACGAACAGAAATCACATGTGGGGTGCCCCAGGGCTCCATCCTGGGGCCCCTCTTATTTAATATCTACATGCTCCCACTAGGCAAGATTATAGCAACCAATAACATTAGCTACCATAACTACGCGGATGACACTCAGCTCTACATTACAATGTCACCAGGTGACTCTGAACCCATTCAAACCCTAAATCAATGCATTGACCAAATAAATGGATGGATGTGCCATAACTTTCTCCAGCTGAATAGAAACAAAACTGAAGTGATTATTTTTGGACCCAAGGAGGAACGATCAAGAGTCAGCAGACAGCTTAAATTAATACAGCTAGAAACTACTGATCAGGCTCGAAACCTAGGTGTAGTAATGGACTCAGACCTGAACCTCCAAGGTAACATAAAGGCAATAACAAGGTCAGCGTTCTATCACCTGAAGAACATCTCTAGGATTAAACGACTGATGTGGCAACACGACCTAGAAAAACTCATCCATGCGTTTATCTTTAGTTGGATTGATTACTGCAACAGCATCTTCACAGGTCTGCCTAAAAAGTCAATCAGACAGCTGCAACTGATCCAGAACGCTGCCGCTCGCGTCCTCACTAGAACCAGGAAAGTAGAGCACATCACCCCAGTTCTAAAGTCCTTACACTGGCTCCCTGTAGCTCAGAGAATAGACTTCAAAATACTCCTACTAGTTTATAAATCATTACATGGCTTAGCACCAAAATATATTGAAGACCTGTTGTCATGGTACCAACTACCAAGACCACTCAGGTCCTCCAACTTTAGCCTACTAAACATCCCTAGACTCAGAACTAAACATGGAGAAGCAGCTTTCAGTTTTTATGGTCCCCTTATCTGGAAAAGACTTCCTGACGAGTGCAGAGCTGCTGAAACTCTGAACTTCTTTAAATCCACACTAAAAACCCGAGTAAATGCTTGATGTCATATGTATGAAATGTGTTCATGCTCTCTTGCATTTTTTTTATCTTTCTCTTGCTTTATTGTGTATCATGTGTAATGTGTGTTTCTTTTACTTTTAATTTCCATTGTTTTTTTTGTTTTTTAAATCACCAATTCATGTAAAGCACCTTGAATTGCCCTGCTGTTGAAAGTGTGCTGATGCACTTTTTAAATCTATTAAAGTCAGATAAAGGTTAGGAACAAATGCTTTAGGGCATGAACAGGAATAGCCTTGTAATTTCCTAATTTTCTATTAAATATAAACCCACTGTGTTTCCTCTATCAAAGAACCAGCAGTATATGGTTTCCCTTTTATGTGTTGTAGTGCCTAAAATAAATTTAAAAAATCATCAGAATGTCAAAGCTGAACTCCCAGGTCAGACCTAAAAGCCAACCGCCAATCGAGCAGGAAAAGCCTGGTTGCTTTAGCAAATGTAAAACATAAATAAATAACAAGCCTTGCTATAATTCCTGATGGATCTTCTCTTTTTTGGAAAGGTTTGTCATCAAATTATCATTCTCCATCACCGTTGTGTTTTATTTAGTTAATCAAGGTTCCTTGCTGCTGTTAGTACCCTTTAAGACTGCTTAGCTAGCTAGCTGTACTCACATAGCCTGTATATTTTGTAAATATAAAAGATAAGATTCAAATGGTCTGTGGTGTGAATTATGGTAAGAGTAGTTTAGGAGCTGGTTTGGAGGTTTTTGAACAGAAAAGAATTGTTCATTGGATATAATGCTGCCCTGGTCTATTGAGATATGATCCATAATCTCTTAAATTTAAACATTTAATAATAATTTAAGATCCAAATGAGGCATTTTGTCTTTACTTTTACAGGTTGTAGAAGCATAAAACTAGACTCCACAATTTCTTTTGCAAATTTTTACCTCCACTTGGTGCCCGTACATTACATATACATTTAACCCTTTCTACTTCCATTTTCTACCCATATACAAAGTATTTTTTACCCATGTCTATCAGTTTATTTTCTTCTTAGTTAAATCTTCAGATGAATTGTGGGGATAGGTTATTACAAAAATACTCAAATCATACATTCCAATCATACATTGAAGTATGAGAGATTACTTAACCATGGCCGAAGTGTTCCATCCATCCATTTTCTTTACCCATCTATCCTATGCAGGGTTGTGGGGGTTCTGGTGCCTATCTCCAGTTGTCACGGGGCAAGAGGTGGGGTAGACTCTGGACAGGTCACCAGTTGTTTTGTTTTTTTGTTTTTTTTACGTGTCCTGTTTGGCAGTGTGGAGCTCAGAATTGGTGTCTGAGTACCAAGTAGAAGTCCAACAGATTTACTTTCACAAGCGGAGCAGTACAGCTTTTGCTATAGTACTCCACTTGATATATGTGTGAAAAATCTTTATTATGAATTGCTTTTATTTCCTGATGTTATGGACACGGAGACGGAAAATTAAGGGGAAGAAAGAAAGAAGATGAAGAAGAGAGGTAGGAAACAAAAAGTCATGAGAGAGGGTGAGTTGAAAATACAAGAGAGGAAAGGGAACAAAGAAAACACAGGAAAACATTGAAGTCTGCCTCCATACCCACAGGACGGCAGAGAGAGGGGAAAAAACAAAACAAAACACGAAAAAGGAACATTGACAAAACAAACCTAACATCAAGAACTAAGAACTACATTATGCACATCACACAAGAATGGATATAAAAATACAACAACAATGTCACAGACAAACTCATGGTACCGATGAATCAAGCTCTAGTAATGATAACCTCAGCCCAAGAAAATATCTGTAAACACCAGTGACCCCACATCTATGTGTGTGTGTTAGCATGCTGGTGCATATAAGGTTTCTCCATAAGAGTGTTCGATAGCTGGTGTGAGCAGGCATCAATCCGTCTCCCAGGAATCGATGCAGACATGATGGAGATCGGAGCCAAGACGTCCAAGGACCCCCAGAGCCCCAGGCAGACCCGGGTGGGGCCGACCGCATCCCCCAAGAGAGGAGCAAAGGAGAACCCCAGGGGAACGTCCAGCGGCTACTATGCAGGGGCCCGGGGGCAGCAGTGACGAGCCCACGGGCCCCGCCGGCAACCAGCTGCGCCAGGGCGGGCCGGTCCATGGACCGGGAGAGCCGGGGCCCAGGGGCACCCCGACCCCCAGCAGAGACCCGACAAGGGACCGTCCAACGAGGGGCCCCCGGCATCGCAGGGGGCCGCGGCCGGCCGCCACGCGCCACTACCACCCTGGGCCCATCCCCACCGCCAACATCCCAGCGCCCCACCCCTGCCCCACGTCGGGGCGCCCCACCGATAGCCGCCGCAGCGGATGGATAGCACCCCCAGGCCAAGCTCAGCTAGCACCTGGACACCAAGTTGTACCAGCTCCCGAGTCCTGATCCTGCGCAACGCAGAGCGCTGAGACCAGGCATCCAACAAAGGCCAGGGCCGGTCCAACCCGCCAATGAACCGACCACGCACGGTGCGCACAGAACAGGTGATCGAACGAGCAGAGACGCTGGATCCGTTTCCCGCCGAGCCACCGAGCAGGCACCACCGAACAATCCCAAACCTGGCACCCCTAAAAGAGGTGCCCCAACCAACCAAAGGAAGATATCGGCCCAGCGCATCGGCGGACCGACACACCTGCCCCACCAGCCCCGGCCAGGCACGCACCAGGTCCGAACCGGATTGACCACCGACGCACCAGTAGGCAGGGGCATCCGTCATTGGCGGGGAGTGACGGAGGGGAAATAGGCCCCCCATTAAATGTAAGGCCTGAGGTGCGCCAGGCGAGAGGGCAGCCCAAGACCCAACCTGACAGGCAGACAAAGACATAATACAGACAGTCATACGTTCCCTCCCTCTAAAACACATACATTCTCACTAACTCACCAAGACACCCAAAAAATGGCGCTGTACCCTCACTCATACACCCCATACACACTTCATGCTCCCAGGTCCAGGTACTGATGCCCCAGTAAAGCCACCAGCCCCCGGACCCAGGAGATGGACCCCCTACCTTCTAGGACGGAGACAAGCAGACCGCCAAGGGCCCCACAGTGGCGAGGCAGCCCGACAGCCCAGGACCCCGACCAGACCACCTGTTCCTCCTCCGGACCCCAACCCCTGATGGCCGGTAGCGAACAGGGTTGTAAGAAGACCCCTAGCCTCTATCCTCCCAGGTCACCAGTTCATCGCAGGGCAACACAGAGACTTACAGGACAAGCAAACATGCATACACACACTCACACCTAAGGGCAATTTAGAGAGACCAATTCACCAAACATGTTGTTAACAGTCCAAAAACAATGTTTTTGAACTATGAACACCCTGTGGGTTCTCTCCAGGTGAACATGCAAACTTCATGCAGAAAGACCCCAGGCAGGGATTTAAACCCAGGCAATTTTGCTGCAAGGCAAAAGTTCTACCTACAGCACCACTATGCAGCCCACATACATTTCTGTGTTTTGTTCAAAAGTTCGTAATTATCATTAAGTGATAGATTTTATTTATTGAAGGCAAGACAATGATCAAGCTATAAAAAAGTTATTTAATACATTGGTTGTCAAACGAAATCCTTCCTAGAATGGCAATAATTCCTGTATGGTTGGGACCAAACTTCCAGTGGTAGACGCCTCCATTTTACACCCAAATAAATAATGTATAAAACTGACCAAAAGTGGCAAAATGATTACTACCCATTTGAAATAGTCTTTTGCTCTACATCATTCTTCACCTTGTGTATCAGTTATGTGCCGATTTTCATAGTTTTAAATGGCAAAAGTAAATTACTAAGCCATAGCATTGGCCTGTTTTATTAGGTATTTATATCAACTAGGAGGGAATTGTGACAGTGACATTGCAGTGAACTTACTCATGTTGGATATTTGTGATGGCATGCTGATGGTGTGAAGTATTGGGTGCTGTTTTGCTTCGTCCTTCATGAGCTCAAAGCGTGAAGGACCTTTGCCAACCAGAGTAGAAAAGTCTTGCAGGCGCAGATGGTAGTAACTCAAAACCCAAAGGCCTCTGCAAGGGAAGTCATGGAGTGGACTTGATTTTTCAGGAAGGAATATGCAAATGTGGTAATCTAGTATTTGGAGACTGGTGAATAATGTAGCACTGTCTGATTTTTTTTTCTATTGATTTTTCTTAGGAACAAAAAACAACTGAAGTGCTGGAGAGTTTTACCTCCTGTGGTGTGGATGGGTGGGGGGGTCCTTTGTGGTGAAAAATCAAGGATAAGAAACAAGACAGGTAAGTTTTTTTTCTTGTTTTTCTGTTGTTTATGTTTTTAGTGCTACAGGGGGTCCACAAATGTTAAATTTGTGGTCTTAAATTTGATTCAGAATATGCGGGTGTTATTGCAGATGAATGTCAGCAGGAGTATTCTTAACATTTGTTACACACATGCACTCAGATTTGGTGTCCATTTCTTATTTAACCCAGTTATACTCAGTTTTACCTGTATCCTAAATATTTATTTCTGATTTCCAGTTGCGATGCTTTCAGCAACTCTAGGGCTGCTTGAATAATTTTGTGTACCTTGAGCCTAGTCTTACCAAAAAAGGCATTGCCACTTCACCTTTGTGTACCCCTACTTCAACTTCTTGTTGTCATTTTGTACTTGTAAACATACCAAGATATTATCTTGGTACCAGGTAGTTTGACGAATTATGGCAATAGGTTTTCTAAAACCATATAAATGATTTGATTTCATTGTGTAATATTTTCTGAAGAGGTTCTACTGTGTACAACTGTGGTTCTGATTATTATTTGCCCAGTCAAATGCTATTAAAAATGATACATTTTAGAACTAGAGGAAACCAAAAATAATTGAGCGTCCTTCTGCTGCTATTATTTATTGGTATAACATAACTGCATTTTATTAAAGTTGTCTATGAGTAGATTGCAAGAAATTAATCTAAATTATTGATTGTCCGCAAAAAAGTGCATCCACAACACTAAAGATAAGTAGAAAGTGTCCCATAGCAGATGCCACTTTGTTTGCACCCAAGAAAGCATCCAAACCTGTAATTGTATGAAATGGTGAAGGTGCCCGATGACCATGAATGGTACAATGTTGTAATGCAGTGCTGTAATGATTGTTGTTTATACTGCGGCATTCATGGGAACAAAGCAGCAAAATGAAAGGGCATGTGTCGTTAGATGTACAATAAGGACAGTGAATTGACTATATAATTTGCTGTTGAGCCTATATAGAGATAAGGAAAATACACTAGTCTAAGGCTTTTGGCACTGTATTATGTTGATCTTTTGCCAGATAAACAAGGTTTAAATATAAATTGCCTATAAGACAGGTCGTTGGGTATAGTACAGAGTTTTGACCAGTAGCTCCTTTATTCTCAACCTGCTCTTCTCTACTCCATACATTATCAAGTGTACATTTAAATAGATTTTGTCTTGCTGATCATTTCAGTGTTTCGACCGTGTTTCCAAGTACTGTGGAAAGGTTTTAAGTAGGGCTGTCAAAATTAATGCGTTAACGCAGGTCGATTAATTGGTAGAATTAGCACAATACATTTTTAAACGCAATTAACGCATGCACAGGATGACCTGCCTTGTTTATCTACAATTCAGCCCACACTGCATTCAGTGTTCCACACGTAAACTGCATGGCAGATCCGAAATGCATCCACGGTCCCATGTGAATGTCTCTTCTCAGTTGCAAGCCAGATAGAGGGATCATCGGTCTACGTCACTCCCGGCTCTACTGCGCGTTTAGTCTTCAGAAAGAGGAGTGATCAGGTGTTGTAAATGATCAGAAGAGGTGATTGGAACAAACAGATGATTAAAATTGCAAGCATCTGCAGCTATCACTTTACATCAGGTAAGCCTTGGCTAACAAACAAGTTAACCTAGCTAACCAACACTGCAGCTGGAAAATAACCACAAATAATAAACAGTGGGAACTGGAGTTATGTAAAGGTTCGGTTCCACACCATTTTGCTGATGTTGATAAGCAAATTATCCCTCTATTATTCAGAAGAATGCAGTTCAATTCAAAAATGCTTTATTGATTCCAGAGGGAAAACAAGTGTTGTTGTAGCTCATACTATTTAATTCTTCAAGAGGTTGTTATAGATCCTCATGGCGGTGTACGGTCAGCTTTATATTCAGAAAATGTTAACCAGTTAGTTTGCTTAGCAACTAGCTAAGAGATAAATAGGTTAAAAGGGCCACATGTAAATGTGATTGTGGAGTTCAAAACAAAAGTTCCATGTAGCTCTCTCGTCTTTCCTTTAAAAAAATACCAAAATCATCCGGTTTTATTCTTTATTTACACCGAAAATTTTAGTTTTTCAGTCATACTTAAGAATGTTAATTAATCGTGATTACTTGTGATTTTTTGATAGCTGCCCTGCGATTAATTAGATTAACATTTTTTGTCGTTTGACAGCCCTAGGTTTAAGCCATCCCCTAAAGGCCAGATTTTCTTTTAAATAATTGTTGATCGATAATTCTTCAGGTTTTCTAAAGTTTTTTTAAAGTTTGTTTTGGACTTTTACTCCTTTTTTACTCGTTTTCAGTCGATTCAGTTGATTCTAACTTTTCTCAAAAAACATGGCTAAAATTAGGTCTGGTTCACTGGAAATAGTTCACAAGTGAAGTTTGCAGATGGAATCAAACATCAGCCTATTACTAAAACCTGATTTTAGTGCCAGCTCTCAATACAGTGACTTAAAACAACCACAGCTTTGTTTGTGTTGCCACATATTCGCATGTCTTTGTTAATCATGTGATAGCTGCAGGTCGTATTCGGCCAGTGTGGGCTCTGCTGGCAGAACATGTTGATTTCATCAGGCCCTCCTGGGGTGTTACAGTGAGTAACAAAGTGCTTATGTTCCACATATAGTCCGAGCATGCACACATGCCCATGAGGTTATGAATACCCTTTAAATCAAGAAGCTGCAATATGCGACATGTAGCTCCCTACACATTCCTGTTTAAAAATACATTTATTTATTGAAGTAAGAATGTGGTTGGTTTGTCCAGGGTATAATACAATGCAGGCATGGATTAGGAATTAGGGCATCCAGAATGAGCACACACTCACATAATATATCAGCAGGGTTAATCTTGATTAGAGCTGCCTGAATGCTATGAAATATGGTGCCCTGACAAACATCTGCCTGCCACACAGCTGAGTGGGATAAACCAAAGTGCTTATTGTGGAAATGTCAGGCGAGGGTAGACAGTGATAGCAGGAGAAATGGTTGGGGATGTGAGACAAAGAGTGACATGACGTTGAGTGCTTTGCAGTCAGTTCTCTCGATGTTGGTGACAGACTCTTCCCCTTGCACTGGTGCCTTTGTTGTGGGGAAAATGTTTTGGAATTTGATGGCATGTATGCAGTAAAGGAGATTAGTCCGTATTTGCTTGATGCTGTTTCACAGTCTGGAAATGTATGGAATTTCATTTCAATATTTTCAAGTCTGGATAAGTATCGAAAAAGAAAGCAGGAGTATGGAAAAATACTTTTCCAGACTAGATACCCATTGTCTAATATTTATGTCTTTTCTTTGGTCCTTTCTTTTAACATTATTTGTTTTAATATCATTACCTCATTCTTCATTCCTTACCTTCCTTTATTCTTTCTTCCTTAGTATCATTTCTTGTCTACTTCCTTCATGTCCTTCTTTTCTACTTTGTGGCTTTCTTCTCCTCCTTGTGTCCTTCCTTCCATAAATATATTCTGCCTCTATTGATTCCTTGTGTCCTTTTTCATTCCTTCCTGTCTTTTTTCTTGTCATTATTTTCTTCTTACCTTTATATCCTTCATTGTCTGTCCATCCTGTCTTTCCTTCCTTCCTTTCTTGTGTCCTTCCTTCCTTCTTTACTTAGTTGTGTCTTTCTTTTTTGTTCCTGGTTTTGTTTTGCCTTTTGTTTTCCATTCATGTCTTCCCTTCTTGCCTTTCCCTTTTTTCTTCCATTGTTTTCTTCCTTTCTTTCTTGTGTCATTCATTTTCTTATTTTTCATTTTTTCACTTCTGTCTATCCTTTGATGTGTCATCCTTTCTTTGTTTCTTTCATTCTCTTTGCCCTACCTTCATCCCTTTTTTCTTTCTTGCTTACCTTTCAGACTCTAGGTTTTTTTTCAAGTTGCACTTCCAAAGCCTAACCACAGTAGCAACATGTGCTATAAATTTATAATGAGCTTTAGTAATAAATGCCGTATTGTAAACCTGAAGGACTGAGACTCTGAGTTAGGAAAAGTCTGGCATTTCTACCTGTTTATATGTTTTTTTAACTGATAAATGCACAAATTCTCTCATGGTATTTCAGCTTACAGATTTCATTTTTATCAAAAGGTTTTCGTGGTTGGTTTCTTTTTTCTCTCCGTAGCCTCAGTTGAAGCCCTAATGAGTAACTGCTTTTCTCTGTGAAATGTGAAGGTGCAGACATTCTGTTAACTTCTCTAAAGGAAACAGGGGGAAAAATCCCCTTCCTGTCAGTGGTCTCTCTGTCTCTGTTCTTGTGAGATCTGGAACTGATAAGTAAGAGGCCTCTGGTAACTGAACAGGAAGGATAGAGGGCCTGGCCCCTGGGTCCCAGCCTCTGCACACATGTCCACCACCCCTGGTAAGGCAAACAAAGAGAGCAGAGCTTGCTACTTAACATCAGGTTTCACAGTCTTCGAGCCTATTACTGGGATAATCACCAGGGGATACCTACGCTTGACAAAACGTGTTAAATACTGATTAAAGTGTTAAATGAACACTTTGCAACTTACCTTGACCTTTTTTCACATTGTTCTGTTACAACCACAAACTTCACTGTATTTTTCTCGTTTTTTTTGGTAATAAACCAAGACAAATTAGTGTATTTTCATCCCTTCACATTTCTAGAGAATAAATATCTGAAAACTGTATCATACTACTGTATATATATATAAAAAATATTGTTTGATTAGTATTTATACAAAATGTTAAAATACGTATTTACCTTTAACATTACAACAATGTGCTGCTTTTTGTTATTACACTCAACAAAAATATCAACGCAACACCTTTGTTTCTGCTCCCATTTTTCATGAGATGGACTTAAAGATCTAAAATTCATTCCAGATACACAATATTACCATTTCTCTCAAACACTGTTCACAAATCAGTCTAAATGTGTGATAGTGAGCACTTCTGTTTTGCTGAGATAATCCATCCCACCTCACAGGTGTGCCACATCAAGATGCTGATCTGACATCATGATTAGTGCACAGGTGTACCTTATACTGCCCACAATAAAAGGCCACCCTGGAATGTGGAGTTTTTTGCTTTATTGTGGGTCTGGGGACTCAGAACCGCTCAGTATCTGGTGTGACCACCATTTGCCTCATGCAGTGCAACACATCTTCTTCGCATAGAGTTTATCAGATTGTCAATTGTGGCCTGTGGAATGTTGGTCCACTCCTCTTCAATGGCTGTGCGAAGTTGTTGGATATTAGTGGGAACTGGTACACGCTGTCGTATAGTCAAGCACATCCCAAACATGCTCAATGGGTGACATGTCCGGTGAGAATGCTGGCCATGCAAGAACTTGGACATTTTCAGCTTCCAAGAATTGTGTACAGATCCTTGCAACATGGGGCCGTGCATTATCTTGCTGAAACATGAGGTGATGTTCATGGATGTATGGCACAACAATGGGCCTCAGGATCTCATCACGGTATCTCTGTGCATTCAAAATGCCATCAATAAAATGCACCTGTGTTCTTCGTCCATAACAGATGCCTGCCCATACCATAACCCCACCACCACCATGGGCCACTCGATCCACAACATTGACATCAGCAAAGCGCTCACCCACACGACGCCACACACGCTGTCTGCCATCTGCCCTGAACAATGTAAACCGAGATTCATCCGTGAAGAGAACACCTGTCCAACGTGCCAGATGCCATCGAATATGAACATTTGCCCACTCAAGTCTGTTACGGCGACGAGCTGGAGTCAGGTCAAGACCTCGATGAGGACGACGAGCATGCAGTTGAGCTTCCCAGAGATGGTTTCTGACAGTTTGTGCAGAAATTGTTTGGTTATGCAAACCAATTGTTTCAGCAGCTGTCTGAGTGGCTGGTCTCAGACGATCTTGGAGGTGAACCTGCTGGATGTGGAGGTCCTGGGCTGGTGTGGTTACACGTGATCTGCGGTTGTGAGGCCGGTTGGATGTACTGCCATATTCTCTGAAACGCCTTTGGAGACGGCTTATGGTGGAGAAATGAACATTCAATGCACGAGCAACAGATCTGGTTGACATTCCTGCTGTCAGCATACCAATTGCACGCTCCCTCAATGCTTGTGGCATCTGTGGCATTTTGCTGTGAGACAAAACTGCACATTCCAGGGTGGCCTTTTATTGTGGGCAGTATAAGGTACAGCTGTGCACTAATCATGATGTCAGATCAGCATCTTGATGTGGCACACCTGTGAGGTGGGATGGATTATCTCAGCAAAGCAGAAGTGCTCACTATCACACATTTAGACTGATTTGTGAACAATGTTTGAGAGAAATGGTAATATTGTGTATCTGGAATGAATTTTAGATCTTTAAGTCCATCTCATGAAAAATGGGAGCAGAAACAAAGGTGTTGCGTTTATATTTTTGTTGAGTGTATATCAAAGTCTCAAAAAACCACATGGGAGTTTGTGATTTTTCATGATGAAATTGTAAAAAAAAATGTATAAGGGTTAGAAAGAAAGTACGTTTACTGGAAATGTTTCTCCAGCATTAAGATCTAAAGCTGAGGGAACTCTTCCTAACTTGTCGAACATTTTATAGTATGTAAAATTTGCTAAAATGGCACTCGATCGCAGTAAGCAATCTTTGCATAATTTCATCTCAGGCTCTCACATGTAAATCTTTTGTGTCTGCATGACTCAAAGGTTCATTGTTGCTGTTTATCAGATCGGTGAAGGCACACGACATGATCTGTGTGAGTAACTGGACTTTAAGAGATAACACCAGCTTTCCTTCTCACTGCTTCTGTCATTGCACCTTACAAGGGGGGTGAAGGTTCCTTATAACTTTCCACCAACAAAGATTGTCCATGCTATTCCAGCTCCGGCTCATCACAATCTCTTGCAAGGCTGAGTATGTCAAAAGAAATATATTTCTGGGCAGTGATGTTTCAGGGTGGTATTCCCACGAGAAAGCACAAGATAACATGCCAGAGTGACGCTTGAATTATTGGCCCATTAGTCACTGGAGAAAACAGAGAGGGATGAACAACAATCTCCTATTTGTAGATAGTCCTCCCTAAAATACTATCCTTCACTCCAATCTGGTAGGAGCAGTAGGTTGGGGGTCAGAGAGCAGAACCTGTGGTATCCCAGTGCACTCCGTTGTAGCAGATGACCCGGATGCCTGTTCTAGGAACAGAACAGCACAGCACAGTGTACCACACTAAAAATAGATGTGCCGTCATCTCCGTTTTCCCCGTAGACACATACAAGCGTAGATGCACACTTCTATATCCCTTCATGAGCACCCTGAACTAGAGGTGGCCGCAACCGCTCGTAATATGTCAGGGACATGCCAGAACATGTTTGACTGACAGGCCAAGTGCGGCAGAACAAAGTGCTTGTGTGCTGAGGACAGATGTTCTCCGCTGCCTGCTCTGATGGTCTGACTTGATGTACACCATGAGGAAGCCATTAAAGCAACACAACACTCCGCTGTGACCCTGTCGAAATCAAACCTTTTTTTTGTCAAACCTGTGCTTTGTGTAAGCTATCCGCTCTGGCTCTGCCCAGACAAAGATGCTGGCAATAAAGAGGCGATTACCAAACAAATGAAGCAGTGCTTGCTTCCTTTGATGCCAAATTGAAAATGATATCCCTCTGACAAGTCTTCAACTTGTCAATTTCCTGCTCATGATGAATGGCCGGAACAAGCTGTGCCTCATGAGCCAACAAATTAATTAATGACAATCTGTAATGTATTTAAGACCACTTGGCATTGATATGTTGGCCTAGGAACAGGTTTACCTCTCTTCTTCTTCAAATTTGGCAACATGAACCTTTCTTCTGCTTAATACCAATATGTCATTTCAGTTTTCTCTGTGGGTAAAAGCAGATTCATTAAATGGGTGGGCTTTTTTCTGGTGCTGTTAATGACCCACACCCAACACGCTTGCCCAGGCTCTGTTAGAGTGTCTTGGAAGTATTGTTGTACCTTGAACTAATACATTGAATACATTCCACATTTTATTTTTTATTTCATGTCAAATCATGTGTATTCTGTCCTTTCTACTCTGATATCCCTTAATAAAATCCAGTGTTGTTATTTTTCATACTTTCTGTAGATTTTCATCATGCTGAAACAAAGTTTTTTCCATCAGCAACCATTTGCTTCTTTGCAACAAGCCATTAAGTGGGGACAGCAAATCAATGGTGAATGGTGAACTGAAAAATAACTACCTAAGCACACTATCTCTATTGTGAAACATGGTGGAGACAGTATCATGATAAAGGAGTTCTGCTCAGATAAGAAATACTATGTGTGGCAGAAACTAAACATTGTATATCACCATAAATGTACCATCCCAACAGTGAAACATGGTGGTGGAAGCATCATGCTGTGAGGATGCTTTTCTTCAGCAGGGCTAGGGGAAGTTAGTAAGTGGTGATAGGAAGATGAAGATGGATAGAGAGTGGGTAATTCAGTTAGATGTTGATAGTCTTGAGACTGGAGCTAAGGTTCATCTTCCAGAAGGAAGCACAATCTTGCCTTGGTCTATCAAAAAAATCTCCAGGAAATATATTAGTTTGTTTGTGAGCAATTTTGCTTTTGAAAAGAACTGCATATTGTCTGTAATAAAAATAGCTTGCATTTATACAGTGCTTTTTCAGATCCTCAAAGCATTTTACAACTCCATTATTCATTCACTCACTGGTGGAAAGCAAACTAGAATTGTAGTCACACCTGCACTGGGGCAGACTGACAGAAGTGAGGCTGCCATTTCGTACCATCAGCCCCTCTGGCCAACACCAGTAGGCAAGGTAGGTGACGTGTCTTGCCCAAGGACACAACAGCATGTAGCAGGTAGAAGCAAGAAGCAAGAATCGAACCCACGATTTCTGGGTCTCAGGCCAACAACTCTACCACTTAGCCACAGCCATCCTAATATCTGTAATATCTGAATTAAACTAATAAAAGGGCTGCAGGGTTTTGATTTAGCACATCAGTTGTTATCAATGAACCTTTTGAAGTGTTGGAGCACTCAACAAATAATGAGGGGAAGGTGGTGCAAGCTAAAAGTCTTGCAAAAGAGTCAGACTTAGAAGATTGTTCAATGTCTTCAGAAAATGATGTCTTTTTATTTGCATTACTGAATATATTAAGAATCTACCCTGTGTGTACTGTAAGTGTGCGTTAAAGTGGCTTCAACTCGGTTTTTATTGCCCTGCTTTGGTACTCTTAGATTAGATTTTTCATACAGCAAATACTTGTTTTCAGGCCAATAGCTTTAAAATTCCATCGTACAATAAGTTCCCATTGTCTTCACTGGCAGTCAGATTAAAATGTTCAAAGTGGTGTACAGGATGGAGAAATAATCAGCTAGATTAGATTCAGAGCTTGGAATAAAAGAGCAGAAATGTTGAGCTTACTAAATATAGTTTTTTTTCTAGTTTTATAAATTAAAAAACCGCTAGACGTCATGAAAGATTTGTCAAACAGGGTGCTTACTTACCTGTAGCTTTTTAGAAAAGATTCTGACAGTGCATGGGCTGTTTTTAGAATGTCCTCACCAGTTTAAGCCCTATTTAACTACAGTATTTACTTAAGCATGAAGGCTGCAACACAAGTGTAGTTTTCTAAGGCCACTTGTTAATAACAATAAATACCACAAAGTGAACATGTGGGGCATCTCTTCTTCTGATTGAAGCTGTAGGAATGACCATGTTTAAATATTGCATTTGCAAGCATTTTCAAGTATTCCTGGTGTGCAGCTAAAAGGAAACAGATTGAGAGGCTAAACATGGCAGTGTTTATAGGGCACCTCTTAATATCTTTTATTTTGCTTGATTCTGCTCAAAGCTGCAGTGGGAGGAGTGAGGCACTTGGGCATAGTTCACATAAACAGCATGGTTCTGTGAGGAAAACCACAACAGAGACCAAACTAATGAAAACTCTGAACTTCATGACAGACAAGCCTGCTTGACCAAAAGATTTGATTATGATGTTATTCCTGACAGCCCAACTGGTTAAACAGGATGATTAAGGCATAAGGGAAAAACAGCCCCTTTATGTTCTGCCTCTTCACTTTTACAAGTGCCTCATGATGATGGCAGGGTAGAGTAAGTGCTACTGACGGTAGAGTTTGAGCTATCTTTGGGAAGGATTAGGAAAGACTGAATCTGAGCAGAGGGGAGAGGACACCAGGGTGGCTATGAAACATTCATGCACCTGGGGACTCTTTGCAAACGGGGAACTAGCTGAGCCAGTAATGAAGTAAAGAGCAGAGGCTCTGCTTTCGTCTACATCCTTATGTGCCCTAACTTGAAAGCCTAGCTTCACATAGTGATAAGTGAGAAAAATATAATCTTAGGGTGTTTTTTTAATTTTGTTTGGCACAACAAATTAGGACCACAGGTGTATGACAGGTTGTCGCTGAAAGCAGGTCAGCATAAGATGAGTTATTCCCATCCTTTTACTGATCTTCTTCGGACTTTATGTATGTCGGCGGTGTGCCAAATTTGGACATTTCCAGTTGCCCCAGTCAAACATTTGTCTCTTCTAAACTCATGTCGGTCAGTGGCCAAGGGCTCGCTCTGAGACTGAAGAGGAGAGGAGACAGCAGAGGAGCGCAAGAATGGCAAGATGAAGAGGGGAATGAAAGAAAAGTAATATTTAGACAGCTGCTCATGTGGAGTCGTCTATCGCTGTCTGTGGAAGGCGGGCGGAGAGAAGCGAGGAGGTATTTTGGCGTCCTCAGCTAGGCCCCAGACAAACTCCTGCTGCAGTATTGATGTCACTACACCCTCCTGACAGCGGACTGTAAATCACAAGACAGAGTTATGTATAGATTTACAAACACCTGCTATCTGGACCCGTATATTACAGTAGTATATAAACCAACTGAGCAGAACAAACCGAGACAACCTGCTGAAATATTTCTGAAGGTAATGCGTTATAGAGACTTATCTGAGAGCTCTTTGTCCATGTCCCCGTCTCAATGCAGTAACTGTGGTTGTGTGAGACAGCTGGTCACATGTCTGCAGTCCTGTGCTACACTGGCCCTTTGCCTTGAGGTGGTGGATGGCAGCTGACTGCTCTGATTCACTGGGAACTCGACTTGTGTGCTGTGTGCCTCACAATAGATTGACTCATAAGGAGTTGACGCTGACTCGTTCACTGTCCATCTCTACCGTTTCATTAGGACTTTTTTGTTTCAGTTCACTGTTCCCTTTGTGTTTAGATTCAGACAGGCCTATTTCCTTGTATACATTCATGCATATGGCTGGTCGGTTTTACCATTTCCAATCATGCAGTTTAACTTCCTCAAGGAAGAATGCGGTCCACTGGTAACTGGATTTAAGGGGTTATCTTAAAGGGGAAGTCTGATTACACAATTTTTCATGTATAGTTCATTAAAATCTTCATATACAATATAACCGAAATAAAATAAATATTGCAGAGGTGTGTATGTGTAGGAGACTGGCTGACAATTTGAATAGTGGGCCATTGAAAACTCGATTATTTCCAACCCTGGCGATGGAGGTGGAAGTGACGTGATTGGTAGTACTCTGTCAGAGAAAAAACAAAGTTTTTGGATTGTTTGAACCAATGCCACATCAGTGTATAGCAAGATATTGTTCCAACACCAGAGGAGCAGATTTAGACCTGTTTAGGTTTCCAGAAGATCTGGTTTATCGAGAACATTGGGCAAAAAAAAATAAAGATGCATCAAACTAGAGACAAGTGGGCCCCACTGGATGCATCAAGGGTGTGCTCGGAACACTTTGAAGTAAGATAAAGTAATGCAATTTAATATTAATTTTTAATGCAACATTATATAATGATAATGATAATAATATAATCATAAATGCAATAAATAAATGAAATGTAGATCTATTGTACACTGAAAAAAGAGTATGCTGCTCCAACTTAAATAAATTGTGTTAATTGGTCACATGTAATTGAATTACGTTTATCTAACTTAATTTATTCACATTTGTTTAACTTGACAACTTAATGAAAGTATTAAATTTACTTGGATAAACTTAGTTCAATTACAATATGAACAATTAACTCAAAAAACACATGGTTTCACATGGGAAAAATTATATGTCTGATATGTGTGAAAAACATGTGACCACCTGTGTTTTGCACACATTTCCCGTGTGAATTTGCGACATTTTCCTGGTAATAAATTGTGAAACCCATGGACATTCACATGTGAACCCCATGGGATAACATATAAACCACATGTGAAACATGTTATTTTTCACATAAAACCTATATGTGGAAAGAAATGTGTGAAACCCTACATGTGAAGACCAGGTGAAGGCTGTGATTACATGTGAAAAATTTGTATTGCATGTGAAGTCCATGTGTGCTACACATGTAGTGTACCAGGAACTAGAGTGTATACCATGTGATACCATGTGAAGAACATGTTCAACCCATGTGACTTTTCCATAAGGGGTAGAATAGACTTAGAATAGATTTAGATGACGTCTAATCTGAATCAATCATTCAGTCTTTTTTTTTGAATAATGACATGCTAGATCTGTACAGAATTAAACAATAACTGAAAAATACAGATTTTTCTAGATTTATTCTAAATTTATTACCCCTTAGCGCTCCTTTGTCCCGCGGGCAGAACATTGCCTACTTCCGGGTTTAAATCCACCAATCTGCTTGACCAGCTTCTATGTACATAGAGGGCCGGCACCCTGGGTGGGCCTGGCCCGCCCATTCAGGTATTGGGCCCTCCCAACACAGATTACAATGCCCTAAGTTCCAACTATGCAATGTATTGACTCTGGTCCACAGTCGGTGGCGATAATGCACCAGTTTGTTTTAAAACGTTTTGTGGCCATAGTTGTTTTTATTTGACAATGGATAGTACATAGAAGGGGAGAGAAGTGGGGGAAGACATGCGACAAAGGTCCACCAGGATAGGACTTGAACCTGGGACAACCGCATCAAGGACTGAGGCCTTTGTACATGGGGCACCCGCACTAATCACTATGGCCCAATTTGTTGTTTGCAGGCTGCTGATTAACACAAAGAAGAAGAGGTCCATCCATCCATCCATTTTCTGTACCTGTGCATCTTATGCAGGGTTGCAGGGGGCTGGTGCCTATCTCCAGCAGTCACGGGGTGAGAGGCGGGGTACACCCTGGACAGCTCGGTGGTCCATCACAGAAAAGAAGAAGTGTACTATGTTATTTTTAGGCTAATGGTAGTTCTGATGCAACTATGTGAGAAATACACACAAGGAAGGGAATTATCAAGGTTTTGAGCAGCAGATTATGTTGGATTTCGGACATAAGACTTGTTGTGGCCTAACTATTTTAAATGAGGACATTAAATGGACCAGGGTGGATGTAAAAAAGATCCTTTTTTGGTTGAGATGGCTCTGTTCTGCGTTTTGAAATGTGGCTTTGAACAGTGATTTTTCATTTATTTGCTTTCTGAGTGGTTTGACAAAAGCGTGTACTGTGTATACAGTTATGATTATATCAGTGATTGGCATACATCATGTTAATCACAACCAGGGATAGGATGGTGTTGTTATTCAGCCTGGGAGTTTGGAAGTTTCTTGGGTCATGGATAAGAAGTTTTTATTTTTTTCCCCATGAATATCTCAAACTTTCTGGTGCCAAGGCGACCTATATTTGGAAGCACTCTGAGGTTAGGCGGGCTTTCTTTCCAAGCGGTAGAGAGCTACTGAGGTATGGTAGCAGCTAGCAGGGTCTGTGTACATATATGTATATATATATATATATATATATATATATATATATATATATATATATATATATATATATATATATATATATATATATATATATATATATATATCATTCATTCATTCATTTTCCATACCCGTCCATCCTATGTAGGGTTGCGGGGTGGCTGGTGCCTATCTCCAGCAGTCAAGGGGCGAGAGGCAGGGTACACCCTGGACAGGTCGCCAGTCCATCGCAGGGCAACACAGAGACATACAGGACCAACAACCATGTACGCACACACTCATACCTAAGGGCAATTTAGAGCAACCAATTCACCTAACAGTCATGTTTTTGGACTGTGGGAGGAAGCCGGAGTACCCGGAGAGAACCCACGCATGCACAGGGAGAACATGCAAACTCCATGCAGAAAGACCCCAGGCTGGGATTTGAACCCAGGACCTTCTTGCTGCAAGGCAACAGTGCTACCAACTGCGCCACTGTGCAGCCTATATATATATATATATATATATATATATATATATATATATATATATATATATATATATATATATATATATATATATATATATATATATATATATATATATATATATATATATATATATATATATATATATATCAATTTTATATATATATATATATATATATATATATATATATATATATATATATATATATATATATATATATATATATATATATATATATATATATATATAATAGATAATTGGAAATCTAAGAGTCTTGTGATTGCAATGGTGCATGCCAATCAAGGATACAATCACATTTGTAGACACAGAAGAAACTCTTTTTATTTTACAAAGCTGGTTTGGGGACATCTGCTCATTTCCTCCGACTTAACCAACGACTCCACCGACTCTACTGGGCCATTTCAGATTACATACCTCAAGACTGGTACTAGTTGAAACACGTCTCTGCAGTGCCTGACAAAAGTAATGACATTCTTTGAACTTTTTCTCCTATGACAACCACAAAGTAATTTATTCAATTTTTTTGTGATAGACCTTTACAAAGCACTGAATAATTGCAAAACTGGAAGAAAATTATGCACTAATCAAAGACGGAGTCAAGAGGCCCAAGGTAACTCTTGATTAGCTAAAGAGATCCACAGGAGAATCTATCAACAGGAGAACTGTTAGTCATGCACTCTACAAATGTGCTCTTAATTGTAAGAAGACAGCAATAAAACGTTGAAGTTGAAGGTGCTCTGGTCAGAGGAGGCCGAAATTGAAATCTATAGCTTACACGCTTCAAATGAGTGACAGAACACTAACACCATATAAAGACAATGCCTAGGATTAAGCATGGTGGTGGCAGTATCATGCTATGGGGATTTTTATCTTTAGCAGGGACATGGAATTTGGTCAGAGTTAACAGGAACATGGATACATACAGGTTAACCCTAAACATACAGTCAGAGTTACAGTGCCATGATTTAGATCAAAGAATATTCATGTGCTAGAATGGCCCAATCAGATTCCAGCCCATAGTTTGAGCTATTTGTGTAAACTTGGTATAATAAATCTGTCTGTAGAGGGGCAAAGCTGGTAGAAACATGCTTCAAAACACTTGCAGCTGTAACTGCAGTGTGAGGTGGTTCTATGAATTACCGACCCAGGGGAGCTGAATGCAAATGTATGCCATAATTTGCAAATTAATTTTTTTATTTGTAAGAGGATTTCATTACCATGGAGCATCATTCTTCTATTTTGCAGTAACGCACTCTTATGCTTTGGACGATCAAAAAAAATGTCTGAGCATTTTCAAGACTATTTGTTTATATAATTCAAGAAAAATATTTAACAAAAATGAAACATGCAGTGCTACACAATTGTTTCACAACATGAGTGGAAAGTGGTTTGTTTATGGAATCAAAATCAAACAGACATGGGCAAAATGGCAGCACTTGGGTAAGAAATGGAGGTACAAACTGTTGAATAAGCAAATTGACCCAGAGCCCTAGTGATCACCACTGTGCTGTCTCATTAAATGCTTCATTTTGCTTAGTGATGGCACGCATTAGCAGCAAATCACTACCTGCGGCCGCTCCCCTAACAGGACAGTAGCAGGGTGTGAACCCCACCGCACAGCAGCCACTAATTGCTGCTGGATATTAGAGTAAGGCCTCTTAAGACACTAACCTTGCTTTAGCCAATCGTATCAGAGTGTATTATTGTGTTGACTCTGGATCAGAGGAGCATTAAAAGGAGGAATCAATTTTTCATTCTGGCTCATCATATTTTATTTATTTTTTGTTGGACACCATACTTAATGACACTATAATGGCATCTATGTGAGATATTAATTGTAACGTGAGACTATCAAAGTAGAAAAAGACACAAAATTCCTGCCAAGCGGCTAGCTGCATGCCAGGTACAAACACAAAGAGAGCTAGAGGTGCCGCCATCCAAATTCTGAGTTTTATGACGAACACTGGATGGGATTCAATTACCTTTTAAGAAGACATGGCCGCTTTTCATGATTTCTGTCATTACTAATCACCTGGTGTTACAGCTTTTGCCATACTGTACCTCTCTAGCTCATTATATTAAAACCATACATGTAGTATATAAATAAATCTACATGCACTGAGACATTAGAGGCATGCAGCAGGAGTAAAGTGAGTCAAGCTGCTGCTTTCACAGGTTTTGTTTGTAAACTGCTGTAAATAGGGCTGTGCATCAGCATGGTTACAGACTCAAGTAGCAATGAGAGCAAGAATTCACTGGAACTACACCAAACAAGGAAGGATGGGGGTTCAGGGGGCACAGGAACTATAATGCAAAATATATTATTCATAATAATAATTATTATTATAAGATGATTGCTCAAAAAATTTAAGTTTAAATGCAAATAAGGAGTCAAACCTCATCTAACATATGATGGTAGGTCATATTCTAATGCTCTTCCACTTCTCTTTGAAACCAAATGTCCTTATCACAACCCCCAAGCAAACATGCAAACAATCTGGCCTGTGTGTTTCCAGTCACATGAGCCTGAAGTGCCGGAGAGCCGGTGTGTCTGTCCTGGTATTTCCTGGAGCTTCGATAAACACACACTCCCTGTCTCTCTTTCTTTTTCTGCCAGTCATACTACTCAAACAAACAGTACCAACGATGCAATGATGATGTATATTTGTATAGCAAGGTAAGATTGGTTAGAAAGTAGAAACAAAGTAACAGCAAGTTAAGTACAACAAATTAAGGTTTATTAGTTGAAGCTTGTAATGATCCAAAGTAATCAGTTAGAAGCAAACATTCATAAATCATTAGTTACATGGGTTTACTTGTCTATCTTAAAGAAACAAACTATTTATTGTTGATTGAGAAGAAAAAAATCTGCAGAATGAAGTGAAGAGGAGTCAGTTCTGGTGAATACTAAGCCCCAGCATGTTCAGATCTCTGTCATTTCTAACAATAAACATCCTGGAAAAGTCCAGCAGCTCGAGCTAGTCCAGAAAACTCTGTGCTTTAGTGAAAGATGTTTTGAAATTCCCTTTTTTGTCTCTTCATCACATAATTCACATTAAACATATTAGAAGTGGACTAAAACTTTGAAATATTCACACAAAAAAAGATTTTCTAGCCATAACACCACAGTCATTGAAACGCTTAACTGATGTTATTTCTCTGTGAATATAATTACTCTACTTACAGTATTTCTCATTAACCACTGACTGTGCATCAAATCTTTTACATAATACAACCACTTCAAAGGTGCATATGTCCATGTAGACTGAATGATCAATTTAATTTGTAGTGTTAAAGTGTAGAGTTTAGTAACCTTGTGGATATTTTGAATAGTATGTAAGTTAGAGATTTACTTAATTTGACCTCCTGTGGGTTTGTTGTTTTGCACTGAAACTGTTTATATATTTAGTGAGAATGTAAACAGTTGGGCTGTCACAGACTTGAACTCAAGTTTTGCTTAGGTTGCAAATTCAAATCCTTTTAAATTGACTTAGATCTGCACTCTAAAGATTCAAGATTTTACTTATACTCACACACTAAGGACTTTAGACTTAAGAGACATGCTCCAAAGACCCTCGACTTGATTTAGATTTATGCTCCAAAGACTCAAGACTTGACTCAAGCCCTAAAGAGCTAATACTTGACTTTGCATACCGCATTGTTAAGACTTAAGATTTTAGTTCGTTCTAAAGATCATTCTAAAGACTCAAGATTTGACTTCACTCTCTAAAGACTCTTGCTTTACTTGACTTAGACTATGGTTCTAGAGACTAGAGACTTGACCTAGACTCATGCTCAAAAGACATAAAACTTGATTTATTAAGATTTCACTTAAATTTAAACTACAAAGAGCCTAAACTTAACTCAGACTTGTGCTTTAAACTATGGGGACTTGAGTCTTTAGAGCATGAGTCTAAGTCAAGACTCAAAATCCTGAGACTAAAGATTTGACTAAAGTCTGTATACACTTTGCAAGAACAGAGAAATTCTCTCGTTTATTTAAAGTGGTGAGAACAAGGAGAATGTTCTTTTTGGCCATGAAAATATGCTGTATGTTGGACTCCACACAAGAAAAAAAATCTGCACAAAATTAGGTGACAAAAACACGCTGCAACAACTCCCAAACCTGCAAGAGCAGAATGGCTTCATTTTGTTCCTGTTTAATATGATTTATCGCGGGTATTTATGTGGGTATTTATCAAATACCCATATTTCCTTACAGTAGAGTATGAGTCAACTACAAAAAATCGCTTTAAATAATCGGTTGTCAAATGGCTAGGAAAGGTTTCTGTGGTGGGTACAAATCAAGATACAGCTGATACAACATCCCCTGGCAGGTGACCCAAATGTTGGGTACAAAAAGAGCAAAACTATGCAAAACTGAATTCAAATCTTAAAATATTAGGCCATGCCTCCTCCATTTGATTATCGCGGGTTTTACACTTTTGTTGCTCACATAATTAGAAGGAAATAGGAATCTAAAAACTCAAGAGCTGGGATCATACAGTAATATGGAGGTACTTTTGGGGATGTGGCTCAACTGAAAGGCCTTTTCCTCAAGTAATCCTCATGTGTTATGTTTTCAGGTCTTTGTCCAAACAAAATACTCAGGTAGCTCTTCTTGTGCTTAAGTTGAATTTAAACATTTGTATTCTGTTTTTCTGACTATTTGGACCAAAACAGGCCTTCTTCTTGTACATTGAGCTTGAACTATTACCCCTTAAATTGACCTTACTTGACTCTAAGTTGCAGAGTTCTTCTCTGCAGTTGTCTCTAAATAAGGTCATGTTTGTGGTTGAACTGGGGAAAGGGGTTGGCAGGATATACCCATTTAACCTTTCAGGGCCAGCAAAAAGAAAGGAAGTCATTCATTTAGTCTCCTGTGATAAATCCTGGGTGAATAGTTAACTCTGTCTGTCCTCTCATTGATAAAAAGGCGATTTTACCATCACTTTCCACGGTCGATGATTCTCACTTTGTTTCTTAGCGGCCTATGCTCAGCCAAACTAATTTCGTGCCTGCTCCTCTGGGCTTGAGGAATAGTTTTGTGAAACCATGCATGAATGGGAAAAATTGATTTGTTTGTATATCATCACAGCATAATGGGTTTTTGTCCTGACTCAGTGACAAAACCTGATGTAGGAGGAAAAGGGAGGGATTACTCTAGTTGCTGGCATGTTCATGTTCTGGTTCTGTGTTGTCTGAACCTGATAACAAGTACGCCACAATACAAAGCTTTCCTTTGTGGAAAGAGCTTTTTTTCTGCTAAAGTCATTATGCCGATCAATGCTTCCCAGACAAATGGCAGGCTCAAACAATACACACCGACAGAGAGGATTGCCTAAAAATATGTAATAACGCTAAGCTTTATCTTAATGTTTAAGCACACCAAAGTACATATAACATTCCTGCAATTATGTGGATGTTTTTGCTCACAATTCATCCATCTGTCAGATGCTGCTGAAATGTGATGGGAATGGATTTGAAGGGTTTTGCTAACATACTGAAAGGTGTTTTGAGACATTGAGTCATAAAGTTTAAAAACCATTTGCAGATGTCTTGTAAAATAATTTATCTGCTGGCGGTTTCTACGTTACAAACAAGAACTTGAGGTTTTATGAATATGACCAATACCAGGTATGGGATAATTGTGATGCAGAGTAAAAATGGCAAACAATAATATATTTTTTTCACAAATAAAAAGCTTAAAAGTGTGGCATTTTTTGGGTCATGTCTCTACCAGCTTGGTAAATCCAGAGACTTACATTTTTGCTGATTCACTTTTGGCAAAATAACTCGAGCTCAGTTGATCCTTTTGCAGCCTATAACAGGTTTTCTCCTGGAATTGCCTGCACTCGGCTCCATCCATCTAACAATCAAGCCTGATCCGCTTTCCTGTCCCAGGTCCAGAAAAGCATTCCCATATCATGATGCTTCCACCGTCGTGCTTCATCATGGGGATGATCATAAAAAAATGTTTGTTGATAAACATTATTTCTATAGTAATCTTTAAAGGTGCAATTTTTGCGCAATTTATTTATAAATGACTTTGACCAATAATAAGAATCGATCAGAATCAGTGTTGCTGTCACTCCTATGTTGCTTTTACCATCTTAGGTAGTTTGATCTGAGTCAGGTGTGAGAATCTACTGCAGGGAGATTATCAAATTATCTAAATGTTGAAGTGTGAACGTTTGATACTTGAACTGAACAAGCTAACAAATATTGCCTTCCAAACATTCCTTCGCAACATAACTACTGCACATGATATTTTAAATCTTTGTGTTAACACTGCAATACTGCAAAAAACATGGTATTACTTAGGATTATTATACTGTCAGAATCTAATAGCAGCTCCAGTGTGGTTACAGGCGACAAAAAATGCTTCCCTCTGTTTGCAAGACTGAATTGCACATGGGTGTGTGGTTCTGGATCTGCTCGAAGGGAGCTGGTGGCAGAAGTGGTGGACGGGTAGGTGGGGTTGTTGGGAGGGTGGGTTGGTTTGTAAATAGACCTCCCTGGATTAAGAGCTGCCATGCTGGGGCTACGCTCTGTGCAATTCTGTCCTCACTAAGCACTGCTCACATTTCCTTACACCGCAGGAGTGCTGTTGAAGCCAGAATTTCTGCACTTTATCAGGGTCAGATCCAAACCGCTCTCAGTGGTAACGTTTCGGCGCTGGCGACTCCACTGACCCACCCTACCCCACTTGCCACCAGCCTGTTTCTGCAAAGGACTTACGCTGCTGTTATGAAATCATGCTGCCCTCGTTAGGGTCTTTAAATATCTACTTTCGGATAAAATTTCAGATCAAAACAAAAATGCTGGCCAGATTTGATTTTCCCGTTTTTCTCCGCATTAAGCTAGTAAAAGTGAATTTGCCTCGCAGCGTGTTTGTGTGTGTGTGTGCGTGCGTGTGTGTGTGCTTGGAAGTAGGTCATTGATTTGGAACTTGGACACTGATTATGTGCTGCCCTAGAAATGGGCTATAATCAGTGTCTCTCATACCAAAACAGCTTTTTATAAGTGGAAGCTTTTTCAAGGTCAGGAAACAGTAGTGTCACTTTGCGAAACATGCGGAAAAAATCTGTTTATCTCTCATTCTCGGTTTCAGCAGATCAGTGTTGGCAGAATTTACTCAATCTTTTGAAATTGCTCATTTTTATATCCATTACCTGAGAAGAAACAGTGGGAATAGCTTGCTTATCTCTCTGTAAAACAGAGAGAATCTGCCAAAGCTGTGGGCATGCCCTGTTCTGTCCTCAATGAGGGTATGATATACTCATTTGGATGCCATTTGAGCCAATAATGTAAATATCTGTGGTCTGTGAACAGGCCAAGACATGATCTAATCTGTCTCTTACATAAAGATTCCAGCCAGAGCTCTCTCCTGGAGTATAAGGGACTTTTCCTCGTGGGGTGAATCAAAGCTGGGAATTAACTGTCAACCAGCATCATCTCATCTCCCTCCGTCTGCTCCTACTCCTGGCTCTAAGCGAGGGCAGAAGATTTTCCTCAAACGCCCCCAGGAAGTTTTTAAAAAATAATTCCACATAGATTCAGCTCTGGTTACAGTACAAGCTGTTGCTTTGCTTTAAGAACTAGCTGTACTTGATGGGGGCTGCAGGGGGTCAGAAGGCAAGTTTTTGTACTCTATGTTCTCCTCCTTAACCTTTGCTTGTGCGAGTGAAAATGAAATGCCAGGAATTTGCTGGGGTGGTTCAGACATGGGGCGGGATGAGATTCTAACAGTACGATAGCTAACCATAAAAAAAATTGACATGCACCAATCGGTTGGCCAGGAATGGATTTGGCCAATTCTACCATTGTCATTACTGATCTGTGACTGGCAGCTCAAATATAGCTCAAACAAACATATTTTAGGAGTATGAGAGTAAATGAAGTGGTGTATACAAATGCACGCCACACTGTTTGAACTTTTATTTTTTTAAACATCTTCATATTTTCCCTAATGTCACAATTATGCACTTCTTTTTATTGTAGTAGCTAATAAAATAAAATCCAAATAAAATTCACTTCAATTAGTAGTTAGCAAGTGAAAACAACAATCAACACAAATTTATTTAGCAGAGATATGAATCAGACAATTTTCATTAGATCGGATCTAGTTGGTGATTGACAGGCCAAATACTGATAAAGTCATGTTTTGTTCCCCTAATTGCATAAATAGGAACAAGCTTGTTGTTTTTTTTGATGAAAAATTCTTCCTCTGTTATGGATCTTTCTTGTCATAGTCCCTAGAATAAAGAATTGGAGTCCTTCAAAAACCAAATGGACAAATCAGACTTTAAACCTAAAATCAGCGAATTAGTTGATCTCTAGTGAGATTGCGCCTCTTTGCCGTTTCATAATTTTTTGGAGTTTTGGTCTTTATGTACCAAAACTTTTCAATTTTGAAATAGTTTTGTCCACATTGGGACGTTTCGTAATGACCATATGTCCATTTGTACACACAAGGGGGACATTTTGTACCTGCAACCTATGACTTAAAAAAAGTCTTCCACAATCTACTTATAAGTTTACTGTATGGAAATGTGGTAAAAAGTACATTTAAAAAATATATGTGTGCCAACAGGCTTAGAACTGGGATTGCAACCAAAAGACATGGAAGTAGTGTGTGAAGTATTCAAAAAATAAATTGTTTAATTAAGATAAACATGAGATGTAAGCAGTTTTGTGACTTATTATCTCCTAAGTTTATGGAAAATACTGAAGTACATTACAAATAAACTGATTTGCCTGATAGTTTAAGTGCAGTACATTGTTAGGTAAATAATTCCCTAGAACTTAAAAAAGGAAGACTTCACGAAGGGGATGAAAGGCATCAAATACGCTCAGTGCCCTTTTCTCAAGCATGCTGTGTGCCTTCTCCCACCGAGCTCACTCTCCCAAAGTAATTTTATTTCATGCATACAAAGTTGGGTGTTTCTGAATACGAAATGTTTGTATGATCTGGTGGAGGAAGGTGTTGACCCAGAGTGAAAATTAGTATAGCCTCAGAGTACTTACAAAAAACACTTCGAATAAAAATGTGTAACATGATCGAATTGCTTTTATATAACGTAAAAATGCAATAATTAGTTCTATTAAAAATAAAATGTGGGTTTGCATACGAGGGAATAGTGTAGCAGCCTTCTTCTTTGAGGTGACTGGCAGTGGGGGCAACAGATGGACTAGGGACATAGCTGTGTTAATCTATGCTTTGGGCAGCCCGAGATAACTCAGGTTAATCCTTCTCATTTTATCAAAGGGACTTTAACCTATTGGAACAATATAACGGAAATGTTTTGTGGTTTTGAAGGCTAAAGGTGTATCTCTTGTTTTCTAAGTTGCTGTATTCCCAGGTGTTTTCCACTTTTAGTAATAATACCAGGAAGAACCCCAGGGTACAAAGTAGTTTTTGCATACAATCTTGTGTTTGCATGAGAGCAGCTCCTCCTCATCTGTGTGTCCCACATGAAAGATCCTGATGATTTTAATGGCCCCTCACCATGTTTGCATTTGTTTAGGCAGAGAGGGAGCTGGTCACTGGGAAGGCACAAACAAAATCCCATCAAAAGAAGAATCAGAACAGCTGCAAGCTGCGTTGTGTATTGGGGGTGGTGGGGGGGGCAATTGACCAGAAGCGACATGGCAAAGGGAGGTGACCTGATTGCTCAGCTGGCGAAGAGCACTGGAAGGAAGCAGCAGGAAAGGCTGGTTCCCCCCACCCCACACCACCTCCCTCTCCTGGTCCTGGTGGGGCCCTCTGTGGCCTTCCTCTCCTCCTTTTCCCCTCCTTCCTGCCCTGGTGCCTGTCATGGCTCACTACATTGGAACAAAATGATCAGCTCTCGCCTCCTCATGAGCACGGGTCATCACGGCAGCCACGCAAAGGCTGAGCCCTTTGTATTAAATAAGGGATCACTGATATGTGGGAAGAGGAGAAGCTGCTCAGAAAGGCTGGAGAAGTCAATGTTGTTTTGCCTTTTATTTTACAGCACGCATATGCTGGGTTGTTTCACTTTCATTATTGTATTTATTACAGATGGCCTTAAGGTTACCAATTTTGTGGCACTATTATTTTTAATCCTGCTGCTCTCCAGAAATTATTGGATGTGTGTGTGCGTGTATATGTGTGTGTGTGTGTGTGTGTGTGTGTGTGTGTGTGTGCATGCGTGCGCGTGTGTGTGCGTTTATGATTGCTCTTTCTACAAGGAAGACCTCGTTCTCAGTTCCTGTTGCTCGTAATGTAATTAATTCTAAACGCAGTCTTCGTAATAGCTTTTCAGATCAAATACCCAGGAGCAGTCCTAACAAAATAATACATTCCTCTCAAAAACAAACAGCCAAACTCTCCCCGTGTGTTTGGTTTTGGCTCGGAGAGTAGAGTAGAGCAGTCAGTTGGATTGTGCTCGAGTGTTGGGGGGGTGGTACATTGAAAAGCAGAAAGACCTGCACATTTGCATACCTTTTTAGCATGTGGTTAAGGGAGGCTTTATTAAATTCAACCCCTCCCTTGTGGGGTTGTCCCAGCCATAATGGGGGAGGGGGAATGGTAGGCTTGCAGAAGGGGAAATAAGGGGTGGTCTCATCTTGGAGACAGGAGGTACCATCCAAGCCAGCAGACAAATAATGTTTCCAGACACAAGAACAAGGTGGCAGCAATAGCCAAGGATTTTTCAGCTCAATAGTGCTTCACCCTCCTCCTCCTCCTCCTGCTGCAACTGCAAAGGCTAGAGATAGGGGGTGGGAGTGATCATTCAGAAAGAAATTTTAGCCAGAAGATGAAAACCTCTTTACACTTCAATTAGTGCTGCTGAAATGATTAGTCAATTAATCAATTAGGCAGAGAATACAGCTTAAACACTTCTGATGATCACTTACAGGTCTCTGTTTCTTAAATACAGTATGAGAATCCCTTATTAAATATTTGTGAACCAAGTTAGCAAATGGATCCATAATATCAACGTTAATGTGAGGATCAAGTTAGTTTAGATACCAATGATGTTTTAAATAGAAGATAATTCTACATGAAATTTAACTAAAAGGTTCTAAAACTATGGGAAATTACAACTTTCCAAGCATTCAATGAGTAATAATTCTAAGCATTATATACTTTTAGTGTGCCGTTTAAAAGTATTAACACCACTTGGACCTTTTCACACTTTGTCATATTAGAACCACGAATACTTAAAACTAAACAAACAAATAGGCCGTAAGATATCAGTTTGGCATAAGCCACATAGAGGAGAAAGCAAAGATGTGGAAGAAGGTTCTCCAGTCAAACACCAAAAATGGCCTACATGCGGGGAAGGAAAATATATATATATTTTATCCAATATGATATTGAAGCTTTTCCAAGTCAAGGCATCTATACAGCCATGTGAGAAGAGTTAAAAATTTGGTTCAGGGATTTTGAGCATTCCTCAATGAAGGCTTGTATGCATCCCTGATAGCTAATTTTACCTGTTTCTCTTCTCTTATTAAAAAAAGCATTTGAAGAGCTCAGGGGCCCTTTGTGTTTGTGCATAGTTGTGTGTGTAATGTGTCTTAGGTGAAAAGGGGGAAGCCCAACAAGGTTTATGCATGTGTCTATACAGGTTGAGGTATCTTGTGGTTGTTTTTTTCCCCAGGAAGAAACCTATAAAAATTGGCCACTGCAGTGAAGTGGTTTTTATTTTTTGTTCAATTTGCCTCCAAAGCTGTTACACAGTTGCAAGTTGGAAAACTACTGGAATTTGCTAATTTCCTTGCTAAGTGACCAAACTAACTGTTATCATTTTTTTAAATGTATTTTTATGTATACAGGTACATCTCTTTGAGACACAAGGTCTCATTTTCAAGAACAAGTTGTTTTAAATAAAAACATTACTAGTTGATTATTATCAGTTTCTCAAATGACAGACATGCACTTTTATCATTGCATGTTAGAGTAGCCTGTTAGCATTCATGAAGAGATAGCTTGACACGGTGGCAAAATGACAAAATTTTTCTTATTTTATATTTCAATAAAAACATCTGAAGTTTACGTTTTTAACTCTGTAGCATCTTATATGCTTTACATTTTCATTTTTCACTTAGCTATATTAAATTAGCTGAATTTGGCAACATTCACACTGCAGGTGAAAATGGCTCATCTGACTATTTTTTTTACATGTATGTGAGCGAAATCAGGGTTTTTCTTTTCTTTTTTTGTTGACGGTCAGACCAGAAAAAAGTTGTTGTTTTTTTCAAAATCATACCCACACTGCTTTCATATGTAATCCTAAATTGGATACTTTGTTAAACTCCCTCAGTCTGATTGGTTATGTCGCTGTCCATCCAACTTTTCCTCGAAGTGTGACAGACTTACAGTTTTCTGCCAATAGGGGAAGGGAGGAGCCTGAAGTTCAAAAGTAAGCAGTTGCTAAAACAAATATGACCAACATCGTTGAAGGAGCTTTTCATACTTTTGCCGGACTCGATTACTCAACAATGAAGACAAATCATTCCAGGGTCATACTGTACATTGTCTGAAGTCTGATAGGAGTCTCATTAAAATTATACCCATGCAAAGAAAATCAGATCTCAGCAAACAATTGTACTGAGTATTAGGCCTTTGAGTCTTTTTGAATTGGCAAAAGCATAAATAGTGGGTGCTGTTCACGCCTTATGTAGTGCATTAAGTAATTTGGAAAAAACACTTTTGATCAGAGCTGAACAGATTAAAAATAAGGCGATTGCTGTCACCAGACAATTTCATCGTGTATTTGTAGTTTTTTCTTACTTTTAGATTTTCAGATAACACAACACTGCTCTCTTAGTGGGTATCGTCTCTTGTTCTGCTAATATATGCTGACCGGATGCAGGCTAGTTTTGCATCTCATCTTTTGTTCTCTTTCATCTATTCACCTATAATGCTGAAAACAACTAAATTGAGTCACAAAAAAGTGTTAAGATAATACAGTCTCACATTAAAAAGATGGAATATCTTGACCACATAATCATCTTGGGATTTCCATTTTAATTGTACGTTAAATTGTGTTTTTCTGTTTGGAAACTGTTGCTGAGTGATGCATCGAACCGGCTTGTTTGAACAGATCCTGGAATCTAATTTTACTACTTTAAAAGGCATCATAAATCTTACTTTTTCATCCAGTTTGACAAGCTAGAGTTAGTTTGAGCTTCTACTGATTAACAGCAAGCCATGCCAACTTTATAATTTGCATGTCTGGTAATTAACTGACTGCAACCTGTTTCAGCCAAACTTGTAGCATTTGACCGTGGACACATTTTTTTAAAAACCTTAATGTAAGTTTTCAAATTTATGTTTGATTTATATTTCATAGAAAATTTTTACATCTGTTCAAGGGTCTTGTTGTCATCTGTAAAAGCCCTATTCAAAATACTTCCCTCGAAAATACCCTCACTCCTTGCTGTTTTTATAGGCCCCACCTTAGCATTTGGCACACCCAAGGCTAGGGGGATGGGAGAACGAGCATGAAGTGAAGAAATATCACAGATGTTAGTCTGTATGAACTCCTTCCCCTTTGCAGGCTTCCTGCTTGATATGACCTCTTTAGCCTCATTTTTTTTCCTCGCCCACCCTCCACAAAAGACAAATGACTTCTCCTATCCTAATTTCACTTGCAGCAGGCGAGAGGTCTGCCTTGACTGCTGCCGGTCAAGAGAACTGAAAGAGACACTGTGCAGGTTCCAGTTGCACCAGACCCTTCAGTTTTCCAGATTTCCACCAAATAATTTCTCACTTTTAGAAGATTTCCTGTTACATTTCGATCTGTTCCTTATATTTTCATTAAATTGATTTGTGTCACTGCATGCTCTTGCTTTAGAGAGTAGTGTGTGCCATATGTTTAAGGGTAAGTTATCTCCTACATGGTTAAACATGCACCGTCATTCGGAACGTAATCCTGTTTGAGTTAGGCTTGGTTAAAGGAAGGGACTTCGTCACAGTCCGGGGCTTGTCCCGTTTAAATGCTCTCTGTCGATAGCAGGCAGGAAGTGCCGGATTGTCTTTGATTATTTGCCTTCTCTCTATTTCCCTGGGGACATGCTGCTGCTTCAAGCCTGGCACAGTCTTTGTCATAACTAGGAATGAACTTTGATTGGGTCCTGATGTGTGGACAGAAGCTGTATATCAGGGGTGGAAAGCAATTCATCCAAAGGATATTAAAGGGCCTAATGGCTATATTATTGGCAAAGAACTAACTTCAGAGAATTTCCATGTGTTTTTCAGCTGCTGAATTGCTCTGCATCTTTTCTGAGTCTCAATGTTCAAGATGTTTGTGGCTGTGCTTTAAAGATAAGCTTTTTATTTAGAGATGCACTGATACAATTTTAGTTTTTGTTAAAGATTTGACCAATTGTATTGCCCTATTCTAATTTCTCTTTAAGAATAACTCTTAACAGCATTCAAGATGGACCATTTTCTAACCTTTGTGGTGTGAGAGGTTAACATTTATATTAGGAGCAAACGGTTGGCATATGTACCGAGAGAAAGGCGTGGCCATTAAACAAGTTTCTTCTTTTTTCAGACAAAGGAAATTTGGAAATGAAATTTTAAACTTGCTTTATCATTTTATATTAGTGATTATCATCATTAGCATGCTGCATACTGCATACTGCATATGCTGCAAGCTGCATACGGCCTAAAGAACATAGTTGTCGGAAAAGGCTAACATTTCCAATAGTGCCTTTCACAGTACCTAAAAATAGATTGTGACGATACGTCAATGCATTCTGGGAGGGAGCCCTAGACAAACAAGTGCACATTTTACATGGGTGCCTATGGGTATGAGTCACTCCAATCGTCACAAAGTTGTAGTTTCGTCTCCTAAAGATGTTTAAATGGGAAGGAACTAAGCACTGCTGTTGTTGGTTGTGCAAATCGGACTCTAGATACACAACAGGGTACAAAAAACAAAAACTACATATATTTATATGTCAAATAAACCTTTTGGCCCTTAGATTTACTCACAGTGGAACCAGTAACATTGTGGACAATCTGCTGTCAGGCGTCGTCATGGAACGGATGTAACAGGCGTTGTTTGGCTAGCAAGTCCTGTATTTTTCAGTTCATAACCATTGACCGCCATCCACTCCAGGATATTTTTATTGCAATACATCTCCGCACCTTTTCAATTGCCTCTTGTAGTGACACATTTTATTTTGACCGTGACATTCAGTTCCGGCGATCGATAGCAGGGTCTCCATCAAGAAAAGCCGCCGGTATGTCTTTCTCCATCAAAACAACCTCCTCCCTTTTATATTTGATCATTTGTGCATTAGCACCCAGCAGCACTTGCACAGCTAAATTGTGATGTCAACTGTAAAGTAGGCTATTCTAGCATGTTCCACAATAGAGAGATGTTCTACATTGTAACTTGACGGTTGCGTCTTAAGATTTTACAGCATTTACGATCTCCAGTTTTTGTAAAACTGCCAATGCTGATTTACTAAACAGCATTCAAAATCTTTTTTTATAACCGTATCGCTGTGAGCAATCATTAAATATACTAGGAGCAGAGAAGATGTCACACTTTGTCTAGGAGATAGAGAGATGGGAGTAAAACAAGGCTTTCCTATTGTATAACTTTTTGTAACATGCATGTGTAATTCTCTGTATTGTTCTTGTGCTGCCGTCTTGGACCAGGTCACTCTTGGAAATGAGATTTGATATCTCAATCAGTTTTTTCACCTGGTTAAATAAAGGAAAAATAATACATTTTAGAACAAAAAGGAAACTAGAAAAGCACTCAGAGAACGCAGACCTCCGCCAAGGTAGCTCAGTACTACCGCCCCCCCACCCCCGTATCCCCAATATCTTCACATGTTCACTACAGCTGTTTTCCGATCAACGCAAAATACTAATCACTTTTTCCCGGTCCCATTGCAGACATTTCCTGAAAATGTAATCAAAATCCACTTTGATTTTTTTGAGTTATGTTGCTAACTAACAAACAAACAAACTAGAAAAGCACTAGCAGAGCGCAGACCTCCACCAAGGCAGCTCATTCCCCTTGAGCTTTATCCTCTCGGTCAATGAAATCTACACTATATCATTGTAAGACATCAAGGAAAGCAAATTTTCTTGCAGCTGAAAGATCGAAACATGGCATGGCAATAACATACGATTGTAAAATTGCATAGATTGAAATGATGATGATAACCGCAGTTCAATACATTGTTCAGCTCTAGAAAAATGCCTATTCACTGAGTAGGTTTTTTTCAGGTTGTAAAAAGAAGTATAAGATGTTTTGTAGTAACAAGCTGTGTTGAATTGACTTTGCATGGAGTAGCAGCTTTCTTTCTCTTCCGCAACAGGAACTGGCTAATTTCCTGAACTTGATATGGCATTTCTAGATAGAGGGGAAACATCTGAGAAAGGGGTTCTTGCAGAGCTCTCTCCTTTAAAAAGCTTAATGAGTGTTCAAATCTGTGGGTCAGTGCTTTTTAACATTTTGCAGGTGGTGGAGAGAGTTTTTTTTTTTCTTCCAACTTTGAGTGAGATGGAAATGAAAGAGGAGAAAAGTATTTCAGTGCCTCGGATTCTCCACATGCTCTGTCATTGGCTCATTAGTTGAGTTGTTCAGTGTCTAAAAGTGCCAGCTCACCTCCGCAGCCTTCAGCATGTAGTTTTCAATGACTACTTCAAAAGACACCGATGCTTTTCTTTCCTCAACCCCCCCATTCATGGAGAGAAACGGTGTCTGTTTCTTCAGCCTTGATAGTCCTCAGGGTCAGAGGTCAGGACTTCACCAGAAGGTCAGTTGCTGGTGGGCAACATGACCCTTTCTGCTTATGTCTTGACCTCCTCCCCCACCTCACTTTTGCTCTCTCCCCTTACCGTTGATCCTACAAAGTGGCTAACACATTCAACTTTATGGGTTGATTTAGAGATATCTGTGGAATAAGGACTGCAGGTCTTTGGTCATCCTCATGCACAGAGCTGTTTTTTTAAACAAATCTGGTTGCTTTTAATTTGTTGTGCTGACGCAGTAAAAAAGAAAAACAGGAATAATTTTCAGACAAAGCACTTGTCTCCCTCTGTACAGCCGAGCCATTAAATTTGTGCAGAGAATTACTTGAGCTTATTGATTGGAGTTTTCTACCATGTGCTAAATCAATGCTTTATTTTCTCTTAGGCTAGCCTTTCTTGTGTTTGTTTTTTGTCAGTGAAAATGAGAAGAAAGCAGGAGAGAAACCATGCATACCACTGTATTGCTTTCTGTTCCTAGCCAAATAATATTTAGCTGTAGCTCATTTAGCCAAATTTGACTTTCTTCCCCTGTCATCTCGTAGGGACAAACAGTAGGATATTTTTTTTTTTTTTTTTTTTTTGCATGTCAGTGCTCCTCTTCAGAGTGGTGGGTGGATGATGTCAAGCTTGTTTTTGCTTCTGTTGTTCTGTGATGTTGATTGTCACTTTGACTTCCTAATAGGTTTTTGGTCCATGAAATGCCAGTAGATGTGAAATAAAAGATGTTGTTGATGTCATCATGTTTTGTAATGTCTCTTTCCAACAACTAAATGCTCAAAACCCTGGTTTTGACTTCCAATTTCTAAAATTAAGCAAATTTAAACATTATAATGGTGAGTCTTTTTCAACTTAAATGATGAACAAAATGAAAGATGAACAAATTTGCCATATTACCAAAGATACATTAAACATATTTTATGCTGCTACAGCGCCATCTAAACTATTAAACATGTATAGAACACTTTCAGATACTGTGCTATAATTATCGGCTATTCGTATTAACTCCTATAAATCAGTCAAACCGAAGCATCTTTTGTATGTTTCCTTTTTTTAGTTAGAGCATCTGCAAACTTTTATTTCAATATGAATGACTCTTGTTTCTTTGTGGCATAGATATGATGTTACTTTTAGCCTGATTTCTCTTTGCCACTCTTCAAAATGGGAAAGACTAGTGTACATGGACAGAGAAAACGCAGGCCACTTGTCACGCTGCCCTATTCACGGCTCATTGTCTTCACCTGTCTGTCCAACCAACCACACCTGATCCTACTCACCACCTGCCTTTAAGACCCATCACTTCCTTTCACTCCAGGCCGGATCATACTACTACTATTGATGTCTCGTGTGCCTTCCCTGCTGTTTCGTTCCTGCCCGATGTCCAGTCTCTCCGTTCCTGCCGTCGTCCTCTTTTTCATCATCATCATCACCATCACCTCCACCTTTAATAAACATCCTGCACTTCCTCAGCGTCTGCGTTTGGGTCCATACTTCACACACATCCCTGACACCACTTGATCTGCACCGCATTTATTGACAGCGTTTTAATCACACTTGAATCCTGAGATACACTAAACTATACACACTCGATGGAGATAAGTTTCAGCCATGAAGATATAACAATGAACCTGCATGAACCAAAAAATATTCACACATGCTCCTCCTCCTTCAGCAAAGCAAAATAAAAAACCCAGATGATTCCAAAAATATTTAACTGGATTAAAAGTTTGGTTTTCCTGAATAAAAAACTGAAGACTCAGAACAATCAGTCCTCAAATTAAGGGAAAATGTAAAAATTTTCAAAGAGAAAATTGTGTAATGATGCATACATTTTAGATAATCTTGTTTATCCTTCTATTTCCCACCATTAAATTTTATAGTCCTCTCAAAAAACAAACTGGAAGTGGTAAAAATCTAAGAAAACTGGTAATCGGGATTAGCCATCACAAGCTTGATCAGTACAAGTCTAATATGTATACAGATATGCTTCTCTATAAGTTAAGTTTGCTTCTAAGTTCAAGCCTGCAAAAGTCTCAAAACTTCGATGGAAGTTAGTCTTCTATCAGGAAAACAGCCATAAATATAGAGCCAGAGCTATAATCCAAACATTGACGCAAGTACCACTGGAGTACTTACTGTAGATTGCCTTTTGTGGTACTCAAAGGATAGAAATTCAGGTGGAAAGTGCAGTGTAAAATATTTTGAGAACACACAGAAAACATTGAAAGAGTCAAATGTTTCTATATGCTACAAAAATCAGAATCACCAGATCAGCCACCAAGGAACAATGTAAATTGCTACCAGCCATAAAAAGCTTGATTGTTGTGTCTTTAATTTCAAGGTTGTAAACAAATTCAAGCATTGGGTTTACCACAATGGAACTTTCTTGAGGAGAACTAAAAATGCTACTAAGTTCGGTTAGTAGCTGCTAAAACAGTCTCAAGCCACTGTGAGGAGGTGGCCACCGAAGTCTCTTCAACCCACATTTTTTTCTTCAGCTAAAAAGCTCCTGAATTTTTTTAATTTTCTAACTTTATCCCCAGCTCATGCTGCTTCGAGTAATATCACTGCATGCTTTGTATCAGATTTCTCTCATCTTCCCCTGGAGACTTACAAGATTTGGTCCAACTACGAGCAGAACTCCCTGAGACCTGTAAACACACTTTGATGTAGAAAATTACTGCATTCCTTTCTGCGCGTGTAACCAAAGATTGGAATCTTGCACATGTCCGCAAACGCAGATGAAAGCTTAATTTCATTTCTGAAGATATACAGTATCTTCAGTTCCTATATTGGCCACATCTGATGCTCAGCTGCAGCTGGACGTGAAGTCTAAGGGAGGACAGAGAGACACAAAAAGGAGGGGTCAGTGAACAGGAACAGGGCTGGTGACAGGCTGCCGGCATGTGGGGTGCTGTCGCTAACGAGAAGCCACGGTGCCCTCAGTGAAGGTTAACTCTCTGTGATTCAAGGGAGGCAGGAAGCGTTAGCTGCCTCCCCTGCACTTTTCCCATCCGCTGCCTTTGCCAAGCCTCAGCAGAACAATCCAGTCCCTGTGACTGAAAGAGGAAGGAAGGGAACAAAGGAGAGAGTCAAAGACAGAAAAGAAGAGAGGGGTTAAAAAAAAGTTAAAGGATCCAGTTCTGCTCCGATGTTGTGCATTTCTCTAAAGTATCTCCCCCAATAACTGGAGCTGAAAAGTGGCCAGCTGTAGCCAGGTTCCAGCAAAGGAACACAGATAATAGGGATATTAAAACACACACACACACTCACACAAGTCGCAACACCTCATACCAAATCAACAATCGCATCTTTGTTAAATTATCCAGGAAATTGTTTGCGGTGCCTGATAACACAGGTGTTTATATGGTAATAGCTTCTTGAGGCTGGATAAGAATGAAACAATAAAGTCATTAGGGTGTTACAAGCAGAAATGAATGCAGGCTCCTTCACAGACTGCAACAACTCACACACACCCTGTCATAACCATACGACCATTAAGTTTATTCACAAATTTATTTATAAAAAGGCTTTTGTCAGCCGCCTTAATGACCCCTTGATGCGTGTGAACCTGTGCCAAGCTGTCCATGGAAGGGCTATTTATCTCTGCTGGCTTTGTGCTTGTATGGCAGATAAAAGAGAATTGAATAGAATGGAGTTTACATAAGATCCAATAGATCACTGGTAAGATTTGAGACATTAAAATTATGCCAATTAAAGGATTTATCCCCAGGTGTGGCGAGGGCACAAATATACAGACGTGATCTCTTATATCCGGTGATTCTTGAACAGTTTCCCTATTAAGAAGATTTTCCTATCTTTATAGTCTGTTGAAGCAAGGGTTTCAATATTTTTTCCAAGGCCCTTTTGGACTTACTTGTTTTCTTCTATGTTTTGGGTCATCTGTGCATTCTGTGTTTAAATAGTGAATGTGCATTTTTTACACTCCAGTCCCATGGGTGGCAATAAAAAGCATGTTTGCCAGCCCTTTGTCTCAAAAGAAAGAAGTTTGATTTATGTATCATCAGGGATACAATGCAAAGCCATCAAAAACATGTTTGCAGCTTCTTGCCACCCATCTAGGGGACTGAGTAACATTTTGAAGAAGGTTCTCTTGTTAGTTAAGACCAAAATGTAACTTTTTGCCCCATATGCACTTGCACACATGCTTTTTGTGGAGGAAAACAAAAAGGGCTCATCAAATTGACATGTCATCCCTACAGTGAAACATGGTGCCAGTAGCATCATGCTGTGGTAATCCTTATGCACGTTTCCACCATCTGAACTTCAGGGTAATTTAACTGGACCTTTTTCTGGTAGGGTAAATCAGTCCACCCAGTCCTCTTAGCCGTCGTGTCTCAATACAAACTTGGCCCTTTAAGGAATTTGCTAAGACGTCAGAATATCGCAACCATTTCTGCAGTGAGTGGTGTCAATGATCAGCTCCAAATGGCGCCTACAGTAGCAGAGAATAACAAGAGATCAACAATAAAAGAAGCAGGGATTGTTGCCGTGTTCCCTTCATACTGTTTGCAATATTGTTATACACTCCTTTGCCAGCAACTCTTCCAATTTTACAAAGCTGGTTGTTTGGCGATATCTGCTGATATCATTTTCAACTGAGTTACAACCAAGCAGCATGAGTTTAGCACAGTTCCCGCCCGGCGACTCTACTGGGCCATTTCCGAGTACATACCCCAGGGCTGGTCTTTTATTTGTTTCTGAAACGGTCCTGGTGTGGTGGAGAAAAGCGCATCCCGTGAAGGTCCGGTAAAATTGCCGGGTAATCCTGGAAGAAAGCGTGTTAGAGACTGCAAAAGGTTTAGGCTGAGTTGGGTGGTTTCATCTTCCAGCTGGACAACAACTCTAAACAGCCAGAACCACAACTGAATAGTTTAGATCCAATTATCTCACCCTATTGTAGGTATTTGGGTTGCCTCCTTTTCAAATTTTGATCTAAACTGTTTTTAAAGAAAACATAATGCTGTAGTGTTCAGCTCTTTTGGAAATGTGACAAAAAGAAAGCCATAAGAAGTCCTGGTTGAAGTTTGTCACAGGCCTTGTAGGGAACAAACCTGTGGAAGAAGGTGGTCTGGTCAGATAAGATCCAGTCTGAACCTTTTGACCTAAATCTAATATCACACAGTCTTTATTGTGATCAATTGTGGTGGCAGTATCATGCTATGGGAATAATTTAGTTCCACTAGTTTCTACAAAAGCTAGCTAGACTCTGTCAAATAATGAACATACTGCACTTGGTGGTCTCTGTGAACTCTGTAAATTAATCACGTTTTAAGAGTTTTTAATATGTTGCAGAGGCTTAACAATAATTGATAATGTTTTGCTGCCATTTAAGGGGTTTATCAACTTGTTTCTGTGCCGCTTGCCTTTGTGTCAAGTACTTCAACAACATGTGTGTGTATGTGTGTGTGTGCGCGTGTGTCTGTGTCAATGCGTGTGCGTGTGTGTTTGTGTGTGTGTGTGTGAAAGCCCATAAGAAGAATTAGCTGAGCTCTGTGATGAGGAGAGCCTCATAAGGACGTGTTCAGAGCTGCTACAATGTACCAAATGATTGACTCACATCTCAATGGGGAGCAGAGACACGGCACTTAACATTGCGCTACAATCCGGAAACTGCCATGAGGACAGATGATTTTGGAAGTGATTTGTTAACTGCCTCTGCGTCTATGATTGGCTAAAACATGATAAATAATTTATGATTGCTTTAAAAACATAAAAGAATTCACCTAAAAAGACTGTTCAAATTACCCATTTGAAATGTAAAGCATAATCAGACATTGCCAGCAGTGTCTTTTTAGCAAGAAAGGTTGTCTCATTAAAGACAGATAGGGTGTATTGAGCTCAAGTGCTGTAATCATCCAGGGTTTTTCTTCAAAAAAAGACTTTTCGTCTTTGCTTTACAATCAGCAGGTAATGAAAGACCACTAGCTGAAGTAGACTTTCTGTGTTTTTCAGTTCATGCTGATTGAATCTAATAGCTTGTTTTGCCTGCCATTAAGTAGCTCATGGGTTGTTTTCCTAAGATAAATAAAAGTTATAAAGGAGTATTAAGCAGTAACATACAGTTTGCATTTGTTTAACGACAGTCCCTACAAGGTATTCACACCAACTGAACTTTCAATTCAATTTAGTTTATTTATATAGCGCCAATTCACGACAGATGTCATCTCAAGGCACTTAACAAGAAGTCATTTCAGTACATTTATAGAAACATTCCAATCAGTTAAAAAGTTTCCTATTTAAGGAATCCCAGCAGATTGCGTCAGTCATTGGCGTGAGGTTGGGCAGACTTTCCAACCACAGCAATCCTTCAGCAATCCCTCATACTGAGCAAGCATGTAGCGACGGTGGAGAGGAAAAACTCCCCTTTAACAGGAAGAAACCTCCAACAGAACCAGGCTCAGCAGGAGCGGCCATCCAGACGGTCGTGGCAGATGGCCGCTTATTCACAGTTTGTCAGTTTTGTCATGTTTAAGACAGTGGTACTCCATTCTGGTCTTAAGTGTCTACTCTCTCTCTCATGTTTTAAATGTGTCTCTGCCCCACCACACCTGATTTAAATAATTGAATTACTTCTTCCGCATGCAATCATCACCATCTCTATGCTAATGCTATTAATCACTCTTTCACTTACGTCAGGTTTATGGCAGCAGGCAGACATGTAAAAAGACGAAGAACTTTTCAGCCTAACATCCGGAATTAAGAACCACTGGTTTAGGGTTGTTGCCTGCTGGAAGTTGAACCTTTGCCACAGTCTCACTTATTTACAGCTTCTATATTTAGGTCCATCTACCTTCCCTTCAGCAGACTATATTCCATGTCCCTTCTGGGGTAAAAAAACCCAAAAAACATCTCCACAGCATGACACTGCCACCACCATGTTTCGCCACAGTGGTGGTGGATATCATGTAATTTTGTGATACCCACACAATGTAAATTTAATTTAGCATACTGTTTTACATGTAGGCGAAAATATTCCAATTTCAACTAATTGGACCAAAGTACCTGGAAAACCTTCAATGCTAATCTTTGAACAATGGCTTCCTTCTTGTCACTTTTCCATATTAAACCGATTTGAGAAAAGATTCATTTTGTTGCTTTTTGCTACCTGAGCTCAATGAAGTTTCTTAGTAGTAAAAACATAGATTTTAAATAAGTTTCTATTCATTCAAACAGAAACTCTTTAACAAATCCCACATATGACTGGTTCACCCAACTTATCAGCAGGATGGGCCGCGTGGGGCCGAGATAGTACGCTACGAATGCATTACAGAGAGCGTGTGATTGGAGGAGTCAAACTGTGTTTTATCTCTAACATATGAATCATTGTTCACCACGGCCATCTCGCACCACCAGCTGCTCAATGCTTTGTTTTTCTTCTCAGCAAACGTTCTCTGAAGTGAATTTTTTTTTTGCCTCATTTTATATTCTTAAAAAAGGTTGTGCATTTTATTTATTTTTTGTGGAAGGAAACTTCATGCAGACTGCAATTTGAAAAAGCTCAGCGAGAGCAGAGAAGATAGGATTCTTATTGACAGCTGCTTTTTCCAGTGAGTAGTTGTTCAAGGTCTTGTGTTAACAGAAACAACAAGCAGTTCCGTGAAACGCTTTCTGCTCTTCTAGATAAACTCTTATTATAAAGGAATTAGAGCTTCTATCTGCTTTGTGTGTTTTCCTTGTGAGAGGAAAACAGAGCAAATGAAGAGTGTTTACCGGGGCACGAAAGAGAGCAAGTGGAAGTGGAGAACAACGCCGTGTTTCCTGCTGAGAGATTTGTAAAAACTCTTAAATTAATTTGGGCCTGGCCTTTCTCGCAGGGAGTTTTCCCTATAAACAGTGAGTGGAAATCTCTCCATTCCTTTCTCTTCTGCGTATGTGGTATGTTTACACATGCTCACACCCAAGCACAGGATTTCTACTTTATCTGAACTTGACTTCTTTTTGTTGAGATTTGCTCTTTTCACTAGCAATCTTTACAGTAAACTGTTGCGGAGCAAATTGAAAACACTGTTGAAATGTTATTGTTTTAGTAATTGTTTTTTTTTTATATATAGATGGATCTGATCCCATAGATCTAAAGCAGAAAAAGGCCTTTGTGTAGTTGACAGAAATGAGTTTTAGTCGGGCTGATGGTAAAATTTACGAGAGTCCAACAGAAAGATCGAAGAAGGCTACAGATTGGTAAGACAATTTCAGCATCGTACACATTCATTGGCACCCCTGGTGAAATGTGTTTAAAAAAATCAATTCTCGTTTTTTTTTTCCAGTACAGTGGACCCCTTGTTATTTGTGAAGGTTAGGGACCATAACCACCCTTGAATAGCTTAAATCAGTGAATATTTGAGACTCACCCTCCAAAAATGCTTATAACTGCCTATTTTAATAATTCAAACATCAAATATACCTTGATATGCTTAATACGCACATTGGAAACTGTGTTGGCGTTACCGCAGAAGCTATCGTGCATGGCAAGGCAACTTTATTTGTATAGCACACTTTCAACAACAAGGCAATTTAAGGTCGATGGTCTTTCTTATCTTCGCTCTTGGTGGTACAGCCAATCTGATACAAAGGAAAATCAATGCAGTTTGTGGATTGGTTGCTTTGCAAACACCAGCCAGTAGCTTGACAAGTAGCATTCCATCTAGGTATTTAAACTGCCCAAACTGCATTTTTTTTCCAAGATTTTCGATACGCTCCATGAAAATAATTTTTTTTTTTAATTATCACATTCTTATTTAAGTTGATCAAAATGTCTAGGAATTCCCTATTAGTAATCTATTAATTTCTGTGATGTAATGCATAGTGTTATTTGTCTAATCTACTCTTCAGATTGGGTAAAACAAGAGAACATGCGATTTATGTAAGGCAGATATGTGTTGCTCTTCCTAATTTAATAAATGGTGACAAGAAAATAGCTATTTCCCTTAAATCATCCATATCTACAGATGGAGTAACAATGAAGCCATCTTTCCATCAACTCTGACCACTTTCAATTTCCCTGCTGAGGAATAGCATCCCCACAGCAAGATGCTGCCACCATTATCTTTCAGTGTAGGGATGACATTTAATTTAATGACATTTAATGGGCACTTTAGTTTTCCTCTTGATGATGCAATCACCAGGTTGTACATATGCAGTCAGAACAATAATAAAACAGTTTCAAACAACTGGAACTGTGACAAACAAGGTTGAATGAAGACCCATGTTCAAGAGCTACGGAAAGAGGTCAAAGAAACCTGCCGTGTATATTATGCTACTGTAGTAAGAGATCAAGTTAATTTAAGGTTTATTGATAATCTTTGACACAGATGCTAAAAAAATGTGAATGGCGCTGTGTATTTCTATTAAAAGATCTTCCTCCGCTTTACATTTTCCTTCTTTTGTGTGCTCTTTGTTTTGCTTTATGTGATCAAAATGCTGAACTCTTTGCCTAAGGCACTTTTTGACGTTTCTCCTTAAAACACCCAAATCTAATGAGGCTTGGAACAAAATAAAAACAACTTTCCAAAGTTTGGTTGTTGAGCACAGAATCACACCATGAGCATCGTTATTGACTCCTGTCCCAGCAGGCCAATTTAAACTGTTATATTGCTCCAACAATACATCCTGCACTAGGAGTGGTGTTATTATTTCCCCCTTAATGAAACATTCAGGATGGACTTTTCATATCTTCTTGTGCAAGGAAAAGCTCATCTAAATGGAAAACACATTGTCTTCATTATTTGCAAGTGTACAATGAAGGCAGTTGCCATGGCTGCAGCCATCAGAGGCTGAAGCCTGGTTTGAGGCCAGAGGGGCTACAAGAACAAAGTGGCTGCTAATGGAGAGATTGTACAAATGGCTCTCTGAGATGGTTATATATTTCCATGTTGGCCAGCACTGTTGCAGTGCCACAAATGATCAGTTTCTAATAGTATCCTGGTGTCAGCGCTGATTTTGTTTAATGATATGACAAAAATCCCTCCAAGTTATTTGCTCTTCATCTCAACAGTTTACCAAATCTTCCAAGATTAGACGCGGTGTGTCCTGCATTGCCTTCCGATGTAGCAGCTTTAAAAGAGCAATTCGGAAACTTCCAGTGTGCACCTATCAAAATGTAGATTGTCTTCACAGCATGTTGTCCACCCAGGAGAATTACAGCTGAATACTAAGCAGGAGAGAGCTCTCAGTTATGACGGCTATTTACACTTTCAAGACAGAAAGTGGAAGATGAAATGAGAAGGAGAGAAACGGCAGGGCTTTAATTCATTTCCTGCCTGAATGTAGGTTAAATTACCTTTAAATCCCACACAGAATTACACTTTGCAGGTAAATGAGTCACTTGGCAGCGGACAAGTAGCAAGTAAAGAGATCATGGGAAACAACAACAAAAAAACCTGCCATTTTGTAGGGGAAAAATAGATGGTTTGCTAATAACAGTGGAAGTGGTGGGGTAGGATTCCCCAGAATCAGAATCAGAAAGGTTTTATTGCCATATGTGTGAACAAGTTCACAACATTAGGAAATTGCTGCAGTACTTTGTGCAAACATAAGATAGCTTCCCAATTCATGTGTGATAGTAATTGGTTTACTTTACACGATGCGTTGTGTTTGGGTGGTGATGGGGCTGCACTAAAACAAATTACCCAGGGGGCTGACCTTTGGCAGGGCAGAGCTGACCTCAGCCGTCGAGTCTGCCTGACAGGCACACCAACACACCACAGTATCACAAAACAAGCAGTGTGGATATTACTGGGTAAAAAAGGTCACACGTAGACATTTATAGACATAGGTGAACCACATTAGTAGCATATCTCAATAAATACAAAGCCAGTTTATTTAGTACATTAGCCTTATTAACCCATATTTACCCATAGTCCCGTTGTTTGATATTATCTAGAACTTTCCAAATGGTCCCCATTTATTGAAACCTGATACATAATAGAAAGCGTCAATATATCAGTATCTAGTTATCAATAATATATTTTGCAGAGACATTAGTGATGGGACAGACTAAGGTGACATTTATACAGATTAGGTTGAAATTTATGTTGTCTTTGTACTTTGTCTAGGGCCGGCTGTTTCAAAAATCCAACTTTACTACACAAAAACAACCAGCTTAGTTGGTTGTTAAGCACAAATAAAGCAAACACCCTGTCAATTTAGTAGTAGGCTAGTTCCAAAGTAAACATGCTTAGTGTGCAGATAATTATTTGCTCCCTGGACTCTCTACTTATTACTCCATGAGGGGCAAAAAGACCAAACCTGTTAAAAGTACAAAAGGGCAAGGCAGGAAATGACCACTACTAACATTTAAAGCCTGACAAGCAAATGCTAGGATGTTAATTGGTCCATTTAGCTGCTACATTAGCTACCATGGTGTTGACTGTTACTTTTACCAACAGACATGCTAACACAGCAGACTGAAAACACTCAGAAACAGTTCATTAATGGGATAGTGTTACTTTTAGTTTCTAAGAAAACAACCAAAGAAAAATGGCATGTTTGGAAACTGTTTAAAAAGACACAAACCCTTCCTTGCATAATGGATACCAGGTAGAGGTCACCAATTAAAGAAGCTGGGCTTTTCTCTGGCTTTTTCTTGCAGAACCTGTAAAAAGTATTGAAAAGCTGTTTGTGCACCTGGACCTGTTTTAGGTTTTTATTGTATTTTATTGGTATCTTATGTGACACAAGTTATCTCATCATTATGAAGTGGAAAGAAAAGAACACATGGTTTTGAACTTTTTGAACTCTGATGCCTCTGAAGAATATTGAGAATATTGTTCTGGCCTGTCACAAATTGCACTGTGTGCAATGTGAACCCAATGGGGACCCTAAGTCACGCCCTTCTACTTCCGGTCCGTGGGTCCCCTACTCCCCAAAAAAATGAATAAGAGTCAATGGAGCGATAGAAGTTATTTTCTGATCCCGTTTGAAATGCGCCATGGATTGAACATATGACGTCATAAACATAACTTCTGACTTGTAGGCATTTTAATTGCGAATTTTTACAATCAAATAAATCCCAAATCACTTGACAAACAAAGTCGAAACGCACATCATTAGTTGTCATTTAAATTGAGGTACATCATATGTGTGATTCAGGATGTAAGACAAAGCGGACCAGAGCATAACTTTTATCGCTTCATTGACTTCCATTCATTATTTTTTTCGGCCAGGGGACCCATGGGCCAATAGGAAGGGGAGATGACTTAGGCTCCCCATTGATCTGTCGCTCAGTCCTGCTAAGCCCCGCCCTCCTTAGTTACTGTTGCTAACTCGGACAAGTCGGCAGCTCACTTCATGTTTACAAAAAGAGCCATCAGTGCCGAAACTGGAACTAAAGAGGCTTGTTACCACTTTTGGAGCCAATAATAATTCATATCTTCGAGGAGCCTTCAGAGAGGTCGGCATTAGGCCATGGGGGTTATGTAAAACATTTCAAACTGGAATTACATAAAAAGAAACTGAACACAGAGGCACGGATCTTCAGATCTCAAAGCAAGAGGGAGAAGTTTCTGTTTCTGATTGCTGTTGTTATAAACTGCTTCACCATCAACTGCTCTCATCTTTACAAAGCTGTTTGTTTGGCCACATCTGCTTATTTCCCTCTGAATTACAACCAATCAGCATGACCTAACCACAGCTCCTGCTCAGTGACTCGATAGGGCCATTCCGTGTACATACCCCCATACAGGTACTCCGTTGGTTCCTAAAATGGCCCTGAAAATGGCCCTCTGCTCTCGGGAAACCATGTATCATTTTACATGTGCCCCAGGCACATCGTTTAGCTATTTTTGTGGGGGAAAAAAGGGAAATTACAGTCCAGAAAACCACAAAAGTGTTGTAGGTCCTAATGCTTCTCTGTGAAGCAAGACAGGGAGAATGTCCAAGTCTGTTAATTCCCGGAAAACTGGTAGTTGAATGCTATTGGCTCATTTGCGTTGAGAAGGTGGGGCTGAGCAGGACTGAGCGACAAGGTCAATTAGATATTATCCAGCTTTTCCACACACCACCTATCAGATAGCAGTGTGTCAGAAATGTAAATATGACCAAAAAAAGTGTAATCTCAATTGAATTCTTGTATTGTGGAGAAATGTTGAAAAGGCCTGAGTGACTTAGAATTTCTTGCCAACTCAGCTTCTTGTCATCTGAAATATGGCATCAGGACATAGTGAATTTACTCAATAACTAGTCTTGTGGAGCTATTAAAAGTCAAGGGCCAAAACAGAAGAATCTGACCCCTGCTCCTAAATCTTGCCTGTGCTTATCGACTATAAGTTGCTATTCAGAACAACTTTGAATAGAGCCAATGGCAGAATGTCAACATAAATACAAGTCAGCAATTGAATGTTGCTTTTAGCCTCTCCCCTCTGCAAGACTCTGCTTTTGTAAATGCTGCATCAAGGTTCTTCAGAGTAGCGAGCAGTTTGCTGCGTCTTGTTTGTGCAAGCTTTATTTCACCCTTGTGAACAGGTTGTTTCACACATTTAAAAGAGACTCTGTTTGCGCCTTAAAGGCTGTTTTATGTCTTTGTCTGAGAAAGTGAAGCGCTCTCAACTATGGAGACTTGTTTGTCCTTCTCGGGCTCAAACGCTCGCAATCGCTGATCTAGCAGGACTTCTTTTCTCTCTGTTCTTCTGTTCTCTGTTAGGGCTTCGTTCACACGTGTCTTTTTAACACTTGAAATATCTTTTTCCTGGATCAACTCTGTATATGTGCTTGTGTTTTGATTTTAAATCCCTGGGCGGACATGTCTGTGGACACTGAGGCACATAGCCCTGTCTGGAAGAAGTGCAGCTCGATTTTATAACGCAATTTGTATGTTAAAAAGGCAGACTCAGGTTGTTTGTATGTTTCGGTGCGTGTGTGTTTGTGTGAATATTGACCAGTGGAGGATATGTTGCTGACGGGGCAGCCACTCTAGCCATTGTGTCAGACAGGGGAGGCTGCTTGCTTTCAATTCATTATTGACTAATCTCATTAGCTGGGGATCCTATTGTTGAATGAGCCCCAGAAACTGACTTCTCTTCCTCAGTGAGCCACAGACCACACATTCACAAACACCTTCGCATGAAGACTTGCTTACAATGAAACTTTTTCACATGTTGCCCCATTACGACTATGAATTTCAATCTACGTTTATTGGGATCTTATGTGATAAAGTATTCCATAACTGTGAATTGGAAGAGAAATAAAATGTGGTTCAAAGATGTTTTGGAAATACTATGTTGTATGTATTTAGCTCTATGCTGCTTCCATCAACTCTGACCACAGTACAGCATGGTGGTGACCGTGCTGTACTATAGAGATGGCCTGTTCAAGATAATACGGACTGCAAGTTTTCCATCACGCACAGAGCCAAAAAACTCAGTTTTGGTCTTAACTGACAAAAGCACCTCCTTCAGTATGTTTCTGGTGTCCCCTACATGGCTTGTTGAACCTTTTTTTTTAACAATGACCTTCTTTATGACATTCTTTAATGTGGAGTGCATGACTAATACTTATCATGTCAGACAGATTTTCCCACCTAATCTGTTGATCTCTGTGACTCCTCCAAAGTTACCACAGGCTTCTTGGCTGCTCCTGTGATTAATGCTTTCCTTCCCCAGCCTGTCAATTTAGGTGAGGGGCCATGTGTTGGTAGGTTTGCACTCGTGCTAGACACGTTCTATTTTGACTTTGATATTTTAGATTGAACAGTTCTCTGTGAGATATACAATACTTGGGAAAATATTGCTTTAAGATTCTGTGCAACGTTATCCACAACCTATCTGGTGGTTTGCTTGATCTTTATGATGCTGTTTGTTCTCTGACGTTCTCTAACCAACCTCTGAGACTTTCAAAAAACAGCTGAATTTGTGTTTCTTGTAAGCAAAGGAAATGTGTAGTAGCCTTCCTTCAGCCAGCTGATCAACGATGCGCAACAATGGGGTGCTTTCACTGGCCTCTCAATAAATGTACTTTCAACTGTAGAAATTGGTACTCTAGGTATATTATACACATTGATTGAATCAATTTGCTAGCTGGATACAACTAATTTGGTTACGCTGGATTTTATTTAAGGGTATCCAAGTAAATGGAGCACCCACCCCCGCCCCCCGCAATCCTGCATAGGCTAAGCTGTACAGATAATGGATGGGTAGATATATATAAATATATATATATATATATATAATACTTCGATTTCACAGTCATAAATTGAAGTTTTTGGTTAGATATGAATACTTTGGTATGGTACTGTATGAACACAGATTGCTACAGAGATAGTAGTTTTCTGTTATTACAGACACCCGTTTGGTTAGAAGTTTTATTGGCAATAAAACTTCAATTAATAATTTTAATAAAGTGACTGCCTATCTGTGTTATCCACTTGATTAGCTAATTATGTGTTCAGCACTTTTTTTGTCTTGACTCATGTGAGTATGTGCCCTTGTCTTTGTCTTACGGCTGCACATGTAGTTGTATCACCGCTGTCGACCTTTTTGCTCTGCTGCTCCTGGATCACGCTCACCTGCGCGTCTGTGAAAACATCTGCTTTGCATATCAACTCACCACTGAAAGCGTAAACTTTGCAGTCATGGAAAAGGAGATGCAAAGTTGTGATTTGCACACTGCCCTTAATGATAGCAGCTCAGGCTAGCCTTTCAGTCCATGCCAGGTGAGCAGGATGGGGGGGGCACAAAACTCGGCTCGGCAGCGTTACCCAGTGTAGAAACTCGACCGACTGCTGAGAGAGATTCATAACCCAACTGGCCTGTAATTGCTGATGGTTCAGCACTTTTCAGGGGCAGAAACAGCAGGCTACTAAGTTTTTCATTTTTTTCACCTCTTGCAGCACTCATTTCCTGCACCTTTTTGATCCAGCAAGTTACATATCTCCTCTATTTCCTTGTGCTGCAGCCCCTAACACCTTCACTCTGTTTGCCTGTGTGTTTATATTTACTAGGCACAGATTTTTAAGGTATCATAACCCTGAGTGAAAATACCATGATTTTATGGTTTCACTGCAGGTATGGGCTGGTTACCAGGTAATAAAGGCATACAAAAAGTTGCTGTTATAAAAGTGCTAATATTTTCCATGATGACACTCCTTGGGTATGTCGTCCTTTTTATGAAGCCTTGAATTGATCTGAAATCTCTCTAGCTGTATAATGTAACATCTAGAGATGATTAGTAGACTAGAGTTGGAAGACCTGAGTGGTATGGGTCTTAGGTATAGTGACAACAGATCTTTAACATACTTTGGTGCTAAGCCATTCAATGATTTATAAACTAGTAAAAGTATTTTGAAGTCTATTCTCTGATCTACAGGGAGCCAGTGTAAGGACTTTACAACTGGGGTGATGCGCTCTACTTTCCTGGTTCTACTGAGGACACGAGCAGCAGCATTCTGGATCAGCTGCAGCTGTCTTATTGACTTTTTAAGCAGACCTGTGAGGATGCTGTTGCAATAATCAATCTCACTAAAGATAAACGCATGGATACGTTTTTCGAGGTCCCATTGCGGCATTAGTCCTTTAACCCTAGAAATGTTCTTCAGGTGATAGAAGGCTGACCCGGTTATGCCTTTTTGTGACCCTGGAGGTTCAGGTCTGAGTCCATTACTACACCTAGATTTCAGGCCTGATCGGTAGTTTCTAGCTGTATTAACTGAAGCTGTGGGCTAACCCTTGATCGTTTTTCTTCAGGTCCAAAAATAATTACTTCGATTTTGTTTCTGTTCAGCTGGAAAAATAATGGCACCTCCATTCATTGATTTTCTTAATGCATTTGCTTAGGGTTTGGATGGGTTCAAAGTCACTTGAAAACATTGTAATGTAGAGCTGAGTATCATCTTCAAAGTTATGGTAACTAATCTTATTTGTTGTTATATTCTGGGTTAGCGGGAGCATGGAGATATTTAATAGGATAGCCCAAGGATGGAGCCCTGGGGCACCCCAAATGTGATTTCTGTCTGTTCTGATTAAGAATTGCCTATTGACAGAAATAATTTCCTTTTCTTTAGCTAAGACTCAAACCAGCCAAGTACTGTACCAGAGACTCTGACCCACCTCTCCTGTCATTTCAATAATGTATCATGGTCAGCAGTGTCAAATGCTGCACTGAGGTCCAAAAGTACCAGCATTGTGAACTTACCACAGTCTGTATTTATGTGGATTTTATTGAACATCTTGACGAGGGCAGTTTCAGTGCTGTGGTGAGCACGGAAACCGGACTGAAAAATATCAAAATGGTTGGTCATTGTTAGGAAGCTATTTAACTGTTGAAACACATCTTTTTCAGTGATCTTGTTGATGAATAAAAGATCAGAGAATGGCCATCAGTCTTGTGGTGAAACTTAAGGAGCTTTACCAATCTGTCTTCTGTTAAGATGATTCTGTTTTAAAACTACAACTAGTTAGTTGGTAAGTTGGTTGGCCAGATGGTTAAAATAAAATCAATTTCATGATGTTATGCAATTTTGTTTTACATTTTTTGTGTCAACTGTATTTTTCTGTTTTTTCTCCTGGTCATTATACAAGTTAGAGTCGTATACTGATCTAAAATTAAATTACATCTCATTAAAAACCAATATGTAAGCAAAAAAGCAACAGACATGAATTATAAATGCTATTGTAGTTTTCGAATGCTTGTTACGCAACTATAAAAAAATTATTTTGGTGAATGAACTTGGCTTCCTGCTTGTGCCAACATGCTGATTGTAGCTTACTAGCTGTAATTACCTGGCTTCATCCAAGTCATCAATGGCACTCCTTTGGTTTACATGGTGTGACTCCATGTTTTAATGATCGGCAATATTTCCAAATAGCTGAATTTGTCTTTCTTGTAAGTAAAAAGAAAATGCATATTAGCCCTCCTTCAGCCAGCTGACCAGGAAAATGCAACAATTGGGTGCTTTCAATGATCTCTCAATAAATGGACTCCCAACTGTAGAACTGTAGGTTTATTTTGTGGTTTTTGAACAATAATTGGTGTACACTGAGACTGTTAACTAGCCCGTGCCTAGTGAGGAGGTGTTGCTAGGACCCAGAAACAGCCAGTCAGAAATATAACAAATTCTGATGTTTTTGGTCTTTATCCTGCAGAATATTGCAATTTTTATTGCCTTTTTTGTTTTGCTCTTTTATTGATAGCAGAAATATGATAAGCTAATTTTAGATAGTTAATTAGCTAAGATCTGCTTTGGTAGGTAGTCTGCTGTCAGGTGCTTCACAGACCTGCTACTTAAAGATTACCTACTGTGGTTTTAATACAGCATATCTTTTCTTAGTTACCAGTTAACTTAATGAGATTGATGAAAAATGAAAAACATATAATACCTCTGCATTTGGTTAATTCTTAGTGGCTTTTAAGTGTGCTTTAAATGAATAAAAACCATTTCAGTTCAGGCTACACATTTGCTTGCTTCTTGCTGCAATCTTCTAGTGCATAAATTGCGTGTGATTATGTTGCGTTTGCTTCAGATGACAGCTTCAGTCTTGAATGGCCTAATTCATGTAAACTGCTTCCAATCAAGGTATTTACTATTCATTTGTTGCTATTCTTAGCCAGCTGTAAGATTAAAGAAAAAGAAACAAACTGTTTTAGAAACATGTTATCCGCACCTCTGAGACTGTACACAAGCTCTCTGATTTGCCTCTAGATTTCATTAATGCAGTAACTTCACAGATAGAGCTGGAGCTTTAGTAATGTACACTCAATAAAATAATACAGGATGGAAGGAGATAGAATGAAGGATGAAGAAATATTGATGCACAATGAGTAAATGTTGGTGCTGATTAAGGACTGTGCTGAGTATTCCCCTCTCTGGAGAATCTCCTTTTTCCTTTTTCTTCCCCTGACACATTGGCATTCTTCACAGCTCAATGTGAAATGAGAAGCGTCCTGATTCATTTTCACAAAGGCAATCAAAACACGGCTGTACGTGATATCTGGCAAAATAGAGCACTTTGAGCTGCACAGATTCAAAAAAGAGGCAGAGGAGAGGAGGTGGAGGTCTGCATGTTGCATGGGATTCATTACATGTTTGTGTGTGTGTGTGTGTCCCCGCGGCTCCAAAAGGAAGATTTGTGACACAGATTTACAGCAGGCTCTGCTGCCTAACCTCTAAATCAGCCCTCCTCCCACACGACTAACCCCCTCCACCCTCTGCCCCACATTCTCCTTTTTTACATACAGACACAAACCGCCTGATCACGGAGGGGGCGTTAGGGACATTGCTGGTGATGGGGAGGGTGGAAAAGGTCGGATTGGTGCTGTCAAAAGCCTCCTCACTGCGGATCAAGCGCCTGCCTGTCTGGTAATGTGTCGTCATCGACCAATTAGGTAAATCCAGATCAAACAGGCACAGGGAACAGCCTCTCACTACCCCTCTCAAAGCGCCCTGCTCTTTAATTGAACACATTTGTGGAACGAGAGTCACCTCTCTGCAGGGAATGATGACTGTTAATGCAAAATCAGTGCTCTAAAGGCTTTATCAAAGTGGCTGTGGATGTGGAAAATCTGATTTTTTTTTATGAGCCATGCCAGAATATACAAAGTGAACCTTATCAGATCATGTTGTTCCTATGAAGAAATTAGCTGGTAAAAAAAGTACAACGTTAAGACAAAATGCAAAACTTTTGCTCAACATTCCCATACATGAAATATGTATTACTCTGATAGGAAGAAGATTACTTTTACTTTACTTTTTTAAAGAAAAGATTATTTGCCCAAAATACATTTCTTAACTAATTCTAGTATAATGGTATGGTCAAGTTACTTTTGTTTTCTGATTGCAGGTTAATTGAATTAACCTTATCTGATTGATAAGGTTAATTCAGATCCTCCTTTTCAAACTCCCAATGCTTAGTATTCCAGCAATGTAATTTCTTCAGAAAGTTGGACTTAACTATCTAATTCTAATTTAATATACCAGTCAATCCTAAATACTAGTCTTCTTGAAAGCATTTTGTGGAGTAATCTACAGCTTCACTCTGCACAAGCACAAGTTCTATGTTAAGTTCAAGCATGTTAAAACTGAATTAATGTTCATAGTTTATCAATAAACAATTCAGTCCCAACATGAACTCATTTTATTAATCCAACACATTTTAATTCAAGAAAATGTTAAAAATATCCAAGTCATGAAATTGTGACCAACATCCAAGGTCAAAATTATTCCTGCCCCCGGCAGGTTTAAGTAATCCCTCAAAAGATAACAAAACAATGCAAAAGCAGTTTCAATTATCTGCTATCTATTGATTAGAAAAATGGCATGTCAAACATTCATTCCCTTCATGCCCTTCTTAATTGTCAATGAAAAAAATCTTTACTGGCATTACAGCAATCAAACCCTTTTTGTAATTGCAGACCAGCTTTCAATTCAGTTCAGTGTACTTATATAGCTCCGATTCACAACAGATTCTCAAGGCACTTTACAAGAAAAGTCATTTCAATACAATCATACAAACATTCAAATCAGTTTAACATTTTTCTGTTTAAGGATTCCCAGCAGACTGCATTGAGTCATTGACTTGAGGTTGTAACCCCATTTATGCAGATTCCAACCACAGCAATCCCTCATACTGAGCAAAAACTCCCCTTTAACAAGAAGAAACCTCCAGCAGAACCAGGCTCAGTACGAGCGGCCATCTGCCGACCGTCTGGGGTTTCGAGAAGACAGAGCAGAAACACAGAAAGAACAAGAGAACTGATGTAAGAGTACTTTCTATATTAAAGAGAGTAAAAAGTTGATAACAGGACAGGAAGGATGCTCAGTGACTGAGAGACACATCGCAGTTGGTGCCCCCTGTCCAACAGGGCATTGTAGCTAAGCAGGATACCAGACCATTTGTAAATACCAGGTGTAGCTTCTATGGAGAGAAAAACACTGAGAAAAAACAAAGTTAACAGTAAAAATAACAGCAAATGAAATACAACTGGAAAGTAGTAAAAGAGAAAAGGAGCAGAGAGAAGAAAATTGGTCAGTGTGTCCTCCAACAGTCTAAGCCTATAAATATATAGCAGCATAACTACAGAGATAGCTCAGGATAACCCAGCCCGTTAGAATTAGACATGAGAGAGGCAGAGCCAGGGAGAACCGTCTTTCAAAATGTACTCATATATTTGGTGGTGAGTTTTTTAAGGTTGAAAGGTGTACTTGCCATCACCCTAATGTTCAGCTCGTTCCATAGATTCTCCATCAGATTTAAGTCGGGATTCTGGCTGGGCCTCTCCAAAAAGTTAATATTACGTCCAAGCAGAAGAAACATGTTAGTAACGTAAAACGATTACTTTGAACCTGCCAGAGGCATGGATAACTTTGGATTTATATATGTAGCATAGCGCTGTGATGGACTGGCGACCTGTCCAGTGTGTACCCCGCCCCGTGACTGCTGGAGATTGGCACCAGCCCCTTGCCACCCTGCATTGGCTGGACGGGTACAGATGATGGATGCATGGATGTAGCCTATCGATTACGTCAGTGTCTAGCATTTACTACTTTGCCTTATGTTACTTATTTACATCCATTTAATTATCTCCGCTTTGATTTGCCGTCATAATTTATATGACAATTCTGATAGAAAGGAAGTCCATTAAAAATCAAGATTCCACTGAATCACATCTGCTGGCAAAACCGTCACTTATGTAAATTAAAGACAACATTCATACCGTTATTTTGTCTACTTACCTGTTTAATGTTCTGAGAAAAAAGTTAAAAGTGATCGAATGCATTTAGCTGTGACTTAATTTCTGTGCTTGTCTTAGTTGAACTTGCAAAGTCACCTGGAGAGTCCCTACCAGCAGCAGGCTCTCACACAACAGCGAAACCAGATTGCTGCACCGATGCAATGGTCTAAATCCACACAACACACACAATGGTCAACGAGATTTTGCAGAAAGTTGCTGAACTTTTCTCCTCAAAAAATTGGTGTTTCTATGTTTTGTTCACTCCCAAATAGAGCGGGGGAATAGACAATCTTTATGTTTGCAGTTGTCCAAACACTTTTTGAGATACATCAACATACCCATTGGAACACATCTGGGCACATCACAGATTTTTGTGCTTAAAAATTTAAATGCTCCAGTTGGTATTTTGTTTGGGAAAAACTGACTTAAAAAAACAAAAAACAAAATAAAACTCGTTAAGTCTCAGATCAACATTTCATAAGAGCCTGACTTGTTCACATTCTTTGTTTGGATAATACTAAATATTAGAAAATTGTAAGCAGTAGAAATAGTTTTCCAAGTCTCTCTTTGGCCTTAATTGCCCCGTTTATCTGCTATCTCCTTAACTTCATTGTAAAGTGAGGAATTGGCTGCCTGAAAATGCTGCCTATCTCATTGTAGCTGCCTCCTACTCTAAAAGCACAACTCTTAAAATCCAGAGTAAAATGCCTGCGACTGCCGGGACAGACTTTTAGGAAAAGAACGATTTATGACACCTCTAGGACATGTCTTTCCAACCTCTTATTCTGACACTTGTAAATGTTTCTGACAACTGTTAATATAACAAACAACATATCTAATAGGTGTAGTCAATCTTCTGTACTTGCACCTCCCAATAGAGAAAGAGAAAAAGGAATGTTCTGAGATGGTGGTAAGGGCACGATAAGGTCTGGCAGATTAATGGCGTGCCTTCACAAGGCATCCTGGGTGAAACAGAAAGCTCATGTTGCTGCTGTCCATCAGTGTCCGAGTGGGTTGAGCTCATGCACTATTTAAAAATCTCTCACTCTCCCTGTTTCTCTCCTCCTTTTCCCTCAAAGTCACTAAAAGGCAGAATGTCTCCTGCACAAAGGAGACGATCAGGTCCTCTGTCCCCTCTGGCAACGTAGACAACCCATCATAGAAGCACATGGGAGAAACACATAAACTTATCAGCATTACTCTTTTACTCGGAACACTTGTAAGGCTTTGAGCACAAAAACATGCTCACTCTCTGATCTCAGCCTTCTTTGAATTCCTTTCCATGTATCCTGCAAGCTGGCCTGTCACTCCTCCCCCCCAGCAATATCAGTCTCTCTCTGTTTCTCTCCCAGATCTCATAATATCTCCTCTTAGGTAACGTCTGCGACTACCCCCGATTTCAATGTTTTAGCTGGCCAGGTTAAGTGTGGTATGTGGAAAATGAACAGCAACTCACAGGAAGGGACACATGAGCTAAAAGCATAATAAACCAGGAGACAGGGAGGAACAGATGAAGTGAATAATGAGTGGGTCTTAAGTAATCTGAACCAATATCACTCACTAAAAATGAAACTTAATGTACTCTCTGACTTCTGCGCTAATGTTTGGAGTTTTACGACAGTGTTGCATAGGCATGATGGAAGCAGTGATGAGAAATAGCTGCAGGTTTAGACTTCAGCTCACCCGTTTCATCATCATCATCATTATCATCATCATCTTATATTCCTTGAGGATTGCAGAGAAGAAAAGTAGAGGCTTGGGTGGGTGAACGGCACAGCTGACGGAGAGAAACTCGTGAGGCTAGCTGGATATCTCCACGCTGTTTTGCATTTGGTGGTGCTCACACAGAAACATGGCTCATCTGTGCTGCTGCCTTCAATGCCCCAAGGGGATCCTCTCTGATGCTCTTAGCATGATGGTGGAAGGAAATTAAAAGAGTAGCTGTTTTGAGGAGGAATTCGAGGGCAAATAAGAGATGCAGATATTGCCATGCTCTGCTCCTCATGCTTGCATGTTCCTGGGAACTCTTCTAAAACAGAGGAAAATTGAAGGAGTTTTTATTATACCACATTTTATCTGAATATCTCATTGAGATTTAAATCTCTTTTTAGAGAGCTGGCCGAAAAAGTTATAAAACATAACAATTCAAACACATATCTAAAGATACACAGTAGAATTACGAGTTATATTCGTAAACAGCCTAACTCCTTGCAAACACTGTCCTCTTGTTCCATTAAAATGGACTTAATTTTCCCCATTGTAATCTGTTAAGGACAAGTGCATTGTTTAGGGAAATGGGGTTGCATACTCAAAAGCGTGTTTTAATATTTCTGTTCTGACTCAGGGAACCGGCATTTGTAAAATAGCCCTACTGAGTGTGTTGTTTTCACATAAACAGACAGATAAGCAGACAAGAACCTATTCAGTATAGCAATCCTTCTACAGTCGAGCTGATAATTTCTTCACAACCAACTTACATACAGCATTTGACATGTTCTCACAAGAATTATTTATATAGAATGGTTCAAATGTGTAGCCCGGAGGAGCTCCTGTGGATATTGGGAGAAAACAGGAAAAGGAATCAGAGTAGACATGGGGTGTTGGACATAAAATTTGAAAACCAACTTAGAACATTTGATAGATTATCACAACAATTATTTATATATAGGGGAAAGAACAGTGGTCTTGATGTAGAGCCCTTTGGAACTTTTTCTGATCCTGAGACTGGGGATGGTAATTTATCGCATGGTTTATCGTTATCGTGAAGAGTTTCTTATCATGATAAGAATTTAGATTTATTGTGACAACAATAAATTCCTATTAAAGATGTTAGAAAACCCAAAAACTGTCAGCATGGTCGGAATTGTTATTTTTACTATTTTCTTCACTGCTGGGCCCACTGTAGCATCTATAGATATATCAATAAATTCAAAGTATATGATTAAATGCAGTTACTGTGTGCAGTTCAGTGATACAAATCACACTTCTTTATGTCACTGTTGTACTGAAGAAGCTTTTATTTCAAAATGGGTATGTTTTTAAGAGTGGTATTTGAGTTAGTGAACTTTTGTCTGCAGTGGCATGCAGTCAAATAATTTAGAGAATAATAAATTAATGTATTATAATAAAAGAAATATGGTGACAAAAATGTATATAGAGAGTTAGTAGCGGCACTCATGGTGTGGAATCTTAAGGTACACCTGTGGATACCTGTAAAACAGTGGACATCCTACTTTTATGGTAACAAGAATTTGTTTTTTTTACTTAACATATTTACAGCATTTGAAAATCAGCCAGAATGATATTATAGTGGTCAACCATATGTAAAGTTTTAAACTAAAGGAAAAAAGGAGAATTATATTTGTGTTTACCAAACATTGCATCAATATTGTCATTCATCACTTTAACAAGAGTAGTTATTGTGAGTGATGCTTTGGAAGAATAAGATTTTTGGTTATTAAGCTTTTCGAGAGCTTTCGTTTGATGTGCTTTTTAGTTGCAGATATTACAGATGGAGATTGGCCTCTGAGACTAGGTGAAACGTTACACTTGGTTAGAGTCGAGATATTGCTTGGGCCCCTCTATGATCCCGGCCCTCTGTTTTCTGCTTCTACAAAAAAAAGGAAGGTAAGGGAGGGGGTGGCCTCTACCATCCCACCCTCCTGCTTCTACCACCGTGCTCCCTTTGCTTTTCTAATCATGCTGCAGATGTGCCTGACGGCTGAACAATCTCTGTGTACTGAACGTGGGCTCCCGCAGGAATCCGAGAGGTTTGCTTATGTGAGCTGTCTTGAAAAAAAAAGTGAGAGGGCAGAGAAGGAAGGAAGGGAGGGAGGGAATGTGGAAGATTGGGAAAGACAGAGGGAAAACGGGAGAGATCAGTGAGCAGCGACCGTCGCAGCAGGGCTCCTTTAGATTATGTGTGGGTGAAGTGGCACGGTTGCGAGCCCGCCCTCGTTCATGGTCGCCTCTGGATCTGCAGACCAAACCACATTAAATAAAAGAAATCCATCCCCAAGCCTGTTAGGGAGCCATGTGGGGAGGTGTGAGAGCGTGCACGTGCACTCGAGTGGCTGTGTGTCCATATGTGTGTGAAGTAAAGGAAGGGGGGAGGTGGGACGGGCAGGAGGCAGCTCATTTTATCCTTCGTGCCAGCTCTGGATGGAGCCTGCCGGGGGATTACGGCACATTCTGCAAAGCAACAATAGAAACGGCAGCGTTTCGTACACATTTCCATCCTCTTTCTCCACAGTCCAACAAATACAGCTTTGTCCTTGCCTGGCCACTCACCAGGCAGACACCTGGAGTCCTCGAGGTGCCCCCTTCCAGCTAAACACTTGGGAGGGGGGGACTGCTTCTTTACAATGCTGAGATAATTAAAGGAGGGGGGTTCTCAGCCGACAGTCGGAAGAAAACAAGACACATCTCAGAATCAAAGCTAATTAAAATCACGAGAGTGATGAGATGCTTCCTTTTCCTCCTCCTCCCTCATCTTTATCACCCTAGACCAAGTGCTGCAAACAGCAGAACCCAAGTCAATGATGGCACAGATTACTCCTTTATTGCTTAATTCTCCTACAATACATAACTCACAGGGACACGATCACCTTGAGCAGTGTGTCCCCATAAGGTGCAAGAGAGTGATGCTGATTTCTTTGCTTAGGCCACCTTGCTCTGTTTTAATAGTGTCAGCAGGGCTTGGCTTAGTAGCTTTCAATCACTGAGGTGTGTGTGTGTGTGTGTGCCGGTTGTGCGGGGTGTTTCGCACTGCTCTGCGGAGGTGTAACACCCTGCCTGTAGTGTTGTTGTAAAGCACATTAGGAGTGACTGAGGGTGTTGTTATGGTATCATGATGCAGGTCCAGCACTCAGGGGAAGGTGAGAGATAGGGTTTGTGAGAGTGTGTGTGGTCGGTATAATGGGCCAGCATGGCTTCCGGTCTCCATATTCCCACCTTTTATTTAGGAAATGGATACTTGATGTGGTAAAAAAAACCTGTAGATATATAAGATAAATAAGCAAAATGTATCAAGAACAGATTCTGCCACAAATTCTGATTGGTACAGCCAATATTTCCTTGATTGGCTCTGACTGGTGATCAGTAGGTCAAATAATGTGAAACTAGAATTTATTTTTTAATTTCTGTTACTTAAATGCATTAGAAAATAACATGAGCCCTAAAGATTTTAGTGTTGACTTTTTTTTAAATCTGATTTTTAACTGACTCAAAGCTTAGGGACGCGTGAAATGTGTTTGCATGTGTTAAAGTGAGGTGTGGGATGAGAACTCTTGGTATTTAGGTGGTACAATATCTCTTGGCAAATATAAACTTCATCCAGTTGCTGTTAGCATTCAAGACCTGGATATAAAGGTGTATGTTTTAAGCTTGACATCCTGTATCTATCTTTCAGACTATTAATGTGAAGTAAGAAAGGCAGTAGTTTTTTTTTAAGGTATTGTGTTTTTAAAGTCTGCTCAGAAACAGGTCAACAGGCTGGCCAACAGCACTACAAGTGTTGAATAATCTATTTTTTAAATAGTTTTTCTAAGATAATTTTGGTTACTTTGGGGTTAAAAAGTTAAACAAAGTTTTTCAAAGACAAGATAGAAATGGTTTGTAAGCACCGTGAGTCTGTCTGTTAGCGCTAGAGTTGCTAAAGTTTGTGTCTGCTTCTGGACTTCCTGTTGGCACTAAAGGGTTTTATTTAGTCTTGATTAAATTGAGATAATTGAAATCATGTCTGGTTAAAAATTTGAAATGCTTAGACCACCGGTGTCCAACCGTTTTTGTGCGATGCAGCGGTGGCAGTAGGCATGGGCCGGTTACCGGTTTCAAAGTATACCGCGGTTTGAAAAAGTCAAGGTTTCAAAACCTCTAAAATTTTCCATCATACCGTTCCTGTGGTATAAGCGTTTTTTATTTATTTACGTGACATCTCATCAGAGAGAAAGTAAAGGTCCCTCATGAAGCTGCAAAGCGGCATTCAAGGTAAAGTTAAAGCTGTCTTGAGATGAACGAGCATATTAGCGTCTGACATTTGTGAAATGAGCTTGTTACCTTGGCAGATATGGTAACTACCATATCTTATTTTTTCTTTATCTCTATCCTCTAACTTTTTTTTAAACTGAGGCATATATGGTAACTAGCATGCTAATGATGATTTCTCTTAGCATGCTAGTTAGTTACCATGTCTGCCTCACTAAAAAGTGTTTTTTCCTCTTTAAAAAAAAAAAAATACAGACATTCAAAATACACATTTTAGAGCTGTAATCATAACACCGTGAAACCGTGATATTTTTGCCTACGGTTATCATACCGTCAGAATCTCATACCGGCCCATGCCTAGGTGGCAGTTTGTTGAACAATCAAAACTATTGCCCAATGTCTGTAGGGTGTGAAGGGATTGGACGGCAAACACAGCAACCCGTGTGAAGTTGCTTATTTTCCTATGCGTCAAGAGCCCCAACAGGAGCAGGTTGATGGTTCTGTTTTTCAGTAATAAAACATCTCTCTCGGTGTGATTGTAAATAGAAAATAGGCAGATACTAGTAGTTGGCCCTGTGGTTGGAGATGTATCAAAAATGAACAGAACTATTGTGCTTTAAACAGAAATATTTAACAACACAAATTAAAATTGATGAAACCTTTATTCTGTTTTTGTGAAAAAATGAAAACGAAGCATTTTCAATGCCTTTTTTTATCATTGGAAAGCGTTATAATGAGACAGGTATAAAAAAGAGACAAGTCAAAACTTGATGCAACACTGATTACAAATTCTTGTAAAAACAGTGACTGATTTTTAAAAGTTTCACATTGTTTGTAAAAAAAAAAACTACATTATTCACAATTATTCCCTAAATATTGTTCAGATCTTGTCTCAGGTCATTCTTGTGAAACTCAAATTGTGTGTCTTCTTGTTTAGTGAGCTGGGTGTTACAAATTTAGCTGTAGTTCTTAAAAGAAAGATGCATTCAGCAGGTCTAAACTGTAAAGAAAATAGTGAATAGAATAGAATAATCCTTTATTGTCCCACAAAGAGGAAATTCGGCTGTAACAGCAGCAAATTGACAGATAACAGAAGCATTCACCATCACACGAGAATGGTAAAAAAAAGTATGAAAACAGAATTAAGAATTATATATGTCCATTAAGGGCACAATTATGAAAACTATTGTGCATTTATTAAAAATAAAGTGGCATACTCAGATAAGAATGTGCAACTGAATAGGATAATTAAAAAAACAGTGAATATTTACAGAATATGCATGTGTAGTTGTGCAATAGAAAGTAAAAAAAGTAAACGTATTATTTACAAGTATTTTACAGAATAAAAACTGAGAAAAACAGATGTGCAAATAGTAGCCACAGAAATGTTAATTAAATGAGTCAAATAGTGCAAGTTACAGCAGTGATGTAAAGATTATTGATTTTGTTGGGAGCAGCGATGGTTGTAAAGTCTTAACAGCTGCAGGGAGGAAGGACCTGCGAAAATGCTCTTTCATGCACTTAGGATGCAACAGTCTGTCACTGACGGAGCTCTGTAGCTCAGCAACATCTTCATGCATGGGGTGGGAGACTCTGTCCATCAGTGATGTTACTTTGGCCAGGGTCCTTCTGTCTCCCACCACCTGCACTGGATCCAGGGGGCACCCTAGAACAGAGCTGGCCTTCCTGATGAGCTTATCCAACCACTTCCTCTCAGCTGTAGATAAACTGCTGCTCCAACATACACCATAAAAGATGGCTGATGCCTCCACAGAGTCAAAGAAGGTCTTTAGGAGTGCTCTCTGGATTCCAAAAGACTTCTGCCTCCTCAGCAGGTATGTAGAGTCTGTTCTGACCCTTCCTGTAAAGAGCATCAGTGTTGTGGCTCCAGTCCAGTTTATTATTCAGGTGAAGACCCAGTCACTTAAAAGAGTCTACTATTTCAGTGTCCACTCCCTGGATGTTCACCGGTGTCAGTGTGGTGGGTCTGCGCCTGCGGAAGTCCACCACCAACTCCTTGGTTTTTCCCCGCGTTGATCAGCAGGTGGTTCTGCTGGTACCAGTCCACAAAGTCCAGAGGCCACTGTCTGTACTCTGTGTCGTCATCTCAATGCGATCACTTAATCTCTTCATCAAGACCATATAAGCATAAAAATACATGAAAAACTCCAGAAACTATAATTTTCCCACAGTGCGGTTGGCCTCCGAAAAAGCCTGACTGTTTTGGTTCACAAGCCATTTATGTGAATAAATTAAATCTGTTTACTACTTCCCTGCGCCTCAACAGCTCAGTGGAGACGGTTTGTGATCCATTTGTTCTGCTGTGATGGCGGGATAAAGCTAATCATTGTCTACTCTGCTTTGCCTCTCAGTTTATCCCACAGAGCAGCGGCGCTCAACTCGTCACATTAACACGACAGAGACTCACTTTGAAGATTCAGGAGGGTTGGGAGTCTGAAACAATGTTTTTATTCCTAACCGGCAATTCGGCCCCGTTTTACTGTGCTGCAGTGGCCTGTTGTGGTGTCACCATCTCTTAGTCCTTGTCGTGTCTCAATTTTGCCATTAAATTAAATTTGCAGCCACTTTCAAGCCTAATGTAAGGAGCTCCTCTGGGTGCCGAGTGGAAACAAAGCTTTAAAGTAGTTGTACAAGGGAGGAGACAAAAACATTGTTTTACCCCAGAGGTGGGCTTGATAGCACGCTGAAAAAAGCCCATTTGAAGGGGGTAGGCCTCATCTGTCACCGGGCAATGGAGGAGGCAGCCATGCAGAAGCCCCCTGATTATAAAGAGATAATTTCATCCAATCCTCCAGTGGTGCTCCATCGCCTTGCCGCCATACTCCACTGCCTTTCATATTTGTTCCCGGCCTGCATCTCTTCACCCGTTTCGTTTTATTACAGCTCCGACTCAATACATATATTTTAGCTCCCGATTGTATAGGGGAAGGAAATCGGGTCTCCCTCCTCCCCCTACTCCAGTCTCCTGCACACACACACACACCATGTGTCTTTTGTTGTGCAGGAATCCACAGCTCTCTACTTGTTGTGCAACGCCTGCCGTGCAATTTGCAGTAAATTAAGCTCAAGTAAGGCACATAAATGCACCGATTTCCCCCTTGCGAGCTCAACAGCGGCAGACGGGATTCCTATCTGAATCCAATAGGATCACAGGTAGTGGCACAGAGAAAATAAGAAATGATAACATCTGAAAAGAGCATGTAAATAGGCTGAGGCTTATAATTACTTCTTGTTGTTATTATCTGCACTGCATCAGTGGGTTAATCTTTAATTTGGCTCTCGTTAGTCACAAAAGATATAACAAAGGACTAGTGTTAATTAGGACAAGAAAACGTCTGGAAATTAATTTACTCCCCAACACTTTCACATCATATTTTTTTATATAATTTTATGGTTAAGAAGCAAACAGATGTCAATGTGTGGACCCCAGCTTTACAAGGCGGCACAAAATATGGGTTTAACTGAAAAAACATGGAGGTAAATGATGCTTAGACCTTTGTTTCCCCTCATTTTAACTCACTGCTGGAGGTAAGAGAGATGACATGGAGTGGGGGAGAGGAGAAGGAGGAGGAGTAGGTGAAGAGAGGAGAGAGCCGGAGAGAGCAGGTCGACTTGCTCATCAATAACCACAAGGTCAGACAGGCAGTGCCGGGCTGAGTGGGCCCTGTTAGGAAGCAGCGGCTGAGGATTTGTAGAGCTTGTAAAGGCTTAAAGTAACACCACTCTGCCTTCTTTGTGCCACAGGCTAGGCCTTTGAAGGGCCAGGGAGACACCTGCTGGTGGCGGAGGGTGACGGTGGTCGCCACGCATCAGCTCTCTGTCAGCTGGCACTGAGAAGTTTTTTTTTTTTTTTTTTGCTTTCTTTGATAACTTTAATTTGTTTTCTTAGCACTGTTTCATGCTAGGGGCTAAACAGTTACAAAGTTGGTAGCACTGCTGTCTTGTAGCAAGAAGGCCATGGGTTCGAATCCTGGCCTGGGTTTTTTTTGCATGGAATTTACATGTCCTCCCTGTGCATGTGGGTTATCTCCTGGTACTCCGGCTTCCTCCTACAGTCCAAAAACATGACTGTTGTGGTCATTTGTGTCTCCAATTTGCCCTTAGGTAGAAATATGTGCGCATGGTTGTTTGTCCTGTGTGTCTTTTTGCTGCCCTGCGATGGACTTGCGACCTGTCCAAGCTGTACCCCGCCTCTCATCCATGGGCGCTGGGAATAGGAATTAGACAACGGATTAATGGACATTGTTCAGCCATGTTTGTAGTGTGCAACATTAGTTTTTCTTTTAAAAAGAGACCAAATAGGACAGCAAATAGTGAATCAAATCTGAAAAGTATATTGTATCAAATTTTATTGTAGCGCGTCGTGTTAATTTTTGTTGCATTGTATCATTTTGTATTGAATCATTATATCATATTGTCTCATATTGTACCGGAAATTACATCACATAGTATCTAATCATATTATATCATAATTTATTGGCTGTCCTACATCATCAACCCACACTGCTTTACCCATCACAAAGATATTTGGTGTGAGTGGAGTGTGGGACTTCAGAAGTGTGAGCAAACAGATACTTTTCATCTGCAAACACAGAGTTGAAGAGAAGAAAAAAATCCTCAGATGTCTTTTTCTTTATGAGCTTTCTAATTTATGGAGAGGAATGCACTCATGTGCCCTTCTCTCCTCTCAAGTACAGGCATGAGCAGCTCCAATAGGTAGCATAAAAGCTCTTTAGCTGTCTAGTGGAGTAGATTACCGGCCCTGCCGTTAAATCCAGCTAGAGACCCCTAAGTGAGCATTATCAGTATGGTGCAGCATGCTGCCTCCTCTCTTTTTATTTCTACCCCTCTCTCGCTCTCTCCCGTCATCTCACAGGTACTTTGTGCAGAGAAATTTCTCACTGTGAGATTGGTAATGGAGAGAGATGGTGAGGGGAGGGAGGAGTGTGGGGGATGAGATGGCCCTGCAGCAACAGAAAGGAAAGATGGAGACACCAGTAGATGGAAGGGGGGTGTGGGGGGTGGAAGGAGATGCTCTTCACTCCTCATAAATGTGGCCATTAATTCACTAACCCCTCCACTTTGAGATGCAGGTCACTCTGAGTTATAGCCGACAACCGTTTTGTAATATTTATTTGACACTGAACGCAGCATTAAATCAGTCTCCCAGAGGCAAAACTGATAACCTTCAGTGCAGCTTGTAATATTTTTTTTGTAGTAATCCTGAGTAGTATGTCAGATCACAACCCCATTGTTTGGCCTACGTGAAAAATAATTTTCCAGGATGAAAAGAAAGACAAGTGCTTCCATGAGCTCCAGCTACAGAATCAATAGTGTGGGCTTTGTTAGAGGAACTCTGGGAGAGCGAGTACAGAAGGAGGAGGAGAGGGGAAGATATGCAGAGCATGTCTGGGCCCAGCATACAGATAATTGTTAACCAAAGATTACATAATGACTAAATAATGTAAACAGAGAGCCACATGCCAAGTTAATGTTCCCACAGAGCAGGACGGAGACACTTCATGCAGTTTTCTGCGATAACGCTGACAGACTGTGAGGTTTGACGCATTATGCGTGTGTGGGTTGGTGTGTGTGTCCCTCCCTACCTCAGTTCATTTTCACCCAGAGGCGCTTTAAACGCGGCCAGACATCCTGCCTTAAGTCCAGCATGTCGTTTCCAAAGGTGTACGGGGCAACCGCCGGGGCTTGTTAAGGGTGTCACAGGAGCTGAGAGGGAATGTCATCCTTTGGGCTCTGTGAGGTGCTTGTCACCTGCCAAATCAATATCTCCCTGCTCTGCTCACAGCACACACACATACACAGAGAAAGAGAGAGAGCAGCAGTGGTATCCTGGTGGTGATGTGATCTGCAGCTTCCTCTGGAGCTGAGCCTTAACACTTGTCTCTGTTTCTGTTACAGAACTCTCCAGTTTAATGGCTGGCAGATAGAGGCCAGACGGGGACAATCAACATGAACTCGATTCCGTCGATGGACAGACACATTCAGCAGACGAATGATCGTCTGCAGTGTATCAAGCAGGTGAGGCAGAGGGGACGCCAACAGGTCTCATTTTGCAGATTTAAACCGGCTTTTAGTGGTAATGTTATATTAAAATTAAGCCCAAAATCATACATACCCCTGGCATGTTTAGAATTAAAATTATTTTTGATTTAGCCAAGAAGTGTGTTTCTAATACGAAAAGCAAGCAACTTTCAGCAACAAGGCAATTCAAGGTGCTTCACGTGAATAGGGGAAAAAATAAAAGCAGCAATAAAACAACAGAAACAAAGAACATTATCCTGGCGGGATACGGATCCAGCGTCCCTGCTCGTTCGATCACCTGTTCTGTCCATTTCATGTGTGGTCGGTTCATTGGCGGGTTGGACCGGCCCTGGCCTTTGTTGGATGCCTGGTCTCGGCGCTCTGCGTTGCACGGGATCAGGACTCGGGAGCTGGTACAACTTGGTGTCCAGGTGCTGGCTGAGCTTGGCCTGGGGATGGTGTCCATCCGCTGCGGCTATCGGTGGGGCGCCCCGACGTGGGGCAGGGGTGGGGCGCTGGGATGTTAGCGGTGGGGATTGGCCCAGATCGGTGGTGGTGCGTGGCGGCCGGCAGCCGGCCGCGGTGCTAGGGGCCCTTCGTCGGGTCCCTGCTGGGGGGTGGGGCGCCCCTGGGCCCCAGCTCTCCCGGTCCATGGACCGGCCTGCCCTGCCGCGGCTGGTTGCCGGCGGGGCCCGTGGGCTCGTCACTGCTGCCCCCCGGGCCCCTGCATAGTGGCCACTGGACGTTCCCCTGGGGTTCTCCTTTGCTCCTCTCTTGGGGGATGCAGTTGGCCCCGTCCGGGTCCGCCTGGGGCTCTGGGGGTCCTTTGGATGTCTTGGCTCCGATCTCCTTCATGTCTGCATCGATTCCTGAGAGACGGATTTATGCCTGCTCACACCAACTATCGAACACTCTTATGGAGAAACCTTATATGCACCAGCATGCTCACACACACTTATAGATGTGGGGTCTCTGATGTTAACAGATATATTCTTGGGCTGAGGTTATCATTACTAGAGCTCGATTAATCGGTACCATGAGTTTTCTGTGACATTGTTGTATTTTTATATCCATTTTTGTGTGATGTGGTTGTTTAGTTCTTTTCACGATGTTTGTTTTGTTTTGTCGATGTTCCTTTTTTGTTTTTTGTTTTGTTTTGTTTTTTCCCCTCTCTCTGCCATGGAGGCAGACTTCAATGTTTTCCTGTGTTTTCTTTGTTCCCCTTCCTCTCTTGTATTTTCAACTCACCCTCTCTCATGACTTTTTGTTTCCTACCTCTCTTCTTCATCTCCTTTCTTTCTTCCCCTTAATTTTCCGACTCCGTGTCCATAACATCAGGAAATTAAACCCCCAGCAATTCATAATAAAGATTTTTCACACATATATCAAGTGGAGTACTATAGCAAAAGCTGTAGTGCTCCACTTGTGAAAGTAAATCTGTTGGGCTTCTACTTGGTATTCAGACACTAATTCTGAGCTCCACACTGCCAAACAGGACACGTAAAATTTATTTTTTATTTTTTTATCTACAGGGTAAACAATTAAATAAAAATTAATTAATTAATTAATTAATTTAAAATAATAAAACTTTGCATGACAAAGCGATCCACATAGATCAGATCACTGATCCCTCGTGCTTACACAGCATGCTCTGAGACTGGGACGTGGTTTACACCTGGCAGCATGCACCTGAGCAATATGTGTGTGTATGTGGTGGGGGGTCCTAATAGGCTCTGAATATGTCATGATCCTCATTCAAATTCAAATATACTTTATTGATCCCTGTGGGAAATTAGGTGTTGGTATAGCTCATATAATTAATTCTTTAAGGAGTTGTTGTGGATCATTATGGCTGTGGGCAGGAAGGATTTTCTGTAGCAGTCTGTATTGCAGCGAAACTGAAGAAGCCTCCGACTGAAGACGGTCTGTTGTTGTATGACTGTCTCATGAAGAGGATGCTCAGGGTTGTCCATAATGCAGGCTTTGCAAATCTATTCAGTGTTTAAATATAAGCAAAGGCTGTGTGCAGCATTCTCAACATAGGTACAGTATTTATTGGATCAGACGGACAAACTTTTTTTTCCAGTTATCCGATAGTGTTCTATGAAATGTTATTTGAAATGTGGTTACTTGACCCCCAACAAACCATATCTACCTGTAGGAGGTTGCTCAGGGTTGATTTATTTCCATTGGTCATCATTTCCCCAAACAGCGATCAGAACAACAATCAATTATTTTGATAGGTGATCTAAAAAAAAGCAGAATAATGTAAATACTTTTTTACCGTCCCAGTCTCCGGTTTTTAACAGTGTCTACCCAAATTATTTTCAGCTCTTTTATTTGAATGAAAGAACGATCACATTAAAACAAAATTCTCTTGCACACAAGGCTTAATAGTCAGTGCATGATAAAAAAAGGAAAAAGAAAAAAAAAGAAATAATACGAAAAGCAAGAAGTATCCCTCAAAAGACATTAAAAATGTAAAAGGTTTTGGAAAAGATATATATTATTCGCATTTTATTTAAAAAAGCATGTCAAAAAAACATTTGTAACATTCTTAATAAGAAACGGAAATATCTTTATTGCCCTTATAGCAGTCAAACATTTCTTTTAATTGCTGACCATCTTTTGCACTATTTCAAGTATACTTTTTGCCCACTTTTGCATACTTTTGGTTTCCACTGGTACTTTGATTCATCTGATGAGATTTTAGTCTTTGAGGTTGAAAAGCCTCTTTGCTATGACCTTAATCCTAAAATCCATTCACAGATTCTCTAGTGGTGGTAAAAAATTTAAAAAATCTGCTCTGTTCCTGGTAATTCTATTCTGACTAAGTACTTATTTTGATTCTAACACTTGTTTATTGATCTCCCATGTTTCCGTTTTCTTTTGAGAATGATATTATATAGTTATCATACATGCAGTCCTTAAAGTTATAAACATATTCTCCATTTATGTTGGGAATCTCACTTTGACCGCAAAGGGACTCTTTTACTTTACAGTATTTGACCGCAGTAAAGTGACTAATCTGCTTGGTTCCTGTTATCAGGACTGTGGTGTGACTCAGGTTACTGACTGGGGTCAAAGAGCAGGGGCTCCCCACCCTCCTCCACCACTGCCGACTCTCAGCAAATCCTTTTGTTCCCACTTTTCCACAGTTTACTGAGGGACGAATCACTGGCAGACTTAAGCAGACATAGTCATGTAACCCCAGGCTACGGGGGCTCTCCGTTTGATCCCATCTCCTAAACGAACGGTACATTTTGTTTCTTGGCTCAGTGCTGAGGTCCCTTAAAGCGTCACGAAGTAGGCCTTTGAGATGGTGCATGTCGTACTTAAACATGTCAGTGGCAAATCCTTTTACCCGGCGGGGAGCTTGAGACAATATGTGGCTTTGATGTTCTTAAGTAATGAGACAAAGAGAGGTAAACACTCTCAGTCCTCAGTCTGGTTACCTTTATCGCAGCGGGGTGTTAAATAATTCAATATCCACTCCTCTAGTTGTAATGAACGTGGAGAGGGTCTATTAAAGAGGGTTCACACAAGTGCAAAAAGGGGTTTGCTGGTGTCTAACAACAGTTTACACAGCTCAAATGTTTTGAGGTTAAATGTATTAACCCGGCAAGACAAAAATTTAAACAAATACATCCCAATGTTAGCGCCTGAGGAGGCAGCGCATGGGTAAACACACCAATTAGAGAGATCCATGGCACATGAGTAGGCCTCCAGTCTATCTAATAAATGGTTAAAGCGTGGGGTCATTTCGAATCGACCAGTAAGAGCCAGCACCCTGCTAATAGAGGCGAGCTTTGTGCTGCAGACAATCAGGGTTTGGAAGGCCCGCATAATAAATACCATTTATGTCCTGCCAATTAGACTAGCGGCGAGCCCATTCAGCTGGCCGTCTATTCTCCTCCCCGCGCACAAAGATGATCATCAGGGGAGATCAGAACAATTAACTCACTATCTTCTACCCCTCCCTCCCTCCCCATTGTCCAATATCCAAGCTATTAAAATAATTAAGGAAATATTGTAAACCAATCCAGCTGTTTGCTTTAATTGAAACTGTAGCACGCGCTGAAAATTTTTTGGCATCTCAAAGAAAGGCCCGGGAATACAAATGAAGCCTGGTCTTTTGTTAAGTGTTGTTTCCTGGAAGATGCGACACGTCCGTGTGACTGCTCCCAGCCAGAGCGGCGGACAGGGTAACAAATTGATTTTGTTGCTCAAATGATGAATTGCTGCTGAGCGTGATGATAAAGTGGAGGAAATTGGAATCCGTCAACGTGATTGAATCAGGGGGTTGAAAGTCAGATCAGAAAATCATTGCTGTGGTAATTCTTAAATTACTGTCCCGTTGTAAAATTGCAATAATGGAATTTTTAAACAATACACCAGCCAAACACCATCTGATGAGTGAATGGATCTTTTACTTCAGAACCTGGAGCAGATTTTTTGTTTCATGCTCTCGACAGAAATGGGGTGCTTTTCTTTGGTAAGACAAAGAAACACAAATGGGATGTTAGATTTGGCTTTGACTAATATAGACAGCTCCAGAACTTTTTTGTCAACATTGGGATTTTATCTGAAAGACCAACACTGATTAGTGCATAATAGTGAAATTGAAGGAAAATGACACAGGGTTTTCTGTTTGTTTTTACAAATAGAAATCTGAGATTTAGATTGTATTCATCCCTTTATAATCTGATAACCATAGTTAAATTTTGTAAACCACATTTCACTTCAAGTCCAAGTCAAGTCCCAATCTTTAAAGGGCAAATCCAAGTCAAACACAAATATTTCCTCCCATGTTCAAGTTCATTTCTAAATATTTCATCCCAAGTCTAAGTCAAGTCTCAAGTATTTCATCCCAACTTCTTCAAGTCAATGTTTTCATCCTAAATCAGTGTTTTTAGTCTTTCACTCAAAGTTCAACTCAATTTTTAAGTCTTTGAGGGGAAAGTTCAAGTCAAATCTCAAGGTTATCATCCTGAGTCCAAGTCAGCTACGCACAAAGCTTGGCACAGTCTGGCCGCTGCTGTTGCCCTCTTGTTGGCCACAGCTAAAATTAATAGAACCTGTCAACAGGAAAAGTATTAGTTGTGGGCTGTACTAAACTGTTAGAATGGCCCAGTCAATGTCTAGTTCTAAATCCAAATGAGAATTAGTGGCAAAAGTAGAAAATTGATTTTTAGTGACCCCTCTATTTAATCTGTCTGAGCTTTAGCTAGTTTTTTAGAAAAAAGGGCAACGATTTTCAGTGATGGCTCTACAAAATGTGCTACACTTTTCAGATTTGTATTTGTAAAAATTGTTTGAAAACCATGTAATTTTCCTTCCACCTGACAATTATGCACTACTTTTGGTCTGTCAGGTAAAACATTTGTGGTTGTAATGTAGCAAAATGTAAACAAAGAAGTTCAAGCTTTTGAATGCTTTTGTAAGCCATTACATGTTGTTTTCGCGTTTGTAAAAGAACAACCTCAAGAGAACACATCTTTTAACCTTTAAGAGCTTACACAAAGAAGAGCAACTACATTCGCTCGAGTTAACCTCCAAACAGACAAGAGATGCTAAAAACAGCAATCTGATTTCACCCTGGCACATATTTCCTCTGATAGTTTGGTTTTCTCTTGCATCTCTGAATTGCGCCGTTGTGAATACTTTGGGGGGAAGATGGGTTGTCTGATACTGCTGGTATCTATTTCGGAGAGTCTATTTTCCACTAACAGTGGGGAAGCCAGTTTGCTGTCAGACTCTACTCTCTGGTGATGCATACATGGGGGGGTGGGGGGTTCTCCAGAAACCTGCAAACTGTCCTCTCCCTGCAGGAGAACTTCCTTCGACTCCTTAGCACCAATGTTTTAAGATAAACTGAAGCTGCTGCTGCTTAGACCGCACAGCTGTTTTTGTCTAGCTGCTGCTGAGCTCCCTTTCCTGGGTTAATTGTCTCCATTAATACGTTTCTCTGTTGCACCGATGAATGTAGAACAACACCAGCATTTTTATTTTTTTGAATGGAAAGAGCGTGTATGCCAGATCGCACACTCTGTCACTTCCAGTTAGGCTGCAGATGTGCTTGTTGTTTTCCAGACGTGACCACAGAGGAGCGCTGTGTGTGAGTCTCAGGACACTGCATCCTGTCCATCTTTGTTTCCCCCCTCGAACTGAGCTGAGCTTTGACTGGTGTGTAAATGTTGAGTCAGATAGAGCGACAGGGTAGCGGAGCGGGTGGAGAGTGTTTCTTGGCCACTGGTTTGGGTTTGATTGGTGGTTTTTTGGCCATAAAGAGGGGAACATCTGTGGCGTGGCAGTGCCAAGCACTCTGTGTGACAGCCACACTGGTGGGACCAATTGTTCTGAGTGCAAAGAACAGTAATCACTTCAAGCCCAAGTGGTGGTGTGTGTTTTCTTTCTCCCCTCCCTTCTAACATATTCCTCCTCCCTCCCTTTCCATCATTGGTGCGCTGATTGCGTGTGTTGTCTAGCTTCCAGACTCTCCTAAATTTAGCATCTGTAGATGTGTTTCACTTTCCCCACCATCAGGAACCTGCACGTTCTGCAATCCTGCCACGTCTAAGCTGAGCTCCCTGAGCTCTCTTAGTGTATCATGCGAGAAGCAGACACAGTCACAGACAAAAGCAGAAAATAAACTAGCCTGGTTTGATCCACCCTCCCACCCTGTCAAATGCCAGCTTCACAAACTGATATGAAAGCCGGCTTATCAAATCCTGACCTCTGCTGCCCCCTAAAGATGAAGCAGGAAAAAAGCAGCTCTGCTACACTCCCCCGACAGTAGAATCAAAGCACACACGCACACATTTAGAAGACAGCAGTTTGCTTTAAGATGACAACCCAATTTATTTACCTTTGATGCTGTGGAGTGGGAGTCCATTTGGTCCTGTTTTGAGTAAGAGCACTGCAAAGGTTTGTGTCCATAATTTCTGTAAAGGCTCCAGATTACTGCAGAGTGCTGTTTATATTGAGGTTTGTAAGCTTTAATAGTTGAAGTGCCCAGTTGTGATAGCTAGATCAAATGCTAGCCAATATCCTGTCTGAAAAAAATTTAGATTTTCCCCAAATAATTCGGAGTCACATTCCACAGACATGGACATGGATTCATGGATAGGTGAATCCGCAAATACTGATCTGGGAATAGGCAGGGGTTCGCTGTACTGCATTAATGTGGCATGGCATGGATCAGCCTGAAAGCCCAGGTTGCTTTAATATCAGCCTTCAGTTAATCTGCATTGTTGGTTCAGGTGTCTTTCGTGTATTTCTTGACAATACTTTATCATTTCTCTGTGGGATTTTATTTAGACCAGTTTACTGAAAGAGCAAGCACAGTGACATCATGGCCATGAAAGCAGGTAATGGTATGTCCGGCAGGTAACAAATCCTGCCGGACATTGAAATCAGCATCTCCTAAAAACCTTTTAACAGAGGGAAACATGTAGTGCTCCAAAATGGCATGGCAGACCTCTGTATCTTTTTCTACCACATTTTTTCCTTCCATTAACCTTTCCAAAAATGTAGGTTAAACCTCTCTGTGAAAAATTAAGAGTTCTAAACCACATTGTGTGGAATACTTTTATATGTTGATATATAAATGTGTTTTACTTTTTGAATTGAATTTCTGATATAGATATGGTTTTAATAATATTCTAATCCTTTAAAGATAGACCTGTAAGAAGGTTTCGCCAAATGGGATGGCATTGCCCCCTCTGGAACCCCTTTTTGGTGGCACTTCTGAATTTGTGGTGGAAATTTTGAATATTTTAAGAATTTTCTGCAATTCAAATAAGTAGCTAAATACTGGAGATACCATTCAATAGATTCATTCACACCAGCATTAATGAAATAATTAACCAGCAACAAAAAATTGTCAGGGTTCTCATTAGCCATTATCTCACCTCTTATTTCTTACAGCTGGATAATAAATACGGTTGTGCTTATCATTTGTTTTTTTGTTCTGTGTCCATACAGTAGCTGATTTTTTTTCTTCTTCCTCTCTCCTTCCTCACAGCACTTACAAAATCCAGCAAATTTCCAAACAGCAGCGACCGAGTTGCTGGACTGGTGCGGAGACCCCCGAGCCTTCCAGCGCCCCTTTGAGCAAAGCTTGATGGGATGCCTAACAGTGAGTCCCCAGCTCCATCCTGTAGCCTCACTCTCGCTGTTTCAAGGGCGACGAAAAGAGCCGCTAAAAACAACTGCTGTGTCGGCTCTTTCCGTAGCTCTCTCAGGGACGTGAGACAGCTAATGTTTTCTTGCCAGATCTTCAATAAGGTCACTGGGTAAAAAAAGCACTTCGTACAAGAGGAAGCACTCCGATTTATCCTCCTTTCAGTGACCTCATTAACAGCTTGTGCTGAGGCTAGTGAATTTAATGAAAAATTAAACAAGTAATGCAGTGGAGTTTTAAAGCATTGAGTGGTGACAGGAAAGTCTTTTTGTTGTCTTTAAATAACCCTTTATTTCTATGAATACAGAAAAGACCATCAAAAGAAAGACTTGTGTGGACTGCAGGTGTTTCACTCACCTGTCACCTTTGCTTTAACATGCTGCTTCTAGCAACAGATGAAAGAAAAATACGCGGCACCTTTAAGTGCAGCCTGTCTCCCCTACAGCAGTGCAGGAAAGTCAGTGAAGCCACTGTGACACATCGAGCGATGGCTTCTGTTGCTGCTTTAATGTGCAGCAGCAGGTGACTTCTCCTCCATTCTGCCAATTCAATTTGTGTCCTGCCGTGAAAATGTCGCGGCTTCTTCCTTTTAGTTTACGAGCTCTGTAGACCCGAGTTAATCTAATGTAATTGCAAAATTACACAGCACTACATCCTGTGGATTCATGTTTTTACCTGCAGTGTCTGTCTTGCCAAAGTGTAAAGCATTTTGTCACATTACAGCAAGAAACTTCAATTTATTTTATTGGGACTTTAATATGACAGACCAACAAAAAAGTGGGGGATAATTTATAGGTGGAGGGAAACAAAACATGTTATCCAAAAATGTTTTCACCGACAATACTCGAAGAGTGTGGCATGCATTTGTAGTTATCCCACTTTACCCTGAGACCCCTAAATAAAATCCAGTGCAACCAATTGCACCTAGTTTATAAATAGATTTCACCTATTTGCAATCCGATGTCAGTATAAATATAGCTATTCTGTGAAAGAGTCAGAAGGGCATCAAAATGTTTGGTGGTACAAAGGACCACTTTGGGATCATTTAAGTTTCTTGAGGAGTCAAAAAAAAAGAGACTTAAAAAAAAAAAAAAAGCAAAACATTTATGAAGATAAATAACAACCTTCATTTGCATAAATAATGGGAAAAGATGCACAACTCAGTCATTATATACTCCTGAGCTGCAAAGCTGTTTAGGGCAAACTCACATGGCGGATTTAACAAATAAGAAGTAAAGCACATGTTGGCCCTATGGAGGACAAACCCACCTCAACTCCACCGACTGTGTACAATTAAAGACCTGGACTTAGAACCACTTTTTACAATAAAATTACCATTTAGGAAAACATCCCTCAGTAGCTCAGATTCTAATTAGACCGTCTATGCTCATATTTCTTCCTCTTAATGGGACATTCCTCTAAATAAAGCCCAGATGTACGTACTCTGAGCTGGTGTCACGTCAGGACTATATTTACTGAAGATAATGACATGGTGCAGGCAGCAGAGCTCAGCTCTACAACCTCACGACTTGTCTTAAGGGCGATGGCGGGGATTTGAAAGGGAGGGATGGAAGAAAGATCTCGGAGTGGGTCCACACAGAACCCTGTGTGTTCTAAAGGGTCATCGTGATTTGAGGAGCTTTCTTTGAGCTGATAATGGTTAGGGTAAATCAAAGGATCGTTGCAGGACATTATGGTGATTTATATCGCCTCCGATGGCATGTTGATGTGTCTCCTAATGTTTCCTCTCAGTGGGTCATCTCTGCGTTGGAGGCCACATTTGCTTTTCATCCTGCTTTCAACCGACTCATATGGAAGTTATGAACTTGTAATATGTAACAAGATAAAAAGAAGTGCATCCTCCTCAAGAGGACTTAAACTTGCCAGGTCTGTTTCCGACTTTTTAACATAATCATAAAAAGATAAACATTTGACTGTTATAGAATTTCATGTTTAAAAACATTATTTTTGTAAAATTTAATGAAAACTAGGCTGTGGAATATTATAGAATATTTGTTCAAAATCCGTTGTCTACACTCCCCAACCATTCTTTATGAAACAAATACATTTTTAAAAAGTTTTTGCGACCAAAACCTTCAGTGTCTTTTAATGGGATTTTATTTAACAGATCAACACAAAGCTATGAATAGTGAATGGCAGGAAAAGGATTTACCATTTTACTCATGAAGATCTGAAAAGTGTGGCATCCATTTGGAGTGAGCCAAGTTTACTCTGTCACCTCTGGCCTCTGGCCAGGAGAACATTAATCACAGGAGCGGCCAAGAGGCCCATGGTAACTCTGGAGGAACTGCAAAGATTTCAGCACAGGTGGCAGAAAACTAACCCTGTTTGAACTCAAAATCCTTACCATGAAACAAGGTGATGGTAGCGTCATGTTGTGGGGATGCTTTGCTGCATCACGGTTACGAGAGTTAGTCAGAAAATGGATGAAGCTAAATACATTTTCTAGAATAAAACCTTTAAGAGGCTGCAAAAGACTTGAGATCAGGGCTGGAGGTTCACCCTTCAACAGGCGGAAAACTCTAAACATACAATCTGAGCTGGAATGATTTCGATCAAAGCACATATGTGTTACAATGGTCTAGTCAAAGTACAGACCTAAATCCAAATTAGAATCTGTGGCAGGACTTGCTGTTCGAAGATACTCTTCCCAATCTGACTGCACTTTTAGGTTACAAAAAAAGCTAAAAACATGTCTCTACACATGGAAAGCTGGTAAATGGATACCCTTAAAGAGATGCAGAGTAACTACAGCACAGGGTGTTTCTCCAAATTACTGAGTAATAGACGACTGAATATGAATGTCCCCCTCACTTTTCAGGGGGGTTTTTCACAAGAAATTGTGAAAATATTGTCAACTTTCTTCCACTTCACAATCATGTGCTGCTTTCTGTTAGTATGTCACAAAGAAATACTTTGAATGAGATTTATAGCTGTAATGTGACTAAATAGGTTCCCTTGAAAAGGTTAAAGAAGGATGAAAACTTGTGTAACATACAGTATACTACATCGCTGAAAAATAGATCCGTAATCGAGTTTTTTGTCATTTAAAAAAAAAAAACTGTTCTGCATGCTCTTACTGTGTTCAGGTGGTCAGCCGCGTAGCAGCGCAGCAAGGCTTCGATTTGGACCTGGGCTATCGGCTCCTGGCCGTGTGCGCTGCCAACAGGGACAAGTTCACTCCAAAATCAGCAGGTAAGACCAGAGTTTTATCAACTGCCACCTCAGGCCATCTGGCCATGCTGGCCTGCTCTGGGCTCAAAGTTTATATCTGCCTCCCTGGTACCTTTTCACATAAACACTGCTGAGCGCCGGGTTCTCACAGAAAAAATACACACAACCGTGCTTGACAGGATGTCACATTAACTCAGATCCTTGTCATTTTTATTTAATCTAGCAAAGGAAACAAATAATCTTGATTTATGGTTTCAGATAAAGAGTAATAATCCATGTGTGACATGGGCCAGAAACTTGCCATCAGTGCTGATGACATTTTGTGTACATGGGGTTCAATGTCTACAGACAATGATGAATTATTGGTAAAAATGCAGATATTTCAATGGTGTTTACAAGCTGGGAAAAAAGCTTGCTAAAGCATAGTGGGAATAAAGATGTATAGGCTGTCAGTTGTTGAAAAGATAAGAAATATTTAGTGATCTTTTGCGGCTGATGATTTGTGGTTTCCACCTTTCATGAGTTATAAAAAAAAAACTATGCTTGACTACACTGCCGAGCCTTTTTGATTTAAGAGAGTCAGAGCCACATATTGGTTTCATTTTCTTTGTGTTTGATTTTTCTTTTCTTTGGGTTATATGTGGGTCATGCCGCTGTTATTTCAGCTAAGTGTTAGGAATCAGTCTGTCTGCAAATAACTAAGACAGCCAAATGTTCTAATTCTGCCTAATGCTTAATCAAATCTCAGGGCCTATTTTATGGGCTTAGATAAGATTGCTAATTGATCTGCAGTCTGAATAATTTCCTGCTACAGTAGTCATTTGGAAAGCTGAGCTTGGGCTTGTTTGGGCGGTGTCCCAAAGTGCATTTCATGGGCAATAATGTACCAGTAAATGCATGAATATTTTGGAATGGAGACGGATTCAGTGGAAAGCACAGCAGTGATGTTTTTTCAGCATGGCTACAGAAAGAAGTGATGGTTTTTAAGTTGGAGGAGATAGCTCTAAAAGGACACTCCCACAAGAGATCATAGGGGGCAGGACCTGGTCACCTGATGTCCGGCAGGGACTGTTGCCGTGCGACAGAGGATGGGAGCAAATCACGTGATGGGGCTAGTATAATGGGAGTCGGATGAATTAGTGTTTGCACAGGAGGACATTTTTCAGAAAGCACAAGTTTTCTTTTCCTAATAATTTAAAAAGAGTTTTATTGCAGACAATAATCTCTTGACAGTGGCGCCACCAAAAGGATGTAAGTATCACATATCTGGATCATAAATTAGGATACTTACAATATCTTAGATTTATTGATTAACATCTTCAGTCACATAATTTTTGCAATACAGTCAATTTAAACCAGTGAGGATTTTACCAATAAAATGAATGTAAGAGCACATCAGGCAATATTTGTCAAATTACATTTTGATAATCAAATGGAAGTGCAAAACTAGCCACCACCAGTTCACAAACACCAGAATATGCTTAATACTTCTTAAACCAGAAACAATTTCCTTTAAACTAGATTTAAAACCGACAAGGTCAGATGAAATAATTGTTTTATTATTGCCCTCACTCATGGTTCAGAAGTTAAGGTTGTTAGCAAGTTTGATTTTAGCATTAGCATTGAGCGTTTGCTATGCTAGTTAAGGCACAAAATGTTAAGAAATATTACGGTTGAAATATTATTCAAACATTGTGGCATTCAAACCTTTTCCCTAAAATATCCCTGCAAAGATGTGCAAGTTTGACTTTGGCGCTGTTGCTAAATTAGCTAAAATATTTAATTCAATTTTAATCAGAATGTTAAGGTAGAATATGCTGCCAACTGGTGCTGTGATGAAACAATCAATTCTCTGATTCTGAATCGATTCTTAAAAATCAGTTTGTATGTCCAAAAATCGATTTAATTGTTTAACATTGTTTGCACTTTTACAGCTAAAATAGGAGGGAAAAGTCCAGAGGGTATTTTAAGGCTTGGGTCTAAAAGGGTTAATACTATTTCAAACCCCGGTGAACTGTAACCACACCCAGTTTTGCGTCATTGAATTACAGTCATGTAATTAAGGTAACAGCTAAAAAAACAAAACGTTTTTAATACCCAATATCAGCAGAACAGATTGGATTGGATCGGCTTGTGATAATCGATGACTCTTGAGAATCAGAATCAAATTGATTCTTGAAATTTGAATACCCAGCTCTACTGCCATCTGAAGCAGCTTTATTTGACCCTTTTTGAATATCAGATTTACAGACTAATATGTGTAGTCAAAATGTAAATTGATTTAAAAGCTAATGTTTAATTCCCTCTAAAATTGTCATGACTTTTGGTTTTGGCCCCCATGTGGACACCCTGTACATACATTTCTGGAAGCATTTCTGTATCATGACTGCTTACTGCTCGGTTTTTGCTCATATTTTCTTTAAAAGGGAAGAGAAAAATTGCCCGTTTCTGTGCTCAGAAGACATCAGATCAGTGAATGGAGCTAATAAGTTAATCATATATGGCTCAGCAGCTCTAACTCGCCTCAGCTCTGACACTGTGGTCACTGGCCATTACATTTCCGTTGATATCCTCTAAACGCCTCTCCTGAAACATGCTGCAAAATTGAGCTGAGGGAAGCAGGGGTTAGGTGGAAATCAATGTGCACAGTCAGCTCAGAGCTGAAACGGTTTGTAGCTTTGACAAATTGATTAATCATGAAATGCCTCCAATAATTTACTGAATTAGCTTTTGCTTTCTTTTATAGCAAAAGGGTAAAACTTAATTACAGCCTTATTTTCTCAACCTATTGATGGTATCAGCTGGCATATGTAACAGGATTGTAGAAGTTAAGATAATGCTGTTTGCAAATCTAATCCATTCTCATCAGAGTGGGATTGAAAAGCTCAACAATGTGTGATTCAATGAATTGAACTGCTGATCTGTTTAATGGATACTCTCAACGGGTGGGTGTCGGGAGGTGGTGCGGAGTCCGTTTGCCCCTTTTTTTGCAGAACTGGGGGAAGGGCGTCTGTCTGCTCATAGTGACCTCCCTGTGAATGGGATTAGCCTGCTCTATTAATCTGTGATTACTTAGACTGTCCGACCGCCAGGGCGAAGCTGTGCACGTGGGGCTGCGGCGACCTGAAAACAAGGAGATCACTCAGCTCGCCTGGCGTGGATAAACTCATCAGTCCCTCCTATCTGTTGTCTCTCTATCACTACAAACTCTGTTACAGCTATCCCATCAGTGACACGCCAAACCACCTGATGGTATTCAAGAGTTTCGACCAAAAAAGAAAGGGAAAAAAAAGCGTAATCGTAATTTCTTCTGAGCGGCACATTCCCAATCATTTGCGCCTCACTAGGTTGTTGGAATTCCTCGACTCAAAAGAGTGAAAAGAGGCGCCGACTTATAAGAGGGGGGAGCGGCTGGAGTTTCTCAGCTCCTCAGGCCATTCATTCCCCCATGTAACAAACGCCTGGCAAAGCAGCCTTTCAGCAGATAATTAGTTCTCGCGCTGGTCAGGCTCCGTTGGTGCTACACTCGTTTTACACATTCATGACATTCAATCTTTAAGCACTGTGGGTTTTAGTTAATAATGTCAATCTGATTTTAAAAAATACTGGTGTTTAAGTTGAAACATCAAGGGGGTGTTTTCTAACCTGAAAAGGCATTATTAGCAAACAGGAGCGAGGAGGGACAGTGAAGTGTGGCCACCTGTTTATTGCTGCATGCAGTTACATACATTGTCTTGTAATGTCACTGTATTTAGCTATATCCATGTTTCAATCAAACTATGTCCAGCAACAACCTCCACAGCATGATGCTGCCACCACTATTTTTACAGCGGGGATTGTTCTTTCAGGGTGAAGTGTTGTGTTAGTTTGCAGTCACACACACACACATGTAGACCAAACAATTCAGAGCGCAATCTTTAACGTGTCTCCTGTATGCTCTCCAAGTTCTTTTCTTTATGCGACTCTTCAATCTTCGATGTAAGCCAGATTTGTGGAGTGTATGACTGTTGACATATTCTCCTACCTGAGGTGTGAACCTCTACAGCTCCTCTAGAGGTTCCCTGGACATCTTGGAGGTTTTTCTAAGTTTAGATGGAAGGACAGGTCTTGGTCAATTTGCAGTTGTGTAAATTGACCACCCATTTTTGGATGATGGATTTAATTTGAATGTATTTGTACTGAGAATAAATTACAGGGGCTGCACAGTGGCACAGTTGTTAGCACTGCACCTGTCCAAGTTTACTCCATCTCCCCAACTGCTGGAGATTGGCACCAGCAACCCCTCGATCCTGGCAGGATAAAGAAGGTTAGACAATGGATGATTCAATTCCACTTTGCAGTTGCTCTCCTATCACTTGAAATGCCAATAAAATGCAAGATGTTTTTGTTTGCAATGTGGGAAAATGTAAAAATATTTAAAGGGGATCAAGATCAATATCTTTCCAGACTTTTCCAGACTGTGTTGGAAGCACATTGGAACCGAACATGTCCAGTATGGACATCCCCTCTTTTGTTATCTTTTAAACACAAATCTCTTTAAGATCTTTAAAATGTGTTTGTAATGCATTTGATAAATCCGTAATAGCTTGTAGAGGAAGTGTGATTTTTTTTTCTCCGACCACTTTGCTTACCAGGGTTTACGAGGTTAAAGTTCCTCGTACTTCGAAGTATTTGCAGCTAATTCTCTGGAGCACTTTATGATTGCTGAGGACTCCCAGCCAACCATGATTGATGGGTTAACTTTCAGTAGGTCTGCAGGGCTGTAAGTCACCCGCCGCACACTTAGCCGATAGTAAATACCAGAGGAGTAAATGCAGAGCAGAAAGATAAGAGCTTGGGAGTTCCTCTGGCCTTCCTCTCTTTAAGTGGTTTTACGTCCCAAGCAGCATTGGGACTTCTGCTGTTTCCATGCGGTTCTGAGCAGGAAAACCAGCCAGTGTGCATTGTAAATTAAACATAGCACAGTATAGCTTGAATCAAATATAAATTTTTACAGGTACATATCAATCAATTTCAATATCATAAAAAACTTAATGTGGCTGTAATTTAATCCAAGAAGTGAAACTAATATAAATTTATTGCACACAAAGTGATATATTATTTTGCATTATTTCGTGTTTATTTCTGTAAATTGTAATGATAATGGCTTACAATTAATGTAAACCTTTTTTAAATAAAAAAGTTTTTCATGGCCATATTGATAACACATTGAAACTGTTCTGTCAGGTGTAACCCTCTGCAATATTTGAAAACATTAAGTATCCCAATGATCTTATCCTGGATGAAGTTCGAAATCGTCCACTTGGCAAAAGTGTTGATCTTGAGGGAGTTTTTTTTTATTCAGATCCTGAGCTGCTGCACATATGGACCTCTCTAATGAGCCTAGAGAGGTGCCAGGACTGGACCAGATCCCCCAAGAGTCTTTTTTTCTCCCTTTTTCCAAAAAGGCTCTGACCTCAAGCATGCTGTGAAATCTTATGGCCTGCAAGATTATTTGAAAGACTACTAACCTGACTTGTCCAGTAAATGTTCGCTGAAACCCTCAACAAGGATTGTTAGCTACAAAAGGTTATTGCTATTTAAACTGGCTGTTCACAGGATGTTGTATCCAAGCATATTAATGGAAAGTTAAGTGGAAGGATAACTGTGCCATAACCACAACCTTAAGAATTCACAAGGCCTTGTACCTTGGCTGGAATCAGAAATTTAAGAGCAACCACAGATAGACATCGACTATAATTTTTCCAATCTTGAATAAAATCGTTGGAAAAATCTTATTTGAGCTTAGGAGAAAAAATGGATCGATCTGTTGCTCAGTGACTCAAAGTCCTATTGAGTGCGTATGCAGTGCAGTACACATATACAGTGGGGCAAAAAAGTATTTGGTAGCCACCAACTGTGCAAGTTGTCCCACTTAGAAAGATGAGAGAGGTCTGTAATTTTCATCATAGGTAAACAGAATGTTAAAAAAATCCAGGAAATAACATTGTATGATTTTTAAAGAACTTATTTGTATGAAGGTACAAAAAAAATAATTATTTGGTCAATAGCAAAAGTTACCCTTAATCCTTTGTAAAGTAGCCTTGGTTGGCAATGACAGAGGTCAAACATTTCCTGTAGGTCTTCACCAGGTTTGCACACACTGTAGCTGGTTGTTTGACCCATTCTTCCATGCAGATCTTTTCTAGAGCTGTGATGTTTTGGGGCTGTCGCTGGGCAACACAGACTTTCAATTCCCTCCACAGATTCTCTATTGGATTTAGGTCTGGAGACTGGCTAGGTCACTTCAGAACCTTGAAATGCTTTTTACGTAGCCACTCCTTCGTTGCCCGGGTGATGTGTTTGGGATCATTGTCATGCTGTAAGATTCAGCCATGTTTCATCTTCAATGCTCTCACTGATGGAAGGAGGTTTTTGCCCAAAATCTCACAATTTATGGCTCCATTTATCCTTTCCTTAATACGAATCAGTTGTCCTGTCCCCTTTGCAGAAAAGCAGCCCCACAGCATGAAGTTTCCACTCCCGTGCTTCACAGGGGGTATGTTGTTCTTGGGATGTAACTCAGCATTCTTCCCTCTCCAAACACAACGAGTGGTGTTTATACTAAAGAGTTTTATTTTGGTCTCATCTGAGCACATGACATTCTCCCCATCCTCCTCTGGATCATCCGGATAGTCTCTGGCAAACTTAAGACAGGCCTGGATACGTACTGTCTTAAGCAGGGGGACCTTTCGAGTGTAGCAGGATTTTATTCCATGACGACGTAGTGTGTTACTAATAATAACCTTTGTTACTGTGGTCCCAGCTCTCTTCAGGTCATTGACCAGTTCTCCCTGTGTAGTTCTGGGCTGGTTCCTCATCGGCCTTAAGATCATGTGTTTCCACCGGGAGATTTGATATTTCATGGAGCCCCAGGTTGAGGGAGATAGTCAGTCATCTTATATTTACTCAATTTTCTAATAATTGCTCCAGCAGTTAATCTCTTCTCACCAAGCTGCTTTTCTATTGTAGATTGGCTAATCCCAGTCTTGTGCAGGTGTACAATCTTGTCCCTGGTGTCCTTGAACAGCTCTCTGGTCTTGGCCATGGTGGAGGTGTCTTTTATACAGATAACGAGTTCAAACAGATGCCATTAATACAGGTAACAAGTGGAGGATAGAAGAGCTAACAGGTATGTGAGGCCAGAATTCTTGCTTGTTTATAGGTGGTAAATCCTTACTTTCTGCAACATTATACAAATAAATTCTTTAAAAATCATACAATCTGATTTCCTGGACTTTCTTTCTACATTTTGTCTCTCACAGTTGAAGTGTACCATTATTTCTGTCTATTAAATCCTTTTCTATTGATCTGATGTAATGAGCCATTTATTATTGTAATATTTTGTCTGAGAAACAGATTGTGTGGTTTTATTAGCTGTAAGCCCCAATAATCAAAATGAAAACAAGTTAATGCTTGAAACCTTGATTTCTGTGTGTCTTGAATTTATCAAAAATATGTTTCAGCTTTTGAATTGAATTATTGGAAAAAATTCACATTTTAACAAACAAGTCTTGTGCTAGTTGTTTTATCTGCACACAATGATACGCCTCAGGTGGCATGTCTACCTGGAGTTTACAAGTTTTATAGCTGTGTAATTATTTATCCAAAGGCTTAGTGGGGCTGGTGTTTGCTCAGAGACAAATGTGATCTAATTGGCCCCTCCTTCTCTGATACCAGCCCTCTGTGCATCGAGAAGCCTCCTCCTCCTCCTCATCCTCCTCCTCCTCCTCCTCTTCCTTTATGCCCTTTAATTACAATGACTGTTCTGATGGATTAAGTCAAGTGAATGCATGCAAAGCCAAGGCTAGTGGGCTGGAATCTCAGCTTCACCTGAATCGACTCTGGTGGCGCTTTTTGCGACACCCGTTGCATCTCCCTGCAGCTCCTAACCAACTGATTGAGGCTTCTTTTACTCGTCGCTCTGGACCCGGGCCAAGACACAGGCTGTCTAGCACATTAGGCACCACCCCCCACCCCCCCTTTGCAAATTTGAAATGTGAGCTGCCTGCATTTTTTCCCCTCCACTCCCCTCCCTCCCCTCATGCTCTCTCCCTTCTGGCGAAGTGGCTGTCTCTGTGTGATGTGTGTATTGGGAGAGCAAGCAATGGATCACTAGACAGAAAAAGAAGATACATCAATAACAGCTGCATACATCCGAGGTGAGGAGATAAGCATTTGGTTCTCTGCCTGTCCTCCCCCCTCTATCCCTCTCCCCCATATATCTCTGTGTCTTTAACCCCTTTCCTGCTGCCGAAGCCGGCTCCTTGATTTATTTGGTGAATGATTTGCAGTGCTACCTGCTTTCTTCTCGGAACACAAACCTTTTCTCCTGCTTTGCTCTGTGAAGTTTCCTTCTCTTTTAACAGCTTATCCATTTTTTTATTTATTTTCCTCCTTGTTGTCTCTGAGGGTATTTGTTGCTCGAGTGCAAAAAAAGAAAAAAGAAAAAAAAGAAGCCGGTGGCAAGTGGAGCAGGAACCCCATTAGCGGCGACTCCATCTGTGATTGGTTTTGCCTGCAAAAAAGAGAGCGCAGCCATGAATAATTGATGCGTATTGTGCAGTCAGCCACTGGACACGCGGTGGAGACTGAGAGGAAGCTGCTGCCCGTAGACACTGAGAGGGGTGGGTGGTGGGGGAAATGAGGGAGGTGAGGGGTGGGAGAGGAGGAATGTTTTAATGGAAGAGAGAAAAGGTGGGAGGGATAAAAAGACACTGAAAGACAGCTATAAAATAGCTGCTGGTTTCAGTAGTGTAGAGATTAGGGCTGCCCTGTATCGCTTTTGTTCTGCTGTTGCAGATTTGTGCTCTGAAGTGTTTTCCAGGCACACGAGCTCCCTTTGCTCTGTATTAGTGATGATATGTCGCCGGAGTCAACTGGCATTTATTGAAACATGGAAGGAGGACAGAGGAGGAGTGTCTGCCACTGTCTGAATGAGAGGAGGCTGCAAAGCTGTGAGCTGTCAAAAGGAGAAGACAACAGATAAAGACTGTTAAGGGTGGAGGGATGTATAGGATGATCAGTGACATGAGGGAAGGTGAATCGGCTTCTGCAGCAGAAGAGTACTTTCCACCACCCCTGGAGGGGCAGAGGGAGGGTTGATTTCTGCGTTGTTGGGGGCAGGCGGGCGAATGGGGGTTGACAGCATGACGAGTGGCTTGCAGCTCCCCGCATGACGGAGACGCAACAGCTGACTGCTGCATTTGACCCACTTACAGCTGACACAGAAGGGGTCAAAATGGCCTTGATTATCTCTGAGAGTTGCTCTGACCTACTTGAGACACCGTTTTTCATGAGACTCTCCACAGTTTTGTCATGCAGTGACAGAAGGCAAGCACGGACACTTTTCTCGATATGAAGGAATCCAATGGTTTAGCACCAGTTTTTCTCTTGGCATAGATTTTTTGAAACACTAGCAGCAACAGGTTTTGGATTTTAGACTTTGGTATTGTTAGATATCCTCATAATGCAGCTGTTCTAAATGGAAAATTAATAAACAGAAACACACTAATCAGATTTTACTTGGCAGTAACAGTTTTTTTTGCAGTCTCAACTGACGATTTAGATTTTGGACGAGTCCAATTTTCTTACACATACAAACTCATTTCCATCCATCCATTTTCTGTACCCAGGGTTGCGGGGGTGCTGGTGCCTAGCAGTCACGGGGCGAGAGGCGGGGTACACCCTGGACAGGTTGCCAGTCCATCACAGAGACATACAGGACAAACAACCATGCACGCACACACTCAAACCTAAGGGCAATTTAGAGAAACCAATTCAGTCATGTTTTTGGACTGTGGGAGGAAGCCGGAGTACCCAGAGAGAACATGCAAACTCTATACAGAAACACCCAAGGCTGGGATTTGAACCCAGGACCTTCTTGCTGCAAGGCAACAGTGCTACCAGCTGTGCAACTTTTGCAGAGCAGGCACACAATATACAGAGGCTATGGTCCTATAATTTGATTCCCAACCCTAGGCCATTTAATGCATGTCCTCTCCTCTCTCTGCCTTTTTGTCCATCAAGCTACCAATGAAAAAAGGTCACTAATGAGACAAAAAAAAAGCACCTTGTGTTATTTTAACAATGAAATGGTCATACAATTATTGATTAAATTAGATTAAAATTATTAACCATTAAAAAACCAAAATATGAAGCAGCTTCCTAGGTAAAGGGTGTAGTTTTGAATCCCAACAGAAAATCAAGGGATACATGAAAGATACAGTGCCTTGCAAAAGCTATGTTCCCAAGTCAGTCTACTGCAGCCTCTAACAGGTTTTTTTTCCAGATTTGTCCTGTATTTAGTTACATTCATCTTTCCATCACCTCTGACCAAAGAAAAGCATTTGCACAGCAATGGGATTAGTACCGTCTTCCAGTTTTATTTCTTACATATGTACTCTTTTGATTGTAGGACAAAAAGGTGAATATTGCTCTCATCTGACTAGAGCAACTGCTTCCCTACGTTTGCTCTGCCCCTTACATGGTTTGTGACAAACTTTAAGCAGGTCTTATTCTGTCGGTGATGGCTTATGAAGACCAGATCTGGAAAGTGCATGACTATCAACAGATTCTCCAACCTGAGCATTGGCTCTCTAGCGTAGAAATCTAGACACAGCAGTGGCAAAAATTTTGTTCTGCAGGTTGGTCTAGCCATACCCCACTGTAGTCCAAGCCGGCCTACCATTGGCTCAGCTAAGTGTAGGCTGGGCTAATCACAGTGTTCTATGTTTTTAAAGAGATGTTGGGTGGGCTTGGCACCATTACGGCAGAGCTGCGATGGAGCAAAACAACAAAGATGGCGGCGGCTCCGGAATGGTCTCCTGTCAGTACACTAGATATTCTGATGTTTTTCTTACAAAAACGACAGAAGTCGTTGATGTTGATGTTGGACGCCACGACTGCCCCGTTCTTCGACAGTGTATGGTGGACTGTCCTGTTGACTGATTTCCGTCACTATGAATATATCATGTTGTTAGCTGCTCTGATTGGGCTTAGTGCTGTCCTATTGCGTGCAGAGACAGTTTGAAACACAACCGTAGATTCCACCCCTAGGACGGAGTATATATATATATATATATATATATATATATATATATATATATATATATATATATATATATATATATATATATATATATATATATATATATATATATATATATGGATTGGAACAGAAATGTTCAAAGTGTAGGATATTGTTTTATAATCTATCCCTGCTTTACAGTTTTCCACAGCTTTATTCCTGACTTGTCTGCTATGTTCCTTGGCCTTCACAATGCTGTTTTTTTCACTAAAGTTCTCTAACAAACATCTGAGGCCTTCACAGAACAGCTGGATTTACACTGAGATTAGTATTGATGTCTTATGAAGGTGATATTCTTTGCAGTGGGTTTTATTTTGGGGTAGTATAGTTAAGGGGCCTGAATCAAACTGCACACCACCCATTTCAGATATTTATTTGTAAACAATCATGAGAAAATCATATATTCTTTCACTTCACTGTTATGCTGTATTGTTTAGCTTTTAAATAAAATCCTTTAACAGTTGTGTTTTTGGTCGTAATGTAATTAAATGTGAAAGGTGAAAAGGGCCAGGCAAATTTTTACAAGGCACTGGAGTCACCAGCCTCATGGTACCCTTAGTGATTATTGATTATGTTTGGAAAATAAATTAATGGATGAAATTTGTGGGACAATTATGTGCTTGATCTGCCTGGAAAAAAGTTTACAATAGAATTTGTCCAGCTCATTGGTTGCTGTTGCTCTGTCACCATCACCTCTTTGCTCTGCCTTCGACATTTAGTTTTTTTCCATGAAAGATGTGAAATAGCTTTGACCTTTTTTATTTACATTTTTTCAGTGGGGAAATAGCAGCATGCACTAATCGTTGTTGTGATATGTACATTTGTACAAGAGGCTTTTCTTAAATGAAAGAACATTAGCTGCACACCACAGGCTATGGCTTATTTACAGTTCTCATGTGATATTTGAGTTAAACAGAAAATAGAGATTTTGATTCCACTTATGTAGCTAAAAGATCCAATATTCAACCTTGAATGAATACAAGGAAGGCACATTAGCTTTCATAACAGAAGTTTAAAAAATTAAGATCTGTAGTAAAAATTTGTAAGCAAACTGATGTGTCATATTTGTTCATGGAAGCAGGATATTCCATCAGTGTTATTTACCTTATGATGTGTTTCTGAAATGAAGCTGTCAATAAATTAAATGTAACCAAAGCCTAGTCTCTATAGTCTCTAGGTCACATAAAAAAGCATTTTTTTAAAATTATTATTACCACACTGAGATACCCAAAAGTAATGCAGGGATAAAGCTTTAAACACTTCAAGAAAACTATTACATTGTCAATCAGTACAATAGCGATAGCAAAGGGAGCAAATAATGTCAAGTGGAGCCAGATACGTACAGACATGCATTAGGGAAAAGATCAAAACCTTGACTTACATGATATGATAAAGACACTTTGTCTGATTTGTTTTTAAATGGTAACGTGGACCTGTTTTTGCGATAGCTTTCTTCCCATATCACTTTAATATGACGAAAGCAACCTGCTACACTGTATACTCATGGGTATTGCTCACGAACGATGAAACCTTACAAATTTGGATTTGACTGCTAGTTTCTTGAGATGCACCCTTATATATATATATATATATATATATATATATATATATATATATATATATATATATATATATATATATATATGCCCGGAACACCTCACCAGGGAGGCGTCCAGGAGGCATCCTAGCCAGATGCCCGGAACACCTCAACTGGCTCCTCTCGCGCTGTTTGTGGATACACCCCATTCTTGAGAGGCGTTATGAGTTCGGAGAGTTTAACCATTTGCTCCAGGAGCTGCGTATGGATGAGGTTCGCTTTTAGCGCTATTTTAAATGTGTAGTGACGTCACTACAGTGAAACACTCTGATTGGTTGACCCTCAAGGGATGACGCCAAAAGTGCAGCTAGCTCAACTTCTGCGTTGCTGTCTTTTGCCGCTTTGAAGCTTGGAAAGCAACAAAAGTTTCAAAAATTTCCACAGCCAAAGCACACAAAGCACCGCGGAGAGACTGACGGCCTTAACCATAGACTTAACATGTAATCTTGCCATTGTGGGCGTTGACATTTTGGACAATGTGAACACGGCATAAGCATTGATATACCATCAATCGTGACCAAATCTCCAAATCCATTTGCAGAAATGCAGCCCCAAACATTAAAGGTACCTCCACCATGCTTCACTTTTGCCTGCAGACACTCATTATTGTACCGCTCTAAAAATTTATAAAAAATGACAAAATTCAGAAACTATTAATCAATGAGGCACATCATGTGTAACCAAGTAGTCCATGGATTAAACCCTAACGGGTATCCACCAACCAAAATTATAAATAACAAAAACACAGTATAAGTGTAACGAAGGCACGACACACAATTTTGTTTTTTCTTTACTTATTTGTATGTATGTTTGTACTATGAGTGACTGCACAGATGCAGATACTGTATATAGATTATATGCCTGAACTTTTGTTTTTTTTCTTTTTCATATTTATATATAAACATTTATTTGTCTTGTGTTGCTGCCCCCTATTGCCATTTTTCTGCACCCAAGTTCTTATGTTTTCGTGCATACTTGAGTCGCTTGGCCTGGTTTCCACGTCGGAGGAATGGCTTTTTGGCTGCAACTCTTCCATGAGCACCACTTCTGGCCAGACTTTTCCAGACAATAGATGGGTGTACCTGGGTCTCGCTGGTTTCTGACAATTCTAAGGTGATGGCACTATTCAATTTTAATTCAATTCAGTTTATTTATATAGCGCCGATTCACAACTGATGTCATCTCAAGGGACTTAATTTCAATTCAATTCAGTTTATTTATATAGCGCCAATTCACAACAGATGTCATCTCAAGGCACTTAACAAGAAGTCATTTCAATACATTTATACAAACATTCCAATCAGTTAAAAAGTTTCCTATTTAAGGAATCCCAGCAGATTGCATCAGTCATTGGCGTGAGGTTGGGCCCCGTTGATGCAGACTTTCCAACCACAGCAATCCTTCAGCAATCCCTCATACTGAGCAAGCATGTAGCGACGGGGGAGAGGAAAAGCTCCCCTTTAACAGGAAGAAACCTCCAACAGAACCTGGCTCAGTAGGAGCGGCCATCTGCCACGAACGTCTGGGGGTTTGAGAAGAGAGCAGAGACACAGTAGGAGCAGAAGATCTGATATAAGAGTACTTTCTATGTTACAGAAAGTAAAAAGTTGATAACAGGACACGGTGGATGTTCAGTTACTGGGAGCACCATCCCAGTCGATGCCCCCTGTCCAACTGGGCATTGCAGCCAAGCAGGATACCAGACCAGGTATATCTTCTATGGAGAGAAAACACTGAGAGAAAACAAAGTTAACAGTCGAAATAACAGAATGTACTGTAATACAACTGGAGAGTAGCAGTCGAAAAGGAAGTAGTAGAGTGAACTACTCATAGGGTCCACTACTGGACATCTTCCGATTTCGAAGGGTAATAAGCTTGATGAGTATTTGACAAAACTCGTATAACCCTCAGTGAGATTTGAAAACATTAAGAATCCCAATAGTCTTATCCTGGATCAGTTTCGAATGTTCCACTTGGCACAAGTGTTTATCTTGAGGGAGTTTTTTTGTTGGTTTTTTTTGTATTCAGGTCCTGAGCTGCTGCACATATGGACCTCTTTAATGAGCCTAGAGAGGTGCCAGGACTGGACTAGCTTACCCAAGTGTTTTTTTTCTCCCTATTTCCAAACAGGCTCTGACCTCAAGCATGCTGTGAAAAGGTCACAGGTGAATCAGGGACCAGCATATGCAGCCGTGACACTGCAGGCCCCGCCCAGCACCCCTAGGTGGGCACTACTCCGGGCACATCTGCTCTCTGCCTAATTAGTTTCATGGTGGACAGGAGCTTAAGGCTGGGGCTTTGTTAATGGCAGCCTGTTGCTTTGAGAAACAATCTGGCTCCTGTAAACTGCATCTTTGCTGGTCTGTTAATCCGCTCAGAGACATGCGTGGTTAAAAACACTCTGCGTCAGTACAGGTGGTTGTGTGGGCAGGTGAAATGTTTATCAGGTGCACAGTTCATAATTGGTGTGATCTTGTTAGATTTTTTAGGAATACAATTTAGGTTCACATTTTTGGATATTTCCTCATGTTTCCTTAGTTACTACATATTTCTAATAAAAAACACTCAATACATTCATTAAGCACTTTTTTTAATCATTAAAGCCAGAGAGCATTTATTGATGTGTTTACTCTGACCTATCTATAAATATTATATATACAATATATATGCATATTATATTATTATTATTATATATATTATATATACAATAATATATATATATATATGTATATATATATATATATATATATATATATATATATATATATGATATATACAATATATATAGATATAGATATATATATATATATATATATATATATATATATATATATATATATATATATATATATATAGATATAGATATATATATATATATATATATATAATATATAAAAGTTTTTTAAATAACTAAAAAATACATAAAGATTATTCCATCATCTTTTGTATTTATGTTTAATTGAGAATGTTTTTATAATCTTTTGACCTGCCATGCCTCATTTATTTATAGGAAATGTATAAGTTATAGTAATAGCATTCAGAGTATATATTTTAATATTTCTACTTTTAGCACTCTTTAGTTATTTACATTAAGAGCAGAGGTGGTGTTCAATAGCAGAGGTGCCACAGTCACAGTTAAACAAGGTTCAGTTCACCCTTCTTGTTATCTGCTGAACGTCTTTCTCTCTCTCTCTCTCTCACACTTTCTCGCAGCCTGTTAAAACCACAAATAGTCACCTTTCTTTAAAATTTGTTTTCCTTTAAAAAAGCTTTACTCCTTTCCTTTGTACCATCCATAGTAAAAGTTACAGGTACAGGTGCATTGTGGTATCAGCCATTTACAGAATAACTGTAATATAAAGCTGAAATGCAGAAATAACCATAAAGTTGAATACTAATCTGAGGGAAAGTGCAAAATAGAATGCTACTACAACTTTTAGTACAAGCTATAGTGGACAGCTAGTAAACTAAGAAGCACTGGAAGCTACATGTTTACCTCTGAAGTTATAACCTAGATCTAGAAACAACAAAATCCATCTTAACCATGTTAAAGTTGCAATCCAGAAAACCAGTGTGGAAAGTTTTATTGCTGTACTCAGTGATAAACTAACTTCTACTAGCAACATAATAGGAGCGACCGTGGCTAAGGAGGCTGGAGTTCTTCCTGTAACCAGAGGATTGCTGTCCGTCTCAGTCATTATGTCCTTGGGCAAGACACTTTACCTGTCTTGTCTACTGGTGGTGGTGGTCAGAGGGCCCAGTGGCACCAGTGCTCAGCAGCCTCTCTTCTGTCATTGTGCCACAGGGCAGCTGTGGCTACTTACCATCACTAGTGTGTGAATGGGTGAATGACTGAATGTAGTGTGAAGCGCTTTGAGGTCCTCAGGACTAGATAAAGTGCTATATAATAGCATATTATATGTATTTAAACAAACATATGGTTGCCTAACCAAGGTTGTACAGTACTACATGTGCTTTTTAATCAATTTGAATATCTTCTTAAAGTTAATTTTGGTAATCCAATTTAAAAATGAAACTCATATATTAAGCTTAGTCTCCTATTTTCAAAGAGAGTGGCATATTTGAAGTCTTTATTGCTGTTCATTTTGATAAACATGGCGTACAGCTAGTGAAAACCTTAAATTCTCTTTTACTTTTTTAAAAACTAGAATATTATAAAGGGAGCATTTCTAATACAGAAATATTGTGTAACAACTATGTTATTACGTGGAATACCTGACAGTTGTTAACCACCTCCACAAGGAAAACAAGTCACAAAACGTCAGTGCTGAAGTAGCTGACTGTTTGGAGGGTAAACAATAAATTGAAAGTTTAGTGGAAGGAAAAAATTGTGGTTGAAACAGGTGCAAGGTATAACTGAAATAAATGATCCCCATCCTTTAACCAAAAACAATAAACAAACAGACAAACAAACAAAAACATGGACAACATCGGTATTTTTTTCCTCTTCTATAAAAAAAGTCATATTCCTCTTGATTTTAGTTTTGGAGTGTTTTCTTTTGTGATATCTGTAATGAATATTTTTGAATTCATTTAAATTCAATTCAAAACTACTTTATTGATCCCAGAGGGAAATTAAGAAATCAGCAATGAGTAATAAGTAATAAGTAATTAACAAGTAGAATCAGTGTTATACAGCACTGTAAAACACAGTGTTTTTACTACTAATTTTCAGTAAGGCTACTGTGTTACAGAAAGTAAAAAATAATCTAATACAACATCATGAAACCCCTTAAAAACCTTAACACACATGAACCCACCTTTGCCAGATTTTTGTTCTTGTAGTAATTCTCAGAAAGATGTGTTCAATGTTACAGATTTCAAAAGAGCCTGAACAGCATGGCCCTTTTTTTAAACAAACATAATTGTTGCAGGCTTCAGGAGAATATGTTGGCTTGTGCTTACCCATAACTAAGGCAAAACAATTGTAACGATGAGATCTGCATAAATCAAGGTGGATTTGTCAAATATATATCATATCATCATCCAGCTGGGATTTAATTAGTACTGAATAGATTTCTCTAAAGACGGAATTCAGAGGCCCAAGATTTTCTTTGAAGATAAAAATCTTGTCTTCTCTCTATAAATTTTTTAAATCAGGATTTCAGCTTTTTCACATTCACAGAATTGTATTTGCATCTCAAGAAGCTTAACTGTGTGTTTCTTTTATGACCTGATTGTTAGTACTGGTACATTAGAATGAGTGAATAAGTTAAGGAGGACCAGATTTCAATAACCTCAAATCTGTGTTCTTTTCCTCCACTTGGCCCCATATGCTGAAGGATTCAGTAAAACCTTTCTGGCTCTCCTCCAGCTGCTCCCCCCTCCCCTCCCAGGCTTCTCCTCCTCAGATGGACATGGCACGACATTGTGGCCATGTGGCCAGCAGGAGGCTGTATTTAAGTCAGGGCAGCCCTGAAATGGGTCATAAAACCTAGCCAGCGAGTCTTGCTCCCCACAAGGCAACGGGTCCTAAGCACTCATTGACAAGACTCCAGTATGTGGCTTCCAAGAGAGAGAGCCGCAGAGAAAATAATGCAAGAAAGAAGACATAGATGGGGTGCAGACATGGGGCAGTTGTCTGGTCTCAATAAAGAGGCTGTTTTATAGCAGTTTATATATTTAAATCCACAATGCATCTGTTTTTACACTGTCAAGATGGTAAAAAAAAAAATTTTTCAGCTAATCTTGGTTGAATTATTACTACACATCAACCATATATTCCCACCCCACACATTCCTATTTCTCTAAAAGTGGTTTCAAATCAAAAACTGATTTGCTGAATCATCAGACAATGGGTCAGGCTATCCTCAATCAGAGTCTCTCAAAGCATTTGGCATACCAAGATGAAGGAATCTTCATTAGTACAGACAGAGAATGTGCATAGCACAGCTTGAGATTAAGCATAGTTCTTATTGCACCGTTGCAAGGAACATCTCATTAGCTCATGTGTAAATTTTGTGAGGACAAAGAAAAGCTTGCTAGCTAGCTGGTGATATCCATGTCATCCACCTATTATTATGATTCAGGACAGCTTGGTAAAAGATGGACTTGCATTATTTAATTTTTATTTATTTAGTCTTTTTTTAACCAGGAAAAGTCCTATTGAGATTAAAAACCTATTTTTTTCAAGGGAGTCCTGTCATTATCAACTATACTAACTAACAAAACAAAAACAACTGACTTAAAGTAATTTCTCATTATCTTATTATGAGGAAACTTCTATTAAGCACTCCATGTACTGCAGTAAGTAAAAAAGTTCTGAACTTTGTGGTTTTGGAAGTTTCTGTTACAAGGGATCCTAGGGGCTCCCTGCACTCACTCTTGTTTTAATTGACTTTGGCCTACAGGAGCCTTGTGCTCATTCACCCCTTTCTGGACAGAGAAGAGGGGAGGAGGAACAGAACGTGAATAAATCAATTCAATGTATTTATATAGCGCCAATTCACAACACATCATCTCAAGGCACTTTACCAAAAGTCATTTAAATTCAATCATACATACATTTGGAACAGTTTTTATTTTTTATTTTTTAGCCCATTCCGATCAGTTTAAAAGTTTTCTGACTATGGAGACCCAACAGATTGCTTTGAGTCATTGACTTGCAGCATTCACTTCACCTGAACGAACATGTAGCGACAGTAGACAGTTGCCGGCGTTGTGTCGTTGACTTCAATCACTCATACTGAGTAAGCATGTGGCGACAGTGGAACTGTTGTACTGATGTAGAAGAGAACTGATGTAGGACTACTTTTAATGTTAAAGAAAGTAAAAAGTTGGAAACAGGAGAGGGAGAACGTTCAGTTACAGGGAGCATCATCCCAGCCGATGCCCCACTCCAATAAGGCATCACAGCTGAGCATAATGCCAGATGTAGCTTCTATAAAGAGAAAAACACAGAAACAGAAGAGTCCAGTCCACTAGAGCTGCTCATGTTAGTTTGCTCATGCTTTTTGTTGTTTCAGCCCTTCTGGCTAGATGTTTTCAAACAAGCTGTTTCAGGTTCATCATTTTTGATGAGCAGTTTACAGCAAAAATGGTCTACTCTGTTAGAGTGGGGACATGTGTATATGTAATGCTTATAATGTGATGATTGGGCGTGCACTGTGTTTTTAACATGGACGTTTGGTGGCCAAGTCGCCATGTGGGACAACGCCAGGTGGATTGTCCAGAGTTGACAAGGGAGCAGGTGTCTATTAGATACAGAACAGCAAGAAGGGGGGGTGGCGGGTGGGGTTGGATGGGAATCATGAGAGCTTCTGGCATCTGCCTTACCTGCTGCCTCCCCTGCAGTGCAGAGCCAGTAAACGGAGAGAAAAAAAAGAGTTTGAAAAGGAAAAGAGACAAAGAGAAGAGAGCAGGGTTTTAAAGGAGACAGCAAGTGTGTGTTTGGTCTTTTGTAAAGGAAGCCATTCATGCCATGTTTTTAGAGGTGTCCCATCAACTTGCTGTTGTATTCCCTATTCATTGTGGTTTCGCTGGTTGTAGTTTATTGTGATCTTGTGAAAACTGTCTTAGTTTAAAATGAGTGTGTGTTCTTTTTAGTGGAAGTGCAGAAAACTTCAGAAGAGTTCTATTTTGAGTTACTTTAAGGGCGAGGTGGTCAAAGTTTCCTGTTATCTTTGTTTTAAATGAGCATTACTAAAAGAAGAATCCTGCTGCCGTTGTTGCTTTATCGTCTAGCTAAATGCAAGATCTGTGGGATGCAAATTTCATCACCTATAACAGTGTGTGCACAATGCCAAAGATGCCATTCCAAAGGCAGATTCAAGACTGTAAGTACATCCAGGAGCAGAACCTCTGTGAGGAGAGTGAGGGTTATTTGTACCATTGTTATCTCTTTAAACTTCAAGAAGATTAAACTTTCATTAGCTGTCTAGTGAGATACCTCTCAAAACATTTTTTTAATAGACTGCAAAAAAAGTTTAGATCTATGAATCTAATGCTGTGAAACAGCCAAATGAAATATGCAGTGGCTTGCTGAAGTCTTAGTAAGTAAACATCCACAAAGTCAATGTACCAACACAAGTAGTGCAGAATTTAAAGTGGAAGGAAAATTATACTTGATTTTCACATTTATTTACTAATAAGAACCTGTTTAAATATGGAGATTGTGTGTTTAGGGAGCATATACAGCTACAAACTGTATGAGGTATGACTCTACCAGCATTGCACATACTAAAATCATTGCCCTTTCTTCCTTGCAAAATGGCTCAAGCTCGGATTGGATGGAGAATGGCTGTGAACATCAATTGTTATGTCTTACTAAAATTTTGATTTAGGTCTAGGCTACATTGTGCAACTCCAGTCCTGAAGAGGGAATTTCCTACATATTTTGTTTCCCTGGTTCATACACCTGATTTAAATAAATAGTTCCTTAAGATCATCTTTGAAGATCTTCATTCAAAACAACATGGAAATGGAAACCACGAAACCTTTAGTGAAGTAGTTTTAAACAAAGTTTAACAAATATTTTGAAAGAACCTTTAAGAATAAAAACATTGTGTAAACACCAAAGTAATCCCATGACAGTATAAATCTATGGTCTAGATTTCTATGTTGGAACCAGAAGTGGTCTGGTTTCCCCAGTCCACCAAGCACTGATGGACAGTCACCAATGAGTAAGCTTTGCATGCATTCTAACAGTCATGCGGAAAGCAAAAGCGAAACACTTGACAATGGTAATGTGTGTGTGGGGTGGGGGGGTGTACGTTATCATTGGACGGAGCATTGAACAACTGTCAGAGATGCAGTCGATGTAATTTGTCATGTCTCCCCGGGGTTTTATGACAGGGCTAGAAGATGGAGGCCAAGCTGCTGAACCACCCATCTAGTCCCCGCAGATGTGTTTACCGCCATTCGCCATGGTTGACCATCAGGCAGCAGCAGCTGAGCACCAGAATATCAATATGGTTCAGACTCAGCCATTCCCCCTGGGACCATCTACCAAGGAAATAGGGCTGTCCCTTATCTCTTTACAGAAAGAAAGAAAGTCTTCACCACCTAGAAAACCAACAAAGACACAATAGAACACTAGTTTGAATCAGTTGAGATTGACATTTGAAAACCCAACACCTGAGGCGATTATTTCCAGTGTTGGCTGTTGGAGGGAGACAGACAAGTCTATTGAAGGGTCATCTGTGGGGGGTGGGGGGGTGGGGGGCAGGGAGAAGAAAAACAGTAATCGTTTTGTGTCAATGATCCAGATAGTTGTTTGCGTAAAAGAGATGAGGAGGGTTTGGAGTGTAAGCAATAAATGATTGTCTGTTTCTACTCTTGTTATATACCTGAAGTTAATCCTCCAAGTGAATGACAGAGGTGCACATTCAAACAAGCTGGTGCTTAGTGGAGGTAGTAACTGAGCTCGTATAAGACTTTTATCCAACAGCAGTGCAGAATAATTCTTCTTTAAATGGTAAAGTGTTCAGTCCATTTGTAGACATTTTCTGCTTTTTCTTGCCCTGCAAGTTGTGAAAGTGGCCAGAAAGCCTCACGTTAGTGGCTCTGGATCAGTTCACACCTAAGTATTCCAATGTATTCCCATTCAACTCTAATTTTGTACCTGTAAACAAACCCTTTTATTCCCATACATTTAAGCCATTTTTTCATGAGTAATGGTGATTGGTCAGAATTATATTTTATCGAAATTATCTAAAAGCTCTACAATCTATTCCCCTTTATTATGGTAATAATTCCTATTTGGGCCAGTTGTTTCTCAAGAAATCTGACAGATTATGGCCATTGATTAGCAGATAACCTCCTGCAGGTAGATACATTTGTTATTCAAGAAATATAACCACATTTCTTTACAGTTTACTAGGAGTAGATTGTAGAAATTAACAAAATGTTCCCCTGCTGGGAGGGAAACAGCCCAATGTAGAGAACAACCTTCCATACTTGAAACTTGAGGTAGGTACAAAATGACCAAAACTGCAAAGTTGAAAAATTGCGAAATTGTCAACACCCCATGTTGACATGTTATGATGAAAAATTGGGTTCCTGGTCATTGCGCTCCTTCACCTTTTCCGTATTTCTGCAGTTTTGGTCTTTTGGTGAATTTTGGACCAAACAAATATCAGTGCAACATTGTTAATCGTTGGTTGTTAAACTGTGTATGAAAGCTCACCCTGGTGGGAACGTGGTGGGTGACGTATGATCGCTGCAAAATCATGTCGCCTACTTTAGGATACTTTTGTGTGTGAATCAGTAGAAATATGGCATATCACAATGTTTTCAACAAACAAAATTCAGTGCAATTATGCCTGAGATTATAGCATTTTATGACCATTCAGTTCCATAAGTCATAAAAAACGTATATTCCATTATTTAGGTACATTGGTAATGTGTAGGTATGAAATGAGGATTTAAATTGCCAATGGGGTCAATTGACCCAGCGCCAATTAATTTAGAACACGTGTTTATCAAGATGAAGAAGTGCAAGTTACCCCTTGTTGGAAGTGAATAATGGGACCTAATTGAGCTGTAACATGCTGGCTGGTTGCCAGGTTCTTGAACTGAAAAACTCTCCCTATCAGAAGGAGCGCTAAGGAGAGGGAGGTTGCTGTTAAAACACTGCAGGACATTCTCACATAGACATGAATTAATCTGTTAGCCACACTTAGATCAGGTTGCATTTAATTGATGGGAAGTTGCAAGCTGCATTTACCTGCTAGTGTGATGTTTTTGGTTTAAGTGCACCTGAGCGGCCTTTCAGCCAGAGCACAGACGTGTTAAAGTCGGATCAATTCTCTAGAGAAGCTGCACAGCCTGTCTCCTGGCACCTGCCTGACGAAGAACAGGCAAGAGTAAAAGAGGGGAGGATGAGGAGGAGGAGGAGGAGAAGGAAAATCCCAGCTGCCTCTGTGCCTTCGCCCCGTGCTGCTTTTAAAGGAGCGGGAGGGAGAGGAGGGAGACTGCTGGCACCATCTGTACATGTCTTTTGTATTCTAGCCCTCGTCTTTACACAGAGCGAGGCTGGTGTGCTCAGTGTTCAAATGAAAGGATAGGAGGTGCCTTTTGGGGGCGGGGGTGGGTGCAGCACACTTGTGTGGCGATGCAGAAACTCAGCGTCAGAGGACATCTTGTGCCCTATTTATTTGTGCACTTTACATTGTCAGTAAAGCTCGTACTGTGTTTGCAAGCAGCCATGTGTGGCCACATACCTGGGTTGCCATGTTTGTGAAGGCAGTCAGTGGCTTTTGTTTGTTCTGCCCTCCTATCAACCCCATTAGCCTGGTGTCTCCTCTGTCACTGACTCATTGAGGTCTTTTTTTATTGTGAAGCTAGTATGTGTAAGGCAGCCCATGTGTGCATGTTGCAGTGTGGATGCAAGGACAGCCTCAACTGTCTGCTGTCACACTGATGTGACTTTTTTTATTATTATTATTACATAAACTGCAGCTAAAATCACTCACCCATCCACCCCTCCTTGCTTGGAAGCGGTGTGAATCATAAGGTGAGGTGGCTACCCTCTTCTTATATTGAATTCACTTCCTTTTCCCCTTTCTAAAACTGCAGACAGTGGCTACGTAAAATCAGAGAGAGTGAGGAGGAAAAGTGAGTGTTTTGTACAAAAACATTCACTGCAGAAGAAAAGCATATGATGATCCAACAGACTGTGTTGGCCGTCAAACTGTGTGGTAGGTGGGTAGGTGGGGGTAAAAGAAACAGTCAGGGTGAACTCTAGTGGCCATGAGGAGTAGTTACAGCCATGATTTAGGTTATAATTTCGCCCTGATTTAGGTTATTATTTCTCCCTAGAAACTATTTCTGGCAATATTATGTTTGTTTGTTGTTGTTGGGTTTTTTTGTGGGTGGGTGGGGGTTTACTGCTGGAGAGATTTTGGTTAAAATTGTTCAGGATGTATTTAGGGACCTGTAAAATATTCTTTCATTGCTAATTGTGATACGAAATTAGGTTAACTGATTTTAATAAATTTGTAATTAAACTGACAATTTAAAATATAAAATATTCACACACCTGGATCTGTAAAAAAAAATACAAATACAAACGTCTGCGTATTTTATTCAGCTTTTATGTGATAGAAAAACACAAAGTTGTGAAAATTAAACAAGGATTTCTATTTTCTTCTGTAAATAAAAGTCTCAAAAGTGGGATGTTAATTTTGTATCCCACCCACTTTATTCCTTTACCCCCAAAATATAATCAGTTGCAATCATTTCCTTTCAGAAGTCACCTAATAACATTGTGAGCAGTGATAGGATATAAAACATCATCCCAAACTTTAAGCATTTTGCAGAACAATGTGTGCTGAGTATGGCATAACTGTAAACCTACCAAGACCTAATTAAAGTGACAGGCCAAGGACTTAACATTAATCAGAACAGCAGACAAGAGGATTGCAACTCTATAGGAGCTGCCTGTCAGGATCCACAGTTCAGGTGGGAGAATCTGTTGACAACCACTATTACTGGTAGTTGTACAGTCTACAAATCTGGGCCATATGCATGTTCAAAGGAAGTCATAAGAGGTCCTTTTTGCCTCAACCCATGTTGGGAACACAGTAGACATTTTCAAGAAGGTGTTCTGATTTGATGAAACGGTTACTGGGATGTTTTTTTTTTTTGTAGTCTTAATGTCTAATTTTGTTCTAGCTTCTTTTGGTGTGTTTTTTCACTTTCTCTCACATATTTGGTTTGTGTGTAAGGTAGCTGAGCGGTAAGTGGATTTTACCACAGAGGGAAATACTAACATGTGTTTAACAGTGCTGTCATATTCTTTTCTTCTGTTCTCTCTCTAGCACTGTTGTCTTCGTGGTGTGAGGAACTGGGACGCCTACTCCTCCTCCGTCACCAGAAGAACAGGCAGAACGAGCCTCCAGGAAAAGTGCCCATGCAACCCCCAATGAGCTCCATGAAACCAGGCCTCTCACATGGGTTGGTGTTGCTTTGCTTTTTGCCAAGTGTGTGATGTGGGTTTCTATGCGGTAATGTGTGTAATTGTGTCAGCTCACAGACTAGGCTAGTTGGGAAATTCTTACTAGCAGTATGGATTCAACATGATAAGTGTATGCTGTGTAACAGGATGCTCTATGTTAGCTAAATGATGTTTGTGTTGTTCCTCTGCAGAGATGGCTCTTTTCCCTACGACTCAGTTCCCTGGCAGCAAAACACCAATCAGCCTCCGGGTTCGGTGTCTGTGGTGACCACCGTCTGGGGCGTGACCAACACGTCACAGAGCCAGGTAATATTGCGTTTCTGTCAGAAGGACTGTTTGAGTTTGATCATGTCTCAGATAATCAAAATCTGAGTTTGTCTTTTTCTGACAGGTGTTAGGGAATCCCATGGCCAACAACAACAATCCCATGAACCCTGGGGGTAACCCTTTGACCTCTGGGATGTCTGGTAATAATCCGGGTATGAACTCACCTCAGTTCCCCGGTCCACAGCAGCAGTTCCCCAACAAAGGCAACTCAAACCAGGGCTACATGCAGCAGGGTATGTACGGACGACCTAACTACCCTGGAGGTGGAGGTTATGGTGGCAAGTAAGTGAAAACATGGCTTTGTATAATGTATTATTTAGAAAATATAGCTTGTAGTTATCTCATTTATTGTGTTGCTTGTTGATAAAGTTATCCCGGAGGCCCAAATGCTGGTCCTGGTGGGATTGGAATCCCCCCAAACTCTCGTCCTCCATCTGATTTCACCCAGCCTGCTGCTGCTGCCGCAGCCGCCGCAGTCGCCGCGGCTGCTGCCACCGCAACTGCCACCGCCACAGCGACTGTAGCAGCCCTACAGGAGACCCAGAACAAGGACATGAACCAGTACGGACCGGTAAGTCAAAGTGTGCCACTGGGAACATGAATCACTTCACTTTGGCTTCATTTCTTTCATAATTGACAGTCCTGGTACAAGGGTAGCTGAGTGAAGTGGACTTAGGCTCATTGTTGAACAACTAAAGTTAAGGATGAATAATTTTAAAATGAAACAAAAGACTTAAAGTGTTTTTGTTAAAGTCCATTCTTTTATGGAACTTACAGGTTTGTATATTTTCAGAAAAGTAACCTATAACTTCTAAGTTCTTTGAAAGTTCCAGAAAGTACTCTATACGATTCAGAAAGTAACCTGTAAGCTTAGGAAAGTATACTTTAAGTTCAGTGAAAGTTACAGAAAGTTGTCTGTATAATTGAGTATCTATCGCACAAGTTCTAAAAAGCACCTCCTAATATTAATGACACTTGAAAGGTCTGTGAAAGTATCCATGTACATTTAGTGAAAGTAACCTGGAAGTTCAATTAAAAGTTATGAAAAAGAGACTTTAGGTCCTAGAAAGTATCATGTGAACGTAGTCTGTAAGTTCCTGGAAGTAACTATAAATGCCACAAAGTAACCTGTAAGTCCTAGAGAGCAATCTGCAAGGTGCAGAACATAACCTGTAAGTTCAGTGAGAGTAGCCTGGACGTTCCATGAAAGTTACAGTAATAACAATAATAATAATACATTTATTTATAGAGCGCTTTACATCAAAGTGCTGTACAACCTAAAATGTCAACCATAAAACAATTATACATAAAAAAACCTAAAACAATTACACATACAAATCATAGAACATACAACAATAAATAGCAAATGCATAAAACACCTAAAGCTAAAAGCCTAATGATCAGGCTCACAAAAATTTGAGACTATATGGACATCTAAACCAATGTGTCTTAAGCATTGCTTTAAAAACACCAACAGTCGATGCCTGCCGTATATCGATAGGTAAACAATTCCAAAGATTTGGTGCATAGAAAGCAAAAGCCCTCCCACCAATTGTCTGTTTCCATGCTTTTGAAACAACCAGAAGTAGTTTGTACCTTCTGGAAGGTTACATAGAAGTTTCAGAAAGTAGCTTGTATGTATCAGAAATTAACCTGTAAGTTACAAAAGGCACCCTGTAAGTTTAGTCAAAGTAACTTGTTAGTTTCATGAAAGTTTTAGAAAGTGGTCTATAGGTCCAAGAAAGTGAAGTGGAAGTTCAAGAAAGTAATCTGGAAGTTTCAGAAAGTGATCTTGAAGTTCTTAAAAGAACAGTTAGAGTTCTGTGAAAGTAACACTGAAGTTCCATGAAAGTTCGGGACAATGGTCTGTACCTTCTGGAAAGTTCTATGAAAAGTTTCAATAAGTAGCTTGTATGTACCAGTAACTAATGTGTATATTCTTGAAGGTAACCTGTATATATAGTCAAAGTAAGTTGTTTGTTTTATGGTAGGTTTTAGAAAGTAGCCTTTATGTACCAGAAAGTAACCTGAAAATTCTAGGAAGTAATTCGTAAGATCATTCAAGTAGTATATGTTCTGGGTAACTACAGGCAGTATTATGTATTGTTCCCGTCTCTTTTCTATTACTTGTCAGATCTCTTGTGTTTTCCGATTTATTTAAAAAAAATAACATTTACCATATCAGCAAACTCATGTAAGGTGGTTGACTGAACCCATTTTATGTTCCAGATGAGTTCCTCTTTCCAGATGGGACCAAACCAGGCATACAATAGCCAGTTCATGAATCAGCCAGGACCCCGTGGCCCTCCATCTTTGCCTGGAAGCATGGGTCCAGGCATGAATGCATCCAACATTAGTGGGCCTCCAATGGGAATGAACCAACCCAGAGGCCAAGGCATGGGGCCATTTGGGGCCCATGGCCAAAGGATGCCCCAGCATGGCTACGCCGGGCCCCGGCCTCAGGGCATGGGTATGCAAGGAATAAAAAGACCATACCCAGGAGAGGTGAGTGGTTGATTCAACACCCGCTGCAATATTTATCTGCATTCTGTGCTTAGTATTTGTTTTCATCCTCAGCCAAACTATGGTGGGCAGCAGTATGGACCAAACCACCAGTTCCCCAACCAGCAGGGGCAATACCCGACCTCGAATGGCTCGAGACCATTGCCGTCCCCCAGCTACCCCGGGCAAAGGATGCCAGGACAGCAGTTGCAAGGCCAATATCCCCCACATGGTGGTCCCATGGGCCAGTACTATAAGGTGCTTTCTGCTCAAAATGTGGTTATTAATAAACTCAAAATGCGATAATATTAAACTAATTAATCTAATTACAGCAAGAGCCACCGTTTAATGGCCAAACAAATAACTTCTCTGGTAGTGGATACCAGTATAACCAGGGTAATCTGAATGGGGTAAGTCGACTTTTTTTCCCCACTGTCTAATTGTATTATTATGCCTTTATTATGCCTTATTTTATCTTTCTATTAAATTCTGACTTAAATTTAACTATTGTCTGTTCAGCCTCCTAGACCGGTGGGCAACTACCCCCATTCCCCAGTGCCGGGCAACCCAACCCCTCCAATGACTCCGGGCAGTAACATCCCTCCATACCTGTCACCAAACCAAGATGTGAAGCCACCATTCCCTCCAGACATTAAACCAAATATCACTGCGCTCCCTCCCCCTCCAGGTCAGTGACTGAAAAATCCTAAGTGAGGGAAAACAAGAACACCCTTAAATCTTTTTACAGCCCGAATATTTTTGATGATCCATCCTATATTATTTCTTTAATACAGCCAGCCACAATGACGAACTACGACTGACGTTTCCTGTGCGGGACGGGGTCGTCCTAGAACCCTTCCGGCTGGAACATAACCTGGCTGTGAGCAACCACGTCTTCCACTTACGGCCCTCCGTACACCAGACTCTCATGTGGAGGTAAGACTTGATGGAACTTTAAAACTTCATAAGGATTTCTCTCTGTGCTTTTACCCTTTACAAAGCTTCCTGCAGTCTTGAAAGTCTGGAAAAAAGAGGAGGAAGTTAGTTTTTCATTTTGAAGGTCTAATTATTAAAAAAATAAAATGGAGTATTTAATTATATTTTATTTTGTTTAAAACTTTTTTACTTATTCCATTTTTAGGAGGGCAAAAGCCTAATCATGGTGAAAATTTCAAACTCATTTATATTAGTTTGACCTCTTTATCTTTGATTTGCCAAATCACAGGTTAATTTTAACATTTTCCCATCAGCGTCTTACATTTTACCACCTTTTTGGTTTACAAACAACTTTAAATTCAGCTTGGACTGGACTTGTGGTTCTTAAACCAGGGCTAAAATGCCAATCAAATCACTAAAACAGCCATAATAGGGATTCATTTGCAATAAACTAAAGATCTTATAATTCAGAAACCTTGTTTCAAATAAACGTCCTTTAGTCTGGGACACCCCATTCTTTACTTGACAAGTCTAAGAATTATACATTTTGAAATAGAGCTGATCTCCAGATGCCATAGAAGAAGTGAAATACCACTATACCACACTCGAAATATTTTACCTTTTTTTTAGCATTGAGTTGTTTCAATATTGTGGAGCCTACAGATAATGAGAGCACATTGCTATTCGAATTGGTTCAAAGTTAATACTAGGTATTCAAATTCCTAGAATGTTATAAGAATATAGAAACATTTTTAGAAATTTCTGTCAGGAAATCAGGAAATGTTATTTAAAATGTGTTTCTCTGCAGGTCAGACCTGGAGCTGCAGTTTAAATGTTACCACCACGAAGACCGTCAGATGAACACTAACTGGCCCGCATCGGTCCAAGTCAGCGTCAATGCCACACCGCTCACAATCGAGCGAGGCGACAACAAAACATCGCACAAACCGTTGCACTTGAAACATGTGTGCCAGCCAGGAAGGAACACAATTCAGATCACTGTGACCGCCTGCTGCTGTGTGAGTAAACTAATATGCAAAATGAGCAAAAGAAAAGTTTATACACTAATATCGACACAAACAAGTCTTCCAGAGAAATCTAAATCAAATGCAAAGATCTTATTTCACCCAGATGATGTTTAAAGAGCACAAGTCCATAACAAGTTTTTTTTAATCTAATAACTATATGTTCCCATATTCTGGGGGTTCCTTAATCTGAACTCCTATATAAAGTCAAAAAGCAGCTAGTAAGGTTACAAATAGACAAAATGGCACATTATGTCTACAATTGTTTGTTTAACTTAAACTGTTTTGGCGCTAAATTTTAAAAATGAACTTAAATGTAATTGACTTAAATTGTTTTCATGCTGCAGTAAATAAAGTGCCTTTCTTTGCGCACAAGAATTACAAAAGCAGTATGAAACTAAAACTACTGTACTTAAAGGAAAACAAAATAGCTAAGATTAAACTTATAAATACCCTAAATGTTTATGATTCATATTAACCTATAGTGAAACATAGCAATATCTGCCTTTTATGACCTGCCTATACCTAAGGCTTGAGGAAAATAGTTTATTTTTTAGAATTCATTGTTCTACAAACTGAACACTTTCTTTAACATTAAAATGGTATCAAATAATATGGTTAACGTCTAAAATTTCAACAGTTTAATAAGTTTTGAAAAATAAGCCAAACTAATTTGGATTCATTTGTAAATTAGTCAATTTTTAAACCTCAGCTAAACTGATAACATCATATAAACAGACAAGGTGAAGCGACCAATATAGTCTGTCTTTTACTGCTCTTTTATGATAAACGTCAGTGTAAAGAGTATATTGACACTAACATTGTTGGATCAAATTCTACCATATTCCATCTGTTTATATGTCTCAATTCAACAAATTCAGTCCATGTTTTCTGCTTTGCTGAATTCATCATTCTACTTCTGGATTGGAGTGCAGATTTTGAGAATTGCTGCTCTAGATGCAAATGTATTAGAAAAGCATAGAATAAAAGAAGACCCCTAGTTTTTTTTTTTCCACAATTCTCCAAAACCCTTTATTTCAAACGTATCAAAGCATGTACCTAAAACAACAAACACATTGTTTGGTTTTTTTTAAACAAATGAGATATCTTATAAATAAAACAATTCCAAAAAAAGGTTGCACTTGACAACAAAACTGTTCTGTTTCGGTGGAACATTTTTGTAAAAGGTATCTTATTTGTGTGTGCATGTTTTTCAGTAATAGTTGTAGAAATCATAAAAACGTTCCTAAATTTTGTGCCTTTGTAATTTTGGTCATTTTATAAATAAGGTTTTGGGGTAACAAAACGAAAAACTCCACTGCACTGACTATGTCAGAGTTTGGCCCCACCAGTGTAATCTTTTGAAATCATTTTCTATTTTCTGCTCATTGTCTAGTAACAACTACAAATTGCTCATTACAAATTGTAATGATGAATTTTTTTAATTAATAATGTTTACCAAAATAAGATTGCTTGGAATTAATTTGAGTTGAAAAAATATCAAATACAAAATTTTCAGAAAACAATATAAAATTGAATTATATTTTCTATTAAATTTGAAGTGTTTATTTCCATAATTTATTAAACTGCTTAACTACACGAAAAATCAATGCTATGCATTGATAGTCTCCAAATAGGTTCACATATACATGAAATGGTGTGCTTATGGGTATAAAATGTAATTAGGAAGGAACAAAGTGGCAATGTGTTACATTGAAATGGGAGTATGAATTGACCTGGAGGCATTTATAACCTACTTGAGAAGGATGTTTGTGATAATTACCACAATGTTTCTTCCCATAGTCGCACTTGTTCGTGCTGCAGCTGGTGCACAGGCCATCAGTCCGCTCGGTCCTACAGGGCCTCCTAAAGAAGAGGCTGCTGCCCGCAGAGCACTGCATCACCAAAGGTATATCCACACCGCCATAAACCGCACCTTAACGTCCTAATTGTGCTTAGACTTTTTGCTTTAAACATGTTCCCCTCTTCGTCCCCCTTTTAAAGTCAAGAGGAACTTTAGCAGCGTGGCAGCATCAACAGGGAATGCCACGCTCAACGGCGAGGATGGAGTTGAGCAAACAGCCATCAAGGTTTCCCTCAAATGTCCAATCACTTTCCGACGAATACAACTTCCAGCAAGGGGGCATGACTGCAAACATGTTCAGGTGAGAGGGACGCAGTGACACCTCACATAAGCACATGAGAGAATTTTGAAAAATCTGCAAAAAAAATGTGAATTGTTTCCTTTTTCCCAGTGTTTCGATTTAGAATCATATCTACAACTGAACTGTGAGCGGGGGACGTGGCGATGTCCTGTATGCAAGTGAGTTTATTCTCTTAAGGTCAACAGCTGTATGTGTTGTTCCTTTGATTGCCCCTGTTTGCAGATGGAAGATGTCTCAATTACTTTAATCTCTTCTTAGTAAAACAGCGTTGCTGGAAGGTCTGGAAGTAGACCAGTACATGTGGGGTATCCTTAATGCCATTCAAAAGTATGCAGATTTAATTACATTTTACATTACAGCACATTACTTTTCTCCCTTTTTATATCCTAACCCTTTGACTCCAACTCTTCTCCACCAGCTCTGAATTTGAGGAAGTCACAATTGACCCAACATGTAGTTGGCGACCTGTGGCGATCAAATCGGAAATCCACATTAAGGAGGATCCAGACGGGCCGCTGGCGAAGAGGTTTAAGACGATGAGCCCCAGTCAAATGATCATGCCCAATGTGATGGATATGATCGCTCAACTCGGCCCTGGACCGTCGCCGTACCTGTCGATGCCCTCTGGGCAAGGTGGCAACAGTAGCGAATATGGCAGCCAAGGTATTATATGTAGCTCTAGTATGCAAATATCCTTTCAAATGTACACCTGTTTAACTGTGTTATTCTGTGTTCAGGCAACAATTACCAAGGTCACGGGAACTTTGACTTCCCCCATGGTGCCCCAGGCGGTACATCAATGAATGACTTCATGCACGGTCCCCAGCTGTCTCACCCACCCGACATTCCGAATAGCCTAATGACACAAGATAAACCTCTGTCCCACAATATGCCTGACTCAGTAAGTCCTCCAGCCTTTCTTCTTCATTTAAAAACTTCTTAAAATTATGTTTTACTTTTTTTTATGTTCTCAGCTAACGCAAATACATATATATATTTATTTATTTACTTTTTACCCCCTAACATCATTTCTTGCATCTGTGGCCTGGCCTTTTCATGAGTCAGTTTAGAAATGTAATACATTTTGATTTCGAGTCCGTAATTGATTGATTGATTAATTAATTAATTGATTCTGAATCTGTGGAAGGAGTTAAAGATTAAGGTGATGGCAATGAGGCTTTCAACCTCAAAAACTTGGTTTTAACCTTAATCACTGAAGGTAAATTATACAAATACCAATTGAAACATCCAAAACGTTGGTCAGTATTTATAAGTAGGGTTTGATTGTTATAATGATTATTAAGAAGAATATAAATAAGAGTCAACATGCCCTTTTTCATTGATACTCCTTTTACATTGTTTTATTATCCTTTTAAAGATACCAGTCTCAGTTCTAAAAAAAAAAACTTCTTGGTTATGTTAAACTGTTTTTTAAATTTAAAGCTTCCATGTTTGTGAATAATTGTGGACTTAACTGTAACTAAAGCAATTGATATGTAATTATAACTTAAAACCAATACCCTAGGTAGCACCCCACAGTGAATGTGTGGGGTGCAAAGTGAGTACTAAGTACTTATTTCAGATTTTTACTTTTGGTATTGATTCTTACCCCATCTTAGCTATTTTACTTTCATATACTTTAACAGTGGGAGAGGTTTTGCAGCCTGTGTACATAATTAATTTTACAATTTGAAAATGAGCAGCTATAAAGAACCCCCCAAGGTTAACTTATTAGTGAATTGTAATGTATTTTTCTCAGTGCTGAGTTACTGAAAGGCTGACACTGATCCGTAGAATGGCAGGTTTTTCATATTACACTGAGGATCATTATTCTTGAATTATAATACAAGGTCTTCCCCTTGCTTCATTATTTTTTGTTATATTCCGTGGAATTATATTATGTTCCGTTAAAACATTGACTAATGGTATATTCATGGTTAAGTGGGGAATAAAAATGTAGTATCAAACATATCCACCACAGAAGAAAGATACCAATCTTCTCTCTTCCCCTATCTACTACTTAGCTCCCTCTGTAGAAAACACGATATAAGGAGTGTGTGAACAAGTTAACATTTTGAAAACAGCTTTGATCTCTGTTGACTTTGGTTAATTAAGTAAAACCAAGTTAGGCTTATTTCCTGTAGTGTTCTGCAATTCTCATGTCACTCTCTGAATATCTTTACTCAGATACCTCATTCTGCCGGACCAGACCAGACGCATGGTCCATTGCAGCAGAGCTTACATCCATCTCCGCACCCTGGAAGCCAATCAGGGCAGCAGCTACACCACAGCGGGCCCCCTCAGCCCTCACGGCAAGCACAGCAGCCTCAGCAGCAGCAAGCACAGCAGCAACAGCCCACCCCCAACAACCATCCCCATACCGACCTGGCCTTCAATCCCTCCAGCAGTTTGGATAGCCAAGCGGGGTCGGACATGCCCGAGCCTTCATTAGATGTGAGTTCTGGAAAACCTGCAGATACAGCACATACTCCTTAAACTTTTATATGTTTGATTGCTTTTTACCCACAAACTTTAATCAATTTTGTTAGAATTCAATTCAAAAGCATGCCACACTTCTAAAATATTTGTCATTAAAAAAGTTGAAAATCATACGTTTTATGCCACTTCACAACTATGCACTATTTGGAAATGGAAAATTCAAGGGGTCTGAATACTTTTGGAAGGCTGTGTACCTGTCCGCATTTGAGGGCTTTCCTCAGCTAACTCTTGCAAACCCTCTTTCTGTTTTTCAGCTTCTCCCTGAACTCCCTAACCCAGAAGAACTGTTGTCATACCTGGATCCCCCAGACCTCCCCAGCAATAGCAACGATGACCTTCTGTCGCTGTTCGAAAACAACTGAGAGGCTTTCAGACACCCACACACATAAACTTTTACCGATCGCCTGAAGCTTCCCTGAGAAACCGTGGCAGTTACTCAGTACTTGATCAACACAAAGATGCACTCCCTTTCTCTTCTTCCTCTTGTACAATTTTCATTCGCCAGCGCAGATTGACTGCAAAGAATCTCAAAGAAACTCAAAAGACACGACAGGTTTTGGCGGAGCTGCCACGCCCTCCCACCTCCTGTGGTGAAACCCTTGACTGTGCAGCTATAGTTGATTTTATTTTTACACCACACACATATATGTGTGCTCACTAGTAACATGTTGTAGCATTTTTGAAAAACTTTTTAGTTTTCTTTTGAAGCTAAAAAATGAAATCACTGTATAAAGCAGAAAAATAATAACAACAACAACAGATATATATGCTCTCTGGCCAGTGTGTTATGTTTGTAGTCTGAGAGGCCACAACTTCTTGGTTTCACCGCTCCATTCCCTGCCTGGTCCGGTTAGTCTCACTGTTTTGTCCATCACCTAAAAGCACAACAAATTTTAGCACTGCACTGCAAAACAAACAGACAAAAATCATCCTTACAAAAAGGAACAAGATCAGTTTTCTATAAATTTGCTGCGAGCATTTTAAAAAGATTTTTGGAACAGATCGGCTTCCATTTTGTCTACAATTGTGCTGTGTATGTATTTATTTCAGTCTGAAGTCTGACTGTTGAAACAGGGAGCAATTGAATCCTACAACAGATAGTATGTACATGATGCCTGGTCTTCTACACATTGTGTAGTCCTCCTTTACAAATAATTGATTTTTTTAAAACTATAGATAAGAAATAAGATTACAGTTCCTGTCATGTTAATTACTTCCATCTGCTCTGCATGAGCCTTATTTCCCTTCATTTTTGCATCTCCTTAAAAGATGTGCTGTTGAGGTAGTCTTCAAAGTGCATCTGTGCCAAGCCCTTTGTCAAATAGTGGTTTTCTCTTTGTCAAATTTGTTTTGATTATATTTAACACTAACATTGAAGGTATCAGCTGTCATCTGTCATGTATGTGCTGGTTATTCTTTAATTTCTTTTATTTTGTTTCTCTGTTGCTGCATAATTATGCTGTCCATCATTGTTTTAGAAACTGCTAACCAAAGCGAGAGGGTTGAGAATGGAAATGTTTGTGTTTGCTCGGTCCTGTGTAAGACTGCTAGTGCACGGGTGTGTCTCTCGATAAGTTAGAATATCTTCAGAAAGTTTATATTTTTCAGTAATGCAATTCAAAAAGTGATTTGTTATATAGATTCATTAAATACAGGGTAATTTAAGCATTTATTTGTGATATTTTTGATTATTTCCTACAGCTAAGGAAAATTCCAAATTCCATTTCTCAGACAATTGGAATATTACATAACAAAAAACTAGACTACTTATTTGACAATTGGCAGCATAGGGTCATTGACTACCTCCACAAGGATGGTAAGCAACAAAAGGTCCTAGCTAAAGAAGCTGGCTGTTCACAGAGTGCTGTATTCAAGCATTTAATGGAAAGCTTAGTGGAAGGAAAAAGTGCAATATACAGCCTTGAAAGGACTAAAGCAAAACCCATTTGAGAGATATTTTGCTAGAAGAGCCACCACACACTGACGTATCTGTAACATGGGCTACAAAGGTCGCATTCCCAGCAGGCGTTATGATAGGAGGTCCAACTCTTTTCAAATACTTTTTTAGCTCAGTTTTCTTTGGAGAACCAGCTTTTGCAGATACCAATTTTTTTTTTCTTATCTTACGGGCCTTTTTTTTAGCCTTATCTATGACTGGTTTGTGTGTTGGTAAGTAATTTTTATTCTGTGGTTTTCATAGAAGCCTTACATCTATGCAGTTTTCCTTTGTTACAAACACATTAATTTAGATAATTATGGAACGTTTTGTGGAAGGATAAAGTCTGGTTGGAATTCTTAAAATATATTAATTTTGCTTTTTAAGTTGAATTACTGAAATACATATTTTTTGATATCATGTATTGAGATGCACATGTATGTTTGTGAGAGTGTGATTGTATGCTTATGTGTTTGTACACAACAGGTGATGATGAGACAAGCAACGGTTTCTTCTATCACTCCTGTGATTTTCAAAGCAGTATTGGTGTAAACCTTTTTTGTTGTTTTTTGATTTCATGTTCTAGAAGAGTTGCTATTCAGTATGCAAATGGGTTATTTTTTAAGAAATGCTATTGTACTGTAAATATCATTGTGAATATTTTTGTATCATCTCGATCATTTTTGTCTTCGTCCTACTCCCTGATGCACGTCGTCTTTGTTTTCTGCCTTTGTGCTCGCCTTCCCTGCATCGGCTTGAGGTTATTCTGTCCTGGTTCTTTCCCTAGATATCAAATCCCCTCTGAAGCAATACTTTCTTTTTACACCTTGATCCTAACTGATCTCTGCTTCCTGTTCATGAATTTACGTCAACATTTGTTCAGCGATACTGATTTTAAAAAAAGAGATGTGGTATCAGCTGGCATTCAGTGTAATTATTGATCTATGTGAATATCATGTTGCTAAATGTCAATACACGGTATTTTAAGATATATCACAACCAAATTTTAAAGAAATTCATGATATTGTTTATATTTTGTTATAGAAAATGTGGCTTTTTAAAAAAAGCATGAGACCATTTACATTTGTATCCCCTTTTTTATTTGTTTTTTGTTTTTCTTTGATAAATTATTTTGTACTGGTTTTACTATGAGTTTGTGAGGCTAGAAATCAAATTTCTTTCAGCTTGATTTGAACCAAACATTTTTTTAAATGTCTGTCCGTTCCAGCTCTGAGAGCACTGAAATGTTCATATCCAAACAGCAAGAAGACACGAAATTGTTAAATTTTTTTTTTTATGTATGGTTCAATGCGATAAAAATTTGTCATCTCTTAGTTTCTTCTTACTTTCAAGTGAGTCAGTTCGAATTGAAGGCAGCACCCCAAGTGTTTAGCCCCGCAATCGCATTAAAGGGCCATTTCTTTTGGGGGATGTTGTTCAGAAAAAATTAATAAAAAAGAAAATATAATTAAAAAGGAAAAAAAACAGAGTGGAAAGGGGCACGTTTATCAGTCTGGCCTGGAAAGGATGCAGAGGGCAAGACTTGGCAAATGTCCCAAGGATGTCTGTATATATGTAAATTAATATAGAGACAAGTGAACAGAAATGTATTCATTTTCCTTTGGGAATGTGCATTGTTTCTTCTGAATAATATTAATAATAATAAAAAAGCTTGCAACACCTCTACTGGAAGTGGCTGACTATGGAAAATCAAACATATTAATTTGTGTCTGTGGGTTATCGCAGCTTTTTTGCCCCACCTACCCCCTCTGCTTCTTCTGTTTGGGGGAACCGGGACAGCTATGTTCTAAATGTACTATTTAGCGTAAGTGTTCTAGTCTCACAGGCATACTCTGAGGTGCTAAAGCTAAAAAAACAACAAAAAACGAATGAGGTTACAAGCAAACAGAAAAGCCACTCAGCGGTGTAGTAGGAAGGTGGTGGAAGGGATGAGTCCTGAAGATTGTAACCAAAATCCATGATTTGTTAAAAAACAAAAAAACAAACAAAAAAATTTTATATCATGAAGATTTGAAAAATAACAATCTACGGTGATTCATGCAATGTGACCATTGTCTTTATGTTTGTACATTGTATGTACAATCATTTCATACTCCAAACTGGTCAGAAAATAAAGGAACTAATTGTGATTTTTAGTCTTGCAGAACTGTATGTAGTTAGATGATGTGACAGCCTAATATTTATCTAATAAATATGTATCCAGCTGATTCCTGCATGCCACTGTGTCTTGTCTTTGCTTCCTTCCCAATGGGCAGGTCATTCAAGAACAAAATGTGAATTAGGCAGTACTTTAAAGTAAATTGATAGACTGGCGACCTGTCTAGGGTGGACCTGATCCTCTCACCCAGTGACCGCTGGAGTTAGACAACAGCCACTCCCTGCCACCCTGAAAGGATAAGGGGGTATAGGCGATGGATTGATGAATTTAATTGTTTTAAAGCATTTAGGGTTCAAAAACTATTTTGAGGCATACCCCAAGCTGGAAAGGAGGGGTAATGCACTGAAACTGCCATTGAAAGAACAACAAAAAATAATGTAAACAGCAATTCAAGGAGAGGAAGCCGCAGCAGCTCCTTCATCAAACATATGTTCTTATTACAAACAACCAGAAACCACCTGTATATGTGTATTGCTGATGTATAACAGATGCAGAACAGGTATAAATACTAAAAAAGATTAAAGAAAATCTTTACTTTCAACAATTTACTGGGGAAGTTATCACAGATTATGTATGATTTGTTATATATAGAACATGTAAAGAATCTACCTTTTTTGTTCATTATTCGTTTGCTGTCCCACATCCTGTCCGTTAGGTGGCAGTAACGGCCCTTTTTAATGATGCCAATCATGAAAGACATCACAGAAGAAGAAGTAGCTTTTCCACTTTCTGTAGCTGCAAAGCTGTTTACATGGATCGTCTCCTCTGGGTTTGTTGGGGAAAACTGTGGCGAATACGAGTCTAGTTGGACAAGGGTGAATAAGAGTGTGTCAATGGAAGGAGTAGCCAGTGTGGACACGAGCAGCGTTGCTATCATTTTAAGAGAGCACGACTACGGCTGCCGCAGTCCTCCCAATGGTCAGTGTTCTGTGTAGTATTATTGCCAGAACTAGTTTTAAGTTAAGTTCGTCCAAGTTCAAATGAATTAAATCATGTTCATTGTTCACCACTTAAACATTTTGAAGAACTGTTCCATGAGCTACTTCTCGTTCATTTGTCATAGTTTCTCAGAAATAAAGTTTAAAAATACATTTCAAGTTCAAAAAGTAATTCACGAAAAATTAGCACACCGTATGAAATGTTAGGCAATCTGCTGGAATTAACACAGTTTTGTCTTTTTTTAACAGTTTGCATCTGATTTAAAATGGTAAAAGTAGTACAATGATCAGCACCATTTAAAGCTACAGAGCAGGACGTTAGCATTTCATGAAGAGTTTAATTCGTAACCCCTAGCAAAGCCGACCTATAAAATTCAAAATGTCTACCAGGCCTATAAAAACGTGAACATTGCAGAAATAAACAACTTACTTCCACTTCAAACGGGTTGTGTCGAATAAAAATCATCACACACATAATTCTGTACAGTGAAAATACTCAGCGATAACTTTTTAGCCTCTTCTCTGAGCGCACACTTTAACAAATCCCATTACCCCCTCTTTGGAGCTTGATGTAATTCCCAAAAAATAGAACTACACATATGTCGAGTAACCTATTGTTTAAACACAAAATATGACTGTGTGTTTATGTGTGCTCAGGTGAACTTGATGGGACGTTGGAGAAATTACAACAAAGGAAGCAGAAGCTTTCAAGCCCCTCCCTTACTGGACCTCTTTTTGAGAGATGGTGTGTGTCTGATGAAGACTTTCGATATTTTACCAGGTTTCCATCTAAAGAAATGTTCTATGTTTTTTGGGCTTCTGTGGAACCATCAGCATCAATGTTTGTGTACTGGTCCAAAGCGAACAGGACTGGAGCTCTTCCAGAAGCGGCAGAGCTTGAGTTTACACCCGAGCATGAGCTTCCACTCATCGATGAGTTTTTTATGTTTTGCCTGCATCTTTCTGTTGGACTGAAAGATAAAGTTCTGGCAGGGATGTTTGGCCTCAGTAACTTGAGAGTGCTCCAGATCATCGTCACGTGGTCCAACTACTTGTATCTGGTGCTCGGGTCAGTACAACTCTGGGTGACACGAGCGCAGGTCCAGCAGATGATGCCTCCAATAATCCGCCAGCACTGCCTCTGCACAAGGGTCATCATTGCCTGTACTGAGCTCAGATGTGAGATTAGAGAAATGAAAGCATCATCCTCTGAAACGTTGTCACGTGAGAGGACCTGTGTCACCTTCAAAGCTTTGGTTGGAATAGCCCCTGATGGTTTGATCACCTTTGTGTCAAAATTATTTCCCAATTCCATCTCCAATAAAGAACTGACAAGACTATCTGGGATCCTGGACTTGCTCGAGCCAGGCGACGAGGTCATAGCAGCCAAAAACTTTTGCATTGAGAATTTGTTGAAAAATGTTGGGGCAACGCTCGTCGCGTTCCCTTTGAACCTCGGGGACGGGTGTAGCTGGAGCCGCCAGAAAGCCCAGAGTGTTGCCAGGTTCCATGCTCTTGTTAAGTGTGTAATTAGAAGGATAAAGGAGTACCAGCTACTGGAATCGCCAGTTCCTCACACCCTGGCAGGAACAATAAATCAGATCTGGTCCTGCTGTTGCTTGATGGCTAATTATCAGGGTCCTCTGGATCCAGATGAGGAGAAAACGGATCATTAACATTTCTGCTTTTTTTAAAATCTGTTACAAAAATTATCATTAAATGTAAAAAGTTGAATTTTAAGTTGTGTTTTTGAGAAAGTGTTCTTATTTTATTTGTTCTCACTATGTACATGTCTGTTGTTATTTTAACAAGCACAAATAAATAATTTCTCTGTAAATATTTTGGTTGGTAACAGTTTCATTTCACTGTGTGACGAAACAGTTCAGAGTTGAAAACTATCAGGAAAATCTGTATTTTCCAACTTCATTTTCTGGGCTTTTTTCCTAGATGTCCATCCAGCTATCAGGCTATTAATTTGTTTATTCATCCATCCATTACTTTGTTTTTCCATATAAATATATATATATATATATATATATATATATATATATATATATATATATATATATATATATATATCAGTACACTTGTTTATCCAACCAAGCATTTCGTTATCCATCAATGGAAGCTACTCCACCTTCCTCTGTGCATCCATTAAAGCAATGAGTCTGTGTAAAATTCACAATGATTTTTTTTTTATTGTTTAAAAGTAGAATCTACAAAATCTAAGACATTCTAAGGAGCAGAATGTGTTCCTTTTTGATACCTGTCTCAAGCAATCATTGAAATAAAATACGTAATTATAAATGTCTAATATATTTATGTCTTTGTGAACAATGTTGTCTGGGAAGATTTCCACTGCAATATATAATATATATTTAAAATATATTTGATATGCAATATAGAATTTCCTTGCTCTTTTTCCTCCCACTTGTTTTTGAGTTAGGACACAATTGACCAATTCAGTTGGTCAATGGTATCCTGTAACTTTTTTGCCATGAGGGCCAAAATTGTGAAATGAAAAGCACTTTGGGGAGGGGGCACAAAATAAATTTTCTAAGTTTAAAAAACGTATTGTGCCTTTTTTATTTTATCCGCTTAATAACTAAATGTGCAAGATTTTTTGGAAGAGAACAAATGGGAAGAGGGGTCTGTAAATTGTACATCAAAAAGGGTCTGTCGTGAACGGGTTAGTAAAGACAGGTACGGTTACCTATTTTTGGGGGTGGCGGACCACCCAGGTGTGTTTCTGGGTTAAAAATACTATGAAATTAGATTGAATACAGAAAGTCTGGTTGAGTATGTTCATGGTTCTTACTGCTAAACTACAATGAATTCCCCTCACAATATAATATTCCTGTCAATCTATGGGAGTTCTCAATAGTTTGGAATGCTATATCATCAGGTACTTTAATGCTGTATATAAGAATGCTGATAATTTATTTCCTACTCAAATCACAATATCTGATCCAGCTGAGTCAGCTGCAGGAAAAATCTGCTTCTCTCACGGACGTGGTAATAATAAAAGAATATGCAGTTTATTTCAAAAGGCTATTGTTTCTCGCCATATGTCATATCTTACTGGAATCGCTTTGTTTAAGATGTCAACTGGAAAGTAGTATGAATGATACCCCATAAATATCTAATAATAAATAGGGTAAAAGAAGTATCGTTTAAAATTCTTCATAAAATTTACCCAGCAAAGCACTACATGACACAATTTAAAAATATATGTTAATTGTAGTTTCTGTGGAGATCATTTAGAAACTGTTATACATCTTTTTTGGTACTATTTGTTCACACAAAGGTTTTGGAAGGAGTTTAGTAGATTATTCATCATATCTTTAAGGATTTCTCTTTGAGGTGGGAAAATGTATTACTTTGTTTCTTTAAAACCCCTAAAAAGCATGATAAGACTTTCCTTATAATAAATTTACTAATTCTTCTGGCTAAATTCTATATTCATAAATGTAAATTTAATCATAAGACACCATATTTTTATTATTTCCTTAAAGATGTTGAGCTATACATAAAATTAATATCACACTCCTCTAACAAAAAACAAAAATCAAAACAATTGTTATTTGTGAATCTTTGCATGTGTTTGTATAATTAACCCCCCTGGCTGTTTGTTCTTGTTACTGCTGTATCCTGTGCTGTATGCCTCATTTGTCCTTTTGTTGTATACTTGCACTATGTTCAATAAAGTTGTTGAAAACTCAAAAAAAAAATGTTCACGGTTACTTTCTCTATTCTAGTCTCGCGAGATCCCCACAGCCAACTGCGTCCTTTTACGTCATGTTGCGTGAGTACTCTCCCATGCTTCGCTCTACATAACGTTGTGACTTTAACCTGTTTGCTGAGCAGTCTGGACTGGAACACAGAGTTTTGAGTGACAGTAGTTGTTCTAAAAATGTTGATTTTGTCAAACAGGATAAAGCTATGCTCTCTGGCGTTCACCGCCGCCCGCCTATATAGCAGCGGCCCTGCAGCAGCCAATAAAAACCCCAGGGTCTACTTTGACATTGCTGCGGACAACGAGCATTTGGGCAGAGTGACATTTGAGGTGAGCAGATAGCAACTGTGGAGTCTTTTTTTCAGTGTATTGTAACTCTATCTCAATATCTGTTTTTATTTTTGAAGCTCAACGCAGATGTTGTGCCAAAAACTGCTGGTAGGTGTTGTTTATTATACCTTCAGATCACAATAATCACAATGAATTAAAGTCGAAATTCAATATAATTTGATTCAGGCTTGTATGTCTGAGATTTAACACGTTTGTTACTAACTTAATGTAGACGTCACTGATAACATCTAGAGCCAGGCAGGTTTGAACTAGTTGAGTTTAGCTGGAATCCTAAAGATTCAAGACTGAACACAGATAATTGGTTGTATAAAATGCATCTAAACCATAGACTGTATATAGAGATCTAAACATGCTTTCTGGACCTCCTTTGAGAATGGAAAGAATAATGAGTAACTGATATTTTATGTTTTGTGTAGAAAACTTCAGGGCGCTGTGTACAGGCGAACATGGCTTTGGTTACAAGGGCTCCACCTTCCACAGGGTAATCCCTCAGTTTATGTGCCAGGTAGGGTTTCCATCCTCTTCATTTCCTGATGTATGTAGGCTTTTTGTTTTTCTTTTCAAATTATTTAACTATTGCATGTTTTCAGGGTGGAGACTTCACAAACCACAACGGAACTGGTGGGAAGTCCATATATGGTTTGAGATTTCCTGATGAGAATTTCAAGCTGAACCACACTGGACCTGGTATTACTTGCCCTTCTTTGTAAACGGATTGGGGAATACATGAACACCAGCAGGTTTAGGATTTTTATTATGCATAAAAAGATTTTTATGGAGCTGTCTGGTTGTGTAGAACAGACAAGGAAATCACTCATTTACTTGGGTCCTTAAAACACTCTTGAAAAAAAGTATGGAATTTGTTAATATTTCATAGGTCTGGATAAGTATTTTTTTTTAAATCATTTAAATTTCCAGACTTTAATCTCTTCTAATTGAATACCAGAATTGGCCTTAAATGAGTTGTTTGAAATAAGACACAAGCTGACACAATAGCCTTGATTTTTGCCATATTATACAAAAATTGAAAACACAAATGCATCATTAACTGCTCTTCTAGCTGGTTTTATTACAATCAGCAAAATATATTCCACCTGCTGTTCAAACTATGACATGATTGCTACTGTTATAAGGTTTTTTTTGTTAAATTTATTTATTGCTAGGGAGAAATCAATGAGATCGCCCCCGAAGTCAGAATTCCCACACGGAAAGTCTGAGATCTTGTGCTCCGACTTTGACTTTTAATATGGCCACTCCTTGCATTAACAATAGTTGCTGTGGTGGACACATGTCTGTTTCACTAGACACTTGTACGACTGCGTCTGAAATCAATGTTACATGTAGAGCCTGCAACTCTAAACTTAACAAAATAAAGTGGTGTTTGCATATGAAAAGTACAGCTTGTAAGAGGTACTACCAACTATGGCTATCTTGGCCTCGCCATATTGGAATCCCGACTTATCTGACTACGTTAACTGTGACGTCGTTTACTCTGGTGTGACGTCAAACCCAGCTGTAAGTACTACTTCCGAGGAAAACAGAACGCACCATAAAGTTGTTTGCTACATTTTAGCCCTTTCAATACTAATCAAATTTGTTATGATTAAAATTTGTGGCATTAGACAAACCTGGGCATACTAGTTAATAATCAAATATTTGAGTCTTGGCTAGGTAAATTATTTTATTGATGAAACAGGAAGGTGAAGCATGAATATCTGCACAGTCATTGCTGTTTCATCCTTACAGTACTTCATATGTAGGTTAACTTTGCAAAATCACAACTTACAGTTTGACTGCAAGTGTTTTCTCTAATAGTTGCTATTTTTGCAATGTGCACCAACAGGCTCCTGGAATGCATTAATACCAGGAGCAAATTCATGACAGCAGTCTTCAAAGGATTAAAACCTTTACACCGTTCCTGCCCAAACGGATTTTCTTACACTCATTCCGTCAGAAGTACTTGTGTATACCATGTGGGCTTTTCTAGCTTGTCACGTCTTGAAAATCTAGTAAATTTTCTCATTAGAACCACAAGTGTGTGCATGCACACTTAGATATTCTGTGCACAGAATGTACCTGGGTAAGGAAACAGATAATAAAAAGGGTGTGCCCTGGTACTTTAAACCTATTGGAAAGGAACAGCAGGGAACTGTTTTTACGCTTTCAGTTTTTAATGAACTCTGATATTTATCAGCTGTCGATCTGTACGTAAGTTTTATATGTTTAAAATTAGACATAATGGACCAAAAAATCTGGAAATTTGGGCCTGAATTCAAAAATTTGTTGGAGCTCTTGATTTCCCTGAAGGATTGTGGGATGTTTCTCAGGATATTACACTACTCACAATAAGTTAGGGATATTGTTGTTTACATAAGTGCTATTCCTATTTGGTCTGAATTTTAATGAAGTAAGTAGGCTAAAAGTATCCTTTGATATTACTAATAATGAATTAGAAAAAAACATTTTCATTAGTGTAATATTTATTACCCCAAAAATGTAAACCATAACAAGGGTAGTCCCAAACAACACAAATTGACAATGTCAGTAGCGGGTGTTTCCACCATTTGCAGCACTGACAGCTTGACAGCAACGTCTCATGCTCCTCACTAGCCTCATAATGTTGTCCTGAGGCAATGCGTTCCAGCCTTCCACAAGTGCTACACACAGTTCTGCCAGTTCACATGGGGTTGGAGTACGATCATCCAGTCTCTGCTTATGCTGGTCCCAAACGTGCTCTGTGGGGTTCAGGTCAGGGGATATTGCTGGCGATACCGTATGAGGCCCTCTGACTTCCTGATGTCGAGCTGTGACAATTCTGGCAGGATGTGGTGGAGCATTATCATCCCTGAACAGAAAGTTGGGGGTGTGCTGGTGGAATTTGGGGAGGATGATGATTGGTTCTATGATTTCTCTGAGGTAAGAACGTGTAGTGACTGAGCCATCTACAATAACCAAATCAGTTTTGACTGGTGATGCCTTCCCAGACTGTTAGACTTCCTCCACCAAAGCTAACCTTGGGGACCGTATTGACCTCGGTGTATTGCTCACCTCGCCTTCTCCAGCTACGCTGACGACCATCATTTCTGTGCAAGGTGACCCGACACTCTTCAGTGAACAGGATGGTTCCTACTGCAAACGTTCACGGCGGTGTCTTGGTATCAGTGGAGTCACCTGCAACTGTCTGGCATTCAAGCCAAAGCAGTGGAGTTGGTTGCAAATGGTTTGTCTGGAAACCCTAGTACCCCTCACGTCTCGTAAACAGGCCTGCAGTTGCATGACGTTGTCTGAGTGCATAGGTCCTTAGGTACTGGTCATCGTTGCGGTCTGTCACTTGTGGGGCTCCACTCCTGGGTCGTTCACAAACTCTGCCAGTAGTTCTGCGTATTGATGCAAGTCTGCTGATGACACTTTGAGACACACCAAGTTCACCTGCAACAACTGACTGCCTGCCACTGACCCGAAGGTGCACTATGACTAGGTGGCGCTACTCGTCCGTTAAGTGATGTCATGGCTTTTTGAAGGATGAAGTTGGAATGATTTACCAGACTTGCCAGCTTTTTAAACCCACAGAATGTTGAAATCGATGCCACATTGAAAAGGGTTGTCTTTAATATTTTTTTGGTGCTGGCCCCAATATGTAAGGTACACAGTGAGACCATGACGTGGAAAACACAAAATAAAAATGTGTCTTATCAACCACAATACAATTGCCTCCACATCCCAAAAATCTCTGAAGTGAAACAAACACCATATGTATGACATCCACTGAGTCTCTCAGGATATCCTTAACTTATTGTGAGTAGTGTATTGTTTTGGTTTTACCAGCAGAATATAGTTTATATAGATCCCTGAAGTTGCTTAAAATCTACTGAACAATTCACACAAACTAAATATTAAACTGAAAAAACATGACTGTGTCATGGGCTTTTTAGACTGACTTCTAGAGGTTCAAACTGCTATAAGCCATTTAAGGTGGTCAAGTGAGCAGTCTCCATGATTGGCCATAGCATACAATCTCTGTTTAAAAAAATATTTTTTTTTCGTGGTGTCGTCAAGAAAACTAAATTTGGGGTTTTAATTTATGAAACTAAAATAATTTACTGATTATATTTAATTAACTGAGATGCACTGGTATAGTTCTTGTCATGTTTTTTTTTTCTCCACCAGGTGGCAGTTGTCTGCATTCATTCATAAAGCTTCTGATCATTAGAATGTTTGAATCAGATACTTTAGGGGTAGCAGTTGATTAGTCTGTTGTAGAAGTATAGGAGTCCAAAGAAGAAGAAAAAATCTTAAGTTTTCAGCCACTGATCAAATATTTTCTGGGTTTTTAGGTATCTTGTCTATGGCCAATGCTGGACCCAACACAAATGGTTCCCAGTTCTTCATTTGCACCACGAAAACAGAGTGGTAAGTACAAGAGAACCTCACTGAAAAAGCTGACACCTACTGATTTTATTGTTGTCAATTTAAGCTGTTTTTATTTTGGGTGATACCTTATACTGATGTCCCCCTCAAAGATATGGGATTTAAAGAATATTCAAAAATATTGCATCCTCTCTGTTTTCTTACATGAGGAGCAGCGATATTTAAAATATGTGCATGTACCCATAACTGTCCTTACAAAATATTATTTGATCTTCATTTTTAACTTTTTGTGGCTTCATCCTGGTTTTTATCTGTTGATTACATGTTTCTCTTAGGGATGCACGATATATCTGCATCAACATCGGTATCGGCCGATGTTAGCCGTTTTTTAACATATCGGCATCGGTCCGATAAGTAACAGAGGGCCGATATTAACAACTGATATTTATTTATTTCCATCTTTTAGACGTTTCTGTCTGGGGTTTTTTTGGGGGGGGGTGTTATCCATGTGGTGTTTGTTTGGTCATGTGACAGCGATAGTGATGCGGCACAAGAATGTGGGAGTGTTTAACTCAAGCAGAGAAGCAAAGTAAATGGTGTGGTTGATTTTCCATGGTTTCG